>JAUMJK010000533.1:0-645350 GCA_033558105.1 Coccyzus lansbergi | reverse complement strand
CACCCCCAACCCCAACCCCAGGCACGGCCGCTCGGCGCGAGTCCCTCCCCCTCCTCCCCGCGAGGCGCTCGCGCTCCCCCCGGCCCGCGGCTCTGTTTACATGCGCGGAGGGATCCGCACAGCTGACAGCGGCCGCCGGCCGGCGCTTCTTTTTTTAAAGAGCCTGTCCGCGCTCCGCCATTGGCCGCGCTCCGGGGGCGGCGCCGCGCGGCCGCAGCGCTCGCTTTGTTCCGCGGCCCCGGGGAGTGGGGTGGGGGGGGGAGGGAAGCGGCCATTGTCCCCGCGGGGCCCCGCACCGACCACCGGGGGCTCCCCCCGGCCCCGCGGACAACCGGGACGGCGCTCCCCGCGGGGGTCCCGAGCGGCTCGGTGCCACCCGGGACCGGCTGGGGTGTCGCTGCGCCCCTCCCTCCACCCCCGGGAACGGGGGCGAGGGGGCCGCACCGTCTCTTTCGCACGGTGCGGGCTCCTCCCTGGTGTCGGGATGGGGTGGGGGACACCGGCCGAGGTGCCGGTGTCCCCGCCCCCCGGTCCCCGTGGCCGTGTGGCCGTGTCCCCGCCCCCCCGCACGTACCGCACGCGCCGGGAGCCCCGAGCCGACCGGGCCCCCCGCACTCCCCCCCCCCCCTCCCGGGGCTCCCCCGGGATGAGCCGCCGCGGCCTCCCTGCCTTCCCCAGGGAACGTTTCTCCTCAAGATCTCTCTTGAGGAGGGTGGACGAGGTGCTGAGGGACATAGTTTAGTGTCTGATAGGAACGGTTGGACTCGATGATCCGATGGGTCTCTTCCAACCTGGTGATTCTGTGATTCTATGATTCTCGTCACTTTAAGCTGAAGCTCTCACTGAAACTCCCAAACCGTTTCCTTGCTCAGAAGTGCAGGGGCTGAGAAGCCAAATCGCCCCTGACCCCCTACGGGAATCCCAGCGGCCGCTGTGCTTGGCCAGGGCAGCAGGAGCCTCGTTGTCCCCGTTCCCTCTCGCTCCATGTTCCCTCTCGCTCCATGTTCCCTCTGGCTCCGTGTTCTCCCTCACCCCATATCTGCACCAAGGAGAAGCTGCCATTGGCCTGGACTGGTGCTTCCCACAGGAATCAGTAAAAATCATAGAATCACCAGGTTGGAAGAGACCCACCGGATCATCGAGTCCAACCATTCCTATCAAAAAATGACACCAAGCACTCACTGCTGGCATAAAAACAAGGAGCCTTATCCTTCTCCTCACGTAAAAGTTAGGGGAAAAGGTGGAAATGGCAAGTTGGTGCAGACAATGGCCCAGGGAAGGCTCCTCCACCCTGAGCCATCTTGGAGGCTCTCTGGCTGCAAACCCATAAGCGATGAGGGGCAGAGCAGGGCTGAAGCATCCCAGCGTGTGGCCTCCTCCAGCCCAGAGGCCTCAGGGAGCAGGACCTGCTTCATCCTGAGCCACGTGGTGAGGGAGACACACTCGGCCAGGGAAGGCACCAGGTCTCAGCCAGACAGTGGTGTCAGCACCGAGAGCCGAGCTCCTCTGCAAGTCTTACCCTTGAAGGGACAGCTGAGAGAGCTGGGGATGTTTATCCTGGAGAAGAGGAGGCTGAGGGGAGACCTCATTGCTCTCTCCACCTACCTGAAAGGAGGTTGTGGAGAGGAGGGAGCTGGGCTCTTCTCCCAAGGGACAGGACAAGAGGGAATGGCCTCAAGCTCCACCAGGGGAGGTTCAGGCTTAACATCAGGAAAAAAATTTTCACAGAAAAGGTCATTGGGCAGTGACAGAGGCTGCCCAGGGAGGGGGTTGATTCACCTTCCCTGGAGGTGTTTAAGGGACGGGTGGACGAGGTGCTGAGGGATATGATTTAGTGTTTGATAGGAATGGTTGGACTCAGTGATCTGGTGGGTCTCTTCCAACCTGGTGATTCTGTGATTCTCTGACAGGCTGGTGCCAGGAGTCCCTCCTGCTTGGGCTTTGGGGCACCAGCCAGGCTTGGGGTCGCAGAGCCCTGGGGAGACCTTAGCCCTCAGGAGCATCTCAGATTTCCATGAACTCTGAGAAGAGGTTCCTGCTGTTTCCTTTGCTGAATTTTATCTCCAGCTGACAGAAGGGAGTGAGCCCACTTCCTTGGACAAGCAGCATCACGTTTAGACAGAAATCTTAAATGTGAAACACACCTTGTTTATATTTTCATTTTACCTCCAGGGAACCTCCAGAACAAATCACCTAATACCACAGTCGGGAGAGAAAACTAAGCTATAAATCACCTTCCAAGAGCTGCTCTGCATGACATCCAAAGGGTCTCTGGCAGAGAATCATAGAATCACCAGGTTGGAAGAGACCCATGAGATCAAGTCCAACCATTCCCATCAATCACTAACCCATGTTCTCAGCACCTCGTCCACCCATCCCTTAAACCCCTCCAGGGAAGGTGAATCAACCCCCTCCCTGGGCAGCCTTATCCAGTGCCCAATGACCCTTTCCATGAAATTTTTTTTCCTGATGTCCAACCTAAATCTCCCCTGGTGGAGCTTGAGGCCATTCCCTCTCGTCCTGTCCCCTGTCACTTAGGAGAAGAGCCCAGCTCCCTCCTCTCCACAACCTCCTTTCAGGTAGCTGTAGAGAGCAATGAGGTCTCCTCTCAGCCTCCTCTCAGAGAGAACACTTCCAGCAACACTGCTTGCGTGACTTGGGGTCTGAGAGTTGCTTTGAGGATGCTTAAACACTGGTGGTTCCTGGTGTATACGGTAAATAGTCTTTTTAGTAATGACAACCTCAAGACCTGTTCTGTCAGGAGGGAAGGACGGTGTTTAGCAGGACCAGTTCTGCTGATGCAGTCACAAGGGCCTCCAGGGGGGCCCTGACGGAAAACCACTCCAGACACAGGCTCTTTTCCTGGGAAATTATGATGGAGGAGAAAAAGCACTTGCTACAAAGATCTAAAGATGAGCAAAGCAGGGAGATCAAGAGATGACCCGAGGATAAAAAGCAGGTGCCCTGAAGGGAAGGCGGGTGGCTCAGGTCTGCATAGGATGGAGATTTAACATAAGCAGAAAGCCCTGGAGGGTCCGTATACCCTATCAGGCATCTTAGCTGGTAGCAAGGTGGAAAGACAAGTAACGTAAATGCTTCATCAACACAGATGTGTGCTCTTGCAGGCTGTTTTCTCCTGAATCCTCCTTCTGCTGCGACATCTGCAGTGTTGGTTGTCTGAGGGGATTAACACGGCACAGCACCGCCTGGCTTAGAAATCAATGGCTCTGGATTCTGGGATGAATTCCCCAAGAATTATAAAAGCACGAACTGCAGAAAGGAAAGCAGATTTCACTCAGCTGGAATGAGAACGCAGACATTCCTTCTTCATGGTTCAGTTGGCTCTCATTAATTAAACCTTTATTAGACAGGCTTTCTTCAAGCCTGGGTTTGCGTTCCAGCGAGCAGAACTCGCCCTTTGGCTGCAGTTCAGTTTTATACCCGAGACAGAGCAATTGCTGTCCCGGCAGGGACCTAGCAGAGAAACCAAGAAGTAAGGGAGCACGTTGGCTCAAGGTGAGGAGCGCCAAGGCTCCTGGCTGAAGCCGAGTACCCTCCACTAGGTCAGAGATTTCTCCTTGGCAGGTTCTCCAGCCTCACCCAGTCACGCCCCGTGCTGTGCCCAGCTGGAGCTCTGAAGAGAGCGCCCGTCCCAAACTCCTTCGCATCGAGTGTCCCTTTATGTTCTGTTTCAGCACAACTTTCTTCACATACCATTTGTTTCTGGGAAGTCCCATCAACCTGTAGGGATATTGAGCTATTCCTAGTTTATGATTTCCTGGATGAGAAGCATCCTGTGAACTTTCCTACCACCACAAGCCTCCCCTGGCTCTCGCACCAGCCATCACCTGTCTGGAGCGCCCTGTTCAGAAAGCCAAGAGTGACTTGTGTTTACATGTGAGACTTAAAAAAAAAAAGGATAAAAGGATCTTTCCCTTTCTTCTGTACATGCCCAAGCGATCCCAGACCACCTCTCCTTTTCAGACAAAGGCTGGGTACCAGTTCAAACAGAGTCATTCTGGTTAAGTCGGCATTAATTCAGATTGATGCTTGGTAGCTTTGAATCCCATCCCATCTGTTCCCAGGATATCCGGAGCTGTTCCAGTGCTATCAAGGGGCAGTCACGAAGGGGAGGGGAGAGGACACCTTCCATCTCAGCAGCCTGGAGTCTGTTCAGTTTAATTGTGTCACAGCAAGAGCTTTTATTGCACCCACCGCATTCCCAGCCTGGGACAATGGGAACACCAGGATGAGCTTTGCGCAAATCCATACCCTGGGCCTCCAAGCGCACAGAAGACATCTGCACTTCGGACGCTGAAAAGGACAACTCAGACTCTCCCAGAGGCCCTGCAATTGGCAATACTAAAGAATAGATGCTAATATTGGATAAGTTTCACTCCAGAATTACCTAGAAGTGAGCTGGAGCAGGTCCTGGCCCCAGAAGTCCAGGCTGTGGAGAGCCGTGCCCAGGGACAGTCAGCGCCACAGACTGAGTTTGCTGTCAGGTTTTTTTTTTACAAGTCATAGATAAGTGAAACTCTGTGGAAGTCTAAGCGCTCGTTTCATCAGAGAGTTTGGCCTAATTAAAGCACCGTGTTCAGATGATCACAGTGCAGGGCAGGGAGGGAAATATGCTGAGCCTCTCGGCTCTTTAACAAAATAGGTTCTGGGAACAAGCAGGTGTAGTAGGCAGAATCTATGACAGATCAAACCAAACCAGTTTTCCTGGGCAAACTGGCAGCCTGTACAAACCTGCAGAGCAGTTTGAGTTTCCTCATCAAGCTTAGAAAAGGGGTTTATGTTTTCCAGAAAGCAGCTGCTCCCAGAGATGCTGACGCACGCCAGTCCTCAAGGAAAAAGGACTATTGGAGCAGAGCTGCGGCAGCGTCAGGATCCTGGTTAGAAATACAGAATATTCTGGATATACCAGGCTGTGGACATTTCATAAGCATAACTTCCAGCTCACAGACATCCTTACAGAGTTTTGCTTTGGTGCTGGGTGCCCGCCCAGACTGTTTGTCTCTCGCATTGTGTCGTGGCTAATAGAGCCTCAGCAGAAGCGTTCTTAGATGGAGAATTGTGTGCTTGGGTGGCAGCTTCGGCTACAAGAGAAATGGTGGTTTCGATGCCCAGATCCCTGGGTCTTCCTTTGCCTTTCTTCCAGCCGCCGCACGCCAAGCCAGGCCCCGCTCCGTGCTGGCCGAACGCGCCTGCTCTGTGCCTCTGATGCCTTCTACACTCTGGGGAGGCCAAACAAGCACCGCCAGCTCTTAAAGCTCCAGACTGCAGGCTGAAGATGTCAGCTACAGGAAACCATGCGGAGGGGCCGCGCTGAAGGGGCAGGCAGGAAATCTGAGCCTCGCTTGTGGGCTAGAACTGAGCTGGCCCCAGACAGAAATCCCACAGCTGCACACAGCTCCTGGTGGGACTGTGTCAATAGCCAGGTAGGAGCAGCTGGTCAGCATGTGGAGAGCTAAAATACCTCTGCTCAAATATGGAAAGTCTGCCGCTGTTTGGTAGTGCCTTCAGCATTAGTTTTATTAACAAAATTCTTCTGGTCCCACAGAATCACAGAACAACCAGGTTGGAAGGGACCCATCGGATCTTCTAGTCCCATACCCTATCATTAGCTCCTATTAAAGGCTGAGTAAAGTCTTGCTCCAAATCCTTGGCCAGACTGCTGTAAGAACCAGGATAAGCAAACCACAGCTGTAGGAAGCACTGGGATGGCAGAGCCGAGGTGCTGTTTCACACGCCTCATCCACTCTCAGGTAGCTGCTGACTCACACTCAACAAATTAGCATTGAACCTTGTTGCTCTTCGGCATGGGAGCAGCGTGGGCACAACCCACTCCCAGGCAGGACGTGCAGAGGGTGGGATTCATAGAATGATACAATCACTAGATTGGAAAGGACCCACTGGATCATCAAGTCCAACCATTCCCATCAAACACTAAACCACGTCCCTCAGCAACTCGTCCACCCATCCCTTAAATACTTCCAGGGAAGGTGACTCAAGCCCCTCCCTGGACAGCATCTGACAGTGCCCAATGACCCTTTGTGTGAAAAATTTTTTTCTAATGTCCAGCCTAAACCTCCCCTGGTGGAGCCTGAGGCCATTCCCTCTCATCCTGTCCCCTGTCTCTTGGGAGAAGAGCCCAGATCCCTACTCTCCACACCCTCTTCTCAGGGAGTTGCAGAGAGCAATGAGGTCTCCCCTCAGCCTCCTCTTCTCCAGGATAAACACCCCCAGCTTTCTCAGGCGTTCTTCATCAGGCCTCTTCTCCAGCCCCTTCAACAGCTTTGTTGCTCTTCTCTGGACTCACTCCAGAGCCTCAACATCCTTCTTGTGCTGAGGGGCCCAGAACTGAACACAAGATTCGAGGTTTGGTGTCACCAGGGCCGAGTCCAGAGGGAGAAGAACCTCCCTGGCCCTTCTGGTCACACCATTTCTGATCCAAGCCAAGATGCCATTGGTCTTCTTGGCCACCTGGGCCACTGCTGCCTCATGCTCAGTCGCTGTCAACCAACACCCCCAGGTCCTTCTCCTCCAGGCACCTTTCTAGACAGACTTCTCCTAGTCTGGAGCTGCTCAGGGTTGTTGTGCCCCAAGTCCAGGATCCGCCATTTGGCCTTGTTAAACCTCATCCCATTGGTCTCAGCCCATGGATCCAGCCTGTTCAGATCCCTTTGGAGCTTCCCGACCCTCCAGCAGATCCACACTCCCACCTAGCTTAGTGTCAGCTGCAAACTTGATAAGGGAGCACTCGATGCCTTCATCCAGGTCTTTGATGAAGACATTGAACAGGGCTGGACCCAGCACTGAGCCCTGAGGACACCACTTGTGACTGGTGTCTAGCTGGAGTTAACTCCATTTCCCAGGACTCTCTATTTGAGGGTGGAGGCTGAGAAAGGACCATCATCATCCATGGGGCACCAGGACAGCTGGCGAGGCTTGAAGGTTCCTGACATTAAAGCAGGCACCTGGGAATGGGTCAGAGCCACCAAAACCCCCTCACTCCTCTCCACTGACCACCCAGAGCATCCCGAGTGACTTGTTCAGCTTCTGACCTCGATGCCCGGGAAAGTGAATCCCACTGCAAAGCCCCAGCAACACAATCTTACTTGTCAGGATGCATAAAACTATCGCCTATCACTTTTTCCTTAGAAAAACCTATTTCAGAAGTGAAAACGCAGCTTCTCCACCCTAACCCCTGTGCTGCAGCAAAACAGAAAGCACCATCGCTGTGGTTCCCCTGAAGCGGCTGAGCTCAGCTGTGGTTTCTGCACAGGGTGAGCAGAAGCAGCACTGAAGAAACCTCAGAGGAGTGTGCCTGCTGCCAGGCTTGCGGAGTGGTGACGCACCCACCGCCACGGATAAACCCCTGCCCACCCCACAGCACAGGCCCAGGTGAGGAGCGAAGCTGGCGCTGCAGAAAGTGTTTAATTAAACAAGTCTTGTTCCTAGTCAAGCTTCCTACCTCTGCTACAGTCTAAATCCTTGGTTACCCAGACATCTGCCCCAGGATTCTCTTGCTTTTAGACATCCAAAGAGTATCCGAAGAGGGACCTGGGGGTGTTGGTTGACAGCCAACTGAACATGAGCCAGCAGTGTGCCCAGGTGGCCAAGAAGGCCAATGGCATCCTGGCTTAGATCAGAAATGGTGTGACCAGCAGGTCCAGGGAGGTGATTCTCCCTCTGGACTCAGCACTGGTGAGGCCGCTCCCTGAATCCTGTGTCCAGTTCTGGGCCCCTCAGCACAAGAAGGATGTTGAGGCTCTGGAGCAAGTCCAGAGAAGAGCAACGAGGCTAGGGAAGGGGCTGGAAAACAGAACTTATCAGGAGTGGCTGAGAGAGCTGGGGGTGTTTAGCCTGGAGAAGAGGAAGCTGAGAGGAGACCTCATTTACTCTCTACAACTACCTGAAGGGAGGTTGTGGAGAGGAGGGAGCTGGGCTCTTCTCCCAAGGGACAGGGCACAGGTACCGAGAGGGAATGGCCTCAAGCTCCGCCAGGGGAGATTTAGGCTAGAGATTAGGAGGAAGTTTTTCACAGAAAGGGTCATTGGGCATTGGAATAGGCTGCCCAGGGAGGTGGTTGAGTCACCTTCCCTGGAGGTGTTTAAGGCACGGGTGGATGAGGTCTTGAGGGACTTGATTTAGTGTTAGATAGGAATGGTTGGACTAGAAGATCCAATGGGTCCCTTCCAACCTGGTTGTTCTATGATTCTATGATAAGGAGACTTCACGAGTTTGTGCAACAGCGCAGGATTGAGGAGATCCTTGTGCCCACTTTCAGGATGGATTTACACACCCAGGTCAGACATGCAGATCCCACACGAATCCCAACAAGCTACTACCCAGGTTTCATATGCAAAATTCATCTAAAAGCCTTTGGGAGTCACTTAAAATGCACTAAGAATTTGTGGTCCAAGGCTGGACAGACGAGGAGAAAGAACCCAAGAAAAAGTTTGGGTTTTAAACCACTATCGTTCGTTGATGAAAAGCCACAGAGAAACCACTTCTAGGAGGGATTTAAGCATGTAGGACTGGTTGTGGATTGCTCAGGGACGCTGAAGAATGGGAGAGAGCTATATGAATTAAGGCAGAGAAAACATCAGATCGTGCTGATAAAGGTAACCATGTTAGCAAAGCAAAAGGGTGAAAAAACACATAAATCGCACAGCAAGGCAGACTGTACAGAGTCTGGTAGATGACACAGGTTTAAAACCAGCTGGGAAGCCAGGAGGTGTTCAAAGGGGAAGAGATTGATGAAAAAAACTAGCAATGGGAAAAACATAGGAGCTGTACAATCAAAAAAACCTAGGAAAATAAACAGAAATCAGGCCCTCAGAATGCACCAAGTTCCAAGGGATTTTTTGCAAAGGAACCACACGCGTCTGATGAAGATGATGTGAAATTCCAAAATCTCCAACAGAATTAGGGCATCTTCCGCAAGTGAGTACGGGACTGAAGAAGAAAAGCCTTCTAGTGACCACAGGTACAACAGTGAGGATTGCTCTTAATCATAGTATCATAGAATCACCAGGTTGGAAGAGACCCATTGGATCATTGAGTCCAACCATAATCTGCCAGCACCTACAATTAGGAAAAAAATGTGTGTATGTGCTTCAGAGCAACATCTGCAATACCCACATATGAGGATTTCAGACGTCTAATCAAAAGTGAACAAGGTTTACATCAACAAGCAGCCAAGCTGCCCCACTCAGCCTCATCAGGCAAATCTAACACACGCAGACACACTCACCAGACATTAAATACGTGTAGGCAGCAGAGATAATGAAGCCAGAGCACATATGCTGCGAGACACAAAGCTGGAGCCTCAACACGCTGTTGGTATCTGCAACAGCAGTGAGCGAGTAAAGAACGAGCCAGAATTTGAAAACAGAGAGAGGAAGATAAACACTAAACACAGCAAAAACTAAAACAAGGAACAGAAGAAACGGCGCATCGAACTGCCAGTAACTGTTGCCTGAATTATGAGGGAAGTCACAGCAAAGGAAGCTCTCCCTTTCTGGGTGCCATATGTGCTTACTGCAAGACATTAACACCATTTTCAAAAGCACTTGCGGACAAAGGCAGAGACTGTGCTATGATGTGCTGCGAGACGTGCCCGGGACACTTCCATGCATCCACACACAGGCTTTTGCTTTCTGCAAACAATCCAGAGAAATTCTGAACAACAAAGGCAGAAAGCATTTTGTCTCAGCCAGTGAATGGCTGAGCCTGTGGCTCCACAGCAGCAGGACCCCAGGTCTCCCAGACCCGGCACCCGGCTGATCCTGTGCCGAGCCATCGCGGTTCATGCCTGAGCACCATCTCTGGCTAGCAGGGCCCAGAGAGTGGTGGGAAATAGAGTTAAATCCAGCTGGAGCCAGTTCAAAGTGGTGTCCCCAGCGCTCAGTGCTGGGTCCAGCCCTGTTCAATGTCTTCATCAAAGACCTGGATGAATGCACCGAATGCACCTTTAGCAAGTTTGCAGAGGAGGAAGTGTGGATCTGCTGGAGGGTCGGGAGACTGCAAAGGGCTGGATCCATGGGCTGAGACCAACGGGATGAGGTTTAACAAGGCCAAATGGCGGATCCTGCACTTGGGACACCACAACCCTGAGCAGCTACAGACTGGGAGAAGCCTGGCTGGAAACGGCCTGGAGGAGAAGGACCTGGGGGTGTTGGTTGACATGGACTGAACATGAGCCAGCAGTGGCCCAGGTGGCCAAGAAGGCCAATGGCATCTTGGCTTGGATCAGACACGGTGTGACCAGCAGGTCCAGGGAGGTTCTTCTCCCTCTGGACTCAGCACTGGTGAGACCAAACCTTGAATCCTGTGTTCAGTTGTGGGCCCCTCAGCACAAGAAGGATGTTGAGGCTCTGGAGCAAGGCCAGAGAAGAGCAACAAAGCTGTTGAAGGGGCTGGAGAACAGGCCTGATGAGGAGCAGCTGAGAGAGCTGGGGGTGTTTATCCTGGAGAAGAGGAGGCTGAGGGGAGACCTCATTGCTCTCTCCAACTCCCTGAGAGGAGGTTGTGGAGAGGAGGGAGCTGGGCTCTTCTCCCAAGGGACAGGACGAGAGGGAATGGCCTCAAGCTCCACCAGGGGAGGTTCAGGCTGGACATTAGGAAAAAATATTTCCCAGAAAGGGTCATTGGGCATTGGAACAGGCTGTCCAGGGAGGGGGTTGATTCACCTTCCCTGGAGATGTTAAGGGACAGGTGGACGAGGTGCTGAGGGACGTGGGTTAGAGTTTGATGGGAATGGTTGGACTCAATGATCCTGTGGGTCTCTTCCAACCTGGTGATTCTGTGATGGCAGAAGAAAACCACATCCTTCTTCCCCGACAAGGGATACATTTTCTTGCCAACTTAACACAAAGCTTGGTGCCAGAGCACACACATGATCGCATGAGTGAGAAGATAGAGAGGACCAGAGTAGCGACAGGCAGCAGTTAAGCTGGTTAAACAGCGGCTACAACATCAAACTGAAAGTTAACTGCACACAACAGAACTTTGACAACTTGTGCAGAATTGCACAAGATCAACTCCAGAACTGCTGGGAAGCATTGCCAGGCTCCAAACGCTGCGTTAGCATCTTTTTGAAACCATGCATACCAACAGCGCTCACCCAAGGCGGGTTCTGCACACTGGATTTGGAAATAACTGAAAAGCCACAGAGATCTCTACTCTCAGTACAACCGGCTGAAAAGGAGTTTCTGCAAGTAGCAATGATGTAAGACTATGAAATGTATTTGACAGTTGCAGCCACACAGCTCCGACAATAGAAAAAGTAACATGGAGATGCCTGAGGTGTTGGCAGCCTTCTTGAAGACTGCTTGGAATTCATCGCTGATCGGCAGCACCGCAACAAGCCACGTGCAGCCACTGCTTGTGAAAAAGGAACTTGAATACTGACAGTAGAGACGTGAGAGATTACAAGTGGTTGGTAAGAACAGAGTCTCATTTGGGACAGAGATTTGTTTGTCCCAATTCAAGTCCCTAGAAGTTAAATACCCGGTTCTGGACTTGGCTCCTTAGGCATTCAATGGGCACTTAATTCTGACTTCACAATGGAGAATGGACAGGAAAATCCTCCTGCTCCTGTTCTCTTCTTTCCCCTCGTCCCCTCGATACTGCAAAAGAATTGCAGTGCGTCCAGCTCAGAACGCGGGTGACTCATCTTCAGGGATCATGTTCTGAAAAACTCATCTTACCCACCAAAAACACAAGGTGCAGTTTGGGAGAGATGTGAACTGCCCCAGCACCTCCCTCCCTGACCTCTGTTCAAGGAGTTCCCCGAGGCGCAGAGCTCACCCATGTTTTTGTAGCAGGAGGCATGACCTGCAGTAGCTCCTCATCACTTCAATCCCAAAATATGTATCTAGAGATAGAACTGCAGCTCTTTAGGAAGTGTCGCAAAGTGGCCCTCACCACAGTGTAACAGCAGTTCCACATCACCCGTCGCCTCCAGAAGGCGACAAAGCTGCAACTGGAGCGACGTCAGTGCAACACACTTGGCTCAGCCTTTCTGGACCTGCGTTTGTATCCATATGGACAAACTCAAGCTCTAAAAAAAAAAACCCTTCAAGACCATTTTACAACTTCCTCATGACCATCTGATCTCTACTCCCAAACTTATCAAGCGCACTTAAATATCCCTGCCCCAAGCAGGACTCCCTCCCCACTTTTTGAAAGCCTTAAAGGCTTAAATCCATGTTTTTCTTCCCTCAGACTCAAAACCTGCACAATTTTGCAGCTGACAGTTGCACACATTGGGCCAGGATTGAGGGACTGTTCACACCCAGACCCTTACGATATCACAGAGGAAGCCCAGGAGAGACCTTAAAGCAGAACTGAGCTCACTGTAACAGACCGAGACGTACATTCTTTTTCAGAGAGTAACTTACAGCTTCCCAAGGCTTCCTGCATATTTTGAATGAAGTAAAGTGTTTTCTGAATGTTTTCCAGACCCTTACGCTCTGCGTTCACACCTATCGCTTCATAGTAAGCATTTGAAAAGAATAATTTAACCTCTCATTGCCCAAGCACTCCCATCTCTTGACACAGACGAGGGAAACCAGGATCCTCCTGCAGAGAATTGCGCAGAAGAATGATCAGAGTGTTACAAATCACTGAGAAAACGGGACAGTATCACAAGAACTAAGGATGCCTTTAAGGCATCTAAGGATGGGCAGGTACAGCATCAGAAAAATGAAGAGATGGGATCTTCACCGACTCCGCTCACTTTACTCTTCTCTGGTTTAAGCAGCCTCGTAGTATTTCTCAGCCTCTTGTCAGCCAACACCTACAACACCTTCAGATCAATATAATTTCCCCTACTCCATCAGCCCCTCTTTCCTTCTCTCCATGAGCAGCCAGCTGAGATTGCAAACCTTTAATCCTTTCTTCTAGAAGACATCTGTAGATCAAAGTCTTTGCACAGTCTAGAAGTTACACAGTTGGTCCTCCCTCTATTTCAGACCAAGGATGGAGGATGGGATTGATCATTATCGCCTCAAAAACACCTACAGCCCTTCCAGTGGAGTTCTGCAAAACAATCCAAAGTTATTCCTCCTTCTTCACTGCTGAATTTGTGTGTAAGCCCAGACACTGTTTTCAGAGTTCAAATAAAAAAAAATATATTTCCTTTTCAAGCAATTCCTTATAAACGTGATACAAGAACCAGTGAGATCAGAACTTGCCTAATTCAGCATCTTATTCCTAAAAGGAGCTTCAATTATGCTTCCGTTGTGCTTTCCCAGCCTCTGGCACCTCGTGGTTCCTATACAGGACACGGATTATCAGGGTAACTCGTGGTTTCGATACAGGATGGGAGATGATGTGATTGAGAGCTACCCTGCAGAGAGGGACTTGGGGCGCTGGGGATGAGCCAGCAATGTGTGCTCGCAGCCCAGAAACCAACCGAGCCCTGGGGTGCATCCAACACAGCGTGGGCAGCAGGGAGGGAGGGGATTCTGCCCCTCTGCTCTGCTCACATGAGACCTCACCTGGAGAGTCCTGTGCCCAGTTCTGGAATCCTCAGAACTGTTGGAACAGGTCCAGAGGAGGCCATGAAGATGATGTGAGGACTGGAGCAGCTCTGCTATGAGGACAGGCTGGGAGAGTTTGGGTTTTTCAGCCTGGAGAAGAGAAGGCTGCAAGAGACCTTAGAGCAGCTTCCAGTATCTGAAAGAGGCTACAGGAAAGCTGGGAGGTGCTTTTTACAAGGGCCTGGAGTGACAGGACAAGGGAAAATGGCTTTAACTTGGAAGGGGGAAGATTTAGACTAGACAGATGAAAGAAATTCTTCACAATAAGAGTGTGGAGGCCCTTGCCCCAGTTGCTCAGAGCAGTGGTGGCTGCTCCATCCCTGGAGGGGTTCAAGGCCAGGTCAGATGGGGCTTGGAGCCCCTGATCCAGTGGGAGGTGTCCCTGCCCAAGGCAGGGGATGGAACTGTGGAACTGGATGGGCTTTGAGGTCCCTTCTTACCCAAACCATCCCATGATTCTGTGATTTAGTACCCTCACTGGTTTTTCTTCCCAAATTTCAAGGCTTGTAAAATAAATTCCAAAGTACAAAAACCTCACTGACTGAAAAAATCTGCAAAACCATTCGGATCTTGGGATGCTACAAAACCTCAGCGAGGAAAGGGGAAGCCCCACGTGATTACAGTAAGATAGCTCCGCACTGTAAACAACCACAGCTGCAGTTTTGCTCTGTGAAGCATCTCCTACACGGAGGAAAAAGCTTGACCTTGTGCAAAGGCAAACAGAAGTTTTATTTGGTAGAAATAGAGGTATTTAAAGAAAAACTCGGAAGGGAGCAGCACACGGTAGTGCATTAGCAGGTTGTATTTCAGATGTCAACATCTCCAGCGGCTGCAGATCTGACTGAAAAGCACGAAGTGTGGAAGATGAGGAAGAGCCGATGCAGAAGGGTTGGCAAGACGGAAGGCTTGGGAGAGGCAACCTAACACACGCATTTACAGCAGCGTATGGACAAAGTAATGACAAAGAACTGCTCTTTCCTACTTGGTTCCTAAGAATTCTCACAAGAAATCGCTCTAAACTGCTCCTGAGACATCATTCTCCAACTCCTCATTGTTACATTGTGGAGAAAGGCAGAGTGTAAAGCCAGGCAATCTTTCATACCAAGTCACATGATCCATTTTCTTTCAGATAATGGCTTCTTATTTCCTCAAAGAGTCAAAAGCAGAATAATTTGCAATCCTACCTCTACTTTTTCATCAGAATAATGGAGTCGCCCTGTTATTTACCTATTCTCTTTCAGTTAGGATCTCACTTAGCAGTTCTAACAATGAAGAGCTGCGCTCTCCCCAACAGGCTGACACTTTTCAGCAAGAAGCTGAAAGAAGCACTCGATGAAGGCATCAAGTGGTCCCTTAGCAAGTTTGCAGATGACACTAAGCTGGGTGGAAGCTGGATCTGCTGGAGGGTCAGGAAGCTCCAAAGGGATCTGAACAGGCTGGATCCATGGGCTGAGGGTTAACAAGGCCAAATGGCGGATCCTGAACTTGGGACAGAACAACCCTGAGCAGCTCCAGACTAGGAAAAGTCTGGCTGGAACCTGCCTGGAGGAGAAGGACCTGGGGGTGTTGGTTGACAGCGACTGACCATGAGGCAGCAGTGGCCCAGGTGGCCAAGAAGGCCAATGGCATCTTGGGTTGGATCAGAAATGGTGTGACCAGCAGGGCCAGGGAGGTTCTTCTCCCTCTGGACTCAGCACTGGTGAGACCAAACCTTGAATCCTGTGTTCAGTTGTGGGTCCCTCAGCACAAGAAGGATGTTGAGGCTCTGGAGTGAGTTCAGAGAAGAGCAACAAAGCTGTTGAAGGGGCTGGAGAACAGGCCTGATGAGGAACGTCTGAGAGAGCTGGGGGTGTTTATCCTGGAGAAGAGGAGGCTGAGGGGAGACCTCATTGCTCTCTCCAACTCCCTGAGAGGAGGTTGTGGAGAGGAGGGAGCTGGGCTCTTCTCCCAAGGGACAGGGGACAGGACAAGAGGGAATGGCTTCAGGCTCTGCCAGGGGAGATTTAGGCTGGACATTAGGAGGACGTTTTTCACAGAAAGTGTCATTGGGCACTGGGAGAGGCTGCCCAGGGAGGTGGTTGAGTTGCCTTCCCTGGAGGTGTTTAAGTGATGTGTGAACGAGGTGCTGAGGGACATGGTTTAGTGATTGATGGGAATGGTTTGACTCAATGATCCAATGGGTCTGTTCCTACCTGGTGATTCTATGATTCTATGCTTATTACAGAAATTAGAAATGTAAATAATATATAATAAAGGCATTAACACATTAAAAGGTATTCCTATTGCTTATTCAGAGGGCAGAGTGGGTGGAAATCAGGCTCTGCTGCACTGCCTTCCCCTGGAAGGGAACTAGAACAGATCTTGCAGATAAGAGCCACAATTTACACCAAAGTTCAGAGCAGCTGCCACGGGCTCAGCTCACTTCCTCCTCCACTTGAATGACTCAGATTCCATGTCAGGTGATAGCGACTAATTGCCAATCTCAACACCGGCGAAAGCTGTGTCACCACACAGGTAACGATATATTTAGTTACCACTCAATAACGCCTGCGGTGCAGGCAGGTACCTGACTTCTCGAAGCAGAAGTATGGGGATTTTTCACCAAAGAAACCACACATTTGAAGTTTAGAGTTAGAGGGGGGCTTTCAGAGTGCCCAGAAAGCATTTAATTGTCAGCTAATATTAACCCCTACGAGTTTCAGGTATTTACTCTTGCACTCAAATTTTAATTCAGTATAGGATCTCCTCTACAAGAGAGGAAAGATGAACCACCCACGTGTTCATGTCACCATACAGTCAGTAATTACAGCATGTTTGAGGATTTCTGATGCTAGCTGAAGCAAGAGCAGTTTTAAGCAGGATTTTCCTGCTTCAATTATCTTGGCTTTTTACCTGAGAAAAACACTATCTTATCTTGGCTCACTATGCAGGTGAGCTGCCCACCAGCTACTGTGTTTCTTCACACCAACACAATGAAAATCTGAGGACAATGTAGGCCGAGAATGTTTAACTAATGTATTTTCAGGGCCATCCCCGCAGCTAACAAGCGACAGTGCCTCTCATCAAGCCTTCCACCAGCCTGTTCTGCTTTAACTCATCATCTCTGCAAAGTAGCATTACATGTTGTTTTAATTTTTAAAAGCCAAATGCATCTCAAAGCTAACGCTGCCATCGAACGACATTCCCTAGTCAGTCCAGGCTTTCAAAAGAGCTCAGCATTCAATATGCACAAGCCTTTTATACAAGGGAGTTGGAGTGCTGTGTCCTGCACAGATTCATCGCCATACATGCCCAGATAAAATGTTTTGATGCACTGCAAACCCATTCCCAACACATAAGCAGAGTTCTAAATGAGGGTAATCCACATTTATGGTAAAGAAAAACTGCACTGGCCAAAAACTGAGTGTGCCATTTCAAAATGAAATGAGGAATCATAGAATCACCAGGTTGGAAGAGACCCACCGGATCATTGAGTCCAACCATTCCCATCAATCACTAAACCATGTCCCTTAAACACCTCCAGGGAAGGTGACTCAACCACCTCCCTGCGCAACCTGTTCCAGGGCCCAATGACCCTGTGAAAAACTTCCTCCCAATGTCCAGCCTAAATCTCCCCAGCAGAGATTGAGGCCATTCCCTCTCGTCCAGTCCCCTGTCCCTTGGGAGAAGAGCCCAGCTCTCTCCTCTCAGGGAGTTGCAGAGAGCAATGAGGTCTCCCCTCAGCCTCCTCTTCTCCAGGATAAACACCCCCAGCTCTCTCAGACGTTCCTCATCAGGCCTGTTTTCCAGCCCCTTCACCAGCTTTATTGCTCTTCTCTGGACTTGCTAAGAGATCACACTGAGGGCCAGAAGTCCACTCTTATACAACCGTCAATACTCAGCTTCTAAAGGAAATGACGGTGCTGGCACTTGCAGCCACACTGTGTTCTTCACTATCTGCTACCCATTCGGGATTTGACACTGAAGATCTAGACACCTGCAGGGCACGGAACAGCCCTTCACATATTCCTTTTGTGGACATTAAAAATCTGAGTGCAGGCACTGAATTGAAGCCAATCCGACGGGCAGTGAACATGACTGGGGTTACACCTGGTGCTTTGTGCTTCACTACCCAGTAAAAAACAAATTAGCCAACAGGACTTGAAGTTCTCTACACTTACATTCACCCTGGAACATAAAATCAAAGCCAATGAAGCTCACTGGAACCCCAAGACATTCCTCATCAGGCCTGTTCTCTAGCCCCTTCACCAGTTTTGTCGCTCTTCTCTCAACACAGCAGCATTACCTGCCTACTGTGGGATCTGTACAGGAGGAAGTTAAGGTGTTTTTCATACTTCAGAAAAAGACTGATGCTAGGCAGGTATGTGCACCAGCTAAGAGGTTTCAAGGCTTGGCCTGAATCACGCTCCACTATTACATCAGAAAGTTATATATATATATATATATATATATATATATATATATGGTTGAAACAGGACAGAGAGGAATTCTCCAGCTCAAATCCAGGCTTGGAGTTCCTTTTGTATTCTATCACTACATTCAGTTCAATTGTCATCTTAAGACGACTATTCCACCTTTGCCACTTCCATGAGAGATTCCTTAGGCCTCCAGCTCCAAGAGAGAGTTAGAAATAGCTGGGTTATTTGGTTTGTGGTCACCTAGCCCCTACTCAGACCACACAGAAGGTTTCAGTCAGAGGCTGAAGTTAACCTGATTAGCCAAATCCTCTCCCACTACACCAGAAGGATGGTAATTTGCAAATCTGAACTAAGGGACTAATTACTTCTGCAAAAGAATCAGTTTTAGAGATAAGTAGTGTTTAGCCCTGTTGAGTTAACCCAGAGATTTTGCTCCACCTAGCTTCAGGCAAAGGCTGACTGCAGAGAACACTGGCAGAGGGACTGCGGTTCCTTTGGTAGGAGGATAGTTCCTTGTGCTGTGGCAGAGCAGAAAGCCAGACACCTCTTCCCCTTGCAGGCTGCTACAGCTGTAAGTTACTGGCCCATGCTAAGTCTACATATACAACAAAGCTCAACTCAAACAGCCTTTGGTTTTGAGGTGCTGCATCCCTTCTCAAGGGCATTAAAAGGTTGGTTCCTGTTGCACCTTGGGACACCAGCTCTAGAGCCTTGGAAAAAAAGGCAGGTAAATAATCATAGAATCTTCCAGTAAAAGCTCAAACACATTCTGGTCTTGTATTCTGGGGGAAAAAATGCACTATTATCCCTTCAAGTAGCAATGCCTTGAGGATGAGAACTCATGTAACTACATCATGATTTTATTCAGCTGTCTTTCTCCTCTCTATCTCCTGGACTAGTGAATACTTACATACAGGTGATAAAAGTTCAGTGTTTGGACACTACCAAATGTCATGATTAAAGAAGTTTATTCTGATTATTTGATGTTATTTACACCACTACTGAAGAGGCAGTGAAACAGCAAAGACTCGCAATTCTCTTTTGTTGTACTTAATATTCTTCACCTTCATCTTCTCCATCCATCGAGTCTGTGCCCACTTCTTCATAATCTTTCTCAAGCGCTGCCAAATCCTCCCGAGCCTCAGAGAACTCCCCTTCCTCCATCCCCTCTCCAACATACCAGTGAACAAAGGCACGTTTGGAGTACATCAGATCAAACTTGTGGTCCAGGCGAGCCCAGGCCTCAGCGATGGCCGTCGTGTTGCTCAGCATGCACACCGCCCGCTGGACTTTGGCCAGGTCCCCACCAGGAACCACCGTTGGTGGCTGGTAATTGATGCCGACCTGCGTGAGAAGCAGAAGAGATTGTGAGCTTCTGTGTAGTGTTTGACAGCAACTAGAGCTAAGGCAAACAAAAGCAGTTGAATGAAATGCCTCAATCCCAAGAAAACAGCTCCAAGAACCCAAGTATCTATTTCTCAAAATATAAACCACAGAACACCTCAGTGAAACTCTGGGCCCCTCACCACAAGAAGGATGTTGAGGCTCTGGAGCAAGTCCAGAGAAGAGCAACCAAGCTGGGGAAGGGGCTGGAGAACAGGCCTAATGAGGAAGGGCTGAGATTGCTGGGGGTGTTTAGCCTGGAGAAGAGGCTGAGGGGAGACCTCATTGCTCTCTACAACTCCCTGAAAGGAGGTTGTGGAGAGGAGGGAGTTGGGCCCTCCTCCCAAGGGACAGGGGACAGGATGAGAGGGAATGGCCTCAAGCTCCACCAGGGGAGATTTAGGCTAGACATTAGGAGGAAGTTTTTCCACAGAAAGGGTCACCAGGCAGTGGCAGAGGCTGCCCAGGGAGGTGGTTGATTCGCCTTCCCTGGAGGTGTTTAAGGGACAGGTGGACGAGGTGCCGAGGGACATGGTTTAGTGTTTGATAGAATGATCCGGTGGGTGTCTTCCAACCTGGTGATTCTATGATTCTATGAGCCACTCCACATCATAAATCACATCATAAAGCAAGACAACAAGTGACAAGCCTTAAAAAAAAATCATGATGTAACTGAGACTTGCCTTAAAACCAGTAGGGCACCAGTCCACAAACTGGATCGTGCGCTTGGTTTTGATAGCAGCAATAGCAGCGTTGACGTCCTTGGGGACAACGTCACCCCGATAGAGCATGCAGCAGGCCATGTACTTGCCATGGCGAGGGTCACACTTCACCATCTGGTTGGAGGGCTCAAAGCACGCGTTGGTTATCTCGGACACAGAGAGCTGCTCATGATAGGCTTTCTCTGCCGAAATAATCGGGGAATATGTCACCAATGGGAAGTGGATACGTGGGTAAGGCACCAAGTTAGTCTGAAATTCATTAAGATCCACGTTTAAGGCACCATCGAACCTGAGGGAAGCAGTAATGGAAGAGACTATCTGACCAATCAGGCGATTGAGATTGGTGTAGGTTGGGCGTTCAATGTCCAAATTCCTACGGCAAATGTCATAGATGGCTTCATTGTCAACCATAAAGGCACAGTCGGAATGCTCCAGAGTGGTGTGGGTGGTCAGGATGGAGTTGTAGGGTTCAACGACAGCTGTTGAGACCTGCGGCGCAGGGTAGATGGCAAATTCCAATTTGGATTTTTTCCCATAGTCAACTGACAGGCGCTCCATCAGCAGAGAAGTAAAACCTGAGCCAGTGCCTCCCCCAAAACTGTGGAAAATGAGGAAACCCTGCAAGCCAGTGCATTGATCAGCCTGAAAGAAAAAATACCTGTGTTAAAGCAACTGTGTAGACGTTAAGAATCTCAAAGCAAGCTCCAGATGAACAGCCATTAATTCAGCCTGCTGCTCAACACTCAGCAAAGAAATACTGAATTTTATCCGTCCACTGACAACGCAGGAGTGCCCCATAAAAACCCTGCTCATGGGTTTAAGCCCCCTACATACTGGAGGGTCACCTCTCTGCTTCAAGGGGAGGTTTAGGTTGGGTATTAGGAAACATCTCTTTACTGACAGAGTGGTGAAGCCCTGGCAGAGGCTGCCCAGGGCAGGGGAGGAGTCTCCATCCCTGGAGGGGTTCAAAACCCATGCGGCCATAGCACTTTGGAACATGGTTTAGTGAGCACAGTGGGGTTGGACTGGATGAGCTTAGAGGTCTTTTCCAGCCTTAATGATTTCATGATCCAAATTACACACTCAAAACTTCCCCTGCCCCCAGTTCTCAGCCAAGACCATCAACAGTGACCAAGAAAAACAATAACATTCAAAGGACTACAGCCCATCTATCCCTTATATCAATGTGACATTCTCTATCTGCACAAAACTGGAGCAATCTCCTGCCCTAGAACTACTGCTCTAATGCTGTAGAAGTTGTAAGCACCTAACGCAGGGAAGTGAGCCATCAAAATGCATTCTGCTGCCATTCCAGTTCCTCAGATCATCCTCAGATGAAGGAACTAGACTGCCTTGTCTTCAGAAAGAAGCGCCACATGATACTCAGCTTGATTCCCAGGGCTGACAGGGACTTCCAACAACTTGCAAGAAGAAATTATGACCATATTTTTCAGGTCAAAGTACACCTGCTGCAAAATTAGCTTTAATTTGAGAGAACGGCAGGCAAGCATTGAGAATGACATTGGTTCTGATCTGCAAAAGGCGTACTTTTCAGTAAGACTCATTTACCATTCCTCATTAAAGCACCAGAGGTGTGCCCTGGATTTGTTTGTGCAATGAGAATTCCTCACCTTTGTGACACAGATTTGGCAAAGGACACGCTTAGCAGCCACAGCCCTAAAAAAGGAACTTCAACCTTCTAAGCCAACATCTTGGTAAATCTGCCACATGATCAAAACTCTGGGAAACTTGAAACCTCCAGCTTACTGAGATTCATTCTTTTTCTACTGTTAACATAAAATTAATTCAGAAATTATAACAGCACAAAATGCAAGCAAAAGTCTGAATCCCAGAAGCAAACACTCCCATCTAAACTTCCTTGCAAGAGCCCCAGCCAGAAACCAATCCTTTTCCAGCAGGAACTATGCCAATCACAATTCTTTGGCTTTCTGAAGCTGAGCAAAAAAACTCCACAGTTTTGGGTGCCTCGTCAGTATTTTAAGCCACTTGAAAGTCACATCCAACAGGAATAACCCAACCATTCTCAGCTGGCTAAGAATGAAACCATATGCATTTTAAGCCCACAGATTCTCTTACCGGTGCATAAATTAAAGTACAATTTATGAGGCTCTGTATTTGATAACCAAATTTCCAAACCCTGTATAACAGGATAAAGAAAGATGTTTAAGAGTCTTCAGTGAAGAAAAGTCTTACCAGTTTCCTGATACGCTCTAGAACCAGATCAATGATCTCTTTCCCAACTGTGTAATGACCTCGAGCATAGTTATTTGCAGCATCTTCTTTACCAGAGATCAGTTGCTCAGGATGGAAGAGTTGCTTGTAGGTCCCATTCCTAACTTCATCTGGGGAGACAAGATGAGTATTATTTGGAAGCTAATTTCCTATGTACACTAGGCTTTTCAAGATTTCAAGTTTCCAGAATAAGGCACCTAAGTGCTTAGAGAAATCCAGCTTGACTTCTGCTTATCAGTAAGTGGCAATACTTAGTATAGCCTAAAGAGCAACAAAGCTGGTGAAGGGGTTGGAGAACAGGCCTGATGAGGAACGTCTGAGAGAGCTGGGGGTGTTTAGCCTGGAGAAGGAGGCTGAGGGGAGACCTCATTGCTCTCTCCAAGTAACTGAAAGGAGGTTGTGGAGAGGAAGGAGCTGGGCTCTTCTCCCAAGTGACAGGGCACAGGACAAGAGGGAATAGCCTCAAGCTTCACCAGGGGAGATTTAGGCTGGACGTTAAGAGGAAGTTTTTCCCAGAAAGGGTCACTGGGCACTGGCAGAGGCTGCTCAGGGAGGTGGCTGATTCACCTTCCCTGGAGGTGTTTAAGGGAAGGGCAGACAAGGTGCTGAGGGACATGGCTTAGTGTTTGATGGGAATGGTTGGACTCGATGATCCGGTGGGTCTCTTCCAACCTGGTGATTCTAAATGTTGACTACCTAAGAAAAATAGAGTCACTAAAGAAACCGTCCCAGTTTACACATAAGTTTAATTTTTCTAACCTGCCAGAGCATTTAAAATTGCATTGTAGCAGCAGAACAAGTCTTCTCCAGTTTAAGACAACTTAAGGTCCACTTTGCCAATGAACATCTCAAATACTGCTTTCCCTGCTGATTTTCCAAACCCCCCAGGATGCCACCTCATTGCTCCTGCAACTGTGGGTGGTCACAGCCTGCACTGCTCACTCACCCCCTTTCCCTTAGTTGTGTTTTCTGCCAAAATTAGAGAATGTTTAAAAGGAACCAGAGATGCTCTTGTCGAGATATTCAGTTATTCACATTCTGAGCCGTAAGCTCCAGCACGAATGGCTCTGTTCTAAAGAGACCATTCTAAGGAGCACAGAGCATGCCCCACCAGTCAGACTAAGAATATTTTCGAGTGATGATCTCAGACAGTTATCAGATAGGCACTTACATCTAGCAGGCTAAAGCTCTGTCCTACCACAAAAGAACAAAGACACTCAGCATAGTTTTGTCTCTGGTTTAACTCAAGCCATTCCTGAGTTGGAGACTGATGCAGTATTGCATTCTCCTTTAATTAAAATCAGGTGGAAGGCAAAGGCAGCTTCATTAACTACTGATGAAGTTGCCTGTCTGCATGTCCTTTTTAATCTGAAAAAAGAGTAAGCAAGAGAAAGGTAAGTAAAATTCAGGATTTATAAATACAGTAGCTATTTGAATCAATTTAGAGTGACCAGCTACCACTGCAGCCTGCATCCAGTGTTGCAAAGTATTTCCAAGACTGCACCAAAATAAACACAATTTGGAGAAGTCAACCATTCAAAATACACACTTCCAAGACTTTCTGCATTACCACAGCAAGTTTTAAAGGGCAAGCAGGGGTAAAAAGGGAAAAAAATATAAACCCTAAAGCATAGCTGGTAGGGGAAACATGAGTCAGGATGGTCCTGAAGAAGTAACAGAATTTGGAAGAGTTCAGAGTCTCAGTCACTAGACTGTGAAAGGGCAAAAGAATAAAGATTTCAGAGTTTAGGGGACAGCTACACCAGGCCATCCTTCATGTTTTCAATTGTGCCTGGGATAGATTTTAAAGACACTCATGTTGAGCTCCCAGGCATGCTACTGCCTTATTTCTTGGAGCAAAGTTTGATGGTATTTTACCACCACAGAGCTGGTCTATGTGTACAGCAGCCCTGCTGCTTCCACTGATCCAGAAGCTCCAGCAATCCCTGGTGCACAACATTGCAGTAACAGATGCAATGTTGTGCTAGATGCACAAGAGACCTTTTTTTCCTCAACACAGTGCAGAGAACCATGCTGCAGGAATGCAAGAATCGCACTAGCCCTGCTGAGGAAACAAGAACAATAACTTCCAGATAAGTATGGCAGGAATAAAGAAGGCAGCACCCAGCAAGAAATGTGCAACCTTTAACAAAAAGCCTAACTTTTCTACTGCTACCAAGTAGGCCTTATGAGGAGCAGCTGAGAGAGCTGGGGGTGTTTAGCCTGGAGAGGAGGAGGCTGAGAGGAGACCTCATTACTCTCTACAACTACCTGAAAGGAGGTTGTGGAGAGGAGGGAGCTGGGCTCTTCTCCCAAGGGACAGGAGACAGGACAAGAGGGAATTGGCCTCAAGCTCTGCCAGGGGAGGTTCAGGCTCGACAGTAGGAAAAAATTTTCACAGGAAGTGTCACTGGGCACTGGAACAGGCTGCCCAGGGAGGGGGTTGAGTCACCTTCCCTGGAAGGGTTTAAGGGAGGGTGGACGAGGTGCTGAGAGACATGGTTTAGTGATTGATAGAAATGGTTGGACTCAGTGATCCAGGGTCTCTTCCAACCTAGTGATTCAAGTGTTTATGAAACAGCCTTGTGCCCATTTCCCTATAATACACCGCATTGTTAACAGCTGCTGGAGCACTGCCTCTTTCCATCTGTCCCAAGACTCAGCAGCTACTCATCCCCAGAGGTTTGGCAAGAGCTTTGCCACCTGTGCCCTCACCTAATTTCTCAGCTTTTCCTGGGTGCCGAGAGCCACCACCTGGCGCAGTAGAGAAAGCAACAGCCATGGGGCTCAAGAAAACAAAGCCAGACATGCAACGCTCCTGGGAATATCAGTGAGTTTCACAGAAAGGGTCATTTGGCACTGGCAGAGGCTGCCCAGGGAGGTGGTTGATTCACCTTCCCTGGAGGGGTTTAAGGGACGGGTGGACAAGGTGCTGGGGGACATGGTTTAGTGTTTGATGGGAATGTTTGTACTCGATGATCCAGTGGGTCTCTTCCACCCTGGTGATTCTATCATTCTATGAGTTGTCAGGGGTACTTTGGCCCATTCCACAGCTATCAGTCCTGCACTCCCACCACCACTGACCTGCCTGCCAGCTCTTTGTCCTCCTGCAGAGTCTGTTCTGCTGTATCAGCCACAAAGTGGTTTGGGGTGTTGCAATGGACATAATGTACAAGAGATCCCCAGTCTGGGTACAGAGGAACAGCCTCCGCCTACCCACTCACCTCCCTTCCCAAGTCTGTGCACTGCAGAACGATAAACAGCAACTGCACGAGCAGAGCAAACACACCTCCCTTCTGCGAGAGTCCCAAACCAGTTTGCAAGGCGAGGCAGCTACAAAATCAAGCCCAGCAGAAATAATTCGGACACACACACTGGTGAGAGCAAAAGCAAGGTTCATGACAAGCACCAAGGGTCTGGTGAGATTGGGAACTAGCACTGGGCTGGCAGCAGCACTAATGACACAGAATATGGGACTGGTCAGTGGCCAGCACACAGGATCACGTCTGCACACTAAGAGCTAGTGTTGCCAGTGCTTGAATATGACTGATTTTCATAAGAGTGAATTGTGATTGAGAGATAAAGCAACAGGAAGCTCAGGTGCACATGTAGAGTCTCTGAATTCAGGCTAACAATTGAGGCTTGTTTCTACAAGTACTATTCAACCTAAAGAGTAGAAGATTGTTTGGGGAAAACACAAGAATAACTCTGATGTACAAACAGAAACCTCCTTAACGATAGATATCACAACTTTTAAAAGTGTTCCTACTGCCTGCTGCACACATTATGCCGTGTCATTTCCAGAGGTTAACAAGTTCCTTGCATAGCAAAGCACAGGCATGTTCAGGAAATCCGTTAAATTCCTGATGGGCAGAAAGTAATATTGAAATTCTTTAGAGTTCCCAAGTGCACATTTGCCAGCCACAATGAACATAAAGCAGCTTCCATTGTTAGGGAGACTCAGGCAAGCTTTATGCAGTGAAAATGTAAAGCCCCAAAGCATTTTGCAGGATAAGAGAAATGGATCCCTTAGTAAAAAAGCACACAAGTTAAATCAAATCCTCCAGCACATGCTACCACCCCTTGCACAGGTCCTTGTGTTTACCTATGACTGCTGGTTCAAGGTCCACAAACACAGCTCGTGGGACATGTTTTCCTGCACTGGTCTCACTAAAGAACGTGTTGAAGGAATCGTCGCCTCCACCGATGGTTTTATCGCTTGGCATGGTACCATTGGGCTGGATGCCATGCTCCAGGCAGTAGAGCTCCCAGCATGCATTCCCGATCTGCACACCAGCTTGACCAACATGGACTGAGATGCACTCACGCTGTGTGGAGAGAAAAAAAAAAATGGGATCAGTCAGCAGAAACAGCAGTTTCCTTGTTTATAAAAGGTTCAGCACACACAGCTTGAACTCCCATGCTGCAAAGCTATTGAAACATTGGCCTCATTGTCTTGGTGTTGGGGGCATTTGCACAAAATACAACAGAATACAAAAGCCTTTCAGTCCTTGTCTACCTCCATCTAGAGACCCTGTGGGGCACTCCTTTTAAACACATTCCTCTTCCTTGTTCCCCTCCTCAACCACACAGGAGGTCAGAACAACTCTTCCAAAGCCTTCAGTCAACTCATATCTTCATAGAATCATAGAATCACCAGGTTGGAAGAGACCCAACGGATCATCGAGTCCAACCATTCCCCTCAAACACTAAACCATGTCCCCCAGCAACTCGTCCACCTGTCTCTTAAACCGCTCCAGGGAAGGTGAATCAACCATCTCCCTGGGCAGCCCGTTCCAGTGCCCCAAATCACCCTTTCTGTGAAAAACTTCCACCTAATGCCAGGCCTGAACCTCCCCTGGTGGAGCTTGAGGCCTTGTCCTGTCCCCTGTCACTTGGGAGAAGAGCCCAACTCCCTCCTCTCCGCAACCTCCTCTCAGGGAGTTGGAGAGAGCAATGAGGTCTCCCCTCAGCCTCCTCTTTTCCAGCCTAAACACCCCCAGCTCTCTCAGCTGTTCCTCATAGGGCCCGTTCTCCAGCCCCTTCACCAGTTTTTCATAACACTGAATATTTAGAAAAACTGACAACAACCCCTCTCCCCAGCCAAGGTGTCCCCAGAGGCAGCAAAACCTGCGAGATCCAGGGCTCTGTTGTTTAATAGTAGTAGAAGGAGAAAAAACTTCACCATTCTGTAAGTCAATCTTTGTCTAAAGAAACCTCTAGCACTTCACAAATCTGGAACACCAAGCCTCACATTGCACTGCTGCAAAGTACTGAACTCCTTCCCACTTGACAAAACTCTACCTCCTTTTCAGCTGCATAGAAAATAGTTCCTGTCAGCAGTTCCCAAGTTGCCTTTGGTTTCTAGAGCATAAGCCAACTTCCCCAATATTTCTGCATAGAGTTTTGAATATTAAAAGCCAAACCACAATGAAACCATCTCCAAGCTCCCGTTCCTTCTGTGGCATTTAACCTCCACTTCTGAGTGACAGAGATAAAAAGATCCCAGGAGGATGTGGAGATGGAGCAATTTTCAGTAACAGCCACATTTAACTACAATCAGACCCTATGATCTGATGATACAATTCATTTGACTATTTCAACTCCAGGATAAGCAGGACCTGGAACTGCCTAGTCTGCATTAATAGCCACTGCAGGAAAGCAAGAGCACAGCCCTTTAAATTTCCCTGGGTAATCCAAGAAATAAAAGCCCAGATTTGCCAAAAAAACCCTGCCTGGTCTTAACCACAGCACTTAAGATCTGAGAATCATTTTTCAGCTCCCTGACCATCTCAGCCATGTATCAGATATAGCTTCCAGAAGAGCAATCCATGTCACAGAATCATAGAATCATCAGGTTGGAAGAGACCCACCGGATCACTGAGTCCAAACATTCCTATCAATCACTAAACCATGTCCCTCAGCACCTCATCCACCAGTCCCTTAAACACTACCAGGGAAGGTGACTCAACCACCTCCCTGGGCAGCCTGTTCCAATGCCCAATGACCCTTTCTGTGGAAAACTTTTTCCTAATGTCCAGCCTAAATCTCTCCTGGCGGAGCTTGAGGCCGTTCCCTCTTGTCCTGTCCCTTGGGAGAAGAGCCCAGCAACCTCCTCTCCACAACCTCCTCTCAGGGAGTTGCAGAGAGCAATGAGGTCTTGCCTCAGCCTCCTCTTCTCCAGGCTAAACACCCCCAGCTCTCTCAGTCATTCCTCATCAGGTCTCTTCTCCAGCCCCTTCACCAGCTTTGTTGCTCTTCTCTGGACTCGCTCTACAACCAGTCTCTCTCCAAGCTGCTGCCGCACTCCCCTCCAAGGCCATTACTCGATCCTCATCCAGGCCAAATCAGAAGGCTGGGCTCTGCTATAGCAGAGAACAACCAACCTACCCACTGCAAAAAAAGGCAATAAGAGCAGCAGCTCCAGCATGTAACCCAACAAGCCTGCACAGAGAAGCAAGGCCATGGCAATGAGTGAGGCCACATTGTCCTTTCAGAGAGTGGGGCAGCCTGCAACTCTTCCACATTGAGAGTAGCAAGAAATAAACCACTTCAGTCTGGATCCTCACCTGTTCTGATGTCTGTCAGTGGTGGAAGTTTTGCCAGCAGAGCTCCTAAGCAGCTAGGAAGGTCACCAAAAGAAGCAAGCAGGGACTCACGTGCCCATACGAGGTGGGTGCATGGAGGATGTCAAGCTGTACCTAAGCTTTCTAGCATCTCATGAACCAGCTCTACTGCAGACTACACAAGGCAACAGCAATCACTCATGTTCCGAAGAGAAAATCCAAGCCTTGAAAGTACAACTCTGCCACATAGAATCATAGAATCACTAGGTTGGAAAGGACGCCCAGGATCATTGAGTCCAACCATTCCCATCAGTCACTAAACCATGTCCCTCAGCACCTCATCCATCCGTCCCTTAAACACCTCCAGGGAAGGTGACTCAACCACCACCTTGTTCCAGTGCCCAATGATCCTTTCCATGAAATACTTTTTTCTGCCACCTGCAGGTCCTTCAGGTTCTGTATTAGACAGTAGTGTGGAGGTTTTTTTCCGATTTGGGGTTTTTTGTTTTTTTTTAAGGTATAGCAATTGAAGCAGAGTAATTCCCACACCAGCACCAAGTCACCGTGCAGCAGCCCTGTTGGATGTCAGGAAGATGCTGGAGTATTCGGGCTGGGTGCCTTCCAATCCAAACCATTCCATACTTCTATAAACATATCACAATGGGAATGTGGTTTCCCTGGGATGAAACTCAACAGAAGCCACATCATTTGTGGAGGTGACTGCATTCACTCTCTTGATTCACTTAATTTAAAAAAATGTGACCATAAGCAGCCTCATGGAAAGGTAAGAACAAGATAAGGATATCAGCACATCTCTCTAATGTTCTCCTAAGTTCCAGCCATGTTCAGTTCAACAAATATTCCCTATGCATTCACAACCCTACAGAAGCACCCTGTTACATTTCTTAGATCCACGTAAGAATCCAAAATCCACCATCTCTTTTCAAAACTAACTACAGGGCAAATGCCCAAGAGGAGAAGGGCCTCATGCTGTCCCATAGACTTCAGCTGACAGCTCCCACTTGTGCTGCACAGCTCACCAGCTGGACTCTGCCCTCTGATGACATCCCAACCCTTTCTGATATCCCCTCCAGACAGACTCCTAACTCGCAAGGTGAGTCTGCCTCAGCTCTATTCCCCAGTGAGTCCCACAGCCCATCAGGAGCCCTCCCTCACCTCAACAACCACCTCACAGAATCATTTAGGTTGAAAAAGACCTTTACGTTTATCAAGTCCAATGGTAAACCTAACGCTGCCCTGCTTCCACTGCCTATGCGTATGCTTCTTGCCCTTTGGCCTGACCAGAAGGTCCTGACTCAGCCAGGTCTGTCTCTCACCCCATTTTACTTACACCTGGCAATCAGAGTCACAGAATCATAGAATACTTAGGGCTGGAAGGGACCTTAAAGGTCATCCAGCTCCAACCCCCCTGCCACAGGCAGGGACACCTCCCACTAGATCAGGTTGCCCAAGGCCCCATCCAACCTGGCCTTAAGCACCTCCAGGGATGGTGCAGCCACAACATCCCTTGGTAACCTGATCCAGTGTCTCATCACTCTCATGGTGAAGCAATTCTTCCTAATGTCTAGTCTAAATCTGCCCTTCTCCGGTTTATACCTGTTCCCCCTCGTCCTACCACACCAAGCCTTTATGAACAGTCCCTCTCCAGCTTTCTTGTAGGCTCCTTTCAGATACTGGAAGGTTGCTGTAAGAGCTCATCAAAGCCATCTCTTCTCCAGGTTGAACAACCCCAACTCTCTCAGCCTGTGTACGTATTGAAGGTGCTCCAGGCCTTGGATCACCTTTGCAGCCTCCTTTGGACCCATTTCAACAGTTCCATCTCCTCCTTATGTTGAGGATTCCAGAACTGGACACAATACTCCAGATGAGGGTTCACAAGAGAGGAATAAAGGAGCAGAATCACCTCCCTTGGCCTGCTGGCCACACTTCTTTTGATGTATCCCAGGATGCAGTTGGCCTTCTGGGCTGTGAGTGCACACAGCTGGTTCATGTCAAGCTTCTCATCAACCAGCAGCCCAAGTCCCTCTCTGCAGGGCAGCTCTCAATCACATCATCGCCCATCATGTTCTGAAATCAGAGATTGCCCTGATCCAGGTGTTGGACCTTGCACTTGTTCTTGTTGAACCTCATAAGGTTCTCACAGTCCCACTTCTCCAGCCTGTCCAGGTCCCTCTGGATGACATCCTGTCCTTCCAGTGTGGCAACTGCACCATCAGCTTGGTGTCATCTGCAAATTTGCTGAGGGTGCACTCGATTTCACTGTCAGTATCATTGATGAAGATATTAAATGGCACCAGTCCCAGTACAGACCCCTGAGTTGACACCACCTGTGATCGATCTCCATTTGGACTTTGAACCACTAACCACTACTCTTTGAATACAATCATTCAACCAGTTTCTTATCCACTGAATCGTCCACCCATCCAAGGGTTTAGGTTGGAAGGGACCTCAAAGCCCATCCAGTTCCACCCCTGCCGTGGTCAGGGACACCTCCCACTGGATCAGGGGCTCCAAGCCCCATCCAACCTGCACTTGAACCCCTCCAGGGATGGGGCAGCCACCACTGCTCTGGGCAACCTGGGCAGGGGCCTCCCCACCATCACAGAACAGCATTTCTCCCCAAGATCTCATCTCCACCTCCCCTCTTTCAGTTGAAAGCCGTTCCCCTTACCCTATCCCTGCCCTCTCTGATCCACAGCCCCTCCCCAGCTTTCCTGGAGCTCTTCTCAGCACCGGAAGCTGCTCGGAGGTCATCCCGGAGCCTTCTCTTCTCCAGGTGAACAGCCCCAGCTCTCAGCCTGTCCCAGTACGGGAGGTGCTCCACCCTCGCGCCGCCTCCGCGTTCTCCTCCGGCCCCGCTCCAGCCGCTCCGTGTCCCGCCGAGGGCTCCAGACCGGACTCTGGGCTCCGGGGGAGGGGTGGGATGGGATGTCTCTGCCGGGCACCCTGCAGGACCTGAAACCCGCCCTCCCATAGCTCGCTGCCCGCGCCCCCCTCACTCCCCACTCCAGGGCCGCCATGTTCTCGGCGGGGCTGCCACCATTTTGGGCCGCGGCCCCCGCCCCGGCTGCAGCCCTCTGGGGCGGGGCCTCCCGCCAGCCCTCGGACCGCTCATTGGCTGCAATTCGCTCGGGGGGGTGGGGGTGAGGCAGCTCCCCCGCACCATTGGCCGGACCCGCTCCCGCCCCGCCGGTCTCGCCAATTGGAGTGCGCTCGCTCACTCCTGAGGCATCGATTGGCGGGTTCGTAATCAGGGGCGGGGCTACGTCTGCCCGCCCGGGGAGACTTGGGGGAAAGGGGAAGGGGAAGGAGGGAAGGAAAAGAAAAGGGGAAAAGGAGAGAAGGAGAAGGAAGAGGAAAGGAAAGGGAAGGGGAAAGGAAAGGGGAAGGGGAAGGAGAAAGGAAAGGGGAAAGGGAAAAGGGAAGGGGAAAGGAAAGGGGAAGGGGAAGGAGAAAGGAAAGGGGAAAGGGAAAAGGGAAGGGGAAAGGAAAGGGGAAAGGGAAGGGAAAGGGAAAAGGAAAGGGAAAGGAAAAGGAGAGAAGGAAAAGAAAAGGAAAAGGAGAGAAGGAACCTCCCCTGGTGGAGCTTGAGGCCATTCCCTCTCGTCCTGTCCCCTGTCCATTGGGAGAAGAGCCCAGCTCCCTCCTCTCCACAACCTCCTCTCAGGGAGTTGGAGAGAGCAATGAGGTCTCCCCTCAGCCTCCTCTTCTCCAGGATAAACACCCCCAGCTCTCTCAGTCGCTCCTCGGGAGACTTGTTCTCCAGCCCTTTCACCAGCTTCGTTGCTCTTCTCTGGACTCGCTCCAGAGCCTGAATATCCTTCCTGTGAGGAGGGGCCAGATTCTAGATGCAGGGTCCCTGGTGTTGACTGGGAGCTGGTGAAGGGACCTGCCGTGCTCACAGCCACTTCCAGCAGGAAGTAGCAAGGTGCAGCAGCCTGTTCCTTAACATGGATTTCACCTTCTGTTGTGGGTGAATTGCACACTTCAGGTGAGCAGGGAATGGATCCATCCCTCCTCTCACCTCTTTCCCATTCCAGCAAGGTGTGGATATGGCCGGCTGCAGCCTTTGTGGCCACCTCCTTGTGACTCCTGGTGTCATTTGCCACCTAGAATCACCAGGTTGAAAGAGACCCACCAGATCATCCATTTTCTTAGGTCCCACACTTTTTTGTTACCCCATGGGCTTTAATTCTTTGCTGATATTCTCTCCTCATCACTTTTTGCAAAACGACCCAGGTTCTCTCTCAGTTGGGTCAGATTGAGCAGCACCAGGAAAACCCATGGCTGGGGCCAGGACCAGGAGTGAATTTCAGAGGGAGTGAAGGTTTAATGTAGTTAAACCCCCAGGGAGGGGATTGACTCGCCTTTCCTGGAGGGGTTTAAGGTGCGGGTGTATGAGGTACTGAGGGACATGGTTTAGGGATTGGTGGGAATGGTTGGACTCGATGATCTGTTGGGTCTCTTCCAACCTGGTGATTCTATGATTCTATGATTCTATATGATTCTATGATTCACAAACATGGCCCCTTCCCCACATGGGGCTTGCTGGCAGTTATTGATCTGTCAGCAGGCTTTGGGGCTCTCTGTGAGGGCAAGACAAGGTGGTGGCTTCCAGAGCAGCGCTTGATAGCCTCGACGTGTGCACAACAAGGGGTTGCTGCAAGCATGGGACCCGGTCCGTGCTGGTCCTGGGAGCCCCTGTCGCCAGCTGACATGGCAGCAGTTACCCGCAGGCTGAATGTTTGTGCTGCTGTGCTGATGTGGGGTCCCTCTTCGGGCTACTAAGGCCTCCTGCCTGTTTTGGTGGTGTGGCAGAGAATGTGAGGTTGGGTTTAGAATCACAGAATCACTAGGTTGGAAAGGACCCACAGGATCATGGAGTCCAAGTGTTCTCATCAGTTAGTAAACCATGTCCCTGAGCACCTCATCCACTCATCTTGTAAATATTAGGTGCTTTTTTTTTTTTTTTTTTAATTATGGGGTGACAGTACACGTGAGGAACTTGCTATGGACATAAATGTATAGAGAATTGCACTGGATGAGACCTGTGTCAGCCGAGCTTACAGCTGCTTCTCTCCTTTGACAGGAATGGTTGGACTCGATGATCCGGTGGGCCTCTTCCAACCTGGTGATTCTATGATTCTGTGATTCCTGATGGCCTTCAGCAATGCCTGGGGAAGGATGCAGAAGAGGGCCAGTAAAACAGCACCACTACCCTGGGATATTCTCTCCACCTTCAGGGATTCCAGCCTTAGAGAATACCTGAGCCACTAGCCTATGTTTCCTCATCCCAGACTATAATCTGGCTACTGTTTTTTTTGCTTGTCTGTTTTATCACACACAGGCATTGCCAGTGTCTGTGAAGGTACCAGAGTCCCCTCCTGGGCTTGGGGTCCTGTGTTGTTTCAAGATCAGGCATTTTTTAGTGTTGGCAAGGAATTCCTTCCAAATCATCTTGACAAGGGTCCTCATGGTTTTCAGTTTTGTTTTAACCTTCCTTTGCAGCACCGGGTGCAGCTCACGTGGGACCATCTGCTCTGCTTGAGCCCCTGTGTATGAGACAGGCGGACACCCTGCCTGGGGCAGCTCGTATGGAGTTTCACCTGCCTCCTATTGCACAGCCCTGACCTTTGGCTGTTGCAAAATACATTCTCAACTCAGCGGAGGCTGGAGGGGAACAAGGCTCTATATATCAAGTAAAGCAGCACCTTTGTTAGACTTTTGGAGGGGTGGAAAGGGAAAAGAAACAGGGATTTTGTTTGGGTTTTTTTTTCTCTGTGGCCTGGGAAGGGAATAGCAGGCAAGGAAAACTGTTGTATAAAGCCTAGCTAGCAAGAATGAGGAAAAATAGTGTTTTCCTTTGCTGTATGATGAGATTTTTCAGTTGGTTTAGCACCAGTGGCTGCCTCACGCTGCCTGAAAGGGCTCGTCTGGCAATTCTGGTCTGGATGTCAGCAGCCCACAGTGCATGAACAGACGTTGCTGTGTCCTCTTCTGCCTCAACTATTGATGTGAACTCAGTGAATCATGCAAATCAATAGAAGACAACCAGAATGGAACGCCCTGTTTTGCTAGGTCGGTTTAGAACCGGACACCATGGCAGCACTCTCTGTAGAGCTGCCCCTGCCCCCAAGGCCAGTGTCCAGGAGGGTCACCCACGAGCAGAAGGCAGCACACAGCACATTCCTGTTTCCTCTGGGAGCTGGATATCAACTAGCCCTGCCTAGAAAGGGAAGCAAACCCTCCTCTGCGCTCTGGGTGGTGGGGGTAGGGAGGAACTGGTTGTGCCAGAGGAAGCGTTATGAGGCTGTACAGGTTGGAGTGGGACGCAGGGAATCTTGTGACAAACCAGTTCGGATCACTGGGCGAGATGCTTATCCCATCAGGCACACCTGTACTTTTATCTCAAGTGCTGCACACAGCGAACAGAGAAACAATTTGGGGAAAACGCACAACAGGTGGAAATGTTTAATCCATTGATCTCAAGCCAAACTTCCATGGGAAGACATGGATTCTCCATGAGGGTTTTGGGAAGCTTTGCTGAGTGCCAAGAATGGTTTGAGGGAATGGCCTCAAGCTCCGCCAGGGGAGGTTCAGGCTGGACATTAGGAAAATTTTTTTCCTGGAAAGGATCACTGGGCACTGTCAGAGGCTGCCCAGGGAGGGGGTTGAGTCACCTTCCCTGGAGGGGTTTAAGGGACGAGTGGACGAGGTGCTAAGGGACATGGGTTAGTGATTGATGGGAATGGTTGGACTCAATGATGTGGTGGGTCTTTTCCAACCTGGTGATTCTGTGAAATATCTTTAATTTAGAGTCGAAAACTGTCCAACTAGATGGGGCTGAATTAATTTGATTGAAACACTTTCTGTTTCAGATGGGCTGTAAATCCTTAAATATGGGAATGATGAGTGCAGAAGACGTAGCTAGAGTGGTTCGTACACGGGAAGGAATCATCCCTCTCCTGAACACAGAACCTGTGCAATGGGTATATCTCTAATTATATCACAGAATCACAGAGCAACCAGGTTGGAAGGGACCCATTGGATCTTCTAGTCCAACCATTCCTATCAAACACTAAACCAAGTCCCTCAAGACCTCATCCACCCGTCCCTTAAACACCTCCAGGGAAGGTGAATCAACCACCTCCCTGGTTAGCCTATTCCAATGCCCAATGACCCTTTCTGTGAAAAACTTCCTCCTAATCTCTATGATTGTATTTAGTTCTCCTCCTGCAGGGAGTGTCAAAATATGTTGAAAGATGTGCGTGAGTTGGCAGATTGGAACCCTAAGGGGTTGGATGCTCCTTTGTTTTGCAAGATTTCCTACGTGATAGTTGGCAGAATGTACACAGGAGATCAACATCTCATGAGCTACTTTAATATCAGCACTTTCTATCTTGATCATTTGGCTTCACAGCCTTAAACATGCTGTTAGCATGGCTTCTTGTAGGTGATCCTTCAATAAGAGCCTGTTTTTAAAGGCCTTAACTACATTCTCTGTTTTCAAATTTTACGTTATTTGCTCTTCTATTTAATCCTGCTCCTGCAAGCATGGACATGGTTACCCACCCTATCAGTTTGTTCACTGCCAGTCCACATTGCTGGGGTGGTTTCCATTCCCTGCTTGTTTCAAATGCTACTTCAGCCATGACTTTCACCCTGTTCCGCTTCACTGCTGGTCTGTGGTAACAAACCCCCATCAGACATTTATAGAAGCTGACCAATTATTTTTTTTTTTTAATTTTACAATTAAAAGGCCTTCTGAAGTGCTAACCTAGGTGCAGTGCCATCTCTGTACCGTGAGCTGTTGGAGAGAGCAATGAGGTCTCCCCTCAGCCTCCTCTTCTCCAGGATAAACACCCCCAGCTCTCTCAGACGTTCCTCATCAGGCCTGTTCTCCAGACCCTTCACCAGCTTCATTGCTCTTCTCTGGACTCACTCCAGAGCCTCAACGTCCTTCTTATGGTGAGGGGCCCACAACTGAACACAGGATTCAAGGAGTGGTCTCACTAGTGCTGAGTCCAGAGGGAGAATAACCTCCCTGGCCCTGCTGGTCACACCATGTCTGATCCAAGCCAAGATGTCATTGGCCTTCTTGGCCACCTGGGCCACTGCTGCCTCATGGTCAGTCGCTGTCAACCAACACCCCCAGGTCCTTCTCCTCCAGGCAGCTTTCCAGCCAGACTTCTCCTAGTCTGTAGCTGCTCAGGGTTGTTGTGCCCCAAGTGCAGGACCCAACATTTGACCTTGTGAAACCTCATCCCGTTGGTCTCAGCCCATGGATCCAGCCTGTTCAGATCCCTTTGCAGCCCTCCAGTAGATCTGGCAGGAGCTCAGTCTGGTGATCACCAAGTCCCAGCATGTCTGTCCTTCTCCTCTTTTTGGTGTGAGCCCCTGGGACCTGCTGCAGTTTGCTAGAGAACCTGGTCCTTCTGCCTGTTTTGGAGAATGGGAGTCACAGACTGTGCCATCCCCAGGAAAGAACGTGGCAGCAAGTTCTTGGAGCCATGTCCTTCATTACCAGAGATTCCAAACTAAGCAGGGATTCTGCAGTGTGCTGTGCTCTGGATGTTTGCCATGAAATAGCATGCTGTGAGCAGTGCTCCAGGCTGCTTGCAGAGCAGCTGCTTAAGGAGTGGAAGGATACCTGTGCTGACAGGTCTTTGCCTATTTTCCCTTGCTCTCAGGGCATCTCTTCCAGCAGGGTTTGAACAATGGCAGAAGGTGGCTGCTGGCAGCACTCAGACAGGAGCACTCTGCCTCCGCACGCACAGCAATTATGGCTGGAAACTGTCTCCCTTCCTCCAGGGAGATTCAGAGACTCCTGGAAAATAAGAAAGACAAAACGGGGAGCAGAGGTGCAGCAGAGTCAATGCACAGAGCACAGACAAACATCCATGCAGGGAACTCTCCTGGCGCAGTGTCTCGCCCTGGGGACACGTGGCACCTATCAATGCAACAAATTGCCCACAGAGACTTTGCAAGGACAGGTGAAGGGGCTGGAGAACAGGCCTGATGAGGAGCAGCTGAGAGAGCTGGGGGTGTTTATCCTGGAGAAGAGGAGGCTGAGGGGAGACCTTATTGCTCTCTACAACTCCCTGAAAGGAGGTTGTGGAGAGGAGGGTGCTGGGCTCTCCTCCCAAGGGACAGGGGACAGGACAAGAGGGAATGACCTCAAGCTCCACCAGGGGAGGTTTAGGCTGAACATTAAGAAAAAAAATTCACATAAAGGGTGATTGGGCACTGGCAGAGGCTGCCCAGGGAGGGGTTTGAGTCACCTTCCCTGGAGGGGTTTAAGGGACGGGTGGACGAGGTGCTGAGGGACATGGGTTAGTGACTAATGGGAATGATTTTACTCAGTGATCTTGTGGGTCTTTTCCAACCTGGTTATTCTATGATTCTATGACTTTGCCCACAGTTCTGACCTGTCCTACCAGACTGATGCTCACTGAGAAGAGAGGCTGCTGGGACAGCTCTGCTGGCTCCTCTCCTCTCAGCCTCCTCTGGCTGAGCAGCTGCGGTCAGAACCAACCCTGCGAGGTGCTGATGAGGTTCCAGCCTGCATTGGGCTGTTCTGTTCTGCCGGTAGAACTGTGCCAGGAAGGGAAGGGTCACCTTGTCTTTCTCCACTGGGAAGCTGTCTCCAAGCAGTTCATATTTTAACCAGAGACAGAAGTAAAGCCCCTTGGAGGGGACCATGGGATGATCTGGGCGTGTATCCTCTGCCACATGCTCTTACTAGCTGTGTAGCGCTCTCTGATTTGGACATGGAGAGCTTACAAAGCTAAACTGCAGCAACCCTGGAGCCCTCAGCACAGGAAGGATGTGTATCTGCTGGAGTGAGTCCAGAGGAGGCCATGGAGATGATCTGAGTGCTGTTGCACCTCCCATACAAGGACAGGATGAGAGAGTTGGGTCTCTTCAGCCCGGAGGAGGTCTCTTGGGAGACCTTAGAGCAGCTTCCAGTATGGAAAGGGGCTCCAGGAAAGCTGCAGAGGGGCTCTGGATCAGGGAGGGAAGGGATAAGACAATGGGGAACATTTTGCAGCTGAAAGAGAGGAGATTGGGTTGAGATCTCAGGAAGAAATGTTTTGCTGTGAGGGTGGGGAGGCCCCTGCCCAGATTGCCCAGAGCAGTGGTTGCTGCCCCATCCCTGGAGGTTTTCAAGGGCAGGTTGGATGGGGTTTGGAGCCCCTGATCCAGTGGGAGGTGTCCCTGCCCTTGGCAGGGACGGAATTGGATGGCTTTGAGGTCCTTTCCAAGCAAAACAATCCTGCGATTCTATGAACCCCTGGACTAGACTGTGTCATTCTGGATTAAGTTTCAGGAAAGATGCAAGAAACAATTCTTCCAGAGCCTGCTTCCCCCTCTCAAGAGATGGAAGTGTTATCTCACAATGAACCAGGGACCTGCTCACTCCTAGTGAAGACAGTAAATCACTTGATTTTTACTCCTTGTGTGGTCAGATAATTTTCAGATGCCAGTGCATTTCCTCCATGACATGATCCTGCAAATACAGCCTTGGCTTCTCCCACTCCTCTGAGGGCTGCAGCACCACAGCTCTGCACCTCTCATCTGCACTGCTCGGCCACTGACTCACTCTTCTCTGCCCTCACCAACACAAAAATAGTCCAGCTGCTCTTCTAAGATCTGCACGTTAAGAGCCTGGATGACTTGCAACTCAGCACAGAAGTATTAATGCTGAAAGGCATAACAGAAGTTATTGCTTTAAAGGAGCATCAAGCTGGCTTTTATCAAGCCCTCATTTTTATTTTCCACTTTTATGCCAAGTTCCACTCATCTGCTGTGGTTTCTTTCTGTGTTCCCCAGCAGCTGCAAAATACTTGGTGGTTTTAGGCAAAATACTTTGCGGTTTAGTGGTCCTTTGATTCTAGGGTTTGGCCTTTATTAACCTGGCTTTGCAGGAGTCAGGGAGGCATTTCCCTCACACCATTTGTTGAAGGACCCTGGAGCTATTTCCTCTCTATTGTTTCTTTTCCTCTTACTTGTCTTGTTCCTGCCAGGTAGTGTAATACCAGGCACGAAACATGACCTTCAGAGAACATTCATACCCTATCTCAGCTTCTCCTCGTCGGTGCTGCTCGGCGCTGCCTGTTCACACCAGGCTCTGCTCTGCGGCACTGCTGGTTCAGGGAAACAAACAAAGCAAGTTATGTGGGAGATATAATGCCCAAAATATCTCTCCTAGCAAGACCGCCCTTGTTTTTATCAGCCCACAGCTCTCTCCTGAGCTCTGCTGAGCTCTTTGTTTCCATACGTGGTGACAGAGCTTCCGCAGATGCCCTGAGATGCAGGGACTGCACGGATCCTACCTGAAACCCTCCTGGCTGCCTGCATAAGGACCAGACAAACAGCAGAGCTGAAGCAAGTAGGCAAATAACAAAGTCCTCCCCCAGGCTATCACTTCAAAGTCCATATTGTCATCCCTGCTCTGCCAGAGATCTCTTCTGTTAAGAGATGAGCAATTGTGAAGAGACCTCGGGTGTTGTCACACACAGAAACCAAGACCTTTCTGCTGACTTGCAAAGCTGGTGCAAGGGAGCCTTGAATTCTGGTCCCTGCTCCAAGCACCACTTGCCTTCTTCAGTGAAATGTGCTTGATTTAGGGGAGGAAGAATGTGAACGCGATCTCTTAGCAAGGCACGACTTGTGGTAGTTTCCCAGTGCAGCTGAGCTGATCTCAGCCTCCTGCTGCCACAAATGGGAAGCCCTTTATTCTGCCCTTGCCTCCTGATTATCTCGCACAGGCTGCAGAGCTCAAACTCAAACATTCCAACCCAGCAGCCCAAGAAAAGCATTAGACCAAGTCAGCAAACTGTCTCAGGAAAAGGTTCAGTAGCTGGCTGGGAGGGAGAGGTTTGGGTGGGAATGGGAGCTGTGAGGTGAATTTTCTTGGGGTCTTAATGTCAGCCTAAACCCAGATTATGGTTTTGGGGCTCTCAGTACCTGAGTTAGAGTGGAACAAGATGTTTTAACCATCCTAAACACATTTATATTGATGGTATATAAACACCTAACTGATATGAACAGGTGTGCCTTAAACCCAGCCTGGGAAGCAATCAGACAAAGCTGTTATTTATTATTTGTCCCCAGCACGGAGGGAGGGTTCGAGTGCCGGAGCTTGTGTCCTGCTGTGCAGAGTCCTCACCCACCTCGCTGGTGGGATCGGCCAGTGCAAGGGGTGCAGGTTCCTCACTCTCCCTTCTTGTCAGTGCTACAGCTTAACATGGAATGGGCCATAGGAATAAAATCTGAAAGGAGGTTGTGAAGAGGAGGGAGCTGGGCTCTTCTCCCAAGGGACAGGGGACAGAACAAGAGAGAATGGCCTCAAGCTCCACCAGGGGATGTTCAGGCTGAACATCAGGACAAAAATTTTCCCAGAAAGGGTCATTGGGCACTGGCAGAGGCTGCCCAGGGAGGGCATTGAGTCCCCTTCCCTGGAGGAGTTTAAAGGATGAGTGGATGAGGTGCTGAGGGACATGGATTAGTGTTTGATAGGAATGGTTGGACTCGATGATCCAGTAGGTCTTTTCCAACCTGGTGATTCTACGATTCTATAAAAATCTGTGCAGCTACTGATGTAGAAGATCCCATTTTCTAACTCATTTTTGCACATGGAAGGAAAGGTTTCTGCTCTGCCTTGTTGCCGATAAAGATGGGTTGCAAGATGGGTATTAACAGGTCTTATGTAAGTGCTCCCCACAACTCAAGGTTGGCTTTTGTCCATCCTTTTCCTAGAAGTTCCTGCAGCCAACTGGAGAAGTTTTTCAACATGCAGTATCAAAAGCAGTGAAAAGGAGATGTTTATTTGTGAGACCAACCAAATTATGATTAGCTCCCATTAGCACAAAGACTATTAAGACTGTTCAGCGCTCATTCCACTAAGTGATGCCACCTTTCCCCTCCCCAACATTTTTTCCCCCCTCTCGGAATTCATGTCCTCTCCTGGGACATGGTTAGCCCAGGTGATGGGCTCCTGAGCATCAGTGACCTGCAGAGCTCTGCTGCACGGCTCCCTTTCACCGGAACCAGGTCCCTATTGAGGGACTTGGACTTCAAGGATGTATCTCAGCTTCTCCAAGCTGCAGGAACCCAAGATCCTACCTGAGGTTGAAAGATCCCAAGGCTCCATGGTGCAAAAGTTTCCTCCCATGAATTCCCAACAGGCTGTATATTTATTCTAGCATTTCCACAATCTGTGTGATCCTGCTTTATATTTAAGTCAGCAGGAACCAAATCTGGATCCCATGGAGACTGTACCCATTCAGCACATCTCTCCTCACACTCCTGCAGGTGGGAGTTTTCATTACTCACCATCACTAAGCAAGACTGCACTGGAATGGCTTCAAATTGTTGCTGTGCTGATGTGAAGAAGGCGTTTGAGCTGAAGCCTCTCATCCCTCCAGGAAGCATCCACTGACTGGAAAAGCTGCCACCACCACTTCAGTCCTGTCCCAGTGCCACCCACTGGCTCCTCCCTGCTATCAGGAATCCACATGTACCATTTTTTTTTGAGGCGTCATTTCCTCGGTGTTCCTCAAGCTGATATCCACAAGCCTATTCTGTGCAGCAGTGTCCTCAAACTGGAACTGTTGTGCAGCACGTGTTATATTTTAGTAACATGGACTGTAATCTACCATTCCCTAGCAGACAATACTCTAAGTGAAAGTGTGAAATTGAAGCGACACGATCCCACTGTGCCTGGGCAGAGCCCAGATGAAGCTCTCCTGCCCTTCGGAATACTCTTCCTTGATGAACCTGTTTGGTCACTGAGCTTAGAGCTAAAAGCTGGGGAAGGGCAGGAGGAAAGCAGCAGAGTTTTCACATCAAAGGTGCATCTGACACATTTTGCACGGACATAGCACAGCGCTCGCCTCCTACCCAGGTGAGAGCCTTTACCTCCTGACTACGGAGCTCTGCGTCTCTCCCTCCCATTAATGAGTCCTGTCCCCAGCACAGGTTTCTGGTGGCCCCAGAACGGCCAGTATCTCAGCTCTTCTACATTAAGGCTGAGTCTCCAAATCTGACAAGCGTAAGTGCGCAAACACTGGAAGAAAGAACTTGCTTCCCCCTTTTCCTGCAGTCAGGATCCCTTTCTGGAAGGTTAGCCCAAGGCCATGCCTGCCAGTAAAAGTATTTCGGAAAAGGAGTGAGGAGGTCCCTCCCACAGCCTTTTCACAGAATCATAGAATCACCAGGTTGGAAGAGACCCACCACATCATTGAGTGCAACCATTCCCATCAGTCATTAAACCATGTCCCTCAGGACCTTGTCTACCCGTCCCTTAAACACCTCCAGGGAAGGTAAATCAAGCCCCTCCCTGGGCAGCCTCTGCCAGTGCCCAATGACCCTTTCTGGGAAAAACTTCCTCCTAATCTCTAGCCTAAACCTTCCCTGGCGGAGCTTGAGGCCATTCCCTCTCATCCTGTCCCTTGGGAGGAGAGCCCAGCTCCCTCCTCTCCACAACCTCCTTTCAGGGAGTTGTAGAGAGCAACAAGGTCTCCCCTCAGCCTCCTCTTCTCCAGGATAAACACCCCCAGCTCTCTCAGCCCTTCCTCATCAGGCCTGTTCTCCAGCCCCTTCACCAGCTTCATTGCTCTTCTCTGAACTCACTCCAGAGCCTCAAAATCCTTCTTGTGCTGAGGGGCCCACAACTGAACACAGGATTTGAGGTTTGTTCTCACCAGTGCTGAGTCCAGAGGTAGAAGAACCTCTCTAGACCTGCTGGCCACGCTGTTTCTGATCCAAGCCAAGATGTCATTGGCCTTCTTGGCCACCTGGGCCACTGCTGGCTCATGGTCAGTTGCTGTCAACCAACACCCCCAGGTCCTTCTCCTCCAGGCAGCTTTCTAGACAGACCTCTTCTAGTCTGTAGCACTGCACTTTTGACAGCAACCCTGCTGATCTTCATGTGCAAGAGATCTTGATTTTGGTGGTAAATACAACTTCCTCACCCCAGTGCAATGAGAGTCGTGCCTTTACAGCTGTGTTGGTACCAAAAATGTTTATTAGCAGAGCACAGAGATCACCTCCTGCGGGAAGGCACGTCCTGTGACCCGAGGCAGCTGCTGGAAAGCTGCTGTATCATTCACACAGGGGTTTGCAAATACAGAATGCAAACTGGACCATAATTACCATCAATACAGTGAGAACACGGCTGCTGCAGCCTCCTTCGATTTTCAGTCAGCTTTGTGCTCCTCTTCTAAAAGGCAGAGACCAAAACCTGACACAACATCCCAGCTGCCTTTAGAGAAGAGGAATTCCTTCCTGACTTCTCTGTTTAATGTACACACAGCTGCTTCGACATTCTTCAGCACTGAGACATGCAGGCACTGGATACTGCTTGTCCAATGATTCAAATCCTTTTCAGGTTGGAATCACCTCATTCTTGCCGCCTGGAAATATCTTGATCTTGCACATTTTCTTTATTTATCGCTCTATCAGCCTATGCTGCCTGCAAACTCTACCTGTATTGTACTTTATTTCCAAGTGCTCAGTTAATAAACTGCATACAACGTTAGTTAAAATGCCTTACGCACTTTGGGTGCCGCACACAGCTGTCGAGTAGCAAGAGGTCTGTTAGGGCTTGGGGTGGGGAACACTTCTTCTGAACAACAACAAAAGATACAGCCTCAGCCCTCCGCCTGCTCGGGCTGGAGCTCAGTCGACTTCAGGTGCCATGATGATCGTGTGCAGCAGCTCTACCCTCCCCTCACCCTTCTGCTACCACCCTCATTTACACGGCTGTGTCACAAGTGCAGCCTGGGGGACACATTAGCAGGTTGGAAAACCAGCAGCCGCACAAGGGAGGAGTGACAGAGAGCAGCCAGACAGCAGCAGATCAAGAGATGTGGCAAGACTGTCATAGTGAGCTGCCTCTACAGGTCATAGGGGACAGTCCCACCACAGTCTCCCCAGCAATGTCCTTCCCACACAGCTCAGGTGAGGAGCTGGATGTGCCAGTGCCACACTTCTTGGTGCTGCTCAGTCTGTGGATCTCGGTGTGTGCTGCAAGCTGGGCTGGGGGTCACCAGCCAGGCCAAGGGAGCCACCAGACAGGCTTTGGGGTCACTGGCCAGGCCAGGGGAGTGGCCAGCCAGGCTCTGGGATCACCAGCCAGGCCAGGGGAGTCACTAGCCAGGCTCTGGGGTCACCAGCCGGGCCAGAGAGCCACCTGCCAGGCTCTGGGGGCCTCAAGCCGGGCCATGGGGAGCCACCAGCCAGGCTCTGGGGTCACCAGCCGGGCCAGGGGAGCCACCAGCCAGGCTCTGGGGTCACCAGCCAGGCCAGAGAGCCACCAGCCAGGCTTTGGAGGCGTCAAGCCGGGCTGTGGGGAGCTGCCAGTCAGGCTGTGGGGCTGCTGTTGGTCTGCAGGCCTGGTGGAGCCTGCGGGCGCCCTGGTTATGGGGAGCAAGACAGGGGATGTCAGGGTACCGAGCATGTCTCTGGCGTCACTCATGTGCCACACGCTCCAGTGCTACATAGAAGCTGTCCTTGTCATCCAGGCAATGCCAGCCGATGGGTCCTGCCTCGCAGTCTGCGCACACCAGGAACTTGACGTTGCCCACGTCACGGGTGAAGCCCACGTTCTCGAAGGAGAACATGTCGTGCACCAGCCAGTGCTCCCGCAGCAGCTCCCCGTGCCCGGCCTCGCCACTGCCCGACGACGAAGCCTTCTTCCTCATGGCCGGCAGGAGAAGCTGCGGGGACACGTGTCATCCAGGGGTGACAACCGGGGGGCAGGTTGAGGTGTAACGGGACCACCCCCGGCCTCGCCCACGTGACCCAAGCCTGGCCCCGCCCCTCACCACCACGCCTGCCCTTCACTCTGACTCCTCCCCTCACCCATCCCCACCTTGGCCCCGCCCCTTACAGGGCCCCACCTCCGACTCTGGTCCCACACCCAGGCCCCGCCCCTCATCAGGTCCCCTTACTGTGGCCACGCCCCCTGACACCATCTCCGTCCCCAACTTAGCCCCTCCCCTAGCCCTGGCCCCACCCCTCACTCCCATCCCCACCATCATCCCGCCCCCTTCCATTCACGCCCTTCAACCTGGCCCCACCCCGCCCCCATACCCAGACCCTCCCACAACCTGGCCCCGCCCCCTTTCAAACACCGCTCCCCTCAGTCCTGTCATCTCGCTCTGGCCCCGCCCCCGCCCTATCCCATCCCAACTTTGGCCCCGCCCCTCACTCCCATCCTCTTACCTCAGCCCCCTCTGCCCGGCCCTGCCTCTCACTCTTAGCCACGCCCCTCATTCATGGCCCCGCCCACTCACCCCACCCTGGCATTACTCTTCAGCTCAGTCCCCTCACCTCGGCCCCGCCCCTTATCCCGGCCCCGCCGCCCCGGTACCTCGCGATGGGCGAAGGTGGCGGCTCCGGGCAGCAGCACCCGCGACCCGCAGCGCTGGCACAGCACCGCCTTCAAGTTGCGGCCCTGCGCACACACCAGTTCGGCCGAGCCCGGAGCGGCGGCGGGAGGCGCGGGGGTAGATGGAGTAGGAGGCGCCGCCGACGGCTCCATCTCGGCACAGGCCGCCGCCATGGCCGAGCGAGGCGGGGCGGAGCGCATGCGCGGAGGGGCCGGGACGGCGGGTGGGCGGGGCCACGCAGGGGGCGGGGCCACAACAGAGGGCGGTGTTTGGTTGGGGGCGGGAACACAAGGAGGGAGAGGCCTATGGAAGGGCCTATTGAAGGTCACGTGGTGGGGGGTTCCTGCCCTTGATCTGTGTGAGGGGACCGAGCGACCTCTCAGTCTGCGGGTGAGGCCGAATGTCAGGTGGGCTGTGCAGGGGGACCTGGCCAGGCTGGATCCATGACTGAGACCAACGGGATGGGGTTCAGACCGAGCGTCGGGTCCTGCACTTAGAACCACAGGGTTTGAGGAATTGGCATTTCCAGCTGGGTAACAAACACAATAAACCTTCAAAACGGTTTATGTGCATAGCTGGAGATGAGACAACCTAGAGGAGAAGCTGGAATTAATTCTCACAGACCAGCAGGAGAGAAACTGCTTTGTGAAGAACCAAGGGGAATCATAGAATAGAATCACCGAATCACCAAGCCGGAAGAGACCCGCTAGATAATTGAGTCCAACCATTCCTATCAAACACTAAACCATGTCCCTCAGCGCATTGTCCACCCATCCCTTAAACACCTCCAGGGAAGGTGACTCAACGCTCTCCCTGGGCAGCCTGTTCCACTGCCCAATGACCCTTTCCGTGAAAAGGGCCTGAGAATCCTCTCAGTAAAGAAATATTTCCCTATATCCAGTCTAAATCTTCCCCTGGTGCAACTTGGGGCCGTTTCCTCTTGTCCTGTGGCTTCTTAGTTGGGAGAATGCAGCCCCCACCTCACCACAACCTTATTTCTGGGAGGTGCAAAGAGAAAGGAAGTCTCCCCTCAGCCTCCTTTCCTCCAGACTAAACAGCCCCAGGTCTTTCAGCCACTCGCAGAACCCTTGGGCTCCAGACCCTTCCCCAGCTCCGTTCCCTTCTCTGGACTTGCTCCAGCCCCTCAGTGTCCTTCTTGCAGGAAGAACCCAGGATTTGAGGTGCTTCCCCACCAATGGTGAGTCCAGAGGGATGATTCCTCCCCTGCTCCTGCTGGCCACACTGTTTCTGATCCAAGCCAAGATGCCACTGGCCACCTTGGCCACTTGGGCCACTGCTGCCTCATGTTCAGCTGCTGTGACCCAGCACCCCCAGGTCATTTTCCACAGGGCAGTTTTCCAGCCACTGTTCACCAGGTCTGGGGCTGCACAGGGTTGCTATGACCCAAGTGGGTCAAAGGAGGTTGTGGAGAAGAGGGAGCTGGGCTCTTCTCCCAAGTGACGTGGGACGGCATGAGAGGGAATGGCCTCAAGCTGCACCAGGGGAGGTTCAGGCTGGACATTAGGAAAAAAAATTTCCTGGAAAGGGTGATTGGGCACTGTCAGAAGCTGCCCAGGAAGGTGGTTGGCTCGCCTTCCCTGGAGGTGTTTAAGGGATGGGTGGATGAGGTGCTGAGGGACATGGTTTAGTGATTGATGGGAGTGGTTGGACTTGATGATCCAGTGGGTCTTTTCCAACCTGGTGATTCTATGATTCTATGAAACAGAGCCTTTTACCTTTTCAGTTCCTCACATACTTCTCATGGGTTAGAGCAACAGAGCAGGTCATCCTGATGTGTCAGGACAGGCTATTTAAGTTCTGGAATAAAAGGTGAGGTGTTTGCTAGGGGAGCAGGTAGGAGTAGAGCACTGGGAGGCAGCTGCAGCAGGATATGCAGTTTGCCTTGAAATTTATAAAAGGTTTGGAGGTGTTTTGAAGCTACATTGCAGACAGAGGAATTAATACTGGGCTCCATTCATCCCAGACTTCCATGGCAGACAAAGGAACTGTTGTTTTTTTGCAACTGCAGGCTCTATTACAGCAGTATCATCACAGCCTTTTTTCTAATCTCGGCTCTTCCACTCTTTGCAGCAAATCTTGCGACATGTTCCCCCCCCCCAGTTTTTTGCTGAACTCAACAATGGGCGTGTTTTACCACCACACTGGATGGAGCCCAGGGCAAGAGGCACAGCTGAGGGTGGCTGCCTGGTCTAACCACAGGGTTCCATAAAATGTTAGAATGCTTTGGGTTGGAAGGGACCTTAGAGCCCATCCAGTCCCACCCCTGCCCCATCCAACCTGACCTTGAACCCCTCCAGGGATGGGGCAGCCACCACTGCTCTGGGCAACCTGGGTCAGGGCCTCCCCGCCCTCACAGAACATTTCCCAAGATCTCATCTCAATCTCCCCTGTTTCAGCTGAAAACCATTCCCCCTTGTCCTATCCCTGCACTCCCTGATCCAGAGTCCCTCTGCAGCTTTCCTGGAGCCCCTTTCCATACTTGAAGCTGCTCTAAGATCTCCCTGGAGCCTCATCTTCTTCAGGCTGAACCACCTCGGCTCTCTCAGCCTGTCTTCACAGGGGAGCTGCTCCAGCCTTTGGACCTTTTATAAATTTCAAGGCAAACTGCATATCCTGCTGCAGCTGCCTCCCAGTGCTCTACTCCTACCTGCTCCCCTAGCAAACACCTCACCTTTTATTCCAGAACTTAAATAGCCTGTCCTTGGATCATCTTTGTTTTTGTGTGTGCCCTCCATGCAGTATACAAACCAATGTCTTGAAGGTAGAAAACAGAAGCTGCATTCTCACTGACTCGGGAAATATTTTATTCTTTATATTTTCATTAAAAAATAAACATAGGAAACAAAACCACAGAACACTTGTGTGATAGAAACAAACGCCAGTCAGAGCATTGGCTGAAAGTGCATCATTAAGTCATGCTACCACGTCCCTGATCCCACCCTGTCCCCAAGCAAGGAGTCAGCAGTAAGCTCACCGAGCAGCACGACACGGAGCCCAGGCACTGCGAGGGCCAAGCCGATGGCAGAGGAGCCCGAGCTCCCAGGAACGCAGCGAGGCAGGAGACATGCGGAGAGGCTGCTCTGCTGAGCCGGCATGGAGGTCTCGCGTGGGGCTCATGGGGCAGGCGAAGGAGAGCTGCTGGAAGAGGATGGAGTCAAGAGGCAGGGGAGGAGTAAACAGCTGAGAACAAAGGGCAACATGGCCCTGGAAGCAGAAAAATCCAAGATCAAAGGAAAATCAGCGCAACGAACTTGCCTGACGTAGGTGAGCGAACAGGGCTGTCGAGGGACGAACCCGTCGCTCTGCAGTAAGGTCTACAGGGACAGTGGCAGTGGTGGCCCTGCTTTCAGGGCTGTGGCCTCCCCGCAGGGGCGGAAGCAAAGGCAGCGCCGCACCACAGCAAGGCTCCTGCTGCCAGAAACCGCAGCGCTTTGCAGCTGGGGCTGTCAGGCTTCTAGGAAAACACGATGTGAAGAACCTTGCTGAGCCCCCTGACCAGAGCACAAATGCTGCAGAGCTGCTTTTAAAGCAGGCGATGAGCTTTTCCTCCCTGCAGCCTCAGGCTTTCGGGTCTCAGTAGTTGGCAGCTTTAATCTGCGACTCCTTTTGCGTGCAGACCTGCGAGGAACCTGCAGACGCAGCTACAGTGCAGGACCCTTCACATGCTCACTCCGTTTGGCTCTGCGCTGCTGTGCGCTCGAGGAGCATGTTTAAACATTCAGTATGTACAAGATGATTTGAAGCTGGAACACAAGAGCAGCTGGATTCACCCTCACACGTCCACGTGGCTGAGAGCAACCAGAGGACCCACACGGTCCTGCAGAGGTTGGAGACCACCCAGCTGTATGTACATGTCCGTGGAAGCATTCACCAGGCTGGATGACGCCAAGGCTGGTGGCATCTCTGCTCTGCCCATAGGCTGAGCCACAGGAACAGCAGAGAATGCAGCTTCTCCTGACCCACTTTACCTTCCTCCAGTTTCACGCAGAGCCCCCGATTTCAAATGACTGCTGAGAGAACATGTTTACGCACATGCTCTAGTCAAAAGCAGCACAGAAAGTTCTGGTGCCTATTTCCACAGCATCCGCAACTCTCAGGAACAGTCACTGCAAATCATTTGGGACTCTTCCTCCAGATGAGATCTTTTTTTTTTTAGGATGTTCTTCCTTGCGTGTTCCCTCCAGATCACTTCTCCCGAAGGACGCAGACTCCAGCATCACAGCGCTGCATCCCCAGGGAGGTCACCACTTCCCAGTTGTCAATGATGGGATCATAGCACTCAATGCTGCTCAGCAGCGAGTTGCCATCGTACCTGCACCGACAGAGAGTTACAGGTGAGGGATGCTGCTGAACAGGGGCTGCGGTGCTCAGAGCCCTACCTGGGAGGCTGGAGAGCTGGTACAGCAGAAATAGCCTGAAATAAACCCACTGCATTCGGCTCCTGTTTGCTGTCTCCAGCTGCTCTCCTGCCTGTCTTGGCTCTGGACTATCACACTCCCATTTAGGTTGGGCATGTGGACTGTGGGTCATAGAATCATAGAATCACCAGGTTGGAAAAGACCCACTGGATCATCGAGTCCAATCATTCCTATCAAAACCTAAACCATGTCCCTTAGCACCTCGTCCACCCACACCTTAAACAACTCCAGGGAAAGTGAATCAACCACCTCCCTGGGCAGCCTCTGACAGTGCTCAGTGACCCTTTCAGTGAAAAACATTTTCCTAATGTCCAGCCTAAATATCCCCTGTCACTTGGGAGAAGAGCCCAGCTCCCTCCTCTCTACAATCTCCTTTCAGGGAGTTATAGAGAGCAATGAGGTCTCCCCTCAGCCTCCTCTTCTCCAGGCTAAACACCCCCAGCTCTCTCAGACGTTCCTCATCAGGCCTGTTCTCCAGCCCCTTCACCAGCTTTGTTGCTCTTCTCCTCTGATAAAGGTTGTCTCCTCTGATAAAGGCACGTAGCGATAGGACTAAGGGGAATGGTTACAAATTGGAGAGGGGAAGATTTAGACTGGACATAAAGAAGAATTTCTTCACCATGAGGGTGAGGAGACCCTGGCCTGGGTTGTCCAGAGCAGTGGTGGCTGCCCCATCCCTGGAGGGGTTCAAGGCCAGGTTGGATGGGGCTTGGAGCCCCTGATCCAGTGGGAGGTGTCCATGCCTATGACAGGGGAGTTGGAATTAGATGATCTTTCAGGTCCCTTCCAACTCAAACCATTTTATTATTCTATGATTCTATAAAGCTTTAAACATAAGAAGAGGCCACCTGAGCCAGAGCAGCAGGCTGAGTGACCTAAACTGCTGCTTGCTCCTGCAAACAGACACACAGGGCACCTCCCTCCCCAGCCCTGGGCTGCCGCTCACCCAGCGATCGCGTAGAGCCTTCCCCGCAGCACGGTGGCTCCCACGTAGCAGCGAGGGGTTGTCATGCTTGTTACAGTTGTCCAGGAATCAGTGCGAATGTTATAGGCTTCCACGGAGGAGAGATGGGCCGTCCCGTCGAACCCACCCACTACATAAATATGGTCATTGAGCAGAGCCACTCCAGCCCCTGGAGAGAGAGAAGGCAGCGGTTGTGAACAACACCATGCACAGGGATTACTGTCCTCCAACCAACCTAGGCCAGCTCCTCTCTCTTCTGAGGAAGTTTTCATATGTTTAGATCTCTCACAAAAGAGCTGCCATAAGCCAGTCTTTTGATGTCATTGCCTCCAATCATAGAATCACTGAATGACTAGGTTGGAAAAGACCCACCAGATCATCGAGTCCAACCATTCCTATCAAACACTAAACGGTGTCCCTGCGCACCTTGTCTACCTGTCCCTTAAACCCCTCCAGGGAAGGTGACTCAACCCCCTCCCTGGGCAGCCTCTGCCAGTGCCCAATGACCCTTTCTGGGAAAAAATTTCTTTCTGATATCTAGTCTGAACCTCCCCTGGAGAAGCTTGAGGCCATTCCCTCCTGTCCTGTCCCCTGTCACTTGGGAGAAGAGCCCAGCTCCCTCCTCTCCACAACCTCCTTTTAGGGAGTTGGTTCCACAGTTTGTTCCTTGCTAGCTGTTCTCCAAGCCATGCATGGCTCCCAGTTACAGAAGTCACATTTGACAGGCTGGGAGAGTTGGGGTTGTTCATTCTGGAGAAGAGAAGGCTCTGAGGAGACCTTAGAGCAGTTTCCAGTACAGAAAGGGGCTCGAGAAAAGCTGGGGAGGGGCTCTTGGTCAGGGAGTGCAGGGATAGGATAAGGGAGAACAGTTTTAAATTGGAAGGGGGAAGATTTAGATTAGACATAAGAAAGAAATTCTTCACAATGAGAGTGGGGAGGCCCTGGCCCAGGTTTCCCAGAGCAGTGGTGGCTGTCCCGTCCCTGGAGGGGTTCAGGGCCAGGTTGGATGAGGTTTTGAGCCCCTGATCCAGAGGGAGGTGTCCCTGCCCATGGCAGGGGGTGGGACTAGTTGGGCTTTGAGGTCCCTTCCAACCCAAACTGTTCTGGGATTCTAGGATTCCATGTTTCTGTGATTCCTCTCCCTCCCTGTAACCTATAACCTGCCCCCCCCATTCCTCTCTACACATCTTAGCATGGGATGGAAGCATCACACACATAAATCAATCTTTCTCTTGGGGTGTTAAGCCAGCATATCCTAAAACCCTCCTCCTTAAAGCCAAACCACCCACTGGGGCCACTCAGCTCTCTCCGTGTCAGCAGGACAAGCCAGCAACAACAGCTTCCTCAGCGCAGCACCAAAAATTTTGACCTCAAGGCACTGTGGGCTCTTACCTGAGCGCTTAGTGGCCATGGGGGTGACATTAGTCCAGTGTCCAGTGTGGGGATCGTACCTCTCTACAGAGTTGAGTATATTCAGCCCATCATAGCCACCTGAAACAAAACATGGGAGCAAACCATGGCTCTGACTTCTGGAAAATGTCTGTGTAGAAAGCAATAACATGTCTGGTTCATCCTTAGCACCGTCTTGCACTGCAGTCAGCACAACACAGAGCGTGCTGGGCTGGCAGAACAAAGAGAATCTCTGCAGTGTCAGACTGGAGCCAGCTCAACGCGTGCTCTCTACCAGCTGGTTGTACTGGTTTGGAGAAGGGCTCCCAGCACAGCCCCAGGGCTGTGCTGGGAGCCCTTCTCCAAACCAGTACAACCAGCTTAGCCCCAGTGTTACCTCCGAGCACACTGGTTCCAATGCTAAAGCAGAGGGATGGGTACAGCTTTCAGACCTGGTGTTGGTGCTGCAGCCCACAGCCACCAGCCGATGCTAGGAGGCCACACAGGGAGCACTGGGACACCTCACATGCTCCACAAGAGATTACCAAGAAACCTCATTGTGTAGCTTCAGCAAAGAGCCAGAGTGTTGGTGTTTGCCTCAGTGGACAGTGTAAGGAAAGGGAAATTAGAGGGAAGTGAAACGAATAAACCAGTGTCCAATATCTGTGACTCCCCAGGAACAGGAAGCACCACAACTCCTGTGGGTGCAGTGCTGGGCCTGCCTCTTCTGGGGCCCAGAGGGGTAATGACAGAACAAACTCACTCAGGTCCTCAGAGTGATTCACTCTTCACATTCGCAGCACGTGTGGGTCTCTGAAAATGAAATGAGCACTACAGAGAGGAGCCGGAACCCAGCTCGGGATACGTTTCTGGAGCACTAGAGCCAAGCCTGCCGTGTGAAGAGCAGAGGCACCCTCTGTGCTGTGGCCATCTGCTTCACCTCCAGGGCATCTCATCCCCTGCCTAGTGCCTGCAAACTTCAGCTGGCACAGCTTGCCCCCTGTGCTTCACAGCCCCTCAAGGGTTGGTTGATTGTGTTTGGCTCACTCCTGACAGCATTTCCTGTAGTCACGAGGCAGCAGTTACAACACCGTCACAACGGTCACGGTGAGAACAGGCAGCATTTGCTGATAGAGCTGTGCAGGGCTCCATGTCGTGCAGTGAAATCTCTTCAAACCTGGACACGACGCACCTGGTGCTCCCCTCAGACAGCACCTGCTCTGCTGTTCCTGTAAAAAGCAAGCGTGTGCAGAGGGCCCAGTGGCCTGAAGGCACCTACCAAGGCAGTAGATAACTCCATTAGCTACAACGAGCCCTGCTCCTTCCCGTGCCGTCTGCATGTCTCCCAACATACTCCACTGATCAATGTTGGGGTCGTATCGTTCCATACTGGTGTGACGTCGGCTTCCATCAAACCCTCCGGAAACATAGATCATGTCTGCAATGTTAGACAAGAGGCTGGACTCAGCAAGTCAAGTACGAAGCACGGGCACAGAGCAGGGAGGCCCTGAGGGATGCAGCCAGATACAGGAACAGCTACAGACCTTGGCATATTGAAGCTAAGAGAAACCTTCTTGAATCATAGAATCACCAGGTTGGAAGAGACCCACCGGATCATCGAGTCCAACCATTCCTATCAAACACTAAACCATGTCCCTCAGGACGTCGTCTACACATCCCTTAAACCCCTCCAGGGAAGGTGAATCAACCCCCTCCCTGGGCAGCCCATTCCAATGCCCAATGCCCCTTTCTATGAAAAACTTCCTCCTGATGTCCAGCCTAAAACTCCCCTGGTGGAGCTTGAGGCCATTCCCTCTTGTCCTGTCCCCTGTAACTTGGGAGAAGATGCTCTTCTCTGGACTCACTCCAGAGCCTCAACATCCTTCTTGTGCTGAGGGGCCCAGAACTGAACACAGGATTCGAGTTTTGGTCTCAGCAGTGCCGAGTCCAGAGGGAGAAGAACCTCCCTGGACCTGCTGGTCACACCGCTTCTGATCCAAGACAAGATGCCATCGGCCCTCTTGGCCACCTGGGCCACTGCTGGTTCATGTTCAGTCGCTGTCAACCAACACCCCCAGGTCGTTCTCCCCCAGGCAGCTTTCTAGACAGACTTCTCCTAGTCTGTAGCTCTGCATAGGGCTGTTGAAGCTAAGAGAAACCCAGCCTCCTCACCCTTGCTCGCTGCATCAGCCTGTGCACACACCCAACAAACTAATCAAACCTAAACCACATCTGGCCCTTGAGTCTGTTTCTTGCTGATGGATGAAAAACAATACCTGCCTCCCCAGGTGTTTTTTTCATGCCGCAAAGCCTTCTAAAACACTGCCACTGCCAAGCCCTGCCTACCAGCAGCACCTCCCCAGAGTAAGTGCTTACAAAGTGGTGAATGCACAGGTAGCACAAGGAAAGAAGACCCAAACAACGCGTCTGGGCCATCAGGATCAGTCCCTTACACTGGATAACCTAATTCACACAATGCTTTCACAACTCTGTCATCTTCAAAGCAGCTGCATCTTAAAGAGATTTTTCATTAGATCATAAACAATCCAAAAAGCTTAGAATATTCATTAGAGTAAGTGGCTAGAAATGGCTAGAAAACATCTGGCTAGAAAATGGCTAATGGCTAGAAAACTTCCTCTCATTTCCACACCAACTTTTCCTCGCCCTGTTTATAAACACTTGTTCTTATTCAATCCTTTTATTACTCATTCCCTTCTCATGTTAAGTTTCAGACAACAATCCCATCCCCTTTTGGTTTTTGCTTTGTGGAAGCAAGTGGAAATGTTCTGGTTTACTCAGGAAAGTGGTTTTCTTCTTCCAAGTCTGCCCTAAGCATCCTCCTCTGCACATGTTCCAGTTTCAGCTTCTCTCCAGTGCGTGATGGTTACTGCTCTACATGGTGTCCTGGGCTCAGCAACATGCGACACTGTCACCACCTCAAGTGTTTCCCACTCTTTCAATGCCTCACAGAGCTCCTCTCCCTCGTTGCAAGGACACGTCAGAATGCAGCGGAGGCAGAGCTCCTCTCAGGATACGTGGGCAAGTTTTCCATTTCTACATCAAAACGGTGATAAGCCAGAATTTCAGACTCGCCTCCTCCCTCGGAGCCAACCCACTGTGCACATCCCAGCTCAGGGCATGTCAGGACGAGAATGAAAGGGGCGGAACTGCCCTGTCTGTGCAGTGCCCAGGACCTACCTCCCAGGGTCGTGGCTCCTGCCAGGCCTCGCCGTACGTTCATAGGAGCCACCGAGTACCAGATCCCATCCTCATCTGATGTATAATCCAAGCACTCCACCGAGCTGAGACGAGAGCGACCGTCGTACCCCCCAATCACATAGATTCGATCATGCAGTGACACTGTGGCAACATAACGCCTCTTACGGGTGATGCTCTGAACAGTGAAAAGAGTAAAAAAGTCAAGGAGAGGAATCATAGAATCATCAGGTTGGAAGAGACTCACTGGATCGTCCAGTCCAACAACTCCCATCAATCACTAAACCATGTCCCTCAGCACCTCGTCCACCCATCCCTTAATCCCCTCCAGGGAAGGTGACTCAACCCCCTCCCTGGGAAGCTTCTGCCAGTGCCCAGATTTTTTCCTAATGTCCAGCCTGAACCTGCCCTGGTGGAGCTTGAGGCCATTCCCTCTCGTCCTGTCACCTGTCACTTGGGAGAAGAGCCCAGCTCCCTCCTCTACACAACCTCCTCTCAGGGACTTGGAGAGAGCAATGAGGTCTCCCCTCAGCCTCCTCTTCTCCAGGAGAAACACCCCCAGCTCTCTCAGATGTTCCTCATCAGGCCTGTTCTCCAGCCCCTTCACCAGCTTCGTTGTTCTTCCCTTCACTCGCTCCAGAGCCTCAACATCCTTCTTGTGCTGAGGGGCCAGAACTGAACACAGGATTCGAGGTTTAGTCTCACCAGTGCCGAGTCCAGAGGGAGAATAACTTCCCTGGCCCTGCTGGTCACACCATTTCTTATCCAAGCCAAGATGCCATTGGCCTTCTTGGCCACCTGGGCCACTGCTGCCTCATGCTCAGTCGCTGTCAACTAACACCCCCAGGTCCTTCTCCTCCAGGCAGTTTCCAGCCAGACTTCTCCTAGTCTGGAGCTGCTCAGGGTTGTTGTGCCCCAAGTGCAGGATCTGCCATTTGGCCTTGTTAAACCTCATCCCATTGGTCTCAGCCCATGGATCCAGCCTGTTCAGATCCCTTTGGAGCCTCCCAACCCTCCAGCAGATCCACACTTCCACCCAGCTTAGTGTCATCTGCAAACTTGCTAAGGGAGCACTCGATGCCTTCATCCAGGTCATTGATAAAGACATTGAACAGGGCTGGACCCAGCACTGAGCCCTGGGGACACCACTTGTGACCAGTGTCCAGCTGCAGTTCACTCCATTTCCCACCTCTCTCTGGGCCCTCCAGCCAACCAATTTTCCACCCAGGAGAGTGAGCGCCTGTCCAGGCCAGAGGTGGCATTTTCTGAAGCAGAATGCTGTGAGGAAGCAACATGCAGGCATGGAGACCAACTGCTGTTCTTCCATCCTCTTTTATTGCTCTCTTGGAGAACATCCCACTCCCACAGGGGGAAACGGCACTGTGGATTTAAAGGACATAGCCCTGGCTAAAATGCTTAACAACTGCACCTCTTTCTCTGCCATGCTCTCTTCTCCTGGCCAGGCCTCTTTGTACGAAAATATTTTCCATGCAATGTCATTTATCCTACATCACTGATGAATCTCTGATGCATCTCAGGCATTTGTGTGCCTCCCACGGCCTCCCTGCAGGGGCTTTTAATGGAAAAATGTGGAGATTTGGAATATTTGATGAAAATACCTGAAGCATTTACCCTCCAAAAAAGAACAGAGTGTTGGGACACCAAGCACTTCAGGGTTTTAGCAGTACAAAAGAAGATACAGTTCTTCACCACTTCACACAGATAAAGGTGATTTTAAATTTGGGTAGAAATAGTCCTCAGGGCAGGAATCCTCTCTTCATGATTATCTCTGAAAATGCTGAGAAACAATGAAACCAGAGAGATCCCCCAGCCTGCCCAGAGCAGCACTGATTACACTATCCCTACTGACATCTCAGTTACCATCACTAACCTTAAAGCTTAACACCCTGTCAGTAAGAAACACGGTAGCTCTCACTGCCTCCTCTGCAGCCTCAGCTGATCAGAAATGTGACAACCAATGCTTATGCAAAGCTTACTTAGCAAATCTGCAAACGTGAAGCTATTACATAGCTTTTGCTATGTAATCCCCAGCAACTCGAAAGAAATTATGGCAGGAATTCTAAGCAGAACACAAGAGGCAGCCTAGAAAGGGATGTTATAGAACCACAGAATCCGTAGGTCGGAAAAGGCCTTTGAGATCATCAAGACCAATTGTACCTGCCCACTACTAAATCGTAGCCCTAAGCACTTCATCTACCTGTCTTTTAAACACCTCCAGAGATGGGGACTCCACCACCCCCCTGAGCAGCCTTTGCCAGTGCCTGGAAACCTTTTCAGTGAAGAATTTTTTCCTAGTGTCCAATCTGAACCTGCCCTGGTGCATCTTGAGGCCATTCCCCCTTGTCCTGTCCCCTGTTGCTTCAGAGAAGAGACAAACACCCACTTTACAATGTTTTTTCCCAGGAGGTGCAGAGCGTGATGAGGTCTCCTCTCAGCCTACTCTCCTCCAGGCTAAACAGCCCCAGGTCCCTCAGCTGCTCCCAGAACCCTTGTTCTCCATCCCCTTCCCCAGCCCTGTTCCCTACTCCGGACACGCTCCAGCCCCTCAGTGTCCTTCTTGCGCTGAGAGGCCCAAACTGAACCCAGAATTCGAGGTGTGACCAGCACTGAGTATAGGGACACAATCACTTCCCTGTTCTGCTGGCCTCACTGCTTCTGATCTGAGCAAAGATGCCACCGGCCTTCTTGGCCACTGCCGGCTCATGTTCTGCTGCTGTCACCCAGCCCCCCCCGGTCCTTCTCTGCCAGGCAGCTTTCCAGCCGCTCTTCCCCAACCCTGGAGTGCTATGTGGGGTTCTTGTGTCCCAAGTGGAGGAATCATAGAATCACCAGGTTGGAAGAAACCCACTGAATCATCGAGTCCAACCATTCCCATCAGTCACTAAACCATGTCCCTTAGTACCACGTCCACCTGTCCCTTAAACACCTCCAGAGAAGGTGAATCAACCCCCTCCCTGGGCAGCCTCTGCCAGTGCCCAATCACCCTTTCTGTGAAAATTTTTTTCCCAATGTCCAGCCTGAACCTCCCCTGCTGGAGCCTGTTCAGACCCCTCAAGAAAATTGACACTCCCTCCCAGCTTAGTGACACCCATGAACTTATACAGCTGATGCTGCAGGATCAGTGTTTGATCCCAGCCTGTTGAATCCAGTGGCTGTCAAAAACAGTCTCTTACTGGCAGGAAACTCCACTCCTGAGTCTTCGGGTCGTATTTCTCCACCACATCAATGGGTGACTGCTGGCTGCCAAAGCCGCCGATCACAAGCAGGACTTCATTAGCTCCTAGAGCAAAGAGGGAGAGCAGAGTCAGGTCAATTCCGTCACAACAAAAGGGTCACCTCAAGGGAATCACCTGAAGAGCATCTGAGCCTTCCTCTACATCCCCGTTTCCATCACCTCTCTGAAGCTCACATCTAACCTGTGTGCAGCCACTGAGCTCTCTCTGTCCTCAGCGGCGAGGAGGAGAGAGAAACCCTCCCAGGGTGCTTGGCAGCAAGACTAACTGGGGTTGGGGCTGCCTGCTGGAGGGTTGCTTCTCCTCATGTTTGAGGGGTTCTGAGAAGACCAGCTGGCAAGTCAGGTGCTGCAGTTGGTTTCTTCTTTGTGGGGTGCTTCCCACATTTTGTTTTTCAAATCCCTTAACGCCCCAGGAAAGCAGAAGGAGGATGGGAGGGTGGCCGCTTTGCTGCAGCCTCCCCACAAAACAGGGTCTTCACCCCTTGTTTGTCAATGAAAACCAGACCCCATGGCACCTTGTTCACCTTTGCACTGAGAAACATGTCAGGTTGCCTGAAGTCTGAGGAGTTAATGTAATATTTTCAGAATTGCCTCTTAAGCCTTATGCATTTTATGTCAAAGTCGCCTTTTCTTTTCTCTGAATTGTCCCTGAATTTTTCTCACTAAGAGTTAAATAAAATAAGACTTGTGACCTGGAGAGTTTTAACTCCTCTGTAATGATTTCTCTAGCAGTTGGTTTCTGTCATAGTTTTAAAGCCAGATGACCATCCCCTGAATGCCTTGAGCCATTTCTACAACAGAGAGTTGTATCAGAGTTCAGAATTGTCCAAATTTTCATTGCAGAAGGACTGAACAGCAAGCAACAAAGATTTAACCAGTCTCTGTCTGTCACAAAGCAAAACAGCTGCTGCCTCAGGTGAAGGAGAATAATATAAAAAATCATAGAATGGTTTGGGTTGGAAGGGACCTCAAGGCTCAGGCTGCCCAGAGCAAGGGTGGCTGCCCCATCCCTGGAGGTGCTCAAGACCAGGCTGGATGGGGCTTGGAGCCCCTGATCCAGCGGGAGGTGTCCCTGCCCATGGCAGGGGTGGCACCGGGTGGGTTTGAGGTCCCTTCCAACCCAAAACATTCCATGATTCTGTGTTTTTCCCCACAGCTTCTTGACTATGCTTGGTGGGAGTAACTGAAACAGAGGAAGAAATCCTCATATTTCCCTAAATGAGATTAGGGGGAAAAAAACCTACAAAGTATCTCCAAAAGGAAAACTGGACCTTTCCACCTCCCTCCTTGTGCCTTCCCCTGAGATTCTATGCTGAAAACTCACTTTCACTCTAACACAGCATTCTCCCACCTCATAGCTGTTGCTGACACTGAGAGCTGCTGTTTTAGACAGAAGAAACTCTTCCCACTCTTCTCGGGACTTGGGAATGCTGAGACAAACATATCTGAGGGCACCAACAGCTCAGGAAACTGGTTTTATGGTTACAGGAGGGGCCTAGGATTACAGGCAACCACTCAGCCCCATCGCTGCCCTCAGCAATTGTGCTCTGAAAAACTCCTACTCCTGCCCTTTGCTCCAGTCCCCTTTCTGTCATAGAATCATTGAATCACCAGGTTGGAAGAGACCCACCGGATCATCGAGTCCAACCATTCCTATCATCTGTCCCACTGCAGACCGTGAAGTTAGTGCTGTTAAGAGCAATTAGAAGGCACAGAGCATGGTGTGTAATACAACACCTGCCCTTCCCAGTGCCCTTTGCTGCTCACCTAGACGTGCTCTTGTCCTGGGTCCTTGCATTTGACTCCGGAGCTCGGGCCGGAGATGGAATTTCTTCGCTTCATCTACAAGGTCTCTGCACTGCAGACTGCATCGTATAAAAGGCTGAGGAAAAACATGAGTCACTGGTACAGGCAATATATTTTAAGAACCCTCATAAGAACTGTCCTCAAGCCAGCCCGTGCTGCTTCAGACAGCATTAAAATGATTTGTGCGCAGGCTGTGGTGAGAAGCGTCAAGGCGCAAACACAAGGAAATGCAGAGACAACATCAGACTGGACTGTAGCTGAGAAGATGCGGCTCGGTTCTCATGCGGACTGCGACTGCAGGTTCCAGAGTCATAGAATCATAGAACAACCAGGTTGGAAGAGACCCACTGGATCATCGAGTCCAACCATTCCTATCAATCACTAAACCATGTCCCTCAGCACCTTGTCTACTCGTCCCTTAAACACCTCCAGGGAAGGTGACTCAACCCCCTCCCTGGGCAGCCTCTGCCACTGCCCAATCAATAATGAAAATAACTGTATTGGGAAACTAAGGAAAGGCTACTTCTGCTGCACTTAAGCCAGCAAAAGTGTGTCTGAGAACAGGGACGGGCAGTGACACTGCACTTGAAATCAGTTTGGCTGGACCTGCCCCATGTAATCAACTCTCAGCATGAACCAAAGATGAAACCAGGAGCACGGCACAACAAAGCAGTTTTGCTGGATCTGATAGCTTGGTCCCTGTGCATATGGGACATGGAGCTACGAAAAGACTACAGAAGCAGTAAGGTCGTATTTAAAAGAAGCGAGGGGCACTGCAGCCCAAGGACAGCCTCATCTTCCCCTTGTGTAGTGCCATGTAGTTACCCTCCCTGGTAGCTCAGCCCTCAGTTCCCTGCTGCAATAAGCTAAGAACTATTTTCACAAGGTCCTGCTGCTTGTGCAAGGCCAAGGCTATCAGAGCAGATTACGCAACACAGGGCCAATGCTCTGCTCTCCCTGCTGTCCCAAGATGACGATATTTCATCAGTGTGCGTCCCCTCCAGCCCACGGGGGCCATCCTGTGCAGTCAGGAAGTTTACACCCTGTAGACACACATACTTAGTCTGGTTTTACAACCGGTCTAATTGTTTTGGTACCAGTGTTAGCTTCAATTTCAATTTTGGGGCACAACCCTGGGCAGCTATAGACTAGGGGAAGTGCTGGAAGGAAGTCCTCTCCTGCCTGGAGAAGGACCTGGGGGTGTTGGTTGACAGCGACTGAACATGAGCCAGCAGTGGCCCAGGTGGCCAAGAAGGCCAATGGCATCTTGGCTTGGATCAGAAACGATGTGGCCAGGAGGTCCAGGGAGGTTATTCTCCCTCTGGACTCGGCACTGGTGAGACCAAACCTCGAATCCTGTGTTCAGTTCTGGGCCCCTCACCACAAGAAGGATGTTGAAGCTCTGCAGCGAGTCCAGAGAAGAGCAATGAAGCTGGTGAAGGGGCTGGAGAACAGGCCTGATGAGGAACAGCTGAGAGAGCTGGGGGTGTTTATCCTGGAGAAGAGGAGGCTGAGGGGAGACCTCATTGCTCTCTCCAAGTCCCTGAGAGGAGGTTGTGGAGAGGAGGGAGCTGGGCTCTTCTTCCAAGAGACAGGGGACAGGACAAGAGGGAATGGCCTCAAGCTCCACCAGGGGATGTTCAGACAGAAAAAAAATTTTCACAGGAAAGGTCATTGTGCACTGTCAGAGGCTGCCTAGGGAGGTGGTTGATTCACCTTCCCTGGAGGTGTTCAAGGGACGAGTGGACGAGGTGCTGAGGGACATGGTTTAGTTACTGATGGGAATGGACTTGATCATCCGGTAGATCTCTTCCAACCTGCATATTCTATGATTCTATGATTAATTTCAGTTTGAAGGGGACCATAACAATAAGACAAAACACATTTTAGCTCTGGCACCACTCAACTGCCTGTCAGTTGCCCTTATTTACCCGTAAGAGGCAGCTGTATCAAACCAGAGATGGTTGGTGCTAACGCAGCCGTTTCTCTGCATAGACAACTCTCATTCAGTATTCTGCATCTGTCAGAAGACAAGGGTTGGGAACTCCTGACTGCCTTGTGTCACCATCAAACCAGTCTGAGCATCTATGTGCCTTCCTGCATAGGGTCAGCATCACTGCCTGTTTGGAATTAAACTTCCATTGCAAAAGCTTAATGATCTCTTATCACCCACATTTTGGTTTGCTTCTGCAACACCCCAGGCACACAAAGAAGCAGCATTAGACACGGCTCTGACTTGTGTGCTGGCCCTGGAGCTACAACAGCTTCTGTGCTTCTCACTCAAAGGTACCTGCTTGCCATCTGCACCTGAAAATTTCTGAGGAGTCACGGATTGCAAGCCAGCAGCCTTCAGCCTAGAGGGGACCTGCTGCCGCTCAGGAGTGAAAGGCAGGAAGCACTTGTTAGAAAACTAGAACAGACGACACCAGAAAGGTGCGATCTGGTTCAGGAGACAACTGACAAATTGCTCTGGCTGGGGCACCCTCCCAGCTGAAAAGTAGGATGCTGCAACTGCAGTCGCAGAAAACTACTTCTGACTCAAACAGCGAGTGCTCCAGTCGAACAAGGACAACCCCACATTGCAAGCGTCAAAAGGCATCAGCAAAGAAAGCAGTTCTGGTAGGACAGCAGGAGTCTAAGCAGGGAACACGGCAATCACACACACACACACACACACACACACACACGCATGGCTCCCGTGGATCCGGGCTGCGGATACCTCAGTGTCGATGACATCTGTGATGTAGCGGGGGGTGAGAAGTGGCATGCGCACGTATTGCAGCAGTTCCGGCAGTGACGCTTCCCGTTCTTTTTTTGAGTGCTTCACCCAGTTTATAACTGCCTCAAAAACTGGCTCTTCAGAGTCCACCTGGGAAGAGGAGACACACACTGATCAGACTGCAGGAGGGTAGTTCAGCTGCTGCTGTGGAACAGGCAACTTCCAGGCTGCTGCCACTGCTTCACAGCTTCAAGAGAGCAGGACATTTCAAGTAAGAGCTTGTTATGGAAATTCCCATGAGCTGTATTTACAAGCACTACGAAATTCCCTCATTATCTTTTCCTGAAAACTGCATTTGTTTTTCCCTTAGAGCCGAGATGAACAACTGGCAGTATAAGCGCCAGAAAAGTGAGCTTTATGGTACACAGCACAGCCAGAAGCTGGGAGCCACCACATTAGAGAGAATCCAGTGACGAGCTGCTACTCCACCGGCAGCTCCCTGGACTTCTTGGAGGAGCAGGAGTTCCAATCCTGCAAAATGCAAAGAAGCCTCACAAAGATAATCAGAATCATGCTTCCTTTTCACAGAGCACGGTCTCTGCAGACCTTTCCCACACACTGCACCCGAGCAGCCAAGCCATACCAGATACATTTAAGGTTGTATTATTTCAATTCACATTTAAGAAAATATTATAAATGACTGCAAGGATGGGACAAGGCGGAATAGTTTTCAGCTGAAAGAGGGGAGACTGAGATGAGATCTTAGGGAGAAATGTTTTCCTGTGAGGGTGAGGAGGCCCTGGCCCAGGTTGCCCAGAGCAGGGGTGGCTGCCCCATCCCTGGAGGGGTTCAAGGGCAGGTGGGATGCGGCTTGGAGCACCTGATCCAGTGGGAGGTGTCCCTGCCCATGGCTGGGGTGGAGCTGGATGGGCTTTGAGGTCTCTTCTGACCCAACACATTCCATGATTCTGTGATTTCAGAGTGGAGAACCCCAGGGTAAAACTGTCGCTATTCTGACCAGTTTATTTCTCTCTCTATTTAGGACCAGTATGTGCTGATGCTGGCACCACTTCCAAAAATTACACTGCCTAAACCACCTAAATTCAATACTCCTGAGAACCTAGGTTGCTTTGGACATCTATGATTCCCAAAAGTGAAAGGATTGTAAAAAGCTCTATAATAATATGATTTAGGCTGGGTTTTCTTTATGCCCAAGTTCACATCATCAAAGTAAAAGCAAATTAGACATGAATTAAATATCACGAGGTCTGTTGACTGTTATTAAATATAAAAGGAGATACTGTAATAAGGGGATTGAGCCTTCCCATTGATATATGACTGGCAAGCTTCGAAGCTGCCTGTTGCACAATGTTCTGAAGCAGGAGCCACAGAGGTTAATTAGTTAAGGCAGTTCTTCCAAGCCATTGACTTATATTTGTTACAGTGTCATTTGAAATGGCCTCTTTCTATTTGAATTACAGGGAAAGGACAATTAGAGCTCACAAAAGGAGAGCAGAGTGCTTTCTTGTTTCCAATTTCCCCCACTTCCACCTCCAATGCAATAATCCCTCATCTTTTCATACCTCTCAAACCGACTGTCCTCTTTAACAGTCTCGTTGTTCCTACTCTTTCCTGTTTTCTGGCAAAGGAGTAACACTGAACACAGCAGTGAGGATCTGGCACTACGCTTCAACAGCCAGGGTTTTTTTCCAAGGACGCATCTTCAATCCCCTCTGATACGGCACATCACCTGTGAATGTGCACAGTGACTGCTACACTTGCTTCTTTCCTCTTCTGAAGGAATTCCAACAAATGCACACCTCACCGTGTGTCACAGAATCACCAGGTTGGAAAGGACCCACCGGATCATCGAGTCCAACCATTCCCATCCATCTCTAAACCATGTCCCTCAGGACCTCATCCACCTGTCCCTTAAACACCTCCAGGGAAGGTGAATCAACCACCTCCCTGGGCAGCCTCTGACACTGCCCAGTGACCTTTCCCATTAATTTTTTTTTTCCTAATTAAACCTCCCCTGGTGGAGCTTGAGGCCATTCCCTCTCATCCTGCCCCTTGGGAGAAGAGCCCAGCTCCCTCCTCTCTACAACCTCCTCTCCGGTAGTTGGAGAGAGCAATGAGGTCTCCCCTCAGCCTCCTCTTCTCCAGGATAAACACCCCCAGCTCTCTCAGACATTCCTCATCAGGCCTGTTCTCCAGACCCTTCACCAGCTTCGTTGCTCTTCTCTGGACTCGCTCCAGAGCCTCAACATCCTTCTTGTGGTGAGGGGCCCAGAACTGAACACAGGATTCGAGGTTTGGTCTCACCAGTGCCGAGTCCAGAGGGAGAATCACCTCCCTGGACCTGCTGGTCACACCATTTCTGATCCAAGCCAGGATGCCACTGGCCTTCTTGGCCACCTGGGCACACTGCTGGCTCATGTTCAGTCTGAACCAAGTCGGCTGTGTCCCTGAAGCCCGGATCAGTCCTTCCCATCCACAATGACTTTTAATTCACCTTTGTGGACCATCTGATCAGTTTGGCTGAGCCGTTCTCAAGCTCCTCACTATTTCCTCTCCGTTGCCCAGAAGTGCTCAGTACTCGCCACAACTCACACAAGCTCAAACCCTCACAGGGTTAAAGCTGCGGCTTGTGAGACACTGAACACTCAGGCTTTCCCCACTGCTGACCTGTGCCAGGGTCTCTCATTGCTATCTTGCATTCTCTGAGCCGACTAACAAGAGGATGTTGGCTTGGCTGAAGGCCACTTTCAAGGCTGACTTTCAAGGCATCCCTCAGGAATTCTCTCTCTGTATTGGCTTTCCAGGAATCCCTCCAGAGACACCACTCACATCATTTTCCTTCTGAGAGTTCATGTCACTGTGAACTCTGAATAGTGACTGATTCAATCACTTCTTCTAGAGCAAAGAAGCAAACATCAACTCCTGACCAAGTCCACCTCAATAAAAATCCCAATTATCAAGGAATGTTCAACTTCTTTCCATCCTCAAGAACACACATATTCAAAGAAAATGTGGAAAAAAATATTTGACAGGTTCCAGCCAAACAGAATCCTCCAGAAACCAACTCGAATGGAATAAAACCTGAAGGACTCCCTGAAGAGTCACTGCTTCAACAGGCACTCTGCTGGGTGTAAAAGCAGAGGATAATCAAATGCCTGGGATGACACATGCATTCCTAGTGCCGCTGAGCAGCACGTGAAGGTCCAGAAATAGAAGTTAAAGTCTTGGGGTTATTTCTGAAATGCAGGCATTGAGACAAACTGTCTTTGCAACCTCTGAAGGCTCCTCCAGGGCAAGGAGGAGACAAGGCAGCAAGATGTCTGCAGAGCTAACTACCTGTGACTGCCTTACTTGCAAGAAACTGCACTTGGGGCACAACAACCCTATACAGAGCTACAGACTAGGAGAGGTCTGTCTGGAAAGCTGCCTGGAGGAAAAGGACCTGGGGCTGTTGATTGGCAGCGACTGAACATGAGCCAGCAGTAGCCTAGGTGGCCAAGAAGGCCAATGGTATTTTGGCTTGATCAGAAATGGTGTGACCAGCAGGTTCAGGGAGGTTCTTCTCCCTCTAGACTCAGCACTGGTGAGACCAAACCTCAAACCCTGTGTTCAGTTGTGCGCCCCTCACCACAAGAAGGATGTTGAGGCTCTGGAGCGAGTCCAGAGAAGAGCAACGAAGCTGGGGAAGGGGCTGGAAAACAGGCCTGATGAGGAACGTCTGAGAGAGCTGGGGGTGTTTATCCTGGAGAAGAGGAGGCTGAGGGGAGACCTCATTGCTCTCTCCAAGTCCCTGAGAGGAGGTTGTGGAGAGGAGGGAGCTGGGCTCTTCTCCCAAGGGACAGGACGAGAGGGAATGGCCTCAAGTTCTGCCAGGGGAAGATTTAGGCTGGACATCAGGAGGAAGTTTTTCACAAAAAGGGTTATTGGGTAGTGTCAGAGGCTGCTCAGGGAGGGGGTTGAGTCCTTTTCCCTGGAGGTGTTTAAGGGACGGGTGGACAAGGTCTTGAGGGACATGGTTTAGTGTTTGATAGGAATGGTTGGACTCGATGATCCAGTGGGTCTCTTCCAACCTGGTGATTCTATAAGAAACACTTGTGTGACAACAAATTCTTACACAGAAGCTACGTGCTACTGATCACATGGAGATTCCATTGCTAGAAATTTAGAAGCAACTTCTTGGAAATTAAATTTCAAATTCAGGAACTGTGTGAGAAGTCCACCCTAGGAGTGTGGACTCCTTTCTGACTGATTTCAATGTTTCACTTCAACGCTTTGCACAGTAACGGTACTTTTCAGGTTTTACCTGAATTTCATCACACTTGATGAGCTTTTCAACCTCTTCTTGATTTAAGAGGATAAACTCTTCATGCTGAACCACCTCTGGAAAATGTTTCTGGCTGAAGACCTCTGCAGCTTGCATTAGATCAACACAATTGTGTGTCTCAGCAAAATCCCGAATGCCCAAACAATTTGATGGATCCAGTTGGCTTTCTAGAAACTCACAGCAAGCTTGTTTCACACCTACGGAAAATCGGAGGGGTGAATGAGCACTGCACGCTTACTCTCAATCCACTCTCTTGGAAAGGGCTTCAGAAAAGAAAATTCTAAACAATAACGAAAATCCAACTCAAATAATAGGTTTAAGAATACCACAGAAACACACACATGCAAATATTTCATTGGAGGGATGTAGAAACACAAAGCAGCAGAGCGTGTGTTTGGGCTGGTTTGATCTCTGGCTACTCTACATAAAAGCAAGAATTAAGCAAATCTGATACCACAAAGACTCAATCGTGAGTTGCTGTCATCTTCATGGATTATAAATGAACAGTGGATATAGCTCCCAGGCTTCCAGGTTTTCTTCAGTGTCTGATAGTGGCCTGGGATTTGGGATTATTGCCCGGAGCAGCTCCATACGTGCACATGCAATGACATCAAGCAGTTTGTTACAACCCAGACACACTCTGATGGCAGCTTAAGTGACAGTAAGGATTTGCTTATAGGAATAAATTGACTGAGCTGTAACATTTATGCGCTATCCAGCCTACAACACCTCCTGGGAGCTCTCGCACGGAAATACAGGAGCCCAAATTATGGAACAATAACCTGTTTTACCATCTTTTTCTCCACCCAAGGCGGTTCCTCTCCCAGTGAGACCACAGCGCACAAGACAACAGAAGTTTGATGTAAGTGCTTATAAATATCGTGCCTCCCACAACCTGCTTTCCATTTACAGACGATCAGACAACCCAAATCTCTCAATGGCAGCAAGTGGTGCCGATCCTTGGCAATTACCTTTCAGCTGAAGCAGACACGCTGCTGGGAGCAGTTCTTGGACGTTTTCTACTGTCACATGAACAGTTTCAGTATATACAAAGTCTAGCAGGATTTCCATGGTGGAGGCTGTCAGTCCCTGGATATCTACATAGGGTTTATCTTTCTCCGAGAGCTGTAAGTGAGAAGGGAGATAAAGGTTTAGTTTTCAGTAACGTGATCAAAAAGCCAACAATGCTCAGAAGTTTTTTAAAATGTGATCTGTCAGAGAGGTTCCAATGGAGAGTTGTCCTTTCTCTTCTTGTGCCTACTGAAAGCTGAAAGAATAAGGAGAAGGAGACAATTCCCCTATGGAATTCACTTATGGGGTGAGTAAAAGACAGAAAGTTCATTGTGGATCCAAAGGAGAACTAAACCACAGGGTAAAATGAGCAAGCAGAGCTTAGAGAGAGCAGAAATTATACACATCATTTGTGCAGCACAGCTGAGCTCTCTCCTCCATTCGCCAAGTTTTACTCCAGGAAGATCCCTCCTTAGGCTGGACGTGTACAACATCGAGTCCCCAGCCCACCACTCCGCTCTAAAATCCAACTAAACAAAAATCTTTCCTAGCTGCTCAATCCCTGATCCATTCTGTAAGTTTACTGTGAGGGTTCCTAAAAAGAATGACTATTTGCAGGCTAAAAAGTTCAGAGTTAAATGTAGGTTTAGCTTAAACATTTGAATATAAAATGACAGTGACGGCACTTACACAATCCCGACTTTATTCCCTGGTCAATTTATCCCCTCTAAGGGATATAACTTTGGAATAATTATTTTTTTCCAAGGAATGCCAACCTCTCAACAATCAATTCTTGGGAACAGTTGATTGTGCAAATCCGCCACAGTTGCACTTCTGTCTGTACAAAACTGAGATATTATTTCACAAAGCACCAGCTCTGTAGTTTCATGCACTAATCGCAGCGCCTGACAATTCCTGACTAGAGATGGACTCCCTAACCATGGCCTGCCCAGAGCTGCAAGCAGAAGGAGGTCCCCATGCAGCACAGTGCAAACCCAACCTTTTTTTCCTAGCCAGCACAAGTGCAAGCATGATTGGGATGAAAGCCCTTCAACCTTTCCAGCCAAGAACAAGACTGAGGTTGGTTACAGACAGACTGAGCAAAGACTCTGTGATCAGAAAGCATGATCAAAGCATGATCACTCAGCTTAGAATCTCCCTGCTGAGGTAAACGAGATCATAGAATCATAGAATCATAGAATCATAGAATAAGCAGGTTGGAAAAGACCCACCGGATCATCGAGTCCAACCATTCCTATCAAACACTAAACCATGTCCCTTAGCACCTCGTCCACCTGTCCCTTAAACCCCTCCTGGGAAGGTGACTCAACCACCTCCCTGGGCAGCCTATTCCAATGCCCAATGACCCTCTGTGTGAAAAACTTTCTCCTAATGTCCAGCCTGGCAGAGCTTGAGGCCATTCCCTCTCATCCTGTCCCCTGTCCCTTGGGGGAAGAGCCCAGCTCCCTCCTCTCCACAACCTCCTCTCAGGGAGTTGGAGAGAGCAATGAGGTCTCCTCTCGGCCTCCTCTCCTCTAGGCTAAACACCCCCAGCTCTCTCAGCTGCTCCTCATCAGGCCTGTTCTCCAGCCCCTTCACCAGCTTTGTTGCTCTTCTCCGGACTCGCTCCAGAGCCTCAACATCCTTCTTGTGGTGAGGGGACCAGAACTGAACACAGGATTCAAGGAGTGGTATCACCAGTGCCGAGTACAGAGGGAGAATAACCGGAGATGATTCCGAAGCAAAGAAAATAAAAGTAGTCAAGGACATTCTTGCAGAGGCAGGGGATGACACAGCAGCAGAAGAGAAGGAATTTCTCTGCTGAGATTGAGCCTGATCTGTGATGCAGACACACTTCACAGCAGAGAAGAGAAACACAGGAGGTAGTGGTGATGCAGGACATAATTTGAGGGATGAGGTCTTTCAAGTCTGCTGACACAGTGAATAAACTTTATGGCATTCAGAGCCAGAAGGGCAGAGCTAATTTCCTTGTCTGACCTGCTGGGCGACAGGTCATGCGTGCATTTAGAAGCCAAAATGAGTTCCTAACTTGAACTAGACAAAACATTTCAAAAACAAGATTAAGCTGTTTAGCACAAGAGATAAAGGAGACAGGAGTCACCAGAGGTCAGAGCTGATGAGACAAGATGCTTGTATGATTCCAACAAGCAAACGGAGATGTAGGCCATACACACTTGGAGGAAAGAGGGTAAGGGAGACAATGAAGGCCTGGTGGTCATGGACTACACAGCATCAGGTGGAAGCTGTGGACATCTGCTCCTCACAGGTTGGCCTGGAGCTGGTAAAGAAGCTCCTGTCCCACAACCAATATTCAATCATCACGAATCAGCCACGTACCTTCTCTCTTTATACTGTTGCCCAAAACACAAATCATGGGGACAACACGAACACTATGGAGATGATCACCTCCTGCTTCCACTTCTTGGCTCACACTTTACTCACATGCTAAGACTGGGAGGGAAGGAGGGAAGTATTTCAAGCAACTTCAGACAATGTATGTGATGCAGAATACCTTGGGATCATCGTACCTTAAGGATCTCAGAGTGAAGACAACTCAGTTCTGAGCACCCCAAGATGACCCTGAGCTGTGGCCCCAGACTGTGCACACATGGTGTTAAGAGAACTGCTTCTATGTCTGTGCTGCTGGGACAGAGGGAGCCCCTTTCTCCATACATCCACAAGTCTGGACTCAGAAGCAATGCAGGATTATGGTCATACAATGCTAATCAAAACACAGCACAAGCAGCTTTCCTTTTGCAGGTGTTCATTGGTGTAAGACACCTCCCTGTACCTCTGCCATTCGAATTTGAGGCTGGTTTCCCCATGTACCAGAGATTAGCAGCAGGTAAGGCAGTAAGGGATTGGTACTCCCCAAAACAAGCACATTTCTAACATGACATAAAAAGTATGCAATAGCACAGAGCCAGAAATCATCTGGAGCATCCAGGAAAGACTTCCCCATCGTTAAGGTGAGTCACTTGGAGACATCAGGAGTTTTATCCCAGGATGTCTAAGGTGCTGAAAGCTTCAAGGCACAGGCTGCAAGTCACAGTTCTGCTGCGAAAATGTTGCTGTCTCTCATTCCATCTGTAAATCATGCAGGTCACTCTGCAGGAGAACAGGCCTGACATTTTAGAACCACTTTCTTATGCAAGGCTGCTTCTCAGTTTTGACTTCACTAACGCAGGTACACAGAGGTGTCGTTTAATAAACTTCATCATCTACTTGAATCCTGTGTTCAGTTGTGGGCCCCTCAGCACAAGAAGGATGTTGAGGCTCTGGAGCGAGTCCAGAGAAGAGCAATGAAGCTGGTGAAGGGGTTGGAGAACAAGGATTACAAAGAGTGGCTGAGAGAGCTGGGGGTGTTTATCCTGGAGAAGAGGAGGCTGAGGGGAGACCTCATTGCTCTCTGTAATTACCTGAGAGGAGGTTGTGAAGAGGAGGGAGCTGGGCTCTCCTCCCAGGTGGCAGGGGACAGGACGAGAGGGAATGGCCTCAAGCTCCACCAGGGAAGGTTCAGGCTGGACATTAGGAGGAAAAAATTCTTCCCGGGAAGGGTCATTGGGGATTGGAATAGGTTGCCCAGGGAGGTGGTTGACTCACCTTCCCTGGAGGTGTTTAAGGGACGGGTGGATGAGGTGCTGAGCGACATGGTTTAGTGATTGATGGGAATGGTTGGACTCGATGATCCGGTGGGTCTCTTCCAACCTGGTGATTCTATGATTCTACGAATTCCGTCCACTTCCTCCTCACCTATCGGGGAAAAGAAATGCTGGCACACTAGTGCCAGTGCAGGTCTCGCTGCATTCTGCAGGGTGAGCACAGTGAGGACAACCAAGTACGAACAGAAGCTGTTTATTTTCAGGTTAAGAACAACATTTCTTCACCTTCTAGTGCAAAAAAACCCCAACCAACCAACCAACCAAACTAAAACAAACTTCAGTTTCTAGAACATCCCCTCCAAGAGAAGGCAGACCAGTTTCTGAGGTGGAGCCAATGATCAGCTCTTAACAAGTCCTGAGTTACGCTAACTTGTCCAAATAAAGAGAAATCCCAGCGTAAAGCATCCAGAGAAGCACTTGCTAAAAATGCTCTTCAATTTTCGCTACAAAGAAGAGCCCTGTAGATAAAATTCGTGAGTGTTTCATGTTTCCCACACTGCTCGGCACAGGGGCAGAGAAAAGTGTTATCAAAAGCCAGAGGTTCAACGGAACCCTTATCTGGGAAAATGGGAACAGAAAACAAGAAGAAATTGCAACTATATAAGATTGAGAACGTTTTGAAGTAAATGTTACAGTCAGAAGTGAGAGAAGAAAGGAAACTAGACACATGAGGACTGGCAAATGCTGGTTTTTAGGCTAATCTCTGGTGGCCATCGAATGCTGCACTGGCCGTGGATAGAGGTGACACGAGTGAAACGGGGAACAAGCTAGGGACCAGTTCTGAAAGCAGCCTGGTGTAGGCCAAGTCTGGCAAAAGCAACTCATCACAGCTCCTCGATGCTTCTTCCCCAGGGCTCAGTGCTGGGTCCAGCCCTGTTCAACGTCTTCATCAATGACCTGGATGAAGGCATCGAGTGCTCCCCGAGCAAGTTTGCAGATGACATTAAGCTGGGTGGAAGTGTCGATCTGCTGGAGGATCGGGAGGCTCTGCAAAGGGATCTGAACAGGCTGGATCCATGGGCTGAGACCAACAGCATGAGGTTTAACACAGACAAACGGCGGATCCTGCCCTTGGGGCACAACAACCCTATACAGACCTACAGACTAGGAGAAGTCTGGCTGGAAGGTGCCTGGAGGAGAAGGACCGGTGGTGTTGGTTGACAGCGACTGACCATGAGGCAGCAGTGGCCCAGGTGGCCAAGAAGGCCAATGGCATCTTGGCTTGGATCAGAAATGGTGTGACCAGCAGGGCCAGGGAGGTTCTTCTCCCTCTGGACTCAGCACTGGTGAGACCAAACCTGTGTTCAGTTCTGGGCCCCTCAGCACAAGAAGGATGTTGAGGCTCTGGAGCAAGTCCAGAGAAGAGCAATGAAGCTGGTGAAGGGGCTGGAGAACAGGCCTGATGAGGAAGGGCTGAGAGAGCTGGGGATGTTTATCCTGGAGAAGAGGAGGCTGAGGGGAGACCTCATTGCTCTCTATAGCTACCTGAAAGGAGGTTGTGGAGAGGAGGGAGCTGGGCTCTTCTCCCAAGAGACAGGGGACAGGATGAGAGGGAATGGCCTCAAGCTCTGCCAGGGGAGATTTAGACTGGACATTAGGAAAAAGTTTTTCACAGAAAGGGTGACTGGGCACTGTCAGATGCTGCCCAGGGAGGGGGTTGAGTCACCTTCCCTGGTGGGGTTTAAGGGACAGGTAGACGAGGTCCTGAGGGACATGGTTTAGTGTTTGATAGGAATGGTTGGACTCGATGATCTGTTGGGTCTTTTCTAACCTGGTGATTCTGTGATTCTATGATGCTGTACCTGTGGGCAGGAGATAACCTATGAGATGCAAAGAAGCCCTGACAGCCCTGTTAGCCCATGATGCAATCCTGCATTTTGACTTCCCTCAAGTTACAGCCGTAGCCACAAGTGTCTGGAGAGCAACCTAACGTTGTTCCCTTTAGGCTCGTTCACATCTTGTCATGGGCACACGGAGGAAGCAGCTCCACTTTGAGGTTTACCTCGCTGTCCCTTCGTGGGAAGAGCTCTCTCCCACAAACATGCAGTCATCGTGCCAGCTGTACCACTTGGCAGGTCCCTAATTTTGGGGTTTCCATGTGAAACAGCAACTTTGGAAGAAATACAAACCAAGCAAAGGAAGTAAAAATGTGGAGACATTCTACAGGGAAGAAGGACTCGAGGCTGTGGGTCTTGTTGATATTGAGCAACTCTGACAAGACCTTGAAAGCGAGAGCTGAGAGGAAAACAAGAGCCAGTTCGGTGAGAAGAAGAGACAGCCGAGACAAAAGCAAGAGCTAGTTTGGTGGGAGTAAGTACCAACTGAGAGAAAACAAAAGAAGAAAAATATCAACATAGTTAATTTTTGTGTAACTTGTTTTTTTAGCACTCACAGTTGTTTAGCCAATAATATGTTAGTAGTAGCCTTATGGACAGCTGTCTTTAGCCAATAATATACTGTAGATACCCTCGTGAACAGCCTGTTATGTAACCCAAAAGGGTGTATAAAGAAACAACTAAGTCAATAAAGGGTCTTCCATGCATCAGACTGAAGTCTTAATCCCCTCGTCATAAAACCTCACGCAGCAGCAATCAGGGAGTGCGAGAGATCGAGCAGCCAGGCCCACTGAGAACTGGATGAACCAATTTTTCCAGGAAGAACTGCACCATCGAAATAAGGTCACTACAGGCTACAGTTAAAGAGAGAATATACAGAATGAAGGAGAGATGATCGCAGCTTAGATCCAGAGTATACAAATCCCCAGTCTTTGTTAGCAGCCACAAAGAACAGCATGCAGAGTGATCTGACCTCTGTAGGCTGCCCAGGTAACAGGCAGTCAAAGATTCACCTTCCCTGGAGGTGTTTGAGGCACAGGTAGACAAGGTCCTGAGGGACATGGTTTAGTGACTGATAGGAATGATTGGACTCGATGATCCGGTGGGTCTCTTCCAACCTGGTTGTTCTATGATTCTATGAAAGGCATCCACACAAGGGCCAGCATGGAGAAGCAGGGCCAGTCTGCTCTATGCTGTGCACACCAAAGCGTCTGGTAATGGAGAACCTCACCCTCCAGACACTTCAGGGGCTGCCCCATCCCTGGAGGGGTTCAAGGCCAGCTTGGATGGGGGAGCCCCTGATCCAGTGGGAGGTGTCCCTGCCTGTGGCAGGGGTGGAACTGGATGGGCTTTGAGGTCCCTTCCAACCCGAACCATTCCACGATTCTGTGAATTTGCTCTCTGCATTTTTTTTAATTACATTTTCCTTATGCAGAGAAAGAGAACACACCTGACAAATTTACAGATTTCAGGAAGACACTGGCAGAAAATATATTGGTATGTGGTCAGCCCACATCTGTCATTTTTCGGTTGCTTTGCACAGAACTATAAAAACCGAGACACCTGACAGCACTGAAAGCAACAGAAGTAGAGACACAGACAGCTCTGCCAGCAGCACTCAGTGTTAAATAAAAGCAAAAGAGACAATGATTCTCTTCTGCGAGGACTACTGGGCTAGTGGGGAGGTTGCTAGGACCTTTGAGCCACTCAGTCATTTTTCTTCCTGCCACTGGGGAAGTTGCTAGGACGAAGAAAGCATTTTCTGCAGGAAAAAGCCACAAAGATCAATTTGAGCTTATAAGACAAAGCTAGGCAGAGCCTGTCATATTTAACTGTAGGAGCAAGCGCTGGCTTCAGCTCAAACAGGACCTGTCAGAGCTTTCACAAAGCAGCAGGCAGGCAGGCAGCAGGCGTGTGCACACAGCGAGCGCTGCCAGAGCTGAGGCGCTCGCAGCGAGATCTCCGACAGCAGCACCTGGAACACACAACCTGCCCAGCACCAGCAGCTCTGTCCTCTTTGCAGGAGAGACAGCAGGACCCAGCACCCACCAGGTGATCCGCCAGCGCGAAAGAGCAACCAGAACGTGAAGCAAACGCCCTCCATGTCAGTTTTAAAGGGCTTAAACCACCAGCCGGTCCAAGGCAGACATCACGGCCCACACAGCCTGGCACTAGGGCTGGTGCCCTCGGCAAGAAAGATGCCCAGAAGCTCACAGACTGCAAACCGCTGCTAGAAAAACCAGCAAATGTATCAGAGCCTTCTTGTTTGCCAGCTCAGCCTGGTAGCAGCCTGGTGCTCAGGCTGGTCCTGCAGCAGACAATGATTCAGGACCAGGGTGGCAACTGCAGCCTCTAACTCCTACCACGTCGTGGCCAGGGGCTCTGGGGACACCGTAAGGAGACTGAGAATCATAGAATCATAGAACAACCAGGTTGGAAGGGACCCATCGGATCTTCTAGTCCAACCATTCCTATCAAACACTAAACCAAGTCCCTCAAGACCTCATCCACCCGTCCCTTAAACACCTCCAGGGAAGGTGAATCACCACGTGGAATCCAGGGCCACCAGGAGAGGGTCCGGGGGGTGCCCCACAGGAGGGGTTCCCGGCCTGCCATAAAGGGATGCCCACAACTGGGGTATCTAGGGCCACCAAGGAGGCCTCCAGGGCCACCATAAAGGGTTCCAGAGGGATCCAGGACCACTATGGGGGCATCCAAAACCACCAATGAGGGACCCAGAGGATTCCAGGGCCACCATAACGGGTTCCAGAGGGCTCCAGGCCCACCAGGAGGGTATCCTGGGCCACCAGGAGAGGATCCAGGACCACTATGGGGGCATCCAGGGCCACCAGTGGGGGACCCAGGGGATTCCAGGGCCACCAGCAGGATCCAGAGGGATCCAAGGTTGCCATGGGGTATCCTGGGCCACCAGAAGAGGACCCAGTTCCACTATGGGGACATCAAGAACCACCAATGGGGGACCCAGAGGATTCCAGCAGGATCCAGAGGGACCTAGGGCCACCGTGGGGGCATCCTGGGCCACCAGGAGAGGATCCAGGACCACTCTGGGGGCATCCAGGGCCACCAACAGGGGACTCAAAAGAGTCCAGGGCCACTAGAAGGCTCCAGAAAGACCTAGGGCCACCACGGGGGCATCCAGGGCCACCAATGGGGGATCCAGAGGGATCTATGGCCACCATGGGGTATCCTGGGCCACCAGAAGAGGACCTAGGACCAGTATGGGGACATCCAGGGCCACCAACAGGGGACTCATAGGAGTCCAGGGCCACGAGCAGGATCCAGGGTCACCACGGGGGATCAAGAGAGCTCTCGGGCCACCAAGAGGGTCTCCAGGGCCACCGAGGGGGGCTCCCGTGCCACCATAGAGGGACCCAGCGGGATCTAGGGCCATCCCGGTCCCGCAGGAGGGGGTCCAGGAGCTCGGGGGCCACGGCGGGGTCCCCCCTCCGGCGCTCGGCCCAAGGCCCCGCCCCGCGCACCGACCTCGCTGGTGAACATGGCGCAGAAGTAGTCGCTGCAGGCGGCCAGGACGATGCGGTGGGCCGGGAAGTCCTTGTGCTCCACGCGGAGGGTGACGTCGCAGAGCGTGTTGCTCTTCCGCAGGGCGTTCATGGCGTTGAGGATGGACTTGGCGTGCGAGTTGGTCATGATGTCCTTGGGGGGGGCCATGGCGCCCGGCACCTGCGGGCACAGCCAGCACGGCCACATGGCCCGCGCCCGCCGCAGCGACAGGGGGCGCCCGAGCGCCTCGGGCCCCGCCCCCCGGACCCACCCCTGCGCCTCAAGCCCCGCCTTCCGCCCAGCCCCGCCCCGCCCCTGCGCCACGAGGCCACGCCCCCCGCCGGACAGCCGCTACCGTAGCTAAGCCCCGCCCCCATAGAGGCCCCGCCCCACTCAGCCGCGCCCCATTGCGCCGCTCAGCCCCGCCCCTGCTGCGCAGCCGCTACCGTAGCTAAGAGCCCGCCCTGCGCCTCAAGGCCCGCCCTCCTCCCAGCCCGAGCCCCGCCCCTGCGCCGCGAGGCCACGCCCCCTAGAGACCCCGCCCCACTCAGCCCCGCCCCTGCTGCGCAGCCGCTACCATAACTAAGCCACGCCCCTGCGCTGCCCACCTCTCAGACAGGCACCGCCTCCCTCCGCCCAGATCCAGATAGGCTCCGCCCCTGCAGATCTGCCCCTCGGCCGCTCAGCCCCGCCCACCCACGCCACTCAAGCCTACTGCCGCTAAGCCCCTCCCTTCGCGAGGCCCGCCCCCTACGCTACCAGGTCTCTACTGTACCTAAACCCCGCCCCCTGAACCGCCGGTCCACGCCCACCTTCGCTGCTCAGCCCCCACCCCAGCTAAGCCCCGCCCTACGCTTCCCATCTCCCAGATAGGCCACGCCCCGCACGCCATTGTCCCCTGCCCCCCCGCATTGTCTCCTCTCCCAGATAGGCCATGCCCCAGCCCGCACCGCCCCCTGCGCCATGGGGCCTCGCCCCTCGCAGCTAAGCCCCGCCCCTCGCGCCAAGACACCACGCCCACTCACACCCTCCCCTCTAAGCCCCGCCCCCTGTCCTGCTCAGTCCTGCCCTCTGCGCTGTCCATCTCCCAGATAGGCCATGCCCCAGCCCGCACTGCCCCCTGTGCCAAAAGCCCCGCCCCCGCTAAGCCCCGCCCTCCGCAGCCACGCCCACTTGCGCGGCTCAGCCCCTACCCTCGCTGCTATGCCCCGTCCCTCGCTCCGAGACCACACCTGCTTGCAACAGTCCCTACTGCCACCAAGCCCCGCCCCCTGCACTACTCAGCCCCTCCTGTAGCTAAGTTCCGCCTCTGGGCCGCGAGGCCACGCCTACTCTCGCTGCTCAGCCCCCCCCACCTGCATCTAGGCCCCGCCCCCGCGCTGCTCAGCCCCGCCCCAAACCAAGACCCCGCGTGCCGTTAGACCACTCCCCCTCGCTCTTAGCCCCGCCCCTGCTCATTCTGCCATACTCTTAGCTCCGCCCCCATCGCCCTGCACACTTAGCACCGGCCCCGAACTGCTCAGCCCCGCCCCTCTCTTCACCCTCTTGCCCCGCCACCTCCCGCCCCCCGCGCCAATCAGCCCCGCCCCTCTCCGCTCTGCCCGTCCCGCTTTGCCCTCCTCGCCCCCGCCGCCCCGCACTCACCGCTGCGGGGAGAGGCCCTGGCCCCGCACCTCGCCTCCCCGCCCCCACTCCCCACCCTCCCCGCCGCTTCCCTCTCCCAGCGCCCGGCGCGCGCCGATGACGTCACCGCGCCGCGCCCAGAGGCCCCGTCCCCCGACGCGCCTCGCGGTTGCCGAGCAACCGAGGCCTCTGTGCCGCCCTGCGCTGGCTGGGACTGCAGATGCCCGCGGGCGGGTGGGGGGGGACAATCCTGGAATCGTAGAATGGTTTGGGTTCGAAGGGACCTTAAAGGTCATCCGGTCCCACTCCTGCCATGGGCAGGGACACCTCCCACTGGACCAGGCTGCCCAAGCCCCATCCAACCTGGTCTTGAACCCCTCCAGGGATGGGGCAGCCACCCCTGCTCTGGGCAACCTGGACCAGAGCCTCCCCACCCTCACAGGAAAAAATCATCTCCAAAGGCACCTGCTGTGCTTCACCCTAAGCCTGCAAACTGCTTTGTCCACTGCAAATGAGGAGAGCTTGGAGCCAGTGAGACAGCAACCAGCTCTGTGTGACCCTTCAGGAAGGACTACATGGAGCTGCACTTTGCTTCAGTGATGGTGAAGAAGGGGCTTTGAGGACTGAAAGCACCTCAGCTTTTCACTAAGAAAAATCCTCCTTATCGCCATGAAGTGCCTCGACCCCTGAACATCTTCCTTCCAGCAGCCTTCTGCACTCCCAGCGTTAGGGGAGAGAGCAGGGCAAGAGCTCACAGAATACTTGCTGACTGACCTATACATCCTCCAACCCCCCTCCAAGAGACACGGAGACTTGATCCAAGCATCTACTTTGTGGGAAACATTCACAGTTTCCCAATTTTCTTTTCCCTAGAGTCAACCTGCTTGTTCTATGATTCTATGAAAAATGGTGAATATTTTTCAAAATTCCTGCCCCTCATGAATTCCCATCCCTGTGGGTGACCTTCTGCAAGGAGAGACAACCACAGCCTCCCACTGGACCAGGCTGCCCAAGCCCCAACCAACCTGCCCCAACCCCTCTAGGGACAGGGCAGCCACCACTGCTCTGGGCCACATGGGCCTGGTTCTCACTGCTCTCATCACGAAGAAATTCTTCCTCATGTCTAGTCTGAATCTGCCCCTCTCCATTATCTCCATTGCCCCTCGTCCTGTTACTACAAGGCTTTGTGAACAGTCCCTCCTCAGCTTTCTTGTAGCCCCTTTCAGATACTCAAAGGTCACTAAATGATCTCAAAACCTTCTCTTCTCCAGGCTGAACAAGCCCAACTTTCTCAGCCTGTCCTTCTATGAAAGGTGCTCCAACCCTGAGATCATCCTTGTAGCCTCCTCTGGACCCATTTCAACAGTTCCATCTCCTCCTTATGCTGAGGATTCCAGAACTGGACACAATACTCCAGATAAGGTCTCACAAGAGAGGAATAAAGGGGCAGAATCGCCTCCCTTGACCTGCTGACCATGGGTCTTTTGATGCATCCCAGGATGTAGTTGGCCTTCTGGGCTGTGAGTGCACACTGCTGGCTCATGTTGAGCTTCTTATCAACCCCCAAGTCCCTCCCTGCAGGGCAGTCCTTGTCTGTGGTGTCAGAGGAGGTTGTGGAGAGGAGGGAGCTGGGCTCTTCTCCCAAGAAACAGGACGAGAGGGAATGGCCTCAAGCTCCACCAGGGGAGGTTCAGGCTGAACATCAGGAAAAAAAAATTTCACAGAAAGGGTGATTGGGCACTGTCATAGGCTGCCCAGGGAGGTGGTTGACTTGCCTTCTCTGGAGATGTTTAAGGGACGGGTGGATGAGGTGCTGAGGGACATGGGTTAGTGATTGATGGGAACGGTTGGACTTGATGATCTGGTGGGTCTTGTCCAACATGGTGATTCTATGATCCTATGAAAAGAGTGCAAGAACTCTAGAGAGAAAAACCAGATGTGTCCAGGAGAGTGATAAGAGCTTTAGCCAAAATGCCGTCAAAATCAGTACAAACCAGTTTTGATTTGTGAACAAACTGATCTTATTTGAAACACTTTTTGAGTTATAAAAAGTCTTTTGGAGGTTTAAACACCACAGAGATAATGCACAGTTAAACACCAGACTGATGTCTTCCAGTGCTTTTTCTCAGAGATAGTGTTTTATGTTAAACACACGAGGTGCTGAGGGGAATGGGTTAGTGTTTGATAGGGACAGTTGGACTCGATGATCCAGCGGATCTCTTCCAACCTGGTTGTTCTATAATTCTATGATTCTGTGATTCTCCACACCTTCTCCAGTTGTGCATTCTGGATTGGAAAAAAAAAATATAAAGGAAGGCAAAATCCAAAACGCTGCATTGTTCGTTGTTCTTAAGAGCTTCCTTTTTTTTTTTGTTTTCTGGAATTCCCTGCCTTTGGTCCGACACTGGGTAGATTCATCGTGCTTGCTTGTTTTATTGTTTCTGGAGGAAAAATGGCTTGGGGAAGGCAGAGGAAGAAAGGCTGGAACTGGGTTGACTGTGAACCACGCAGGTCTCAGCTGACAAAATCCACCAGCAAAATCTGGGAGCAACATTTAGAGGCTGATCCTGTGCCAGCTGGAGGCACTCAAAGGCTGCAGCGCTCGAAGTGCCTGCTACCTTCCTCTGGGCATTGCATGGAGCTGCTTCTCGGAGTCTGTTTTCAATTCTTGCACTGCAATTTCTCGGAGAAAAAGTCAGTCACTGCATTTCAGCTCTTGTCACAAGTCCTGGGTTAAGAAATATCTTTATTCTTTTCCAGTCCAGCTGCCTGATGGACCTTCTTCTTTTGAAAACAAGGCAAGGTTTGCAGGAAGGCATTCTTGGAAAAACAGGCCAGTGTGTGGGCACCGACGCTCTCCTTCAGGCCTGGAGAAGAAGCAAGCTGCTCCAGATTCTTCTTCAGCAGTGGTTTACCAGCTTGGGATGGGCAAGATTATTGTGGCTACGGTCATGGAAGTACCCAGACGCTTTGATCCTCCACTTCTTGCATGTTGATTTACAATCTGGCTTTGCTGTGGAGCAAAGCCAGAACCTATGAGGAGCGGCTGAGAGAGCTGGGGTTGTTTAGCCTGGAGAAGAGGAGGCTGAGAGGAGACCTCATTACTCTCTACAACTACCTGAAGGGAGGTTGTAGAGAGGAGGGAGCTGGGCTCTTCTCCCAAGGGACAGGGGACAGGACAAGAGGGAATGGCCTCAAGCTCCACCAGGGGAGATTTAGGGTAGAGATTAGGAGGAAGTTTTTCACAGAAAGGGTCATTGGGCATTGGAACAGGCTGCCCAGGGAGGTGGTTGATTCACCTTCCCTGGAGGTGTTTAAGGCACGGGTGGATGAGGTCTTGAGGGACTTGGTTTAGTGTTTGATAGGAATGGTTGGACTAGAAGATCTGATGGGTCCCTTCCAACCTGGTTGTTCTATGATTCTATGATTCTATGAAAGCCAGTTGGATCCCTGGGTGAGGCATTATTGCTTGCTGCCAGGGGATTGGGGGAAAAGGAAATCAGGCTGGGCTCCATCCTCAAGAGGTAGCAGGGGTATACCTATCACTGTTGTCACCCATGTTCAGCCATAGCTCTTCCAGAATATTCCACAGTAGCCTAAACTCTTCCTTTTCTGCTCTCTGTTTTTCACTACCCCTCCACATTAAGTCCCTAAAGAAAGTGTGACAGTCTCTCTCCTATTTTCTGCTTTTCAGGGGGAGCAGCTTGGTTGCTGTTCCTCATGTCTGGAGGAGGCTTAGTGAGCTGTGAAAGGAGCCAGGAGCCACCAGGCTGATAACGCATCAGGACAGCAGAACAAGGTCACTCCAAGGGGTATTGGCCAGGTTGGATGCACTGGAGAGTAACGTAAATATAAATAATAATGCTAAAATAGCAAATCAGAAAGGTTAATAACAAGACTGCAACTGTCCTGCAGGGGCAGCTTGTCTTTTCACGACTACTGTGTGAAATCATAGAATTGTTAAATCATAGAATGAGTTAGATTGGAAGGGACCTCAAAGCCCATCCAGTTCCACCCCTGCCATGGTCAGGGAAACCTCCCACTGGATCAGAGGCTCCAAGCCCCATCCAACCTGGCCTTGAACCCCTCCAGGGATGGAGCAGCCACCACTGTTCTGGGCCAGGGCCTCTCCACCCTCACAGGAAAATATTTCTCCCTAAGATCTCAACCCAATCTCCCCTCTTTCAGCTGCCAACGGTTCCCCTTGTCCTATCCCTGCCCTCCCTGATAAAGAGCTCCTCCCCATCTTTCCTGTAGGCCCTTTCTGTACTGTAAGCTGCTGTAAATTCTTCCTGGACATCTTCCAAATCTGTGGAAGGAAAGTCAGGACCTGGTGATACTTCGTAAATGCAGAACCAGGACAGACTTAAAGGAGGTAAGGAAGATCCTCAGACATGGGCTTTAAAAGTCATTGGTACTTTAGACTTGGGAGTCAGTCAGGAGCCCTCCTCCTGGCCAGACATAAAGCTAGGAGGTATTCCATGATCTGACCTTTTCAGACATCCGTAAGGACATGTTTAGGTCTGAGAGCAGTGGTTGTGTTTGTTGGGCCCCCACTGCCCTCTCAGAACTTTACTCCTGGAGATGTTAATAAACCATGTGGCTGTGGCACTTTGGCACATAGAATCACAGAATCACAGAACAACCACGTTGGAAGAGACCCACTGGATCATCAAGTCCAACCATTCCTATCAAACACTAAACCATGTCCCTCAGGACCTCATCTACCCGTGCCTTAAACACCTCCAGGGAAGATGAATCAACCACCTCCCTGGGCAACTTATTCCAATGCCCAATGACCCTCTGTGTGAAAAACTTCCTCCTAATCTCCATCCTAAATCTTCCCTGGTGGAGCTTGAGGCCATTCCCTCTTGTCCTGTCCCCTGGCACGTGGGAGAAGAGCCCAGCTCCCTCCTCTCCACAACCTCCTTTCAGGTACTTGGAGAGAGCAATGAGGTCTCCTCTCAGCCTCCTCTTCTCCAGGATAAACACCCCCAGCTCTCTCAGATGCTCCACATAGGGCCTGTTCTCCAGCCCCAACACCAGCTTCGTTGCTCTTCTCTGGACTTACTCCAGAGCCTCAACATCCTTCTTGTGGTGAGGGTCCCAGAACTGAACACATTATTCAAGGAGCAGCCTCACCAGTGCTGAGTCCAGAGGGAGAATAAGCTCCCTGGACCTGCTGGTCACACCATTTCTGATACAAACCAGGATGCCATTGGCCTGACATAGTTTAACAGGCACGGTGGAGCTGGGCTGCTGATTGGACTGGATGAGATGAGAGGTATTTTCCAACCCTAACAGATCTGGGATTCTATGAAAAGCATCAACTCTAGGCAAGGCTCATGTCAGGGACACTTCTTTGAGAAGGAGCAACAGACTGACTAGAGTTTCAGTTTAGCAACCAGGAAGGTCATCCTTCTCCTGTACTTGGCATTGGTGAGGCCACACTTCAAATCGTGGGTTCAGTTTTGGGTCTTTTACTACAAGAAGGACTTTGTGGGGCTGGAGCACATCCAGAGAAGGGGAATGGAGCTGGGCAAGGGTCTGGAGAACAAGTCTTATAAAGAGGAACTGAGGGACCTGGGGCTGTTTAGTCTGGAGAAAAGGAGGCTGAGGGGAGACTTCATCACTGCCTACAACTGCCTGAAGGGAGGTTGTGGCAAGGTTGGTATCTTCTCCTAAATGATAGAACAAGAAGGAATAGCCTCAAGTTGCACTAGGGCAGGTTCAGATTGGACATTAGGAAAAATGTCTTCACTGAGAGGGTTCTCAGGCACTGCCCAAAGGGTTGACTGAGTCCCCATCTCTGGAGGTGCTTAAAAGATGGGTGGATGAAGGGCTCAGGGATGTAGTTTAATGAACAGATATGGTTGGACTTATCTCAAAGGTCTTTTCAAACCAAGTCATAGAATCATAGAATCATAGAATCATAGAACAACCAGGTTGGAAGAGACCCATCGGATCATTGAGTCCGACCATTCCTATCAAACACTAAAGTGGTTGTATAATTCTATGATGCATCTCATGCAGGGTCTTGGCTGGATTACTGAATCGTGATTAGGTTCATCTTCAGGAGAGGCTGCCTCTGAACCACCACTGCTGTCTGTCTTCTGGGGCTACCCCACACATCTACCTTCGCTGCCAATTTATTCTGTAGGGGACTGATAGGTCGACTGTTGGCCAAGAAGGCCAATGGCATTTTGACTTGGATCAGAAATGGTGTGACCAGCAGGTCCAGGGAGGTGATTCTCCCTCTGGACTCAGCACTGGTGAGACCAAACCTTGAATCCTGTGTTCAGTTGTGGGCCCCTCAGCACAAGAAGGATGTTGAGGCTCTGGAGCAAGTCCAGAGAAGAGCAAGGAAGCTGGGGAAGGGGCTGGAGAACAGGCCTGATGAGGAGCGTCTGAGAGAGCTGGGGGTGTTTAGCCTGGAGAAGAGGAGGCTGAGAGGAGACCTCATTGCTCTCTCCAGGTTCCTGAAAGGAGGTTGTGGAGCGGAGGGAGCTGGGCTCTTCTCCCAAGGGACAGGGGACAGGACGAGAGGGAATGGCCTCAAGCTCTACCAGGGAAGATTTAGGCTGGAGATTAGGAGGAAGTTTTTTCCAGAAAGGGTCATTGAGCATTGGAACAGGCTGCCCAGGGAGGTGGTTGATTCACCTTCCCTGGAGGTGCTTAAGGCACGGGTGGATGAGGTCTTGAGGGACTTGGTTTAGTGTTTGATAGGAATGGTTGGACTAGAAGATCCAATTGGTCCCTTCCAACCTGGTTGTTCTATGATTCTATGATTCTATGATAGCCAGCAAGGAGTCAGTGCTCACTGACAGACCACCACAGATAGTCACTTTGGGATTCTTGCAGTCTGTGAATATGGAAGGATTCATAACAGATTCAATTTTTTTTTTCCTCCAGGAACTGCAGGGCGATGTTATCTTCAGCTGTCTGCAGTGTGGCTGTTCCTGCAGCTGGAGTTGGCAGGGACGATGCTCTGGCTGTGATTGTCTTCTCTTTGCTCTCCATGGCACAAACCGGGGGCTGTGGGCCAATGAATGTAGGCTTAACAGGGAAAATACTTGCAAACCCAGCATCACTCAGGCAGTTTAAATCAAATCCCTGGTCCTTCCCCAAGACACCATTACAGAACCATTACGTAAACTGCCTCAAAAAATCCTCTTGTGAAAACACCCAACGTCCATCATGGAGTTATTGTGAAAACACACTGAAGAGACCGAAAATACTGCCAAGGAGCTATCAAGAGTGAGCCCAAATCCCCACAAAGGAGCCATTGTAAATGGGACCATAAAAAATTGAGGGATTATTGTATAAATCCCTTCAAAAGGCCCCCATGAGGACGCTTCCAAAACTCACACAAAAGATTTTTAAGACTGGATGCTTTGTGGGATTTTTTGGTTGTTTTTTTTTTCATGCCCCTTTTAATGGGGTGTTTATGGCTGCGCTTTGACATTACAGAGCACTTCCAAAGTGACTTCGATGCACTGTTAGTTGGGGTAAGTTCAGAATCACCGAGAGGTTCTCAGGAACTCCATCTGGTTTGGCTCTAGGGCAGCTTCGCAGCTGCTTTGACGATTTTCACAACTGTTTCATCATTAATGCCCTATGGTGATTTTTCTAAATGTCCCTTCGATGGGATCACTGAGACCTTTGATAAATTGCTTTGGTGGGGCCTGAGATTTCTGTGTTTTCCAGACTGCCAGTGGCTGTGGTTTCTGGGGTGCTGGATCTGTAGCTCAGAATGTTTTCCAGCTGTCGGAGGAGCCACAGAATCGTTCCTGAGCCGCGACTCTGGATGCTTTGTCAAATACTTGTTGGCTCCGTCCCTCAGGTGAAGTCTTTGAGACAATTTTATAAAATGACTTTTGGATATCAGGCTCCCAGTGCTGGGGAGTGTCTTCAGGGATATTGTAAGAAACGTCTCGCAAGTGTGATCTGAGAAGTGCTTGTAAAAGCATCCGATGGCATCTTATGCTCGTCTTCAAGATGTGTCTCTGGGGTGTGATTTAGAGCTTTGTTGGATGTCATCTGTCAGGTCCTTTCAGAATGGCCTCTGAGCCCCTACATGAATGAGTTGAGCATCACCTACAGGCATCAGTAAGGTGAATACGGTGATAAACAATAAGGATGTGATCCCATGATAGCCATAAAAATGCAGTGGGATGTGTTCCTGCTGAAGTGTGCACACACCACGCGAGGGCAGAGCAGCTCCAGGTCTAGTCCAGGAGCTCTGCAAAGAAAAGATCTTCCCAGCATCAGTGTAGTCAGAACTTGATGAACTCTGTGCATGTGTAACTGTGTGACAGTGGCTGGAAAGACCCCTGGTGCTTCTCCTGAGGCAGAAGCCAAGCAGGAGCTAATAGTCCCTCTTGGCTTCGTGGCTATCCCAGCAAGACAACGTCTGAGTGTTTCTCATTGCTCTCTCCAAGTACCTGAAAGGAGGTTGTGGAGAGGAGGGAGCTGGGCTCTTCTCCCAAGGGACAGGGGACAGGACGAGAGGGAATGGCCTCAAGCTCCATCAGGGGAGGTTTAGGCTGAACATCAGGAAAAAATTTTCACAGAAAGGGTGATTGGGCACTGTCAGATGCTGCCCAGGGAGGTGGTTGATTCACCTTCCCTGGAGGTGTTTAAGGGATGAGTGTATGAGGTACTGAGGGACATGGTTTAGTGTTTAGTGATTGATGGGAATGGTTGGACTCGATGATCTGGTGGGTCTTTTCCAACCTGGTGATTCTTCTACACACAAGAGGGAATCGCATCAAGCTCCACCAAGGAAGATTCAGGCTTGACATCTGGAAAAAAAATTCATGGAAAAGGTCATTGGGCACTGTCAGAGGCTGCCCAGGGAGGTAGTTGAGTGACCATTCCTGGAGGTTTTTAAAAGAGGGCTGGACGAGGTGCTGAGAGGCATAGTTTAGTGATTGATGGGAATGGTTTGACTCAATGACCCAGTAGGTCTTTTCCAAACTAGTGATTCTGTGATTCTGTGACTGACTGCGTGACCAGAGGATCAGTGGGTGCTGTTTCCCGAGCTTTTGGACAGTTTCTGGCAGTTTTCCAGAAAAACTTGTAGCAATGCTGCTGCAATCATAGATTCACAGAATCATTTGGATTGGAAGGGATCTTAAAGCCCATCCAGTCCCTCCTCCCTACCATAAGCAGGGACACCTCCCACTGGATCCAGTTTCTCCAAGCCCCATCCAACCTGGCCTTGAACCCTTCCAGGGATGGGGCAGCCACCAATGCTCTGGACAACAGTGGCCAGGACCACTCCACCCTCACAGCAAAACATTTCTCCGCAAGATCTTACCTCAATCTCCCCTCTTTCAGCTCAAAAGTGTTCCCCTTGTGCTATCCCTGCACTCCCTGATCAAGAGCCCCTCCGCATCTTTCCTGGAGCCCCTTTCAGTACTTGAAGCTGCTCTAAGCTCTCCCTGGAGTTTTCTCTTCTCCAGACCGAACAACCCCAACTCTCTCAGCCTGTCCTCATACAGGAAGTGTTCCAGCCTTCAGGTCATTTCTGTGGCCTCCTCTGGACTCACTTCCACAGATCCATGTTCATCCTGTGCTGAGGACTCCAGAGTTGGGCTCAGGGCTCCAGGTGAGGTCCCACAACAGTGGTGCAGAGGGGCAGAATCACCTGTCAAGCTGCCAGTCACACTTTCTGCTGCAATGAAGGTTGACCACATACATACTCATTATTAAAAGTAAAGTATTAGTAAAAGTACAGCTAATACGTGGAGTGAAGTATTTGTTGATAGGAATGGTTGGACTCGATGATCCAGTGGATGTCTTCCAACCTGGTGATTCTATGATTCTATGATTCCATCTCCCTTTGGCACTTAGGAAGTCACACCTGAAGTTCTGGGTCCATTCTGTGGTCTCTAAGCTGAAGAAAAATGTAAACACACTGGGAAGTCTTGATGAGGTGGTTGGGAGCTGAAGCACAGGACCCACAAGGACAGAATCATAGAATCATAGAACAACCAGGTTGGAAGAGACCCATCGGATCATCGAGTCCAACCATTCCCATCAAACACTAAACCAAGTCCCTCAGGACCTCATCCACCCATCCCTTAAACACTTCCAGGGAAGGTGAATCAACCACCTCCCTGGGCAACCTATTCCAATTCCCAATGAGCCTTTCTGTGAAAAACGTCCTCCTAATCTCTAGCCTAAATCTCCCCTGGTGGAGCTTGAGGCCATTCCCTCTTGTCCTGTCCCCTGTCCCTTGGGAGAAGAGCCCAGCTCCCTCCTCTCCACAACCTCCTCCTCTCCACAACCTCCTTTGAGGTAGTTGTAGAGAGTAATGAGGTCTCCTCTCAGCCTCCTCTTCTCCAGGCTAAGCAATCCCAGCTCTCTCAGCCACTCCTCATAGGGCCTGTTCTCCAGCCCCTTCACCGGCATGGGAGAGAGAAGACAAAGCGGAGATCTTGCTGTCTGCAACTGCCTAACATGTGGCCATGTCAGAGGTCGACACTGAAAGGATAAGAGGTCGGGGACACAAATTTCAGCAAGGTAAACTCTGCTGCAGATTTTTTCTCCATTAAAGTGTTGCAGCCCTGGAACAGGTACCAGGGAGCTGGTGGGATCCTCATCCTTGCTGGGTTTCAGAACTTAACTGGACATGGTACTGTGCAGCCTGATCTTGCTCTGGGGTTGGTCTTGCCTTGTGTAGGGAGTTAGACTGGAGCCTTCCAGAGGGCTGGTCTGTCCAAAATTGTTAGAGGTTTCTTTCATCTCTCTGCACACAGGGCTGTATATTCATCCAATCTAAACATCCTATTGAGGACCATAAAAGCTCGCGCATTTATTCTTTATTTTTGAGGTAAGGTTCTGTGAATGACCTGGAGGCAGGATTTAGCATCCCTGAGTTGTGATCTGGGACACAGACATCATGATGTCTGCTCCTCAAACACCTCTTCCTACGAGCTACCTCTCCAGACTCCTGCGGCTTCGCTCTCCGCCCTCCTCTCCCGATGCCGACTGCCAAAGATACCCATAGGCTGTCTGCAGATAAGGGAGATCAGGAGATACAGAACTGCCGACTGTCTGTGCTGTACAGCTTCTCTGATTCAAAATCTTTCTACTCTTTCTTGCTCCTGTGGGAGTATGAAGACAGCGATGCTGCAGCGTGAGCTGATGTCTGACTGTGGCTTCTCTCCTTTGGGTTTCGCTGTGCTTTGAAGACCAGGGCTTTGAGATAAACCTGAGGGGGAGAGAGCTCTCCAGAAATCCCCACCTCGATGCACTGGTTCAGCAGACATCTGGAGGACAGATGGGGGCTCCTGCTGTCCATTACGTGATGGGAGTAAAAGCCAAAGGACTGTTGCTCTGCTTCAGCCACAAACATTTAGTCCTGCGAACGATGGGACAACCTCAATTGCTTTTTTGCTGGGCATGTGCTTCTCTGGGAATCGCAGGTTCTCTTCACCTGGGCCATGATGCAACCTCATGCATTATTTCTCCTCATTCTCCTCATCTCCTCATTCTCATCTCTCCTCAAGCCTCATTTCTCCATCATTGCTGCAAAGCATGCAGGACCTCAGCCTGTCTGCCCTTGGGGCACGGTTCTTCTCAGCCTGTCTTGCTGCAGCTTCTGTCTCAGACGGGACAGATCCCACAGTCACATCAGGACCCTTGTCTCCTCTGCAAGTCCTGTGGGCTCTGGGATGTCCCTTCTTTACCAGCATTTGTCAAAAGAGAGTATTGGGCCCCTCAGAGCTTTTCTCGCTTGACACACACCTGGTGGCTTAAGATCTGCAGGTTAATAGACGTAAGGTTGAGGTGAAACGGGAAGCGAAGAAGTGGTACAGTGAAGGGGAGGCAGTGAGATGGGATGGGTGGAGGATTCAGACCTTTTATGGTGAAGGTGGTTCTGGTTGACAGCAAGTTGAACCATGAACCAGAAAGGAGCCCTGGTGGCCAAGAGGGCCAACTGTCTCCTGGGGTGCAGGTTGGGGAACCACAGGATAAAAAAGATCTAAAGCAGCTGGAGAGCATCCAGAAGAGGGCATGGAGTTGGTGAAAGGTTTAGAGGGGAAGCTGTGTGGGAAGCAGCTGAAGCTTCTTGGTTTAGTGTTTGATAGGAATGGTTGGACTCGATGATCCGATGGGTCCCTTCCAACCTGGTTGTTCTATGATTCTATGATTCTTGGTCTGTTCAGAAAGGAGGAGACTGAGAGGAGACCTCATTGTGGTCTGCAGCTTCCTCACAAGAAGAGAAGGAGGAGCAGGTACAGAGCTCTTCTCTCGGGTCACCAAAGGACCTGAGGGAGTGGCAGGAAGATGTGCAGAGGAGGGTTAGGTTGGATATCAGGAAAAAGTTCTTCACCCAGAGCCTGATGGAGCACTGGAACAGCTCCCCAGGGAAGCAGTCATGGCCCAAGGTTAACAAAATTCCAGAAATGTTTGGCTAATGCCCTCAGAAATATAGTGTGAATGTTGGGGTTGTCCTATGCAAGGGCAGGAGCTGGACTTGATGATCCTCATGTGACCCTTCCAATTCAGGACATTGTAGGATTCTATGATGAGACACTGGCCCAGGTTGCCCAGAGCAGTGGTGGCTGCCCCACCCCTGGAGGGGTTCAAGGCCAGGTTGGATGGGGCTTGGAGCCCCTGATCTTGTTGAAGATGTTCCTGTGAAGGTCCCTTCCAACACAAAGCATTCCATGATTCCGTATATCTAAGATTTGAAAACCCAGGCAGTCACAGCAAGGCAGAGAAAACCCAATCAGACCATAGAAACCATAGACTGGAAACTGTTTTGCCTTCTTGTTTTTTTTCCCCTTTGCCCTAACGTAACAAACTGAACATGTGTATATCCACAATGAGATTCGCTTCACCATGTTCTTCAAATGTCTTCAATGTGGTGGCAAAAGGAAATGTGAAACTCTGCTGTGTAACTTTTCCAAACCAGAAGTTTGAGAAAAAAATAGGGAGAGGAAAAATAAAGATCTAGTGTGAGAGTGGGAGAAGGGAGAGAAGAGGTGGGTTGGAGGAGGGGGTAGAGGACAATAAGCCAGTTATTTTAATTGATTGATTCAATTGGCAAAATATGTGCAAGAAAAACAAAAAATTAAAAGCATAAAAGGCTTTTTTTTCCTGAGGGCTTGGAGCTGAAACAACTGCAGAATTTTTGGTTCGATTGTTTTTCTGGTTGTTAACTGGCTCCGTTATTGTGGGGCAAGAAAGGAAAGGAGAGGAGGAGCCTGGCTGTGAAGCCTTGTGGAGGAGCAAGGGCTCCTTTTGGGCTCTCCTGTACCCTCAATGGCAAAATTGGACCCAATTTTGCATCTGCTTCCTCCTTGATGGTTAGGGTCACTTCAGCTGTGTTGCTGAAGGCTGTAGTTTCCTGAACAGCTGATGTTGGGAAAAGTTAGCATTGCCAACAAAGCAACTCATCTGGCTCCATCCTCCTCTCTTCCCTGGGTTGAGGAACTTATCCATAAACCAGCCTTTTTATTTGTTGCTGTTGTTCAGAATTAACCTCCAACAGTTCCTGGGAGGTGTGGAGCCGCTGCTGGATTTTATCCCTAGACTGGTAGTAGTTCAGGATCAGTTCTTCCCACACAATGTGATGTAAACATGAATGCAGGATGATGTTTTTGAGAGGGGAGCTGCTTTTGCCTCTACTCATGGAGTTCCTGCCCCTTTGCTTTCCCTACATTTTGGTTGGAAAGTTCCAGTATGAAGGTTTAAAAATTATGTTCATTATCATAGAATCATAGAATCACCAGGTTGGAAGAGACCCACCGGATCATCGAGTCCAACCATTCCTGTCAATCACTAAACCATGTTCCTCAGCACCTTGTCCACCCGTCCCTTAAACACCTCCAGGGAAGGTGAATCAACCACCTCCCTGGGAAGCCTGTTCCAATGCCCAATGACCCCTTATGGGAAATATTTTTTCCTAATGTCCAGCCTGAACCTCCCCTGGTGGAGCTTGAGGCCATTCCCTCTCGTCCTGTCCCTTGGGAGAAGAGCCCAGCTCCCTCCTCTCCACAACCTCCTTTCAGGGAGTTGTAGAGAGCAATGAGGTCTCCCCTCAGCCTCCTCTTCTCCAGGCTAAACACCCCCAGCTCTCTCAACCGTTCCTCATCAGGCCTGTTCTCCAGCCCCTTCCCCAGCTTCGTTGCTCTTCTCTGGACTCTCTCCAGAGCCTCATACACCAACAGTAGTCTTCCCAGTGTTTCTGGTCATGTCTTAGAATCATAGAATCATAGAATCACCAGGTTGGAAGAGACCCACTGGATCATTGAGTCCAACCATTCCTATCAAACACTAAATGTCCCCCAGCTTCCCTCCTGTCCCTCTGCAATGTGGCAGGAGTACCTGGCCACGTGGTCTGGGACGTGCTGTGGTGCAAAAGGAGGTCCCTGGGCTGGACAATGGGAGAACCAGGACCATGGGTCGTGTCCTGCGGGCTCAAAGTTTTCTTTGTCTTTAAGGCTATCCCAGTCTGCTGGATAAGGCAGGGAGACAATACCTCAAACAATTCAGGCAAAGAAAACACTGTCAGCAGGAAGAGGCGAAAATGCATATTTAGTTTGCAGATGGCTTTGCTGTCAGCTTGATTTACACTCCAGGAAGATCAGCTAATTGGTTTAAAGAAATAAATCTTATAAAGTTTATGTGTGATGCTGACTGGTTGGCCAATGCCCTCTGTTTCTAGGTTGTTGTCTTTGATGTGGTGTTAGTCATTACCTTCAAACGCTGCGCTTTATTTCCTATGAAGAATGCGTCTCGCGAGTCTCCTGGTGGGTCTTGCTTTTGGCTTATATGTTATTTTATTTCAGAACACTTCGACAAGGAATAAATAAAAAATGGATTCAGATTGTCCTGTTTGTCACAGCCCATTTGCGATGATAGTCAATGAATGAGCAATTGCCTAATCAGTCGGAGGAAGTGCTTTGGCAGGCTGGCAGTCCTGCCCTTTTATTTTTGGGTGATGGAAACTGCAATGAGTAATGAAAGACCACGTTTGATTTTTTTAATGAGGAAAAGATGTCCCACTCCTGTCCGTGTTTTGGACGCCAAGAAGCCTTGTCTAGACATGGCCTGTTCCCCTTCTTGGGGCGATGACCTTATATGATACTAGCAATAGGTCAAGTAGGTGACATTCACTGCATGGTACACAGGAAGGGTTCTCTACACCTCAGCCTCTACCCAGCCATCGCCACACCGTGCAATCAATGACAAAGCTGTAAATCCAAAGAAGACTATTTCAGTGTGTTGAGTAAATGTCTTAATTGCTGAAGAAGGGCTTAGGAGGGGCCTTCTTGCTCTAGACCTGACTCATTTTGGTGTTCTCACAACAGAACTGGCCCATCTCAGCTGTTGACTGAAGATTCACCTGCTCCTCATTTTATCTTTAAGAGCAGACTATGCCTGCTTAGTCTGTAGAATGTACAGACTATTACCCACCACTGCAGCAACTCATGTAAAAAAGTAAGATATTTAATAGCCATATTAATAAAATTTAGGATAAAAGAAGTGATATAAGCCTTCGAGCTTATCTAGAGTATAAAGAGGGAAAGGAGATGATGATTTCATGGAATCCTGGAATGGTTTAGGTTGGAAGGGACCTTTATAGCACTGGTTTATGGCACTGGAAGTTGAGTCACAGAACAACCAACCAACCAGGTTGGAAGGGACCCATAGGATCTTCTAGTCCAACCATTCCTATCTAACACTAAACCAAGTCCCTCAATACCTTGTCCACCCGTCCCTTAAACACCTCCAGGGAAGGGGAATCAACCACCTCCCTGGGCAGCCTATTCCAATGCCCAATGACCCTCTGTGTGAAAAACCTTCTCCTAATCTCCAGCCTAAATCTCCCCAGGCGGAGCTTGAGGCCATTCCCTCTTGTCCTGTCCCCTGTCCCTTGGGAGAAGAGCCCAGCTCCCTCCTCTCTACAACCTCCTTTCAGGTACTTGTAGAGAGTAATGAGGTCTCCTCTCAGTCTCCTCTTCTCCAGGCTAAACAACCCCAGCTCTCTCAGCTGCTCCTCATAGGGTCTGTTCTCCAGCCCCTTCACCAGTCTCGTCGCTCTTCTCTGGACTCGCTCCAGAGCCTCAACATCCTTCTTGTGCTGAGGGGCCCAGAACTGGACACAGGATTCAAGGAGCGGCCTCACCAGTGCTGAATACAGAGGGAGAATCACCTCCCTGGATCTGCTGGTCACAACATTTCTGATCCAAGCCAGGATGCCATTGGCCTTCTTGGCCACCTGGGCACACTGCTGGCTCATGTTCAGTCAGCTGTCGACCAACACCCCCAGGTCCCTCTCCTCCTGGCAGTTTTCCAGCCAGGCTTCTCCCAGTCTGTAGCTCTGCATAGGGTTGTTGTGCCCCAAGTGCAGGACCCGGCATTTGGCTGTGTTAAACCTCATGCTGTTGGACACTGCCCAGTGCTCCAGCCTGTTTAGGTCCCTTTGCAGAGCCTCCCTACCCTCTAGCAGATCGACACTTGCACACAGCTTTGTGTCATCTGCAAACTTGCTAAGGAGTTAGGAGAATAAAGATGTTCCCCTAGCTTGTAGTTCAGCACATCATATAGTCTTGGCTCCTGCTGGGCCAGTCAAGACATCAGTGCTTTGTCTTTTCCCTCAGGCTCTTGAAGGAAGCATTTCAGCTACTGCTAATCCCTTCTTGAAGGAACAAGACATCATTTGCTGTTTCTGAGCAATACTTGCCACAGGGAACTAACACAGAGGGCTTTCCGTGTCCTTGTGCCTGAGACCCAGATGAAGACTGAGAGGTGGGAGCTCCAGAAAAGCGGTAAGTGACTGGTGTTTCAAGAACCTTTCAAGAGCTCTGTGACTCTGGGGAAGCCGACCAGCCCGTGTGCAGGAACATGTTACTTGCTCTGTGTCCTAGGTGTGGATGCAGACAAAGGCAGTTCCAGTTCCAAGTGGGGACGGCTGCTCGATTCATCCTGTAGCTGCAGAAAGTGCCTATCCCAGTGAACAGAAGGGAAAGGAAAGAGCCAGCTGCAGCATTCGCCAGTGCCCTTCATCATTCACTCCGCACTGAGGCTTTACTCGCAGCCAGACAAATCCTAGATGTTTATTTCCAACCAGAAGTAAACACCAAAGGGCTTCAGAAAATGTGTGTCTCTGTGTCTTTATGCACTGCTAATATCTGTCCCATGGGAGCCTGTTAGGACAGGAGAGAGTGATCGTTACTCAGAGACCCTCTGCCCCAGCTGAACCTTAACTCTTCAAGCCCTGTTGGTCTTGGAGGATGTGCCACAGAACAGGTCAAGGTGTTTATGACAGGCCAGTATTCAAGTGTGGTTTGTCTTCCTCACTAACTAATGGAAGTTATTCCAGTTTTGAGGCATTCAGGAAGCCGGAGCTTGCTCTCTTTATTCCAAGTTGGCTTCTCTCATTGGGAATTTGGCTTTTCCTGTGATTTTTCCTGAGAGTCAACTCGACAGTTTGTACAATGACATCCCAGATTCACCTGAAGAGAAGTCAAAGAACAAGGGTCTTGAGTGTACCAGTCCACCTTAAAATACAACCAGAGAGCTTTGTACATACTTCACTTCCATCCAAGGTTGAAGAATTCTCTTAGCAGAATACCCCATAGAGTCTTCCGAGCAGACTTCCCAGTGTAGCAGTGGGAGAGCATCCTGGCATTGCCAGGGGAGTCAGAACAATCTGTTAGCCCCTCAGCCCCTTGCAGCCTTGCCTCCTCTGCCCCATTGCCCTGCACAGCGGTGCCTCTCCCTCTTCTGGCTACGGGAAGCTATAGCTGGAAGTGAGGTAGATTGCAGACAGATCTGTGGTTTTAACTACATTCCTAGAAACACCCCAGGTAGCAGACTCCTGCCTGAAGGCTGTGAGTATGTAGGACACCCAGCTCTCTGCTGTGTGAGGGCAGCGTGGCCTTTATCCAGCAGGGGAGGATCGAAGGGTGCTATGTCATTTCCTCAGCATCTAAGGATGCTATGAAGTAGTTGTTCCATACTCTACCCTGGCTCCTTGCTGGCTTTGGGGTCAAACCCTGTATCCCTTGTAGCTTGTTTAGCCTGGAGAAGAGGAGGCTGAGGGGAGACCTCATTGCTCTCTGCAACTGCCTGAAAGGAGGTTGTGGAGAGGAGGGAGCTGGGCTCTTCTCCCAAGTGACAGGGGACAGGATGAGAGGGAATGGCCTCAAGCTCCGCCAGGGGAGATTTAGGCTGAACATTAGTAAAAATTTTCTCAGAAAGGGCCATTGGGCATTGGCAGAGGCTGCCCAGGGAGGAGGTTGAGTCATCTTCCCTGGAGGTGTTTAAGGGATGAGTGCATGAGGTGCTGAGGGACATGGTTTAGTGTTTAGTGTTTGATGGGAATGGTTGGACTAGATGATCCATTGGGTCTTTTCCAATCTGGTGATTCTTCTACACTCAAGAGGGAATGGCATCAAGCTCCACCAGGGGAGGTTCAGGCTGGACATTGGGAAAAAAAAATTCCCAGAAAGGGGCATTGGGCACTGTCAGAGGCTGCCCGGGGGGGGGGGGGGGGGGTTGATTCACCTTCCCTGGAGGTGTTTAAGGGATGGGTGGATGAGGTGATGAGGGACATGGTTTAGTGTTTGATAGGAATGATTTGACTTGATGATCTGGTGGGTCTCTTCTAACTTGGTTATTCTATGATTCTATGATTCTGTGAGAGTCCTCTGTGAGGTCATCCATCAGATCTCTTTTTTTCTGTCTGCTCTATTTGACAGCTCTATCCCAAAACTCTAAGAGACATCATAGGATGCAGCAGGTACAAGGGATCTTGTCCCAGTGATAGGACAAGACAAAATGGCCTCAAGTTGCACCAGGGAAGGTTTAGATTGGATATTAGGAAAAAATTCTTCACGGGGCGAGTGGTGAAGCCCTGGCAGAGGTTGCCCAGGGCAGTGGTGGAGTCTGCATCCCTAGAGGGGTTCAAAAAGTGTGTGGCTGAGGCACTTTGGAACATGCTTTAGCGAGCATGGTGTGGTTGGGCTGATGGCTGGAATGGATGATCCTAGAGGTCTTTTCCAACCTTTATGACTCTATGATTCTGTGACCAATGGAGATCAAAGAGAACAAGGTCTTTCATTTTGAGAACAAAAGCCACTATGGTCGGTCCCCTGGATGCTCTGGCTCTGGACCATCTGTGCATCAGCACAACATCCCTTTCCTGGGATCTGGAAGGAGGAGGTGAGTGGGGATGCAGGGCTGGCAGTGCAGTGTCCGTATGAAGAAACATTGGGATTGGATGGAAGGGGAAAAATGCAGGCAAGAATTAGACTTAACAAAATATTCACAGAGAAAAAGTGAAGATGAAGTACCTTGGGTTTGCTTCCAGGAGCTGAAACCAGCTGGTCCAGGGAGGTTATTCTCCCTCTGCACTCAGCACTGGTGAGACTGCTCCTTGAATCCTGTGTGCAGTTCTGGGCCCCTCAGCACAAGAAGGATGTTGAGGCTCTGGAGCGAGTCCAGAGAAGAGCAACAAAGCTGGTGAAGGGGCTGGAGAACAGGCCTGATGAGGAAGGGCTGAGAGAGCTGGGGGTGTTTATCCTGGAGAAGAGGAGGCTGAGAGGAGACCTCATTGCTCTCTGCAACTCCCTGAAAGGAGGTTGTGGAGAGGAGGGAGCTGGGCTCTTCTCCCACATGACGGGGGACAGGATGAGAGGGAATGGCCTCAAGCTCTGCCAGGGGAGATTTAGGCTAGAGATTAGGAGGAAGTTTTTCATTGAAAGTGTCATTGGGCATTGGAACAGGCTGCCTGGGGAGGTGGTTGAGTCACCTTCCCTGGAGGTGTTTAAGGGACCGGTGGATGAAGTGCTGAGGGACATGGTTTAGTGTTTGATAGGAATGGTTGGACTCGATGATCAGATAGGTCTCTTCCAACCTGGTTGTTCTATGATTCTATGAATGAGATAGGCTGGAAGCTCCAAATCAGATTGTGAACAGAAATGGGTTTTGAAGCATGTTTGGAAGAGATTGAAAATGTGAAAATGCTTTTGTGTCACTGGTGAGCAGGAAAAAGGCATTAACCCTTTTGTAGCTGAGGCCATAACCTGAGGTCAGCTGACGTGTGGCCTAGGAAATGGGCTTCCTTTCTCCAGAAGGTCTTTGCTCTTCTCTGACCTCCTTGGCTGGTACCAGATATTGACTCCCATGCAGAGTTTGCTTTTCATCATTTGCATTCCTGTGGCTGAGGCACTGCTGCTATCCCATGCGTTCCGAATCACGGCCTGGGCTTACAGAAATCACAATGTTGGTGGAAAAAAAACAATGAAATTCAAAAAAATAATACCATAGGGTGCTTGCTTCACTGGCTTTCTTTCAGAGGAGTTGCGCATCTACAGCCGTGAGGGCTGGACAAGTGAAAAATTGACATCTGAGGGTGCCTACAAACCGTCTCTACATTGTCCCGTTAGACAATGCTTCCGGGTCCCTCAGGGCCAAAACCCTCCCTGAAACATGCTGTCTCTCCCCTTCAGGGTGTCCTGACAGCTCCTCGCTGACGTGCAGGAAACCTCAAAGGTGCCCAGCCCTGACAATGGCTTCCAGAGCAGCTCCGCATGTCACCCGGCTACCCCAAGTGCCTTCGCTTGGAATAGACCACATCAGCCCAGATGTAGCCCGCAGGGCAGTGTGACCTTGTTCCCCTTCCTTTCAACATGTCCCTCCAACCTCTGTGCCCTCTCACTCCCTTGGGCTGTTGCAGAGTCTGCCAGCAGCTCCTGGAAGCCTCTGGTGTGTCGGGTGGTGGAGCTGCAGCTGTGCCACGTTGGAGCCTGGCTCCACTTGTCCAACCATGAGGTCCAACTCCCAGGCTGTGGTCAAGGGCTGTTTTACAACCAGATCTCCTCCTTCCAGGAGCCACCTTGCTATAAGGAGGGGACCTATATACCCCTCTCACTCTCTTAGTGGCATACATCCCCTTTCTGAGGCTGGAACCCAGGAAAGCCCTGTCTCCAGGTTTTAAATTTAACAAGACCAAATGCCAGATACTGCACTTGGGGCACAACAACCCTGAGCAGCTACAGACTAGGAGAAGTCTGGCTGGAAACTGCCTGGAGGAGAAGGACCTGGGGGTGTTGGTTGACAGACAACTGACCATGAGGCAGCAGTGGCCCAGGTGGCCAAGAAGGCCAATGGCATCTTGGCTTGGATCAGAAATGGTGTGACCAGCAGGTCCAGGGAGGTTCTTTTCCCTCTGGACTCAGCACTGGTGAGACCAAACCTTGAATCCTGTGTTCAGTTCTGGGCCCCTCACCACAAGAAGGATGTTGAGGCTCTGGAGTGAGTCCAGAGAAGAGCAACGAAGCTGGTGAAGGGTCTGGAGAACAGGCCTGATGAGGAACGTCTGAGAGAGCTGGGGGTATTTATCCTGGAGAAGAGGAGGCTGAGAGACCTCATTGCTCTCTGTAATTACCTGAGAGGAGGTTGTGAAGAGGAGGGAGCTGGGCTCTTCTCCCAAGGGACAGGGGACAGGACGAGAGGGAATGGCCTCAAGCTCCACCAGGGGAGGTTTAGGCTGGACATTAGGAAAAAAATTTTCCTGGAAAGGGTCATTGGGCAGTGGAACAGGCTGCCCAGGGAGGTGGTAGAGTCACCTTCCCTGGAAGGTTTAAGGGATGGGTGGACAAGGTGCTGAGGAACGTGGTTTACTGTTTGATAGGAGTGGTTGGACTCGATGATCCAGTGGGTCTTTTCCAACCTAGTAACTCTGTGATTTTGTGATTCTGTAATTCTGTGATTCCAATGGAAAGAGCTCATGATGCCTCAAGGACCTCTGGCTGCTGTGGGAGGTCCATGCTAATATTTGGTGTCCTTGAAAAGGGTCATGTGGAATGGAAGTATATAGGCAGTGAGGGATCTCACTAATAAAGTTTCATCCATGAAGAAGAAGAGCAGCATCATGAAGTGGTTGTGCATTGGAAGCAAGAACTTCATAGAATGCTTTGTATTGGAAAGGACCCTTACAGTTCAAACCCCCTGCAGGAACAAGGACATCTTTAACCAGATCAGGTTGTTCAGAGCCCCATCCAACCCAACTTGGAATTTTTTCACGATAAGGCTTCCACTGCCTCCCTGGGTAGCCTGTACTAGTGCCTCACCACCCTCAGTGTGAAAAATGTCTTCCTTGTGTCCATTCTAAATCTCCCCTCCGTTAGTTTAAAACCATTACCCCTTGTCCTGTCACAGCAGGTCTCACCTAAAAGTCCCTCCTAATGTTCATAGAATCATAGAATCATAGAATCATAGAATCGCCAGGTTGGAAGAGACCCACCACATCATTGAGTCCAACCATTTCTATCAATCACTAAATCATGTCCCTCAGCACCTCATCCACCAGTCCCGTAAACCCCTCCAGGGAAGGTGAATCAACCACCTCCCTGGGCAGCCTCTGCCAGTGCCCAATCACCCTTTCTGGGAAAAACTTCCTCCTGATGTCCAGCCTGACCCTCCCCTGGTGGAGCTTGAGGCCATTCCCTCTCATCCTGTCCCCTGTCCCTTGGAAGAAGAGCCCAGCTCCCTCCTCTCCACAACCTCCTTTCAGGGACCTGGAGAGAGCAATGAGGTCTCCCTTCAGCCTCCTCTTCTCCAGGATAAACACCCCCAGCTCTCTCAGCTGCTCCTCATCAGGCCTGTTCTCCAACCCCTTCATCAGCTTTGTTGCTCTCTCTGGACTCGCTCCAGAGCCTCAACATCCTTCTTGTGCTGAGGGGACCACAACTGAACACAGGATTCTAGGTTTGATCTCAGCAGTGCTCAGTACAGAGGGAGAAGAACCTCCCTGGACCTGCTGTTCACACCGTTTCTGATCCAAGCCAAGATGCCATTGGCCTTCTTGGCCTCCTGGGCCACTGCTGGCTCATGTTCAGTTGTCTGTCAACCAACACCCCCAGGTCCTTCTCCTCCAGGCAGCTTTCTAGACAAGTAGCCCCATAGCCCCTTTCGGTACTTGAAGATCTTCTGCTCTGGGCTTGTTGAACTAATTTCACAGCTCTGCTGGCTGACCAGCACTGGCCTACATAATCCAAGCTGAGTCTTGATTGCCACTGGGAGCCCAGACTGGTTGTGTTCTCTGGGGAGTAGTGGAGCTACCCAGTTACCTAACAACTGGTGAGGGGTTGAGCTGCCTGAAAGTGGCCACCCTGCCACCAGCAGGGGCCAAACCAGCTGCTAGGAAGGAAATGGAATGGGGTAGGACTGCTTTTACTTTTGTTTTTGATAATTACTCAGTTTAGTGTTTGGTAGGTTGGAAAGACACATGGACACAATTAGAGATGCGATGAAAGGCACTTTAATGAACATTTTCCAGAGAGCTCATTTTCTGGATTTATGGCCTGCAGTAGCCAAGAGAAGGATGCTGGTTTCTCCCTCCAGCACCTCTACAGATCCGTAAGCTCTCCTTGCTTTCCCAGGCACCTCTGTGGGCTGGAACAGAAAATGCTCAGTGTTTATGCTTCCTTCTTTTCTCTTACAAGTGCTTCCAGGGCCACAGCTCAGAGGGGCTTTCAGGGTATATTTGCTCTAAACAGGATCTGAGAGGTCCATGTGGCCTCAGGGAAGCAGAGGGAATGGATCTCATTCCTGCTCCACAGCGACGTTGTGCTCAGTTGAGGAAGGAGCCTGGCCTGTGCAGAAGTACCATGAGGAAGGGCTCTGAACATGATACGAGCTAGTTCCACAGGGCAAATTGTGCATGATCTGTACCCTTTGTCCTCTTTGGGCTAGACAGCTCATGACAGGAGGTGGAACTGGATGATCTTTAAGGTTCCTTCTAACCCAAACCTTTCAGTGATTTTATAATTCCATGATTAGGAGGCTTTTCCTGGGAAAGGCACTCTCACATGCTCTTCCTTCTTCAGCCAGTTCCAGAGGTGATAAGTGGGAGCCTTGGAAAGCTGGTGCTGCCAGACTCCTACCAATCTTGAACTGAGACTCACCTGTTCCTCTGTGTATGGAAAGAAGGTTTTCTGTACCATGGTTCTCTGGTTGGTTCACCCCACGGTGGTCACCACCTGAGACACCTAAGGTAACACCTCAGCCAGATGTGCCCAGCTGGGCTGAGCCTCTGCGAGGGACTGGCAGGCTAGCTGAGGGCTGTAATTGCTGTCATCCTCCAAGGAAACTATTAGCTCTACACCACAGTCTCTCCAGCCGTGACAGCTTGTCCGTGTGCACTGACATGGGCGTAGGAAGTGTGCTCGTCTTCCATACAGATTGGAAACCCGCTCTACCAGCTGTGACAAGCAGGGACTCAATTTCTGCTACACTAACCACGTAGCGTCCTGTCCCCTTTGTTCCAAATGCTGCTTGGCTCCTGCTGCCGTGATGATAACTACCTGAAAGGAGGTTGTAGAGAGGAGGGAGCTGGGCTCTTCTCCCAAGGGACAGGGGACAGGACGAGAGGGAGCGGCCTCAAGCTCCGCCAGGGGAGATTTAGGCTGGAGATTAGGAGGAAGTTTTTCCCAGAAAGGGTCATTGGGCAGTGGCAGAGGCTGCCCAGGGAGGGTGTTGATTCACCTTCCCTGGAGGTGTTTAAGGGATGGGTGGATGAGGTCCTGAGGGACCTGGTTTAGTGTTTGATAGAAATGGTTGGACTCGATGATCCAGTTGATCTCTTCCAACCTGGTGATTCTATGATTCTATGATGTGTGACTATGCTCCCCTTGGAGAGCTCACATGCTGGGGGCAACTGTCTGTCAGGTGCTTCTCTGGGTACCCTAACCCCAAGAGAGCCTTGCAGTTAACCTGGCATTCTTAATGCTTCTTATGTCAAGGTCAGTGGGGTTTATTTTGAGGTGTCTTATAATTAGGGGTTTCCTTATGGAGGTAGGGTGTGTGCTGAGGATTCTGGATTTATGCTGTGGATGAAAAATCCCATTTCTGAAGGAGAATTGTAGTTCTACAGCTCAAACTTGGTGTAGGGCTTTCCCAGTTGTTTGCGTGTGAGTTGCCCTACGGAAATTAAAGAAAACGGCTTGGAGTTTTTAAGGAGCCCAACAGGCTGCCCAGAAAGGTGGTTGGGTCACCTTCCCTGGAGGAGTTTAAGGGATGTGTGGACGAGGTGCTGAAGGACATGATTTAGTGTTTGATAGGAATGGTTGGACTCAATGATCCTGTGGGTCTTTTCCAACCTGGTTATTCTATGATTCTATGAGAACGGATTTTGAGCAGATGTAGGATATCAGAAACCTAAATCAGGATTCAAGTATTACAACAGGGCTTACTTTCCATGGTTCCCACCCAGAGCTTTGGATTTGTCACTAAAATTTGGGTTCCCATATTCTTCTCTAATCTTTGAATTCCACTACTCTGTTTTCCTCCTGATCTCTTAAGTTTTCCTCCTTGACATAAGACTGCAGGGCTCATGTGAAGAGAAGGAAGCAGAGCCAGGCTCTGGCTGGGAGTCTGTCTTTGCACGGGAGACCTTGTCATATGATGACCCTAAAGGTGAGTCTGGTCTATAGGGTCTGGAGAGGGACACTGGTGATGTGATTCTGCTGCCTAAAGGCAGGCAGTTTGGCTCTCTCCTCTGAAGGAGTGAGGTGGGGAGGATGATTCCAGCTCACGTGGCCACAATGCAATTTCTCAGTCCTCACTCAGGTAACACAGACAACATCCAAGCAGCAGCTGCCTTCTTTGGCTGAGAGAGGCAACCAGCCACTGGATGAACCATCAAGGTGCTTTTCATGTGCAAAAGGCCAGAAATCAATCATTGGTCAGCGATGGGCTCGTTTATTATCTCACAAGAACAAACGACTTATACAGCTGCAGCAATGTCAGCAGAACCAAAGCTTTGCCCAAGGTCTGAGCTCTGACTGCCGGTTCCTGCTGTGATGGGTGGCAGTGGGAGGGTTTATAAAGGAGAGGATGGATTTGGAAGATCCCTGAGCTGCAGGGAGCAAATTTGAGACTGTTCCCAGAGTCCCGTGTCCTCCTGATGCCATCATCCCACACGCCCGATTTCTGTTTCCTCCTTCTCCCTGACTGTCCTTAGAAGAGGGGAGGCAAACGCAGCCCCCGGCACGGCTGTTCGAAGTGGAGGACTTGTACCCAAGAACCAACAACCTCTTCCAGGAGTGAGGTTTGGGGGCTCCTAGGAGCCAGGTGGCTGGAGGCAAGAGCACCCCAGGTGCACTGCAGCATGTAAGGGGGAGTGATGAAGGTGGAGAGATCCCCGTGTTCCCTTGAGCGCCCTGACCAGGTGCTGCTGAGTGACCTGAGGCAAAGCACGTACATTGCTCTGGGGAGGGGTTTGGATTTGGCTGCCTTAGGGTTCAGAGACCCCCTGCTAGGAAACATGGGCCAGACTGAAAGAGGAGCTGAGCATCTCCAGCTCCTGGGATCGTCTGGGAGTGGAGGTCCTGCCCATCCCATAAAGCTCCCAGTGGATGAAGCAGAGCTTCCCAAAACTGAGGCAGTCCAAGCCTCAGGTGCACACTTGGATACACTGCTTTTAACCCATTTCCTCTGCTCTTCCAGTAGATGGGCATGGGGCAGACGCAAGCCCATTTCCAGGGTCTGTGGGACCTGCAGAGGACCCTGGAGGAAAAGGCCTGAGGTCCCTATGGGTGGCCAAGTCATTGCAGTTACCCATTGCCATGTGTTTCTGCCACAGAGCAATGACTTTTTCTTGCTAAACCATCTCTTCCCTGAGAAGATGTGCTTGGCTTTGCTGCAGGTTCCTCTCGGCTTGTGATGCTGTAGGATGAGAAGAGGTTGGTCTCTGTGATCCATCTCCTGAGCTGGCAGGGCTCTCTCCCAGGCAGCCCCTGGGTGCAGCTGGTTTCTCTCCTCCCATGGTCAGCACTGAGTATCTGGAGCTCAGGCAGAGCCCTTCCAGGTGAGTGGCAGCTGACAGAGCAGTGCTGGTTGCCCAGGTAGATATGATGGGGGGTGAGGGTGGATGGGTTGTACTGATGCTTTGCATGGAGCAGCCTGCTGTCACCTTGCTGGCCACCCAGCGCTGGGGCTGGCCCTCCGTGTGTGGTGTGGGGCGGTTTGGCACGGCTACTCAGACGAGGTTTATAAGTGAGATGTGTAGGCTGGTGTGGGCGGGGAGGGGAAGAAGGCTATCCGGAGGCTGCTGCCAGCTGGATCTCGGCTCTCTGAAGCAATCAGCACCTCACTGTCACTGAGGCAGGGACAATGCTCAGAGAAGCCCTTCTCCTTCCCTCTGGTGCCCACCCGTTGCTGGCAGGGGACGAGAGTCATGGAAGGGAAGCTGTAGCTGTCGAGGATGGAGTGCACTCCCAAGGAATCAGGTGTCTCGAATATGTGGTCGATGTCGGAAAAGGTCACCAGAGCCTGTGTGGAGTCATAGGAGCTTTTCTCCATGTCATCAACCTCACAAGACTGCGTGTAGCACGCCTTCTCCTTGCCCTTCTGCCTCAGCAGACGGAGGTCGTCTCTGAAGTGGGGGTTGAAGAGCAGGTAGAGCAAGGGGTTCAGGCAGGCGGGCAGGGGCAGGACCACAAGGAGGACAGATTTGATGACCTCTGGAGTGATGAGGAAGAGGTTGAGTGCAGAGGAGAAGATGAGGAAAGCCACTGGGCAGTAGAGGAAGCAGTTGGTGAAGATGAGCCAGGCCACGTGCTTGACCATGGCACAGTCCCAGACAGCGCTGAACTCCCCCTTCAGCAGGTGACAGTAGAGTCGGATGTAGGTGCCTGTGATAGTCAGGAAGCAGAGCATGTTTGTCATCACCAAGACCACGGTGAAGCCCAGGGTGGCAGGTTTCCCATCGGGAATGGGATACGGGAGACAGAGAGGAGACGCTCCGTATTCCCCGATGGAGAAGAGAGGCAGAACGGCAGCCACAGAGGACAGCAAGAGGCAGCAAAGGGCAGCAGCCTTGATCTTGCCTAAGGAGGGTGACTTTCCGTAGCCCCGCATGCAGGAGACAGAGACGCTGCACTGCACGGCGGCCAATGTCAGCAGAAAGATGGCAGCCTCGGAGGCAAACACCGACAGGAACCCTGTCACCCTGCAGCCTGCGCCACTCTCCCACCTGGCGCCGTATTTGGCAAACTGTCCATAGGTCAGGGTGTCTACGAGAGCCAGCATGCTGCAGTAGACCCCGGTCAGCATGTTGGCTCCTGCTATAGTGCCGATGAGGAACTTGACTGGAGAGAGGTAGCTGGGAGAGGCAAAGACAGCCAGAATGACCAGCCCATTGGAGAGCACCGAGACCAGAACTATGATCCAGACTCCCAGGCGGATGATCCAACTCTCAAACAAGTTATCACAAGGCTTGAAGGGACCTGGAAGAAAGCAAACCACAAAGTTATATCCAGAATATACAGCTCTGCTCTAGAGCCGTGAACAGGTCCCAGCTCTCTTCTGGCCTTGCTGGCCCATTGCCAATTGGATGCCAAGGGCTGGAAATAAGCATATGATATTTTCTACCCTCTTCTGCAGTAAAACCTGGATGAAGGCATCGAGTGCACCCTTAGCAAGTTTGCGGATGACACTAAGCTGAGTGGAAGCTGGATCTACTGGAAGGTTGGGAGGCTCCAAAGGGATCTGAACAGGCTGGATCCATGGGCTGAGACCAATGGGATGAGGTTTAACACGGCCAAACACCGGGTCCTGCACTTGGGGCACAACAACCCTGAGCAGTTACAGACTAGGAGAAGTCTGACTGGAAAGTGCCTGGAGGAGAAGGACCTGGGGATGTTTGTTGACAGCGACTGACCATGAGGCAGCAGTGGCCCAGGTGGCCAAGAAGGCCAATGGCATCTTGGCTTGGATCAGAAATGGTGTGACCAGCAGGTCCAGGGAGGTTATTCTCCCTCTGTACTGAGCACTGGTGAGACCAAACCTCGAATCCTGTGTTCAGTTCTGGGCCCCTCAGCACAAGAAGGATGTTGAGGCTCTGGAGTGAGTCCAGAGAAGAGCAACGAAGCTGGTGAAGGGGCTGGAGAACAGGCCTGATAAGGAACATCTGAGAGAGCTGGGGGTGTTTCTCCTGGAGAAGAGGAGGCTGAGGGGAGACCTCATTGCTCTCTGCAACTCCCTGAAAGGAGGTTGTGGAGAGGAGGGAGCTGGGCTCTTCTCCTAAGGGACAGGGGACAGGATGAGAGGGAATGGCCTCAAGCTCCACCAGAGGAGGTTCAGGCTGGACATTAGGAAAAATTTTTTCCTGGAAACGGTAATTGGGCAGTGTCAGAGGCTGCCCAGGGAGGGGGTTGAGTCACCTTCCCTGGAGGTGTTTAAGGGATGAGTGGATGAGGTGCTGAGGCACACGGCTTAGTGATTGATGGGAATAGTTAAATTCGATGATCCAGTGGGTCTTTTCCAACCTGATGATTCCATGATTCTAAGAGAGCAGCAGTGCTGCCTCTTGGCTCTACCCGAGCTCCCCTGTGCTCCTGTCCCTACGCTGGGGTGCCTCTGGCATGCCGACCGGGTCTCCTCTTGGATCTTGTCCAGGGCAGAAACAAAGTGCAGGGAGAAGTAAGAAGTGAAATATGAGAAATTGCAAACTCATCAGAGCTCCTACACCAGGAAAATGTTCAGGTCTGGCATTGCCAATCCATGGTCATACACACAGTGACACCTTTTTGCTCCCATATCCCACCTGCCCTAGTCTGTTCAATGGGCAGTTTGAGCTCAAGCTGAGCCTTTGTCCAAAGGGCCATAATGTCCTGCGTTTCTGTGGGATTCCAGACCCAATCACTCCTGGTGTCTGCTTGGCATTTGAGCCACTCTTCCATGGGCTAATCTTTCTCATTGCCCATCCTGGGACCTTGGAGTTAGGGGTGTGGAGACACTGCAGGGAGGATTGTGAGAGCCTGGGGATTTAGGAAAGCTCAGAGTATTCCAGCTGTGTTCAAAGGGTTTCCTTGGATGCTTACCAGGGCTTGGTGTGCACTGAATAGTGGGATGCAGCTTTGATTCCTCAAGGTCCAGATGGAGGTCATCTGCGTCTAGGTCATCTGTGGAGAAAACAACAAAAAACGATGCTCAGAGAAGAACAAGCAGGGCTGCTGAGGGGAGATGGGCCAGAAGCTTTTCTCACTGCTTGTCCTCCTTTTCTCACTCCACTCTCCTTCCCAGCCAGTTCCCAGCCTACAAGTTCCAAGTAGCTGCTGGTGTCCAGTTTCTCTGCAGTTATTCGTGTAGAGGGAGAAGGCCTTGTAAATGATGTTGGGTTGCAGTGTGACCCACACCTCTGTTTTCAGGTTCCTCCCAACATTTGAACTGTAAGAGCCCCAGATCCTGGGGCTGTGGGACTGCAGATCCCTTCTCCCAGTGAGCTTTATGAAAAATCATAGAATCATAGAACAACCAGGCTGGAAGAGACTCATCGGATCATCGAGTCCAACCATTCCTATCAAACACTAAAACATGTCCCTCAGCACCTCATCTACCTGTACCTTAAACCCCTCCAGGGAATGTGAATCAACCACCTCCCTGGGCAGCCTCTGCCGATGCCTAATAATCCTTTCCGTGAAAAACCTCCTCCTAATCTCTAGCCTAAATCTCCCCTGGTGGAGCTTGAGGCCATTCCCTCTCATCCTGTCCCCTGTCCCTTGGGAGAAGAGCCCAGCTCCCTCCTCTCCACAACCTCCTTCCAGGTAGTTGTAGAGAGCAACAAGGTCTCCCCTCAGCCTCCTTTTCTCCAGGATAAACACCCCCAGCTCTCTCAACCATTCCTCATCAGGCCTGTTCTCCAGCCCCTTCACCAGCTTTGTTACTCTTCTCTGGAGCCCTGGGGAACCCCACTTGTCACTGGCCTCCAGCTGGATTTAACACCATTTACCACCACTCTCTGGGCCCGGCCATCCAGCCAGTTTTCTACCCAGGAGAGTATAAATAAAGAAATATTCTAGCCTATGTGGTTACAGAAAACAAAGCCTTCAAATGCAGCTTCTAAATGGAAGCTTTCTACGCAGGCCTTGTCCAATGTTCGTTCATCAACAAAGGCTGTAGAGCTTTTTTCAAAGAGAGCCATTAGCTGCTACTTGCAGCACAAATTCTTCATCACCAACCACAGCCACCACCACCAAATGGCTCAGAAGCAAACAGACAAGAAAACCCAGCATCTTTTTTTTTTGCTTTATTTTCTATCCTGTGATTTCTTGGAACTGTGGTTCCTTATTCTAACCATGGAGGTTCCCAGTCCTGGATTTGCTTACGGGTGGATTGGTTGCCCATGCCTACAGACTCTGGATCCATGAGGTCTATGTAGCCAGACTGCATTACCCTCAGAATCCAGCCTGCTGGGCCAGCACCTCCATCCTGCTGGCAGCTGCACCCTCAGCCAGGTTTGGACCCTCTAATCATAGAATCATGGAATCACCAGGTTGGAAGAGACCCACTGGATCATCAAGTTCAACCATTCCTATCAAACACTAAACCATGTCCCTCAGCACCTCGTCCACCAGTCCTGTAAACCCCTCCAGGGAAAGTGACACAACCACCTCCCTGGGCAGCCTCTGTCGATGCCTAACAACCCTTTCTGTGAAGAATTTTTTCCTTATGCTGAGCTTGAACTTCCCCTGGTGGAGCTTGAGGTCATTCCCTCTCATCCTGTCCCCTGTCTCTTGGGAGAAGAGCCCAGCTCCCTCCTCTTCACAACCTCCTCTCAGGGAGTTGGAGAGAACAGTGAGGTCTCCCCTCAGCCTCCTCTTCTCCAGGATAAACACCCCCAGCTCTCTCAGCCCTTCCTCATCAGGCCTGTTCTCCAGCCCTTTCCCCAGCTTCCTTGCTCTTTCTTCTCTGGACTCACTCCAGAGCCTCAACATCCTTCTTGTGTTGAGGGTCCAGAACTGAACACAGGATTTGAGGTTTGGTCTCACCAGTGCTGAGTCCAGGGGGAGAAGAACCTCCCTGACTCTGCTGGTCGCGTCATTTCTGATCCAAGCCAAGATGCCCCAAGTGCAGGACCCGACATTTGGCCTTGTTGATCCTCCTGCCATTAATGGTTGGGCAGAGATTCCCTGCCTCAAGGGTATGTTGCTAGAAGAGAATAGGGCCGAGACCTCAGCTGGGTTTTTGATGGCCTGTAGGTGTAGGCCATCACCAAGGAGAATGGCATCCTCTTAATCATGATTTCAAAACGTGCTTTTTTTTTTTTTCTTTATTCCTTGTTCTTCTTCTCAAACCACCACTGAGTCACAGTGAAGACAGCTGTTACCCTGCTGTACCACCACCACCCATGGCACCAGCGCAGCCTCCTGCTCCCAGTGGAGATCTCCTGAGGGTTCTTTGTGGGCAGGAGGAAGGGAAGGATGTTTTGTGCTTGGCACAGCCCGATAACCAGGGAGCTGGATCTCTGGCTATGGGATGAACTCTCCCAGGGACCTCATGTACAGATAGCAGTACTCAGGTGAGCACCAGGCAGTTGAGACACTGATGAGGAAAACAAGTTTCCGCACTGCTTAGGCTAAACCCAGTGGGATTTAGCTGCCCAAACTGCTTAGAAACGCTGCCTTTCATGAGGTCTGTGCCCTGTGTGTGTATGAAAACATGACTGGGATTATCTGATTAAAGAACGATGACAAATAACGTGCTATCTTTAGTGCCTCCTCGCAAGCATTGTGGCTTTCTCAGCTTCAACGAGCTTTGGAAAAAAAATGCCGTTTTAAAAATCTGCCTGTCTAAGAGTTGAAATATGACTGCTGCTTTGGAGTCTGGCAAGAAAACGTTCACAGTGGGATGGAAAAATATTTCCTCCTTGTATTTTATAGTCTTATAAATCTTCAGTGTCTTTTCCATCCCCAGGGCGGAGGCTGTGATGTGCAGTCACGACACTCAAATCAATACAGAGTCTTGCACTTTCCACATCCCCCTGACCCGACCCATGGCCGAGTTCAAGTGCAATCTGCCCCCATCTCTTTTCTTTTCAAAGGACCAGCAAGGCTGGTTTGAAGCGGAGGTTAAACATTTGCATGAAGTGCAGGATGGATTTTTTTTTTTTTTTGTTTTGCCTGGGCTCCTGTGCTTGGTGTGAATGGCAAAGTAACCCTTGGCCAACACAGTGAGATTCAAAGCAGAAAGTGCACCTCTCTGCTGGCAACGAGGACTTCTCCCAGCCTGGGGACAGTAGAGAGAAGAATACGTCTGTTGTGTTCCAGCAAGGCAGACTACGGTGTTTTTGAAGTAGCTCTTAATCTGAATTTTGCTAAGGTGCCTCCACTTTCTGAGGCTTTATGGAAAAAAATCACTTTGCTGTAGAGCCATTTCCACGGAAAGTGGCTCCCAGCTGGCTGGACTGACGCCGAAGCAGGAGGAAAAGGAGGAGAATGGGTAGAGCAGAACCCATCAAGCTGGATGCTTCTACCCCTTTTGAATTGTCTGCCCAGGCAGTCCCTACACAGGGTTTGTAGAGAATTGTTCTCTCTGTCAGAGTTAGGAAGTGGATGGCTCAAAGGGGCCTGGGCAGGTGCATGTTGGTGGAGTTGAGCAGCCTTCTGGAATGACAGAAGCAGGAAAAAAATGACCCTCCAGGGTTTGCTGGATGGTTGCAAATGTTAATTAGGCAGCTTTACAAGTTAATGGAGGTGCTGGACTCAGTAAAGCAGTGTCAAATTGGCAAGGATAACCATAAAAGTCTCTCCTCTCCTCTCCTCTCCTCTCCACTCCTCTCCACTCCTCTCCTCTCTGAGCTCCAGAAAAACTGGGGAGGCTCTTGATCAAGGATGGCAGGGATGGGATGAGGGGGAACGGCTTTGAGTTGCAAGAGGGGAGATTGAGATGAGATCTTAGGGAGAAATGTTTTGCTGTGAGGGTGAGGAGGCCCTGGCCCACGTTACCCAGAGCAGTGGTGGCTGCCCCATCCCTGGAGGGGTTCAAGGGCAGGTTGGGTGGAGCTTGGAGCCCCTGATCCAGTGGGAGGTGTCCCTGCCCATGGCAGGGGTGGGACTGGATGGGCTTTGGGGTCCCTTCCAACCCAAAGCATTCCACGATTCTATGATTATTGCAAACATGTGCAATAATGCTTGAAGGGGCTGGAGAACAAGGATTAGAGGAGCGGCTGAGAGATTTGGGATTGTTTAGCCTGGAGAAGAGGAGGCTGAGGGGAGACCTCATTGCACTCTCCAACTCCCTGAGAGGAGGTTGTGGAGAGGAGGGAGTTGGGCTCTTCTCCCAAGGGACAGGGGACAGGACAAGATGGAATGGCCTCATGCTCTACCAGGGGAGGTTAAGGCTGGACATTAGGAAAAAATATTTCCCGGAAAGGGTGATTGGGCCCTGGCAGAGGCTGCCCAGGGAGGGGGTTGAGTCACCTTGTCTGGAGGTGTTTAAGGGACAGGTGTATGAGGTGCTGAGGGACATGGGTTAGTGATTGGTGGGAATGGTTGGACTCGATGATCCAGTGGTTCTCTTCCAACCTGGTGATTCTGTCATTGTGCCCTCTAAGCATTGGTCCTGATGTGGGTTGCTGGGACTGTGGTGATGGCAGTATTTGTGCTTTGCCTACTCCTTCTCAACCAGCTCTGGGAGGGTGGCAGGACTGAACTGCTGGCGAGTGTTGGGTGGGTGTCCTGTGTGCCAAGCCCCCGAGCTGCCTTTGGGCTGCTGCTCAGCCATATGGGATAAGCTTGGGGCAGGGGGTATCTACTAAACACCACCAATTAAATTCTAAAGAGGCATATCCCAAGCACCAAAAATTTTGGAAGTGGGAGCTTAAGTATCTGTAATGAAGAGGTGACATAGTGGTAGGACATGCAGTGACCACACTCCTTATGGGCTTTGAGTGGCTGTTACTCAGATGTGAAGGGACACGAGTGGTGTCTGGGGTGGGTATTGAACATCTGGGGCCCCAGGAGGATGGGAAAGTACTGATCTTTTCTGGGGTCCAGGGCACCACATGATCTCTGTGGCTGGACGGTCCCTTGGGTGCTGGATGTGGGGGCAGAATGTGCTGCAGGAGGTAGCGCTGTCTGGCAACTGGAGCAGGGTTGTGCCACCAGGAACCCACTTCTCACTCCTACAAGGGACAAGATGCCTTTCACCACCTGGCTGCATGGTTGTGTGGACTTCAGTGTGGAGGGCTCCTCAGTCCCTCAGTAGAAGCGCTTCGTGAGGCTGAGAGGACACAGCTATCTCCCTCTATCCCTCTCACATGCTCTATCCCTCTCACAAATTCTCCCACAAGCACTCAAGTGCCCTGACAAGCCTGGCTTTACACTGCAGGGACAGAACCTTGAGTTATTTTCTCTTAACTAGACCACTTTATCTCTTCCATGGAAGGAATGTTTGGGAGCTTTTTTTTTCCCCTCCTTAATGAGGAAGCGTTACAAGATTCATATAACACGGCTAAATACCAACAGAAAAGAAACACTGGAAACAAGTAAAGCAACAACAAATTAAGTAAAACAGGAACATCGAAACCCCCTCTTTGTCAAGAGGAGACCATGCGTTGCTGAAGAGTAAAGAGAGTCATTCTGCATCTGAAGCACTTCTGTGGTTCAATATTTCAAGAAAAAGCCAGTGCTTTAACATCTGTAAATATGAGTCTTTACAAGGTGCTAATTGTCTCATCTGGCACATCTTGGAATCAGTCAGCCTTCCCCTCTGGTCTTAATATCTCATGAAGACACATGCAATCCAGGAGGCTGGGGCTGGCTTGGAGACCTGAGAGCCCGTGGTAGGTGCTGGTCTGCTGACAGGGCCGGGAGATGGATCTTTTGAGACACCAAATGCTTTAGTGCACAGCAAGAACAGGTCTGCAGGCAGCACTATGGGCCCTGGCCACAAACCAGATGCTGCAGTTTGCTGGGCAAGGTCCCCAGCTGTGTGCACAAGGACTGGTAAAGGACAGGCTGCATGAATGATGGAAAACTGAACCAGCTGAGAAGAAATTCCTGCAGCAATGACCACAACATATGGCTCCTCTGTACTGTCTGCCCAGTGTAACCACCAAGCCTACCGTGCTTCCAGGAACCACGTCGTGCTGGTAGGAATCGCGCTTGCTGGCCTCTGGCCGGACTTCTTACATTGCTAAAGCTTATTCCTGGTCTGTGAAGGATCGGGGCAGATGGCAGGAGCAGGAACACAGGGCTCATGACTCATTTGCTGGCTGTGTCATAAAGTGTTTGAGTCGTCCTGCCTCCCATCTGCTGTAATATAGAAAATACAACTGCTCTGGGTTGGTATCTGCCCTCAGCTCTAGTCCTGCCTGATTAGGATGCAGAGGATTCTGCAGAGCCGCTGGTTATGGCTGGGTGCACAGTGCTCCCAGGAGCAGGCCAGTCAAGTGCTCTTCAGGTTTTCAGCTCTCTCTCCATTACCTACAGACACACAGCATGATGTGATTTTCCCTACAGGGTGCTTCAGACCTCAGAAATGCACAGGACCTCTGTGTTTAACAAAAGCAACATCCAAGCTGTGTCCTGAAATGCTATTTCCACTCTCCAGCAGTTACAGAGGAAGCAAAGGGGCTGGTGCTTTTCTTCACGCTGTTCTGGGATTCCCTTGCAGAAGATCATACCAGCCCTCCACCTGGAACTGCTGTAGTGCTGGGAGTTTGTGGGTGCAGGTGTGCTTTGCACACTCCTCTGCTGGTTTTGTCCAACAGATTTCATGGAAATCTATGGAGAAGTGCATTCTGGAACACAGGATAAACTAGTTCTTGAGCAGAAAGCTCTGCTCAACTGTAATTGTGGAGCCACTTCTGCCCTGCATAAGTGAGCTCATCGTATTCTCCAAACACTTCGTTTGGTTCATACCTAACACTCACCTTCGCTGTAGGTACAGGGTAGGTGCACAAAAGTAGCACAGACACGGATCTCTCTAACTCCAACCAGTTGTACATTCCAGTTCTTTGAGTCCATTCTCTTATTCAGATTAATCCTACTGTCCATCCTCTTTATGTTGTAGCAACAAAGACTGATCTCCTGCCAAAGGCTCTGTGCTTCCCTAAAATCTAATGACCAAGCCCAGAAGCTACCCCGTGTAACCTTGGCCACTTTAGTGGCTTGGGAAGCCTCCCTCTGGAGTCAGCAAGGCCAAAGTAGCAAATGTGCTGTTGGGGACTGCCAGATCTTTCTGTTAGTTTGGGGCACAACAACCCTGAGTAGCTACAGACTAGGAGAAGCCTGGCTGGAAAGTGCCTGGAAGAGAAGGACCTGGGGCTGTTGGTTGACCACAAGCCAGCAGTAGCCCAGGTGGCCAAGAAGGCCAAGGGCATCTTGACTTGGATCAGAAATGGTGTGACCAGCAGGTGAGAGCAAACCTCGAATCCTGTGTTCAGTTCTGGCCCCTCAGCACAAGAAGGATGTTGAGGTTCTGGAGCGAGTCCAGAGAAGAGCAACGAGGCTGGTGAAGGGGCTGGAGAACAGGCCTGATGAGGAGTGGCTGAGAGAGCTGGGGGTGTTTATCCTGGAGAAGAGGAGGCTGAGAGGAGACCTCATTGGTCTCTGCAACTCCCTGAAAGGTGGTTGTGGAGAGGAGGGAGCTGGGCTCTTCTGCCAAGGGACAGGGTACAGGATGAGAGGGAATGGCCTCAAGCTCCACCAGGGGAGGTTCAGGCTGGACATTAGGAAAAAGTTTTTCACAGAAAGGGTTGTTATGTATCGGCAGAGGCTGCCCAGGGAGGGTGTTGATTCACCTTCCCTAGAGGTGTTTAAGGGATGGGTGGATGAGGTCCTGAGGGACATGGTTTAGTGTTGGACTCGATCCGGTGGTTCCTTTACAACCTGGTGATTCTATGATTGTGAAAGTCAATGGGTCAGACCAACTCTTTCTACAATGCAGTGACACCGATCAAAGCCCCTTCACAGTATGTGGCCACCAGAGCTGGAGAAGGCACAGGATCATGTCCCAGCCCTAAGCATGGCCCTGACCAGGCACTGATCCCCATTCTGCCCAGTTTACTCACAATGATTGTCAGCATGACCTGGAAACAATTCCACAGTCCTCTTGTGGGGATCCTCCTCCTCAGGATTCATGCCTTCTGCCTCCCATTGGTTGGACATCTTGAAGAGGCTGCCGCAGCTTCCATAGGCGCAACACTGGTAGGCGTAAGGTACCTCGAGGACTCTGCAAAGGGGGAAAGCAGAACTTTTAGCTGCATCACCTCCGTGACTTGACTCTACATCACTTTGCGCTTTTTGCTTGATTTCCACATGTGGTAAAGGTCAGTCTATCACGTGATGATGACAGTGGAGCTGTACTTTACTGTGGTGAAGAACTCCATGTAGGACACAGAGTGGACCCAAGCAACCCCCTATATCTCAGCGCTGCCTCACTTTTGGTGCTTAAGACACTGTCAATAGGATGTGGTCAGACACAGGTTTGGAAACTGTGCTAGAGTTCCTGGATAATTCCTAAGCCTCTTTCTGCAGGATCCCTGGGCTGATTCAGCCTCTCTTTCCCATACTCTCTGGCAATATCTCATGTGCATGTGGAGTCTTAATTTTTTAACCTAAGGCCATTATTTGCTGGACATCCTTTCTTTTGTTCAATATGAGAAGCTTCCCAATGGCCTGAGCAAGTACAAGGTCCCTGATGCTGAAGGTCAGAGAGGCACCTTCAAAATCTAGCTAGAATTATGGAATCATGAAATGGTTTTGATTGGAAGGGACCTTAAAGCCCATCCAGTTCCACACCTGCCATGGGTAGGGTCACCTCCCACTGGATCAGGGGCTCCAAGCTCCATCCAACCTGCACTTGAACCCCTCCAGGGATAGGGCAGCCACCCCTGCTCTGGGCAACCTGGGCCAGGGCCTCCCCACCCTCACAGCAAAACATTTCTCCCTAAGATCTCATATCAATTTCCTCTCTTTCAGCTGAAAACCATTCCCCTCATCCTCTCCCTGCACTCCCTGATCAAGAGCCCCTCCCCAGCTTTCCTGGAGCCCCTTTCAGTACTGGAAGCTCCTCTTAGGTCTTCCACAAAGCCTTCTCTTCTGCAGGCTGGACAACCTCAACTTTCTCAGCCTTTCCTTGGGTGAGAGGTGCTACAATCCTCAGAGTATCTCCATGCCCTCTTTTGGACTCACTCCAACAGCTCTGTCTTTCCTGTGCTCATTGCTCCAGAGCTGGACACAGGGCTCCAGGTGGGTCTCACCAGGGCAGAGCAGAAGGGCAGAATCCCCTCCCTTCCTGCTGGTCCCACAGCTTTGGATGCAGCCCAGGACACGGTTTCTGAGCTGCAAGTGCACATTGTCAGCTCACGTTGGGTGGCTCACCATGAGTTCCACGAGCATGGCTCACCCCTGCCATCTCAGGCAGAGAAATCTCAAGTCTCTCAAGATTAGCAAGTTATTTTAATATGTCTGATTTTAACTTGGAAGTAGAACTGGTGTGAGCGTTGTTTGGATGCCACACCAGCCTGTCAGTCAGCAGCTGCATTCTCCTCAAAGACAGTCAACTCCTGCTTTGCTGCTGGAAGTCAGGGCGACTGCTGACAAAGGCAAAGGAGCCTCAGGTTTTCCAGACAGTTATGGTCTCCTGACAAGATCAGTAAATACGGTGAAACTCTAGATTCTTAAAATATGCTTTTGTTTTGCGTTCCCAAACATTTCTGGCCGAGCCCCAGGAGGCTGTGGAAACTCTGTACACAAGTTTGCTTCCTGCTGTAAACTCCAAATTAAATCCTATTCCTGAAAGGTGGGAGGGAGGTATGGATCCGCCCAGGATGGCTAAGAAGTATTCTCAGATGATTCCTCCAGGTGACACCCCAAGAATAAGGCCATTTAGTGCAGTGACCCCAGATTTAGGAAATGTTACAGGGTCCATCACCTGGCATGATTCAATGAGCTACTCCTGCACATTCAGTCTTCCTGGTACCAATCCAAACCAGCTCCACAGGTGTCAGTGGAACTAGTTGAGGCGAGGAATGCCCCTGAAAGCGCTGAACTTGACCTTCTGTGCAGAAGGGACTGCACCATCTTGGGTGTGGAAAGCCCTCCACGAGCTTCTGGCATTTGGAAACCAGTCATGCAGCAGATGCCAGCTATGGGAAGTCAAGAAAGTCAGAAGAAAAAGCCCTGCAGGCACTGCTGCTGAGGCTGAAGTGAGAGCTCCAGACTTTTCATTGGGCCTGAGCTATTGAAGCCCAATGTTGTTGTGGTGGCCTCTGACCCCAGTAGTGGGTATCTACATCTGAGAAGCTCCAGCCTTGGGAATCTCTACTGGAGGAACGGGAGCATCAGCTGATGCATCCCTGGCTCCAAGGAAACTATCTGGGAGACCCAAGATAGCTTTTCCTCAGCAGGATTTGGCACATCCGGACCATGGGCTTCTCAGCCTGAGGGCAATGGCCATGCTGGAGATCCACCACTAAGAGAGGGTCAGAAGAGCCAGAGCCAGCGGCACAACACTGCGCTTTGAGCCTTTTGCAGCCCCATCTTGCTCAGTTTGACCCCTCCAGGCTCTTCATTAATCCATAGCAGACAAGACATGGCCACACAAACAGAGTTTACTGAAGGAAAGCTGGATGTCATTAGTTCGGACTGGCTTCTGGGAATGTTTTCCATTGAGAGAAGCCCTGAGTTGGGCCTGCTCCATGCTTTCCACTTGTGTGTGTGTGTTTGGGGTGGGGGTGGTGAGCCTGGGAGCACATCACCGCTTTCCTGTGGAAGGCTTTAAAAGATGAGGCACGTCAGCAGCAGATGAAGCTTCTTCAACCTATTGACCTCTAAGGATGGAGGAAAACATGCAATAAACAAGGAAAGTAGGAAACCGATGGCTATAAGCAAGTACAGGCTGTGCTGAGAGCCAGAAGTGAAAGCTCCAATACCAGCAGTACCTCATTTTGGGGAAGCTCTCCTTGGTGAGGGGCTCAGAGAGAGCTGGGTTGCCTTGGAGCTTCAAATGGGTCAGTCCACCCAAACCGTCCAGAGGAAGCGTGACCAGCTGGTTATCAGTCAAGTCCCTGATGGAGGGGAAGCAGAGAAGGAGATTGCAGTCAGGGTTTTGCTGCTAGTGGTATCTCAGCCAAGTTGAGGTTTGGAGAGTTGTGCATGTCATGCTGAAATGGGGCTGGGAGCTGCATGGGGACCAGGATCATCTGCAGATAAACAGCTTGATACTGCAACCCCTGGGGAAAATGAGGGCAGGAGTTAATGCCGAAAGCTCTGGATGGACTCTATTTCCCTGTGCATGTGCCTGTCCCATGCATCTCTTCCCCCACCACTTCACAGAATTATAGAATGACAGAGTGATTTGGGTTGGAAGGGACCTCAAAGCCTATCCAGTTCCACCCCCTGAGCACCTCCAGGTATGGGGCAGCTGTGACTTCTGTGGGTGACATCAGGAGGAAGTTTTTCACAGAAAGGGTCATTTGGCATTGGAACAGGCTGCGCAGGGAGGTGGTTGATTCACCTTCCCTGGAAGTGTTTAAGGGATGGGTGGACGAGGTCCTGAGGGACATGGTTTAGTGTTTGATAGGAATGGTTGGACTCGATGATCCTGTGGGTCTCTTCCAACCTGGCGATTCTGTGATTCTGTGATTCTATGACCTGGGCCAGGACCTCCCCCATAACAGGTCGGGTATGACAGCAGGTCCCACCCCATAAAATAAGAGTCTCAGTGAGGGGCTTGAGGACTTGGGCCCCTCCAGAACCAGCAGAGATGGTCTCTCATGCTGTCTTTCACAATACGTCTAGGACAGGTATAAAAACATTAGAAAGTAGAGGCTTAAGTGTTCAGGGTGAGAGCATCTTGAAGATGGTTCATTCTACACATTCATCATCCCTTCAATACTGATGGGAAATCTTAGGATTTGGTCGACCCATGTGAGTGCTGAGACCTGCACCTCTGCACTGCAGCCTTCTGATAGCTAAATGCCAAGGAATCGGTTTGAGGTCCCCAGGTACCTGCTGTTCGTGTTCCACCATGAAAGAAATAACACTGCAACTTACAGCTTGGTGAGCGAGTGTAGGGTCACGAAGGCTTCAGGGTGAATAAACCGGATGGAATTCCAGCTCAGGTCTCTGCAAGGCAAGGACATACCAGTAAGAGGGGTGCAGAGCGGGACAGCGAATCTGCTGACACCAGCCTGATGCAAGGAAATGTGGAGTCTGTAGCCTCTTGGTCGGCAGCACATTCTTTCTCTTTGCAGCTCTCTGGAGACAAATATGTTTGGGTCTCTCTTTGGGTGGTTTCTAACAGAGGTCACAAGAATTTTCCTTGCAGGAGCTCCTGAGAGCAATGGGAAGGTTCCTTTTTGGGTTCCTTTCTCTAAACTTGGTGATTTTATGCTAACAGGTTAAACCTCTGAGCTGTAGGCAGTTTATGCATTAGGACCAGAGCATCTCAGTCATGGTCACAGTGCTGGGTGCCCAGGCAAGGGCAGATAGGGTCAAGGGCTGCGTGGAAGGCAAACTAAGGTCATGTTAAGAGTGTCTTCTGTCATGGACAGTTGGCTTGGATTCACAGAAGCTCTACAATAAGCTCTGCTTCAAGCTGAGTAGAGGACTCAACCTCTTTGCCATCAGCATATCTTCTCCTAAAGCCGAGTACATGAGGAATTTCCTCCATGTATCTTCATCTCTCCAGCTCCAAAGGGAGCCAGGGTGCCTGCCCAGATGTTTGTGTCGCACTGCAGGAGGATGAAGTTGGGTGAGATGAATCCTTCCCACAGGGACCCAGATCTTATCCAAAGGCATTTAGTGTTACAGGTACTTAGTGAGTGTTCCCATGCAGTTATAAACACAGTGTGTGTGACACTCGTGGGCTCCCTAGGAATGCTGCCTATGAAACTCAGATTGCTGCACCGCGGGACAAAGCTTTTATGGGATTCAGTTCACTTCCCAACAGAACAGTAAATAAAGACCATCACCACTTGATAAATAAAGGCCATCACCACCATCATCACTCTTCCCACATGTCATAGAGAGACTCATGCTCTTAATAACTTATCACAGGTGCCACACACTTAAGTGGGCTGCCTACTCCTGGGTCATCATGTGGGCTTGTGTGCACTTCAGACGTCTAACGTACGCGTTTAAATTGTGGGGACACTGTCCCAAATCAAACGGGATGTTCTGCGTGGATGTTCCAGGAGTGCACAGCTCAGGACCGGCATGTGTAGGTGATGGAGCTCATGCACAGTGTGGTCATTCCACACCCTGAGTTCACATCTGCACAACCGTTCAGGCAATGGGGGGTCCATAATGTGTGCTCTGCAGCACAGGAGCTGCAGTGTGTGATTTGAGCACGTGGAGTGGAGCATCCACAAGTATTTCCCTGTGCACACAGGACGGAAGCCAGAAGGAAGGTTTATGTCCTGCTCTTTTGGAGGGGAACTGGTGAACAAAGCCTCCCAGTAGAGGCAGAGGGACTGAGGCTGGGCAGCTCCGCAGCAGCCTAGTTGGGTCCTCACAGTTCCCCTTCTCCCAGACAAAAACCCTGTTGTTCCACCTGCCAGAAAATACTTACATGGAGCGCAGGGCGATCAGCTGCACAAAGGTGTCTGCTCTGATTTCATGGATCCTGTTGTGTTGGAGACCACTGCAAAACCAGAAACTGGTCTGAGAAAGTTCATACTTTGTAGGGATCTTTGTCCCATGGCAGGAGACATGAATTGTCAGAGTGGAAGTTGTCATTTGAGCTTGGAAGACCTACTCTTACTTCAAAGGGTAAACAGAATGAGCAACAAAGCAGCTCAAAGCTGTTGTCTCCTGTAGGCAGCTCTAGAGGTCAGACAGCCTCTTCTTCTTGATGCCATCATGGTACAGCAAAATGCCATTGATGAGCAGTGGTTAAATGTGCTCCATCGCCATGGAATCATAGAATGGTTTGGGTTGGAAGGGACCTCAAAGCCCATCCAGTTCCACCCCTGCCTTGGGCAGGGACACCTCCCACTGGATCAGGGGCTCCAAGCCCCATCCAACCTGGCCTTGAACCCCTCCAGGGATGGGGCAGCCACTGCTGCCCTGGGCAGCCTGGGTCAGGGCCTCCCCACCCTCATAGGAAAAAAATCATCTCCAAAGGCACGATGGTTTCCTGTTGTGCTTCACCCTAAGCCTGCAAACTGCTTTGTCCACCACAAATGAGGAGAGTTTGGAGCCAATGAGACAGCAACCAGCTCTGTGTGACCCTTCAGGAAGGACTACATGGAGCTGCGCTTTGCTTCAGTGATGGTGAAGAAGGGGCTTTGAGGACTGAAAGCACCTCAGCTTTTCACTAAGAAAAATCCTCCTTATCTCCATGAAGTGTCTTAACCCCTGAACATCTCCCTTCCTTCAGCCTACTGCACTCCCAGAGTTAGGGGAGAGAGCAGGGCAAGGGCTCACAGAATACTTGCTGACTGACCTATACATCCTCCAACCCCCCTCCAAGAGACACGGAGACTTGATCCAAGAATCCACTTTGTGGGAAACATTCACAGTTTCCCAATTTTCTTTTCCCTAGAGTCAAAAAATGGTGAATATTTTTCATAATTCCTGCAAAACGCCCCTCATGAATTCCCATCCCTGTGGGTGACCTTCTGCAAGGAGAGACAACCACAGCCTAGTGCTCTACCTACACGAGACTAGTAGTCTAGGTGTTTGCTGGGGGTTTGCTGGGTAGGTAACCTGCCTTCAGCCTCAGAAATGCTCTTGACTCATCTGACACAAGGACTTGCACATGATAGCTGTGTTGTCTCAGCTGGTCACGTTCATATTTCAGAGGCAGGGGCTTAAGCCCCTCACATCTGCTCTCCTGCTGGGTTCTCAATGACCCATGGAGCCAATAAGGTGTTCCTTGGATGTCTGGTGAAAATTTTAGGTGAGAGCCATGGGACAGAGCTGAGCACAAATCTGAGGGTCTCGCTGCGTGGGAGAGGTGGAGCAAAGCTCCACTTATGCAAAGCTACAGACTAGGAGAGATCTGTCTAGAAAGCTGCCTGGAATAAAAAGGACCTGGGGTGTTGGTTGACAGCGACTGAACATGAGCCAGCAGTGGTCCAGGTGGCCAAGAAGGCCAATGGCATCTTGGCTTGGATCAGAAATGGTGTGACCAACAGGTCCAGGGAGGTTCTTCTCCCTCTGGACTCAGTACTGGTGAGACCAAACCTCAAATCCTGTGTTCAGTTGTGGGCCCCTCAGCACAAGAAGGATGTTGAGGCTCTGGAGTGAGTCCAGAGAAGAGCCACGAAGCTGGTGAAGGGGCTGGAGAACAGGCCTGATGAGGTATGGCTGAGCGAGCTGGGGGTGTTTATCCTGGAGAAGAGGAGGCTGAGGGGAGACCTCATTGCTCTCTGTAACTTCCTGAAAGGAGGTTGTGGAGAGGAGGGAGCTGGGCTCTTCTCCCAAGGGACAGGGGACAGGACGAGAGGGAATGGCCTCAAGCTCCACCAGGGGAGGTTCAGGTTGAACATTAGGAAAAAAAATTTTGTGGAAAGGGTGATTGGGCAGCAGGAGAGGTTGCCCAGGGAGGGGGTTGATTCACCTTCCCTGGAGGTGTTTAAGGGACAGGTGGACGAGGTGCTGAGGGACATGGTTTAGTGTTTGATGGGAATAGTTGGACTCAATGATCAAGTGGGTCTCTTCCAAGCTGGTAATTCTATGATTGGGAAGAGGGGGCATCGAAGCAAGATGGTGAAAAAGAATTCAGGGATGTTTAGCTGCGAGGGACCACCTGTGTGCTGCAGGTACAAACCTGCACACCAGTGGTTACGGGAGAGCGAATGGCACACAGAAATGGTTCGCGTGCCAGCTTGTACCACCAAGCACCACCAGGCTTGTTTCCAATGTATTTCCCAGCAGGAATGCTGATGCCTGGTGGGCGTGGGGCTAACAGGATGATAACTTTGGGCATAAGGGTCCACATACTCATTTTGTAACAAAATGTTAATTTAAGGCATAGGCTGTCTGCCTTAAGCAGCCTGAAAGAGGGATTTACTGTGCTTTTGTATAGTAGGTCTGAATTTGGCACATTATAAAATACTGTAAGGAGAAATTTAGGCACAATGTGTGAAACTACAAGTTTGGGATTCTGAAAGTTTGTCCTTTTCAAAATGTCTTTTCTAATTTTTTCAAACATCTTCCTGAGAGTACTTCAGATAAAAATATGCCCGGCTCTAACTCTGTCCTTAGAGCTCCCGAAGAAGCAGAAAGGGATGTGTAACTCTTGTTTCTCATAGAATCATAGAGTGACCAGGTTGGAAGAGACCCATCGGATCATCGAGTCCAACCATTCCTATCAAACACTAAACCATGTCCCTCAGCACCTCGCCCATCCGTCCCTTGAACAACTCCAGGGAAGGTGAATCAACCCCCTCCCTGGGCAGCTTGTTCCAATGCCCAATGACCCTCTGTGTGAAAAACTTCCTCCTAATCTCCAGCCTAAATCTCCCCTGGTGGAGCTTGAGGCCATTCCCTCTTGTCCTGTCCCCTGTCACTTGGGAGAAGAGCCCAGTTCCCTCCTCTCTACAACATGATTTCATGCAGTGTCCTAATGTCTAATTTTGCTAAGGCTGCCCAGGTTGGGGTGAGCAGGCAGCAGGGACGAGCTCTGCAGTGTGTTTTTGAAGGGATACTGCTCCCACGCATCCATTCTTTCATGTTGCAGGATTCCACAAAAAGTTAATTATTTGACAAAGTATCACAGAATCATAGAATGGGACCTAAAGACCATCCATGGGCAGGGACACCTCCGATTGGATCAAGGGCTCAAGCCCCATCCAACCTGACCTTGAACACTAGGGATGGTGCAGCCACCACTGCTCTGGGCAACCTGGGCCAGGGCCTCCCCACCCTCACTGTGAAGAATTTCCTCAAGTCTAGTCTAAAACTGTCCCTCTCCAGTTTATAGCCATTCCCCCTAGTCCTATCACTCCAAGCCTTTGTGGACAGTCCCTCCTCAGCTTTCTTGTAACCCCTTTAGGTACTGGAAGGTCTCTATAAGGTCTCCTCCTCCAGGCTGAACAACCCCAACTCTCTCAGCCTGTCCTCATAATGGAAGGTGCTCCAGCCCTTGGATCATCTTTGCGGGTCCCTCTGGATCCATTCCAACAGTTCCAGATCCTTCTTATGTTGACGATTTCAGTACTTCTGTTAGGTTTGAAGTGTAGGGACAGATCTCCAGACACTTTGGGCTTAACGCGAATAACTCTGCCTCAGAGGAACAGAGGTGCCTCCCAGGGCTCAGAGGGGACTCAGTTCAGGGGTTACATGTGAGGAAAGCATCAATCTTCTCTCTGGAGGGGCTAGCCATGAGCAGTGTGGATAAAACTGACTTTGTGTCCATAGCATGGGATCCCTCCTTGAAGGAGAAAATATTTATGGTATAGTTAAGCCCCATTCTTGATTAACTCATACTGGGATTTGACTTAAGTGAAGCAAAATTCAGTGCTGTCACATCCTACTGCTGTTTGCTGTGGCTGGGACCCCTGAAGAGACCCAAATGAATGAAACTCCTATGCTGTGGGGTTGCATTTTTATTCTGCATTTGCACAGGGGCGAAGTGTGGACCACAAGGTCCATTTGCAGTCCAGATCATGAGCTGTAATGTTCAGCTTTCCTAGCACTTGGTGAAGGGTGAGATTTTTGTTTGGGAACTGCCTCTGTCCCCAGAACAACCCCTTTCCTCCAGAGCACAGCACAAACGAGGACATTTCTTTACTCACAGCTCTTCCAGCCGCTGACACCGGTGGAAACTGGGCAGATCTTCAATTTGGTTGTGTGAGAGTTCTCTGCAGGAGAAAGGAATAAAAATAAAATTTTGATAGGAATGGTTGGACTAGAAGATCTGATGGGTCCCTTCCAACCTAGTTGTGCTATGATTCTATGATTCTATGAAAGGACCAGCACAAAGACTTTAGAAGGTCAGAAGTGAGTGTCCCTTGGAAAGCAGGTATTGCCAGAGAGGGTTATGAACTGACTCAGTTTGCAAAGCTGCAGAAAGCTGTAACTCCAAGCGATGAGGGTCTCTGCTCTGCACCCCCTAATGCTTGCTCTATGTCTCTGTGTAAGGCAGTGGCTGCTCAGTGCTTTACCTGCTCACACCAGCGCTCCCCAGCCCGGGCTATGGATTGATGGAGCTGCTTCTACCTCCCAATCCCACTTCAGTTGTGGAGACCAACTGTGCCTGCTTCTACTGCACACACCCTTGCTTTTCTGAGGGCAAAGGGGAGAGGTGTTTGTGCCAGAACTCCCATCCTGCTGTGGTGGATGGAGGAGCTCACAGAAGCTGCGGATTGCCTGGCCTCAATTCAGCCTTTCCTGGCTTCTCTGCAGGGTTAGGGAAGGGGTTGCCGCATGGGCAGGGATTTGGTGCAGGATATCACAGGCTGTTAAAATCTTTGGTCCCCATTCTGTCAAGTGCTGCTGCCTGAAAGCAATTCATAGACTCATAGTCATGGAATGGTTTGGGTTGGAAGGGACCTCAAAGCCTGTTCAGTTCCACCCCTGCCTTGGGCAGGGACACCTCCCACTGGATCAGGGTCTCCAAGCCCCATCCAACCTGGCCTTGAACCACTCCAGGGATGGGGCAGCCACAACTTCCCTGGACAACCTGTTCCAGTGTCTAACCATCCTCGATTCCTGACAAACTCCTTTTTGCACTGCTTCATAGCCCAGTGGCATGTCTGTGTCCAGGGCAGAGTAATCAGGGAAACCTTTCCTGGTGTAACTTAATATGGATTTATTAAAACTGAAATGGGCTGATAAGGAGTAATGCTTAAAATCAGCTTCTACCCCCACCAGCAGTGCTGGATTTGTGGCTGCTCAAGGGAAATTTGCCTCAGGCTGAAGTTTTGTGTGTGGCCTCTCCACTGACTTTCTGTACTCAGTTTCCATCTCTCGCCCTATAAGTTGCTGCTAAAACATTTCAGTTATTTATAATTTAACCAATCACCTCTCCACCAGTTTTCCCTGGTGAGGAGGAGGAGGGGGGAAAAAGTAAGCAGAACTTTTGTGCTTGGCTCCGGAGACTGTCACCCAGCATGGAGAAAGAGCTACATCATCTGTCTGTTCATATTGGCTCCTGGGTCAGTTCACTGGACTCCTCAGGGTGAAACCTTGACTAGGCAGTGATAGACGGAGAACACAGCCCCAGAAGGTGTTCCTTGCTCCTCCAGAGTGAGTGGAACCAGAAGCAGTCCAGTATGGACCCGCAAAGCGGCCTCAGTCCCTGAAGCTGTGTTGTAGACACATCATGATGATGGTACTGATGGCATCAATGGACTTTAGTTCTGCTCAGGGATGCTTCAGCTATTTCTGCTTGAGTGGAAAGACAAATCTTTAGCCTGAGCCACAGAGGCTCTGGACAAAAGGGGCTGGAGAACAGGCCTGATGAGGAACGTCTGAGAGAGCTGGGGTTGTTTAGCCTGGAGAAGAGGAGGCTGAGAGGAGACCTCATTACACTCTACAACTACCTGAAGGGAGGTTGTAGAGAGGAGGGAGCTGGGCTCTTCTCCCATGTGACAGGAGACAGGACAAGAGGGAATGGCCTCAAGTTCCACCAGGGGAGATTTAGGCTGGAGATTAGGAGGAAGTTTTTCACACAGAGGGTCATTGGTCACTGTCAGAGTCTGCCCACGGAGGTGGTTGATTCACCTTCCCTGGAGGTGTTTAAGGGACGGGTGGATGAGGTCTTGAGGGACTTGGTTTAGTGTTTGATAGGAATAGTTGGACTAGAAGATCCGATGGGTTCCTTCCAACCTGGTTGTTCTATGATTCTATGATTCTATGAAAAGCAGCAGGATGATGTCAGGTTGCTGCTGATCTCCAGCTCGGTAAGACCACGCTGCCCATGTGTGCTGAGCTCAGTGCACAGGGCGGTGTCGCAGCCTTACATCCCTGCGGCTGCTCTTACAGCTCCCTAGTATGATCTCTGCAGAAAATCTGCAGCGTGACATGAGCAGCAGGAGGCTAGAAATGTGGTGTTAACTGTATCATCTGTTCCGACTTGTCACGGTCGCAACATCAACCTGTCGAACTGCCACAGGGTGGGCAAAGCAGGAGAAAGCAGTGCGAGCAGCCACGGGCTCTGCGGGGACAGGCAGCCAGCACATTGCAAAGGCAAGAGAGATGTAAACATGCATAAACAGTGTTCTGCATCCCTTCTCTCCACACTCCGAAAGGAATGTGATTAGCGTCAGTAAACAACTGGGAAAGAGGAACAAGTTGGGGTGTCCCAGTAAAACTCTCCCACGAGGAGCGGGGAGCCATCTGCTGCGGTGGTTTGCAGTCTAGCAAACATAAGCAAAGCGCTTGGGACTCTATGGGCTGAGCTGTTCTGGAGGCTACACTGTGGTGGCAAACTGCCCATTGAGTTGGTCCAGATGCCTAGAGGTGAGACTTCTTCCCTATAGGAAAACGTGGAACCAAAATGCTGCAAACTGCTAAGTTAAAATTGTGTTCTTTTTTTTCCATATTTTTCTTTTTTCCAGTTTCTGTCATCAAGAAGTCATTCCTGTTGCTCTGCTGGAACAAACTTTCTTTTTGTTTCCAGCTTTCTCATATAAAGACTGATGAGAAGCAAGACTCCTACTTGCCTTAAGACTACAAACTTGCATAAATCTGGCTCATGGTTCATTATTTGTGTATGCCTTTGACTGCAGATCAGTTTGGAGATCTCGGGAACGAGGGGTGTGATTCCTGAGAGGATGCAGGAGCCTTTCTGAGATGCTAATTTAATCATATACCAAGTTACCCCCCACCCTCCACATCCCCCACTCTGCAGCATTCAGCCAAGCAAGCAGAGCCAAAGCACCTTAGAGACTCTGAGCAAACTGATAGGAATGGTTGGACTTGATGATCCGATGGGTCTCTTCCAACCTGGTTGTTCTATGATTCTGTGATTCTATGATAAACCCCTGACCTGACGCTTGCTGCACCACATGAAGGGCTCTGTCCATATGGCCTTTAGGTCTCCGTCAGGTCAAGTCTGTCCCCTCTGGAGGTGGGAATGGGATCCTTACTCCAGATGACAGCACCTGCTGGAGCTCCAGCTGCACGAAGGCAACGCTGGGGCAGAGCTTTGCATGAAATGTGGTTTACTCCTGACGTTTGTGCCGTGTATAGCTAGGAGATCTGAAATGATGCTGCTGTTCTTACCCGTTGCCTTTTCTACCCTCTCTGACCTCCTCGCATGGGGTAGAGAGTTCCCACTGGTGCAGAGCAAAAGGGAGGTAAATGTGGACGTGCCTCACTGCTTACAGCCCTATGTTCAGAGCATCACGCCAGGGTGAAGCAAGCAAATTCAAGAACATGCAGAGGTGAAGGTAGTGCCTAAAAAGGTGGTGTAGCAGGAACAAGACCCACAGGATGGTCTTCCCTAGCTGGTCCCCTCCCTGAGCTAAGCAAGAAGGAAGCAGGTTTCTGATGGCACTTTTCTAAAGATCTGGTAGGACAGAGACAAGTGTTACTCACAGGACTCGGAGGCTGGGCAGCTGCTGGCACATCCCTCTGGGGAGTAAGTGGATGCCTGCATGGGTCAAGGTCCTAGAGGAGCGGAGGAGAGAGAAGAAACGGTGTTACTGGGAGTTCAGTGCACAGACCGTGTGACCTGCAAGCGCAACGACCAGTCCCAGAAGGTGGCAGGAGAGACAATGTCAATGGGATAATGAAATACATGGAGAGGAACAAAAAACCATAAAACTGACTTGGAAATGGGCATTGCTGCTGGATCTGGTAAAGGTGGATATCCCTATAAGAAACTCTAGGATGTTGCCAAGTTCTGAATTCACTGCTGTCCTTGGTCATATTGAAGGCAAGTGGCAGTGACCTCTGTGGCTCTGCCACCCCAGGTTCAAATCTTCCAGACTGGTGATTTGCCTGGAGCCGTGACTGCCTCACAAATGCCTGTGTTGGGGATGGATGGTGTGTCCCTGGGTCACTGAATCAAGGCACGGCCAGGCCACACTCCTGGGCTGGGGTAGTCAGCTCTGCTCCCATTTCGGGCTCAGTGTCTGGACCAGTGTCCTAGAGAGGAGTGGCCAGACACAGCGTGTCCTCCAGGCTCCTGCTCTCCTGGGTCTGGTGGTGTGAGGATGGGAGCAGACCAGTTCCAGGAGCCCTCAACCTGGGTAGCAGATGTCAAGCATACACAGACACCTCACTATGCCACCGGTGCTGGTCCCAGGATGGGCAGGGACTCTGAGCCTCGGCAGATCACGCTCAACAACCGCACCCAGAGTCTCATTCCTTTACAGATGCAGAGGGAAGGAAGAAAAAAAATAATTAGAGAACCCTTAAGAGTATTGAGAGAGCAACTCACAGAAAGGAAAGCTGCTTTCAGGAGACACAGGGGTGAAACGAAGCAGAGAGGTGAGCGACCAGGGAGAGGCAGAGCTGAAGACAACCAACTGCACAGCACTGCGAAAGCTGTCCTCGTTGACACAGCCCGAACCACCTTGAAGGAGGAAGAGCACAAATAGCAGGGTAAAAGGGAGAGAGTTGCCACTCACAAAACTTCTAGGCTGGTGGTGCCTTTAAGGTCTGGGAATTCTCTGATGTCTGTTGCACCATTGAGCGACCTGCAGAGAAACGAGTATGAAGTGAGGTGGACAGAGGATCCAGAAACAAGTACCAAGGGTCCCAGACCCATCGGCCTTGGTGGCAAAACTACTTCCTCACACTTAAATGTGGCGATCAGAGGCTGAGATCCAAAGGTGCCCCTCTCATCAGCTTAACACCACCAGCCAGGCAGCAGAGCAGATGGCTCACGCAGAGCAGATGCATTGAGCTGGAGTTGGGTTTTTCTATGCAAGGAGGCTTGGCAAGCTTAGACCCTTCCCCAACCACTGACATTCTTGCCATGATCTTTACTCAAAGTAAATAAAAAACCTCAACCCCCAAACCCTAAACAATTACCATAGGGAATGTAAGCAGGGCATCCCACCCAAGCCTCCCAGAGTCTATGCATTTGGAACTAAAGAATGCAGAGGTATTTGAAGGATTTATTTCATTTGTCTGAGCATGTGTTCCTGCAGCAAGATGCTGGGTGAGGCTTACAGAGAAAGATTTGGAGGTTGCCCCTGCCTCAACAGCTGGTGCTGTGCCACAACAGGTTAACTAAGAGCCAAGTCAGTCCAGACCAGCCAATATGGAGCAGCTGTTCTAGTCCAGATGATGCCCACCACAAGGTGGTGGCCCTGGAGCAGGGTTGGGGCTGTAGGTGTGAAGGAAGCACTGTCACTGCTGGGTGCCCAGGAAGATTATTTGTGCCATGGTGTCGGTGTTATGGGACACATGTTCCTCTGCTTCTCTATCTTGTGGAGGAAGGCAGATGCCTTCAGGGGCCTTGTGTTTGGTTAACTACACAACACCGCAAGGTTTGCTTAAGCAGCGACAAAAGCTGTGGCTCTTGTGAGTCAGAATCATAGAACAACCAGGTTGGAAGAGACCCATCGGATCATCGAGTCCAACCATTCCCATCAAACACTTATTGGGTTGAGTTGGGTCTTTGCTGGTGCTAATGCATCTGTGGAGACCCTAGAAGACACCAGCCTGTCAGCTGAGTGGTCAGGAGGAAAGAAGAGCTCTCTCCAAAATGCCCTTCTTAAAATTATTCTTCCTCAACAGGCAACATCTCCTTGGCTCACTGCCTTTGGGGCTGGCCAGAAGAGTGGCATCATGGTCTTCTACTGGCACATGGGCTCTAGAGAAGTGGAAGGGAGAAGGTCACTAAGGTGTCCAGCTCCCAGGACTTGCAGCCTGGATGTGTTACCTCTCCGAGGATGTGCTTGTTGAACTTACAGAGTGTGGAGCTTTGGCAAGTACTGGAAAGCTGATTGTCCAACAAACTGGATGGGATTGTCATAAAAATGGCTGCAAAAGAAATGAGTAACTGGTCAGATTCTGCTTCACATGAAGTGAAGATGCTATTACAGGTCAAGAGGCTTGGATCAACTAGTGAGCTATGTAGGAGGTGCTGGCTCTCCTGTGAGGAACTGCTGTTTTCCAGTTAAGCTCGAGCTCTCCCAATAGCCCTTGTTGCTTGAAAATCAAGGTCTCCTGCTGCTCTGGAAAGGACCTTAGGATCTTGTGAATCAGGCAGGCTAGAAAGTTGCAAAACCCTCCTTGCACACTGCTATGGATCTGCAACTCTGCTGGGAAACACCTTGTACTTGATGACATCTCCTCTTGTCTTATTTATCCACAGACTGGTACATTGCCTACTTGTCCAGTCAGTGGAGAGGATTGAGCTCTTCTAGGATCCAACTAGCTTTAGGAGGAGTTGAATCACCTCCTACAAGAAGCACTTTCTCACCACCAGCTGTGAAACACTTTAGATGGGTGGATTGTAGAATAAAGGATTATGGAATGGTTTGGGTTGGACGAGACCTTAAACATCATCCAGTTCCTACTCTCTGCCATGGTCAGGGACAATTCCTACTGGATCAGGAGCTCCAAGCCCCATCCAACCTGGCCTTGAACCCCTCCAGGGATGAGGCAGTCACCACTGCTCTGGGCAACCTGGGCCAGGGCCTCTTCACCCTCACAGCAAAACATTTCTTCCTAAGATCTCATCTCTATCTCCTTTTTTTCAACTGAAAACTATTCCCCTTGTCCTATCCCTGCACTCCTTGATCTCTCCCAGCTTTCTCAGAGCCCCTTTCAGTACTCCTTTCAGAAGTCTGCTCTAAGAACTTCCTGGAGCCTTCTCCAGACTGAAACCCCCAAGTTCTCTCATCTGTATTTTGAATATATCTCACTCCTATATCACTCCAAGGATGGTGTCCAAGGAAGATGGGGATGAATTAGGTTTGCTTGTACTGGAGCAGTGACCGTTTTCACCCAGTGTCACCACAGCTGCCCAGATATTGTTAGTTCTATAACTTAAGTCCAGACTGGCCAAGCAGAACTTTTCTCATTTGCGAGGACTTCCAATATCAATGCTGTTCAGAGAAGAAGTGTTCAAAATATTTGCCCGTGTGTGGATCAGGGGGGCAATGCACTGGCTATATTTATCTGCAGAACTCCATGTCCATGGACCTGGGGTGGAGCCACAACGATCTGATGGGATATGGTGTCCCACCTCCCAGCCGCAGCTGTAGCTGACTCGGAGCTTTTCTAAACACGAGGAATAAACACACGCAGATGTCAACCGGGGCTTGGAAAATCCTGTTATGCATGGTGAGATTTCCATGCAGACCACCCATACATTGTTCCTTCCTTGTTATCAGTCTGTTCTGCAGCAAAGTTCAGCTCCGGGGAACGGAGAACCCACAGCAAAAATACTGAGGCAAAGCTGAAAAGGAGATAATTTCAGCTTGCGTTGGCCTGTGTACAACAAAAAATTGTGGTCGTGCTGACAGCTGTCAGAAATCCCAACCAAAGACTTAGGGAAATGCCCCTTTCCCGGGGAAGCAAAGGTTTAGGAAACACGTTGTAATTATCTTACATTGTTTGGAGGAGGGGATTCCCAACAAATGCATTCTCTGGAATAGCTTTGATGTTGTTGTTGTGAAAACCGCTGTTGGAAGAAACAAAGATCTTGATATTAATGAATGAGAAAGGCTCAGAGACACCTTCTTTCCTCGACACACTTAAAGAGAGAGTATCAGAGAATCAGCAGGTTGGAAAAGATCATCGAGTCCAACCATTCCTATCAGTCACTAAACCATGTCCCTCAGCGCCTTGTCCACCTGTCCCTTAAACCCCTGCAGAGAAGGTGACTAAACCCCATCCCTGGGCAGCCCACTGACACTTTCCATGGAATTTTTTTTTCCTAATGTTTAGCCTGAACCTCCCCTGGCAGAGCTTGAGGCCATTCCCTCTCGTCCTGTCCCTTGTCCCTTGAGAGAAGAGCCCAGCTCCCTCCTCTCCACAACCTCCTCTCAGGGAGTTGCAGAGAGCAACGAGGTCTCCTCTCAGCCTCCTCTTCTCCAGGATAATCACCCCCAGCTCTCTCAGCCCTTCCTGATCAGGCCTGTTCTCCAGCCCCTTCACCAACTTTGTTGCTCTTCTCTGGACTCACTCCAGAGCCTCAACATGCTTCTTGTGGTGAGGGGCCCAGGGATGCAGAGAGCCTTCAAAACAGACACAAAATAGGAGGTGCAGGCTTTGTTCCACCTGTAGCATCATCCCATCAAGAGAACAAGGTCTGTCCTTTGGCAGGACAAAGCCCTCATTCTGCTGTGTTTGCTGTGTGTGGGGCTTGGTGCTCCATGCACCCAATGGAACCCACCAAGAACAGAAGGACTTAAAATTTGTGTTTAGTGTTAGATAGGAATGGTTGGACTAGAAGATCCGATGGGTCCCTTCCAACCTGGTTGTTCTGTGATTCTGTGATTCTGTGATTTAACACTTCACATGTCAGGAAAAATGAGCCAAAACCCCACACTTGTTTTACAATCTCCAGGAACTGCAGTTTTATGCATGGTCTATTTGTTAGAGCTCCACAGCTGCCAGCCAGAGAACAGCCTATCATGAATTACTGACCCTTACGACTTTAAAGCATTTGTAGATTTAGATGCGATATTTTTTGTTAACCTTTAGAAAATCATTATAAGCAAACTTTTTCAGCAGAAGAGAGCTCTGTGGCTGCAGTATGAGATCCTGCAGACTGAAGGAAACTGCAGGATACTGCGTGCAGGACCAAGACAAGGCTCTGGGTGATGCCCGGGTTGTATAATCCCAGAGGAGTCTGCATGTGTGGTCAGTTGGATGGTTGCTTGAAATTTGCCTCTTATTATGGTTGGACTTGATGAGCCAATGGGTCTCTTCCAACCTGGTTGTTCTATGATTCTATGATTTAGTGATGGGCATTTCAAAAGCCAGCTCAGTGTGGATTAAGGATTTTATTCTAATGGCAGAGTAATGGTGATGCCTGGTCTGATCTGAGAAGCCTCAACAAAAAATGCTTTCAGTAAAAGAAAAAAATAACATCAAATTTTTACTCCAAGTCTCCTAGAAGAACCAAAGTAGCTGTTTTTGTCACACTGCAGCCTGTCAGTGTGATATACTCTTGGAGTCCACAGATTCTGTGGATCCACATTAACTCAACGAGACATCATCTTGGCTCTTCTTCTCTCACGGGTGTTAAGTACAGTCCCATTTTTAGTGTCTCTCAGACTTACTGGTTAGTGGAGAGAGAACCACTAAAACAGTCGTAACATTTTGTGATTCCCTATTGTAAAGTTGTCCTAAGGGAGACAGAAGAGTTTCTGCACGTCAGAGAAGGTGGCACAGGGCCTGCAGAAGCTGGGGCTTCACAAAAATGCAGGTAACTCCATGGCTGGAGTTTGTGCCCAAGGGATCATGACCAGCAGGTCCAGGGAGATTATTCTCCCTCTGCACTCAGCACTGGTGAGGCCGCTCCTTGAATCCTGTGTTCAGTTGTGGGCCTCTCAGCACTAGAAGGATGTTGAGGCTCTGGAGTGAGTCCAGAGAAGAGCAATGAAGCTGGTGAAGGGGCTAGAGAACAGGCCCTATGAGGAACGGCTGAGAGAGCTGGGGGTGTTTAGCCTAGAGAAGAGGAGGCTGAGGGGAGACCTCATTGCTCTCTACAGCTACCTCAAAGGAGGTTGTAGAGAGGAGGGAGCTGGGCTCTTCTCCCAAGGGACAGGGGACAGGACAAGAGGGAATGGCCCCAAGTTCCACCAGGGGAGATTTAGGCTGGAGATTAGGAGAAAGTTTTTCACACAGAGGGTCATTGGGCATTGGAATAAGCTGCCCAGGGAGGTGGTTGATTCACCTTCCCTGGAGGTGTTTAAGGGACAGGTGGATGAGGTGTTGAAGGACATGGTTTAGTGTTTGATAGGAATGGTTGGACTCGATGATCCAATGGGTCTCTTCCAACCTAGTTGTTCTATGATTCTATGATTAGAAGTAGCTGGAGGCCAAACAGACTTGGATACCACAGAGTTCATTGGATACCACAGGAGAATGAAGAACTGCAGAAAGAACCTGCTCCAAGCCTGATGGGGCATCTCCAACATTCCTCCACCAGCCATGGTGAGGAGGCTGATGGTGAAGTGATTAGAATGGATGGAAACCGAGGGGATAAAGCACTTTTATGGGCGTGGCAGAAAGGGCCAACAAAGAGAAATGAAAGGCTTGGACTGAATGCTCTCCCTAAGTCAGAGCACACGCGATGGTCACTCTCCATCGGGGAATGCTTTTGAAAAGAAACAAATAGAAAATCTCACAGCTCCTGCAGTCGGCCCAGAGTCTTGATAGCCCCAGGGAATTCCAGCAGCTCATTGTAGTTTAGATCCCTGAAAGACAGAGAGGGAAAAACATTCATTAACATGGCTGTAGGAACTCAACCATGAGTAACTGTGCTTTGAAGGCACGGAAACTTGGTTGTTAAGTATGGGAGACAGGCTTTTCCTACTGTGCTGATCCAGACATGGTCTGGAAATAAAACCTCATGCATTCCTACAGCAGGATTTATTCCCTACTAGGAGCACTGTCAGGCAAGAGGCAGTCCAAGCTGTGGCTCTGCCATCTGGACTCCTTCTCCTCGAGTCCCTCCACGTCTGTCTCTGGACCATGCTGCTGCTTTACATCCCCAGAAAGCCTTGTCCCCCTCTCCCAGGGACTCACCCCCAGGTACTATGGCTGTGAGGAATTTTTCCAGTCTATAAAGGTCAAAATGGGATGTTATGATGGATCAGAAACACAAGAGCAGCTTTTGTTTTGTGGACCCCATTAAAGGGTTTTCCCTGGGCTCCCTTACTCTCGATCTGGAGAAAATACCTTTGGTGCTTGTCATAGAATCAGAGAATCACCAGGTTGGAAGAGACCCACAGGATCATCGAGTCCAACCATTCCTATCAAACACTAAACCAAGTCCCTCAGCACCTCATCCACCCGTCCCTTAAACACCTCCAGGAAAGGGGAATCAACCCCCTCCCTGGGCAGCCTCTGACAGTGACCAATAAACCTTTCCGTGAAAAACTTTCTCCTGATGTCCAGCCTAAATCTCCCCATGTGGAGTTTGAGGCCATTCCCTCTCATCCTGTCCCCTGTCCCTTGGGAGAAGAGCCCAGCTCCCTCCTCTCCACAACCTCCTTTCAGGTAGTTGGAGTGAGCAATGACATCTCCCCTCAGCCTCCTCTTCTCCTGCCACTGGGGTGTCCTGTGGTTGTGACCAGTGATAGTAAAGGCTATGGAAAGATCAAGGATCTCTTTTGATGGTTGGGTGGAACCCCACAATGGAAACTGTGAGCCAAAGGTGGAATTGAAGTGCAAGAGGTATTGATGCTGCCGAGCATTTAGTTTAATTTACAGTCTAATAAATTAAGTAAAATATAATACTTTGGTCACAAGGACAAATGCACAGTTTACCTGCCTGGACTTGATAACCAGAGGAGGTACCTGAGCCTGAATGAAACCCCATGGGCTGTATTTGTTCTCCAGGGATGGGCTGGCACCTCCGGAGAAGGATTTATTTGAGCTATGGGGCAATACTGAAGCCTCTGAAGATACCGATGCTGCTGTTGGTTGGAGGCAGCCTATGGAGACTGATTGGGCTTTAGGTCTGTGGTTGTCCTTCCCTGGCAGACCCAGTGCTCTCCTTGGAAAGGGAGTTCGAGGTGAAATGGTACCATTTGACCCCATCCCAGCCGTCCCACAGACACTGAAGCCTGAAAACCACGCGACTGCTTCCTACCTGCATGAAACTCGCTGAGTTGTAAGTGGTAGATACTTTGGAACATGAGGGTAATTACTGGCTCCTGGAGATTACTGTATAATTACACTTAATGGACCACAAAGTAATTACTGTGTAACCTGGATTGTGGTTTATGGAACAGAAATAACCCTCCATTTACACAGCAATGAGCTGCTGCCCAATTACCTTGTAATTCTCATCCTGTAGGCCCAGGCATGGTAATTACATCATGATCTCTCTTGGCCCCGTCTCTCTCGTGCATAGTCTTCTCCTTTACCTGTGTCCCAGCTCAAGAATTACTCTACAGCAACCACCTTTGCTTTGCCCTGTGGGTATTTACACAGAACATCACCCCAGAGTCTCTCCAAATTGTCTTCCTTTGTGCCTTCCAAGACTCCAGGCTTATATGACTTTTTCCATATCTTTCTTCTGAGTTTTTGACCCCTATTTTGTAATTCCCTAGGACATGAGGTGAGCCTGGGTGAGTTTTACCTTGTGTAGCCTTGAAAAGCTCCCAACCAGACCTTGCTACTGGATTCCTTTTGCTGGGGGATGCAGCAGGTTATAGAATCATAGAATCACCAGGTTGGAAGAGACCTACTGGATCATTGAGTCCAATCATTCCTATCAAACACTAAACCACGTTCCTCAGCACCTCGTCCACCCGTCCCTTAAACACGTCTAGGGCAGTTGAATGAACCCCCTCCCTGGGAAGCCTCTGCCACTGCCCAATCACCTTTTCTGTGATATATTTTCTCATTATGTTGAGCCTGAACCTCCCCTGGTGGAGTTTGAGGCCATTCCCTCTCATCCTGTCCCCTGTCCCTTGGGAGAAGAGCCCAGTTCCCTCCTCTACACAACCTCCTTTCAGGGAGTTGGAGAGAGCAATGAGGTCTTCTCTCAGCCTCCTCTTCTCCAGGATAAACACCCCCAGCTCTCTCAGCTGCTCCTCATCAGGCCTGTTCTCCAGCCCCTTCTCCAGCTTTGTTGCTCTTCTCTGGACTCGCTCCAGAGCCTCAGCATCTTTCTTGTGCTGAGGGGCCCAGAACTGAACACAGTATTTGAGGTTTGGTCTCACCAGTGTTGAGTCCAGAGGGAGAAGAACCTCCCTGGACCTGCTGGTCACACCATTTTTGACACAGGCCAAGATGCCATTGGCCTTCTTGGCCACCTGGGCTACTGCTGGTTCATGTTCAGTTGCTGTCAACCAACATCCCCAGGTCCTTTTCCTCCAGGCAGTTTCCAGCCAGACTTCTCCTAGTCTGTAGCTCTGCTCAGGTTTGTTGTGCCCCAAGTGCAGGATCCACCATTTGGCCTTGTTAAGCCTTATCCCATTGGTCTCAGCCCAGCAGTCCAGCCTGTTTAGGTCTCTTTGTAGAGCCTCCTTACCCTCCAGCAGATCGACACTTCCACTATGGGTCTTGCCGTGGCAGAGTTTGTCTCCTCACACCAAGGGCTATTTTCTCTCCTCCAGTTACAGAGGGAACCTGGCTGCCTGCGCTACGTGCGTAGAGTTGAGCAAATGAATCCTGCTGCCATAGGACCTGTACCTTGAGTGCAAGGGTCTGAAAAGCGTTCACATAGTCCAATAATCAGCAATCAGCAGGAGAGGAGCACGGGGATGGGGAGGAAATTACAAGCTCTATCTCCCTGACACATCCAACTAGAGATGCTGAGGCAGAGTTGCAGCACACACAAACCTGCTGTGTGTGTGTCCCAGAAATGAAAGAGGAGCAATGCGTCCCCTCCTCATGTCAGATCCCATCTTAGATATGAGTTCTATACCTCCTACATAACTTGCTCTGACATATGCAGTTCCCATCTGAGTTGAAGTAGATCAATGATTTTTCTGTCTTAGAATCATAGAATCACCAGGTTGGAAGAGACCTACCGGATCATCGAGTCCAGCCATTCCTATCAAACACTTCTCTGCTTGATTCCCAGCTTATCTGTCTAAGAATAAATAGACCAGCACATGACTGCTCAGACACCTCACTCTTTGCAAGGTGCACGTATCTCGCTATCAGCTGTGTGGATGCTCTTAGTCAGTTTCTCTCGTTGGTACCTGTCGGACACCCATCACTGTCCTGGCTCTGTTATCTGGGAGAAGGCAGGGCAGGACTTCTACAATGTGCATCCCTTAACCGAAGCTCAGGAAGGCACAGGAGTGGACTTCCACAGAGAATGAGCAATTAGCAGTGCAGACAGAACACTGCTGGGGGTTTGAAATCATCAGTCAAATTCCATTAACCTGCAGATCCCTGCAGTGAATGAAATCAGAGGGCATTAGCAGCCTAAGTTGACTGACAGTCCCAAATCTCCATGTGCATGTATGGGGTTTAATACCTTTAAAAGTCTCACCCTGCAGTGACTTTCCAAGGTCACAGGGAGGTTTCACAGCCGCCCAGGAAGCGGCAGAGGTCACTCAAGGCTGGGTGCATGCCTGCACAGCTTCCCTTCCTTGTACCCTAGAGGGACTGGGATGAGCCTGTGTGATGCTGAAGGATGGACCCTAGCGGAGAGGCACTGAGACCCATCCCCACAGAGCATACATCCCACTGCCATTGTCACCAGCACTGTGGGAAGCTCTGTGTGATGACATGGCATTGAGTTTCTCCCCAGCGATACCCAACGTGTCTGCGAGCAGCTGACAGATAGAAAATATTGCCCAACAAAGAGGAGGCTTGGCTCACCTGTGATTCACTGACAGAAAAAGGGAACTTAGATTTGTAACTGCTATTATTTACAAGGAATATTTCAATGTGCTGTAATATTTGCTCCTGTCTTTCTCTGAAAAAAAAAAAAATGCATTTCCTTTCCAGCCCTCCTCTCTTCCAGGCAGGTTGCTCTTTCATCAGCGGATGAACATTTTGTTTGTACCTCCATGCGTGTGCAAGTATGTACAGGACCAGTTCTTCCGGAGCAAACACACACCTTTCCCAGCCCTGGCAGCACCTTGGTACCTCCCTTCCCCCCACACCTGACAGATACAAAGAGCATTGTGTTCAGCAGCTCCCTCTGGGTAAAAAAGCCATCTCTGAAAGTTGGCATGAACCGGGCTTATTGGAAAGAGGAAATGCAACCAGGTGTAGTCATACTACTCCAACCTGGCTGCCAGCAACCCCAGTCTGCTCAGGAGAGACAATGTGCCTCTTCTCCTCCTGCTGCTTCCTGGTTTTCCATGAGGTGAGCCTTCCTCCCAGAAAACAAACCCAACTGTGCTCATTACCAGCTCCCCTGAATGATGCTCACAGCCGACTGCCCTTGATCCGTGTGCCAACTGCACCGCCCTGACTTGCCTCCAGCGCTGCCCTGTGCCAGCCTCACCAGTTCCAGCAGGGTTCATCTGGTTGCAGGAGGCTGGAAGAAGACAATACCTGAGATGTTCCTCAGGTGTTATCTGTACCCCACAGTGAGGTGGCTCACTCTGAAGCCCAGATCCAAGACAGGACACAAGGGGCAGCTTCCCTTTCCTTTCTTCTTCCTTCCCGAGCACTGAGTCAGGTTCCAGTTCAGAAACATCTTCTGTTCTTCACTGCAGGAGAAACTCTGGATGTTTGTGGCACTGAGGAAGTTTCTGCTCATGCAGGGAAAGTCAGTTCTCAGGTGTTTCTGCAGACATCTGGTATCAGCAGGACTACATCCACTCCAGACATCACTCCTCTCTGCTTGCTTTCCCATGATGATGGATCTCCAGAGCTTCTTTCCCAGTGTAGATGGGAAGGAGTTCGGGCTCAGTGGGTTGGGAAAGATTTTGTGGTTTGGCTTCAGTGGCAAAATGTTTCTCCACTGAGTGTTGTCAGGGAACCATACGTCGTTTCCAAACCTTTTTCAGGGACTCGGTGGATACAGGAAACGGATGTGCCATGGAAAACACCTCCAAGCACCCCCCATTTCTCACTGCCTCATCTGAGCTGCTTGGACAATGCTTTGCTGGTTCCAGCTCCATACTCTGACACATCCTCACAGCTTCCAGCTATGGAAAAGCTGCAAAAAGCTGAACTGGCTTTCATAGAATCATAGAACAACCAGGTTGGAAGGGACCCATCGGATCTTCTAGTCCAACCATTCCTATCAAACACTAAACCAAGTCCCTCAAGACCTCATCCACCCGTCCCTTAAACACCTCCAGGGAAGGTGACTCAATCACCTCCCTGGGCAGCCTATTCCAATGCCCAATGACCCTTTCTGTGAAAAACTTCCTCCGAATCTCTAGCCTAAATCTCCCTCGACAGAGCTTGAGGCCATTCCCTCTTGTCTTGTCCACTGTCACTTGGGAGAAGAGGCCAGTTCCCTCCACTCTACAGCCTCCCTTCAGGTAGTTGTAGAGAGTAATGAGGTCTCCTCTCAGCCTCCTCTTCTCCAGGCTAAACACCCCCAGCTCTCTCAGTCGCACAGGTGACACTATCCCCACTGCCATCGCACACAGAGGGGCCCTGGGGCTGGCAAGGGTCGCCTCTTGACCCAGGGGAGATGGACCTGGTGCTGCTGGGGTCTAAGCTGCCCTGGCTCTGGGGTCTGCCCCGAGGATTTGCACACTGCATTTGAGGTCTCCTGGCTGTGGGCTGCTGTCCTTTATTAGCACATTGGGGAAAGCAGACCCAACGCCAGCACGACCTGGATGCGCCACGGCTGTGCCAAAACAATAGGGAAGTCTCGTAACAAAGAAAGAAGTAATGGGCATGGTGTAAGGAAACGCGTTTTCTCCATTATCAAAGGCTGTTTTATAGGAAGCCAAATTGCCCAGCCAAGAGATTCAGAAATGATGTGCAAAAGGAATTACTATAAAAAAAAAATCACTTTCCTTAGCTGGGCTCCAAGTTACCAGCTCCAGGCATCACACTGGGATGTCGAAAGGAGCCTTGTCTTTTCTTCCAGTTAAAATGAAAATCTCTTAAAAGTCACCCAGTCTGCCCGAGACACAGCAACCTGGCTGCCTTTCCATTGCTGTTATTTCTAGAGTGAGCCTATAGCTTCGTTTTCGGAAGATCTTAACCAACCCTGTTGTTTATTTAGAAATAGAAATGAATCAACATCAAAGGCAGAGTTATTTTGAGCTTTAACTGCCAGGGTGATTTGAAGCTGACAACATACAGCCTGGAACTATTAATATTTTCAATCAGGCCAAAAGGAGAAGGAGCGGAAAGAGTCTCAGGTCAATTTTCAGCCTGTTAGGGGCTATTAGTGGTTCCACGCAGGAAGCCAAACAAAAAAATTATATAGTACTATAAATTCTTCCATAAGCCACAAAACACCACAAATTTGCAGCTAATAAACCTGAAGATGCAGCAAGATTAGAAGTTGGAGACAGGACATTTGCTGACTATTTCAGTGCCAGTGCAGCTGAAGGTGCTCCTGTGCTGCTCTGGAGGGAGGCTTCACGCAGCTTCTGATAAGAACTCGCGTTTCCACCTGTCCTGTACTGGCACCTAATCAAGCTGCCAGCAAATGCAATTAATGCTGCTGCTACTTGTGCTGGTTACTGTGGCCAAATCAAGCACTGGGAATGATTTAATTGGTAGTTTGTAACCCCAAGGGGGCCGTTGGGACCATATAGTTTGACCTCTCGCCCAAGCACAACTCAGCCAGCTTTACCGTGACGTCTCATATCAAGGTCACGGCTTGTGGTTGAGCTTGAGCTGAGAAGAGCTGCCCAATTAAAGTAAGGGAGGGGAGGTTTAGACTGGATTTATGTAGGATATTTTTCACACTGAGGTTTGTGAGGCACTGGCCCAGGTTGCCCAGGGGAGCTGAGGAGGACCCATACCTGAAAAACTCCAGGCTGGGTTGGATGGGGCTCTAGGCAGCCTGATCTGGTTAAAGATGTCATAGAATCACAGAATCACAGAATCACCAGGTTGGAAGAGACCCACCGAATCATCGAGTCCAACCATTCCTATCAAACACTAAACCATGTCCCTCAGCACCTCGCCCACCCATCCCTTAAACACCTCCAGGGAAGGTCCCTGCTCCTTCAGGGGAGTTAGACTGGATGGACTGTAAAGATTCCTTCCTACACAAAGCATCCTATGATTCTGTGGTTCTATGATTTAGGGATTAATCTGGAGTACCATTAGGTGCCATATTTCTCTTGTGTGTATCGACACAAACCTTGCTCTTGGTAGCAACTCACACGTGCGGTGAGCGTGTGCCCTTCCCCAGCACTCTCAGGATTATGAGGTGCAGCAAGTGACTGTAATAACTGAAAGGAGGGAAGGAGAATGTGAAAGGAGCCGAAGTACATGTCTGACTCCAGGTAGCCTGTGAGTCACATGCCCATCCCCTAAATGGAGACATGCAAGAAGGGGTTACTCAAGTATGTTCTGAAGAGAGAAAAGACCAAGCATGGGATTCATAGAATCGTAGAATCATCAAGGTTGGAAAACTCTAAACTCAGCCCAACCTCACCATGCCCTCTAAACCATGTCCCCAAGTGCCACAGCCACATGGGAGCCACAAATCCCCTCCAGGGATGGAGACTCCACCACTGCCCCGGGCAGCCTCTGCCAGGGCTTCACTGCTCTGTCAGTAAAGAATTTTTTTCCCAATATCCAACCTAAACCTCCCCTGGATCAACTTGAGGCCGTTCCCTCTCTTTCTACCACTTGTTACTTGGGAGAAGAGCCCAACACTCACCTCACCACAACCTCCTTTCATGATGCTACAGAGAGCGACGAGGTCTCCTCTCAGCCTCCTTTCTCAAGGTTAAACAGCCCCAGGCATCTCAACCACTCCCAACAAGACTTGTCCTCCAGTCCCTGCTTCTCCTGATCCCCTCGATTGATCTGCTGGGGTCAGTATTTTAATTTGTGAAACTAGATATGTTCTAGAAAGGCAATTTTTTGACAAACTAAGAGGAGAAGCCAGGCAGTGATGGAGTGTGACAGAGTTCCTGAGGGTCCTGAAGGAGCAGAAATAGATCCTCTCACTGCGAGAAGGTTGTCAGGTACGGATTGTACTTTGATAGGAATGGTTGGACTTGATGATCTGGTGGGTCTCTTCCAACCTGGTGATTCTATGATTCTATAAAGGTACCTAATTTCTGCCAGGAACCAGCAGCAACTGCTGCATGTGGATTCATTCTGACAGTTTAGCCTCTCACATGGTGTTGCACCATTTGAAAAGGTGCATGTGACATTGAAGGTGGAGCAGGGAGACCTGTCTGTTGGTCCTGCCTTGTACTCATGCTTACAGCTCCCAGTCCTTCATTACACAGCTCTGTTCTCCATTTAGAAATGCAGCAGTGCCCAGAACGCATCCGTTCCAACTAGCGTTTCTCTCTGTTCTCCAACTGACAAAGGTACTGAATTAAATGTGTTTTCAATTCTGTTTGATTTATTTAACAAGATTGTAAGAAGATTTGGAGAGTGGAATCTCGTGGGGGGGTCCTGGGAGAACAGAGGCTGCACTTGTATTGTTTACAAGTCACAGAAGGGGCTGTGACCACACAGTGGAGCAGCAGAGACCTTGGTTGCTGGGATGCACAGATGAGAAACACAGAAGTGATGATTCAGGTAGGGAGGCACGGACAAAGCGTGTGTCCTTTGCCAGGCAGGGGGAGAAGGCAGGTTCCAGGAAGCCTGCTCTACAGCAGAGCATTTCTAAACTGGGAAGGGCACTGGGGACCCTACCTATCCCGCAAGGTGCACCACTTAGAATCATAGAATCATAGAACAACCAGGTTGGAAGAGACCCACCGGATCATCAAGTCCAACCATTCCTATAAAACACTAAACCATGTCCCTCAGGACCTCGTCTACCTGTCCATTAAACACGTCCAAGGGAAGGTGAATCAACCCCCTCCCTGGTCAGCCTGTTCCAATGCCCAATGACCCTTTGTGTGAAAAACTTCCTCCTGGAAGTTTTATGGCCTGTCTGCCCATAAAAGGGTTAAACAATCCTTGTATGAGCTATGGTGGAGATATTTCCCATTTCCTCCTTCCTGCCTTCATTGCCTGAGGTGTACTTTATATTAATTATTTTTCCCCTCCCGTAGAAAATCCAAGCCTCCGGAGGAGCTAGTAGGTTCCAGCTCTGCTCTACATTAACAGACTCAACTAATTACCTGGATAATAGGGCAGCAGGCTGGGAAAGCCTGTGGTAAAGGCATTTCCTGTGAGGCAAGGTTAGGCAGATAAAACCCCTGGAGCCAGAGGGTTTTGGATTCAGCCCTTCTGGGAGACGTTTTTAATTTATTAGTGCTATTTTATTTTTTTAAAAAAATAAATTAGAAGGTTTTTAAATGAGCGGAGATTTGCTCTTTCCAAGTGATTTATCTCCTTTGCCTGACAAGGCAAGGAGTTGACAGGGTTGCAGATGGGGAGGGAGAAGTCGGAGAGGTAAGAAGCAGCAGGGTCACGTCAGGCAGAGGGGATGGGCGAGGGCTGCGGAGCCTCTCTGAGCTACTTCCCCATCATGACTGCCCCTGAGAGGGGTCAGAGGTGCCCCTGAGAGGGGTCAGAAATGCCCAGGCAATCAGAGGAGCAGGCTGCCCAGGAAGAGGTTTGAATCACCTTCCCTGGATGGATGGAGGAGGTGCTGAGGGACGTTAGTGTTTGATAGGAATGATTGGACTCGATGATCTGGTGGGTCTTTTCCAACCTGGTGATTCTATGATTCTATGATTCTGTGGTTCTATGATTCTAAGACAGAAAAATCACTGATCAGCTTCAACCCAGATGGTAACTGAGTGTGTCAGAGCAAGTTATGTAGGAGATACAGAACTCATATCTAAGATGGGATCTGGCATGAGGAGGGGACGCATTGCTCCTCTTTCATTTCTGGGACACAAACACAGCAGGTTTGAAGATTGGTGAAGATTGCTGCTATCTTGGCCATAACCCAGAGACCTTTGGGATTTGGGGCTGGTCCTGTGGAGCAGCCTGTTGTTTCCCATCCCTGCCTCTGCCCCAGGAACCCCTTCAGCCCTGCTGTGGGGTGGGGAGACAGGACACTGCCGAGACACATTTTCTCTCACTTCCAGTGTCAGGGTCTTCCAGCTGCACGTTCCAGGGCAGGGAGGAACCTTGGCCCTTATTTTCCATTCATCCCATGCTCCACATACCTAGGGGACTCGGCCATGCCTATGGACAGGACTGCTTGAATGGTCATAGATCTTATTTTTGCATTTCTCCCTTGCTGCCTTTGCCTCAGCTGCCCAGAATTGAGCCTTGAGCAGGTGTCGGGGTATGTGTGGTGGCTGTTGTGATGGGACACCCTGCTGAACATGAACCAGCAGTGTGCCCAGGTGGCCAAGAAGGCCAATGGCATCTTGGCTTGGATCAGAAACGGTGTGACCAGCAGGGCCAGGGAGGTTCTTCTCCCTCTGGACTCAGTACTGGTGAGACCAAACCTGTGTTCAGTTCTGGCCCCTCACCGTAAGAAGGATGTTGAGGCTCTGGAGCAAGTCCAGAGAAGAGCAACAAAGCTGGTGAAGGGGCTGGAGAACAGAACATATGAGGAGCAGCTGAGAGAGCTGGGGGTGTTTATCCTGGAGAAGAGGAGGCTGAGAGGAGAATTCATTGCTCTCTACAACTCCCTGAAAGGAGGTTGTGGAGAGGAGGGAGTTGGGCTCTTCTCCCAAGGGACAGGGGACAGGACGAGAGGGAATGGCCTCAGGCTCCACCAGGGGAGGTTCAGGTTGGACATAAGGAGGAAGTATTTTCCAGAAAGGGTCATTGAGCATTGGAACAGGCTTGTCAGGGTGGTGGTTGATTCACCTTCCCAGGAGGGGTTTAAGGGACGGGTGGATGAGGTGTTGAAGGACATGGTTTAGTGTTTGACAGGAATGGTTGACTGGATGATCCAGTGGGTCTCTTCCAACCTGGTGGTTCTATGATTCTATGATTCTATGTACCCATGTCAGGGTGCTGCTTGGCACTGCCAGCCAGCCTGGACCTGAAAGCCACACTGTCCCCTGCCTGCCCTGTATAAGAGGAGCCAGGGACTTGCCTCGATGGACTTCCTCACTCGTGTGTGTGGTAGCACTTACGGCTACACCACATCCCCTCCCTGCTTGGGCAAAACAATTCTGATGGGAGAAAAAAACACTTCCTCCTTTTCTTCAAAGGGGAGCTCCCAGCCCAGGGGCACTGTCAGTAAGGTAGTACTGATTTTGTGGAAGACATGGTAAGATCCATGTAGAAACTTCTCCACCCCTTCAGCTGTGCTGCCTACTTCTCTCTGGTATCTGCTTTGCACACCAGACAAGGGAGGAAATGCTAAATCATAGAATCATAGATTAACCAGGTTGGAAAAGACCCAATGGATCATCAAGTCCAATCATTCCTATCAAACACTAAACCATGTCCCTCAGCACCTCGTCTACCCGTGCCTTAAATACCTCCAGGGAAGGTGAATCAACCCCCTCCCTGGGCAGCCTCTGTCACTGCCCAATGAACCTTTCTGGGAAAATATTTTTCCTAATGTCCAACCTAAATCTCCCCTGGTGGAACTTGAGGCCATTCCCTCTCACCCTGTCCCTTGGGAGAAGAGCCCAGCTCCATCCTCTATACAACCTCCTTTCAGGGAGTTGGAGAGAGCAATGAGGTCTCCTCTCAGCCTCCTCTTCTCCAGGATAAACACCCCCAGCTCTCTCAGACATTCGTCATCAGGCCTGTTCTCCAGCCCCTTCACCAGCTTCATTGCTCTTCTCTGGACTCACTCCATAGCCTCAACATCCTTCTTGTGCTGAGGGGCCCAGAACTGAACACAGGATTCAAGGAGAGGTCTCACCAGTGCTGAGTCCAGAGAGAGATTAACCTCCCTGGACCTGCTGGTTTATGTGTGTTGGTGTTTGGACCTTGGACTTGGTGCCTGGCTCTGGAGTTCCACTTCCATTATAGCCTTCCCCATGTCTATCTGTGAAGTGCTACGCATACACACGGCTTGGTTGTCTGGAGGGATTTCATGCATTCACCCTTCAATCCAGGCCTGATCCATGAAACGTTTATAGAATCATAGAATCACTGAGGTTGGAAAGGACCTCGCCGTTCATCCACTCCAACTGCACCATGCTCACTAAACCATGTCCTGAAGTGTCAAGACCACACAGTTTTTGAAGCCCTCCAGGGATGGAGACTCCACCACTGCCCTGGGCAGCCTCTGCCAGGGTTTCATCACTCTGTCAGTAAAGACAATCTATTCCATGGAAGCAGAGGGCCAAGTTCAGTGTTATCACAACCTATCTAAGGAGGTCAAAGTCAAGCACTACAAGGCATGAGACAACTATTCATCAGCCTTTAGACTGCATTTCAACTGCCTGCAATGCCCAAGGACCGTAGGGCACTGATCAGCTATCTGGGCAAAGGTGGTGAGGAGGTAACTTGGGCACAAGACCAGTGTCACTGGGGAAATTCACGTCACAGGCTTCCCCCATGAGAAACACTGTTCTTGCACAGTGGTGGGGACCTTGGCTCCTGTGTTAGCACCATGCAAGCCTTTGGATGTAATTTTTTTTTTGCTGCTCCACTGAAAACACAGCCTTGTCTCCCACCACACTGTACCCAAGCCCTGAGAAAGGTCTGAATGTTGCCAAGAATCAGTCTCTGTTGTTGCAGTGAGGCTCCTTGCTGCAGCTGATTTCTCTTTACATCAACTCTTCCACAAGTGTACTAGACATACGCTACAGAGCAGGCACAATCTAATCCCTCTCCCCTTGTCTCTGCCTTGTCAAAGACTGAGAAATTAAGTACAACTCCATCAGGAAATGTAACAATTAAAATCCTTCCATTCAAAAGGCAGGAAGCTGGTTGTGCTACCTGATATTTTACAGCACACAACGAACAACCTCTAAAGCAGTGAGCTCTGGGGCAGGTTTGACAAGGCAAAGCAGGAGCACTGAAGACCTGTGCAGCTGCAGTCTCAACTTTTGGCCTGTCTTGCTCTTGCTTATAGAATTGTAGAATCACAGAACCATCAAGGTTGGAAAAGACCGCTAAACTCATCCAGTCCAAACATCAGCCAAGGTACTGACTGGCATGGTTTAGAGATTGGTGGGAATGGTTGGACTTGATGATCCGGTGGGTCTCTTCCAACCTGGTGATTCTATGATTCTATGATTCAAACCCACTGTGCCCCCTAAATCATGTCCCCAAGTGCCACAGCCACACGGCTTTTGAATGCCTCCAGGGATGAAGACTCCACTACTGCCCTGGGAAGCCTCTGCCAGGGCTTCACCACTCTTTCAGTGAAGAAATTTTTCCCAATACCCAACCTAAACCTCCCCTGGCACAACTGGAGGTCATTTCCTCTTGTCCTACCACTTGTTACTTGGATAAGAGCCAACTCCCTCCTCTCCACAACCTCCTTTCAGGGAGTTGCAGAGAGCAATGAAGTCTCCCCTCAGCCTCCTCTGCTCGAGGCTAAACAGTCCCAGGTTTCTCAACCACTCACAGAACCCTGGTCTCCAGACCCTTCCCCAGGTCTGTTCCCATTCTCTGGACGTGCTCCAGCCCTTCAATGTCTTTCTTGTACAGAGAGGCTCTAACCTGAGCACAGCTTTGCTTTTCTCCTTCATCTCACATCCCCACTCCACCCCTAGAGCCCTTTTGGGATTCCCACACCCCACTGCACAAGGCCATTGACTTTAGTCCCCACTCTGGGCATGTGTATGGGTTACAGTTGTCCTTTCCCTGGTATTTAAATTCTTTGTGATCAGTCAGCCCTGCTCCACTGCATCTCCTCTGGGCGTCCCCTGAGCTCACACCCTATCTAAAGGATTCAGTCCACTACCTAAAGGGGCTGCAAGGAAGAATACGTCACATAACAGGACAGGGGGACAGGACAAGAGGGAATGGCCTCAAGCTCCACCAGGGGAGATTTAGGCTAGAGATTAGGAGGAGGTTTTTTACGGAAAGGGTGATTGGGCATTGGAATAGGCTGCCCAGGGAGGTTGTTGATTCACCTTCCCTGGAGGGGTTTAAGGGACGGGTGGATGAGGTTCTGAGGGACATGGTTTAGAGATTGATAGGAACGGTTGGACTCGATGATCCGATGGGTCTCTTCCAACCTGGTTGTTCTATGATTCTACAATTCTATGATAAGAACACTGACACTCTGCTTTACTCAGTGTCTTTGAGAGGAGGTTGAAAAATGCCGAGTATCACTTGCTTTGAGCGTGTAAAACCTGGCTTCATGGCTCAGCCATTCTTCCCACAGTCCTGCAGGGCTGATCTTTGTCATCTCTCAGGCTTATGGGAACTGGTGAGGGAATCTCACTAGGTTTCGAGGTTATTTTGAAACCCTGCTGGGAATCTGGCCAGTGTGCCTTTGACTTACTTCCAGCTTGCCTGCCCAGGTTTCCTTCCCAGGAAAGGAGGCTGAAGGGGGCTGGTGAACAGCCATATCTTGCCCTGACAGAGAAAATTTTCTTGGAGTTGCTTTCTCCAGCTACAGGCTGGGGTTGGACTGGTTGAGACCTGGCAGGTGTTACACATTCAGCCCAGCTACCTGCCCTCATGCTTCCTTCCCCTCCCCACATCACAATGGCAAACACAGAGCTGCTCTCGCTCTGTTCCTGGCAGAGCCGACGTGCACAGTAGCTGCAGGTCAATGAGGGGAAACATGAAGTCATCCACCATTCAGTCGACAGTTGGGCTCGATGATCTTAGAGGTCTTTTCCAGCCTTAATGATTCTGTGATTCTATGATCTGGCTTCACTTTACCTCTTTCTAAATTTGCTGTCCTTCTGAAATATCAGGGCCAAGCCCTTTCCAAGAACAGAGGAGCTCGAGTGGGATCTGGTTTTGCAGGCATGATAGGACTTGGGGTGGGCATCCAGCCTGCCTGCGTACAGGCAGCTTGCACAGTGCTGCGAGTGCTATTTCTCTAAAATTTCTGGTTGCTTTTGATGAAAACAGAAGTTCCTTTGTCTAACTGAACATGAGAAGAAACATTTCCCTTTTTCTGTACCTAAAACTTCTTAGGCTATTCTGAAAAGGCAGGGGTGGATGAGGTCCTGAGGGATATGGTTTAGTGTTTGATAGGAATGGTTGGACTTGATGATCTAGTGGGTCTCTTCCAACCTGGTGATTCTATGATTCTATGAAAAGCCCCAAACATTTGTTTTTCTCTCAGCTCCTACAGTTTTTCACCCATTACACCTGGCTTCTAATCAGCATCTGGCCACAAATGCTCATTTTGGGAACCCTGGAGAAGTTTCTGTCTTCACCAACTCTTGCCATCCCACTGCCTTCCAGGAGGTAGTGCCCACAGGGGAAATGAGAGCAAAGTTTTGTTCCACAAGCCAATAAAACGTGCTAAGTGCTGTCAACAGAACGCAATCATAATTTGAGTTAAAGTGTACATGCAGAAAATGTAATAGTCTCCACATGCACAGCAGTTGAGAGGTGGTGAGTACATACAGGTCTAGCAGCTCACTTGGGCTGTTGTAGCCAAATACTCAGCTGATTTTTCATAGAATCATAGAATCACCAGGTTGGAAGAGACCCACCAGACCATCGAGTGCAACCATAACTATCAAACACTAAACCATGTCTCTCAGGACCTCATCTACCCATGCCTCGTCTACCCTTTTTTGGCCACAAAACTTGGCCAGCTTTGGTCAGCAGCTCAAGTGAGCACTGGAGATTAACACCATGGGGATGGCTCCATTTGGAGTCATAGACTCAAGGAACGATTTGGGTTGAAACGAACCTCCAAAGCCCATCCAATTCCTCCTCCCTGACATGAGCAGGGACACCTCCCACTGGATCAGGGGCTCCAAGTCCCATCCAACCTTACCTTGAACCCCTCCAGGGATGGGGCAGCCACCACTGCTCTGGGCAACCTGGGCTAGGGCCTCCCCACCCTCACAGGAAAATATTTCTTCCTAAAATCTCATCTCAATCTTCCCTCTTGCAACTCAAAACTGTTCACCCTTATCCCATCCCTGCTGTCCTTGATCAAGAGCCTCCCCAGTTTTTTGGAGCTCGAAGAGGAGAGACAGAAAAACATTTCTTCATAAAACCTCATCCCAATCTTCCCCCTTTCAGCTGAAAACTGTTCCTCTCTTCCTATCCCTGCACTGCCTGATCAAGAGCCCATCTCCAGCTTTCCGAGAGCCCCTTTCTGCATTGGAAGGTGCCGTAAGGTCTCCATGAAACCTCCTCCTTTCCAGGCTGAACTACCCCAACTCTCTCAGCCTGCCCTTGTATCGGAGGTGCTCTTGAGGAGCAATGTGTTCCTTGAAGATCAGTGATTTGAAAAATTTTCTGGCCTGCAGTTGAGGATTACATGCTCAGGCCAAAAGGAGCAGAAGCCAGCTCACTCCCTTTTGAGGACGCTCCTGTAATGTGATCCAATGTGGGGCAAATCTGGAGACCTCACCACCACACTGTTCTTGCAGCTGCAGGCGGCTCGCAGAGGATGGGAGCTATGGGACACTCACACGTACACATTCGGGCCATCAGAGCCTGAATGCAGGCAGAAAGAGCCCTGCTCAAATCATGGAATCATAGAATCATAGAATCACCAGGTTGGAAGAGACCCACAGGATCATCGAGTCCAACCATTCCCATCAATCACTAAACCATGTCCCTCAGTACCTCGTCCACCCGTCCCTTAAACACCTCCAGGGAAAGTGATGCAAACCCCTCCCTGGGCAGCCTCTCCCAGTGCCCAATCACCCTTTCTGTGAAATATTTTTTCCCAATATCCAACCTGAACCTCCCCTGGCGCAACTTGAGGCCATTTCCTCTCATCCTACCACTTGTTACCTGGGAGAAGAGCCCAACTCTGTCCTCTCTACAATCTCCTTTCAGGTACTTGGAGAGAGCAATGAGGTCTCTCCTCAGCCTCCTCTTCTCCAGGATAAACACCTCCAGCTCTCTCAGCCCTTCCTCATCAGGTCTCTTCTCCAGCCCCACCACCAGCTTCGTTGCTCTTCTCTGGACTCACTCCAGAGCCTCAACATCCTTCTTGAGGTGAGAGGCCCAGAACTGAACACAGGATTCGAGGTTTGGTCTCACCAGTGCTGAGTACAGAGGGAGAAGAACCTCCCTGGACCTGCTGGTCACATCGTTTCTGAACCAAGCCAAGATGCCCTTGGCCTTCTTGGCCACCTGTGCTACTGCTGGCTCATGTTCAGTCACTGTCAACCAACACCCCCAGGTCCTTCTCCTCCAGGCAGCTTTCTAGGCAGATCTCTCCTAGTCTGGAGCTGCCCAGGGTTCTTGTTCCCCAAGTGCAGGAGCGACCAGGCAGTAGGGCTGACCCAGAACCACCAGCCCTTTCTTGTGGGCTGTGCTAGAGGAGATGAACACACATGAGCTGTTTAGGACAGAGGAACAAACAGGTGACTCACAGGGTTTCCAGGCTGTGCAGCCCATCAAAGCCATTGGCTCCCAGGCTTTGGATCCGGTTATTGTGCAGGTGCCTGTGGAAGAAACAGAGATGGTCAGTGGAGGTGAACGGGGACTTTCCTGCCAGTCTAAGCCAGGGACAAAATGATCTTTAAGGTCCCTTCCAATCCAAACCTTTCTATGACATCCTGCAAATTGAGCACAGCCTGGTCTGGGAAGACAAGGGGTGTTACAAGATCCCCTCTTTCGCCTCATGAGACTCAAATTAGGTGTTATAGTGCTTGCAGAGCAGCTACAGAGCTCCCATTTCTCCCAAGAAATCCAGGTTGAAGTAGGAGTTTCCCTGAGACCTCTAATTCACAGTTTCTGGGTGACTTTGGATGAATATGTTTAGGAGAGAAGTGCCAAGCAACTCTCTAGATCTCACCTGACACTGGGCCTGATCCTACAAAGTGCTGTGTGGCTTCAACAGTTCTTCATAGGCGCTGGGTGCTATCTGAGGACATAGTCATATTTAGATTCCTTAGAGCTTTAGCAGCAGCAAGAAGTTCAAAATCATCCTGTTAGTCACAGTTTATTATCTTGCAAAGAAATGAAAATGCTGTCAGTTCCTGGATTGGCTCCAGTTTGATGGCAATGAAAGTTGCCTTCAGTTTAATGCTTCAGAGTGTCTGGGTGAAGTGCAGAGGCCACGCAACAGGCTGGTGCACATTCTCTACCCTAAGGCAACAATTTTTCCCCTGTTCCACTTTGTCCTGGTGCTACATGCCATGAACATCTAGCGCTTAAGGGCTCTGGAGTTCCCAGCCTTAATGCTGGTGCTGGAAAGCCATGTGCTGGGGGCCCCAGTGAAGCCACCTGGAGTATTTTTGCCTTGGATGCTCCACACGTGATGAATCCCTCTAGATTCCAATTTGCCGGGTTCTTTGTTTTCATAGGACCCTTATTCCCATGTCTCAGATTTTTGCAAGTCCAAGGCCTTAATTTCTGGATCGATCCTCTCTGGTTGTCAGACACAGTGTGTGAGCACATCAGAGTATTTTTGCCACCTGGATTCCTTTACAGCTGGTGGGAGCCACATGGCTCGTTGTGCATCTCCCTCTGAAATGCCACTCAAGGGCAATCAGAGTCTTGTATAGAGAAACCCTGAGGCAGCCTGAGGAAAATCTGCCGAAAAACTAAAGAAGGCAACTCACTGCTGCCCAGTCTGCACTTCTGGAGTGAGTCCAGAGAAGAGCAACAAAGCTGGTGAAGGGGCTGGAGAACAGGCCTGATGAGGAACAGTTGAGAGAGCTGGGGGGGGTTATACTGAAGAAGAGGAGGCTGAGGGGAGACCTCATTGCTCTCTACAACTCCTTGAGAGGAGGTTGTGGAGAGGAGGGAGCTGGGCTCTTCTCCCAAGGGACAGGGGACAGGACAAGAGGGAATGGCCTCAAGCTCCACCAGGGGAGGTTCAGGCTGGACATCAGGAGGAAGTTTTTCCCAGAAAGGGTCATTGGGCATTGGAACATGCTGCCCAGGGAGGTGGTTGATTCACCTTCCCTGGAGGGGTTTAAGGTGTGGGTGAATGAGGTCCTGAGGGACAAGATTTAGTGTTTGATGGGAATGGTTGGACTAGAAGATCCGATGGGTCCCTTCCAACCTGGTTGTTCTATGATTCTATGATTCTGTGATGGGAATGGTTGGACTCGATGATCCTGTGGGTCTCTTCCAACCTGGTGATTCTATGATTTTTTCAGCCTGCTCTTCAGCACATTCGTAATGTCCACTCTCGCACTGGGATGATCCATGTGGAGAGATGACTACTGAGGAGGTAAGGTCCTCTGGGGCTGGATACTTGAGTTGCTCTCCGTCAGTGTAGGTTTTCCCATCAGTTCATTTTACAGTTCAGATTCTTCTTTAATACAGAGTTCCACGTGGTTCATCTGCTGCCACACTACTTGCCTTTGGGGTCCTTTTTTCCCCTTGCCTACGCTCTGGGATGCAGCAGCTTTGTCCAACTCTGCTGCCTCCTTCCAAGACCCTGAGGGAGACTCCATACTGGCAGGTGGATCAATGACTTTTTTCATTATTTGCTGCTTGATCTAAATCTGTCTTGGCTTGAAAAACCTCTCGCTCCACCTGGATTCAAGTGTGAGCTGTTTGGCTGAGTGCAGGCTGCTCCTGCTGCCAAATATTCTCGCGTAAAGCAGGAGGGAGCTGGGAGTGGAGGAACAGCCAGGCTTTAGGGCAGCCTGGTAGGGGCTTGCAAAACAGAAACCAGCCAAAGAGGGATGTTTATCTTCGGGATGAGAACATACAAACAGAGGAAGGGGAAGGGAGGGAGGGAAAAGACGGGTGATAAAATACGTTTGCTCCTTGGAGCAAAGGGGAAAAAAGAGAAGGAAGTTGCCTGCAAGAAAACTCATTTGATTGTGACTCTTAGAGGAGAAAAGAAGCTGAGATCAAAATCAGAATCTTACAGGAGAAATTGCTCTTTGTCACAAGAAAAGAAGTTCAAGACCAGATGGTTTCCTCTATCAAATGACATGGGATGGCTTCAGATCATGTTGCCCTTACCTCACTTGGCACTTTCAGTGCAAGATGATGCCAACAGTTTCGTGTCCCTTTGAGCACTGGATATTGCATTTGGCAACCTGGGGGGACTGGATCTGAAGTCTCTCTGTAACCACAGCAGGAGGTTCCACAGGAAACCCTTGCCCTGTGTCTCTGCTGTGAAGGGACAGTGTGGGGAAGAAGAAAATGCTGAATGCCAGAGATGTGAGCTCCCTGGAGCTCTGTCTGGGCGGCACACGGGCTGCCTCGTTGAAGCTCTGACATACTGAGCAACTGCTATCACTGGAGTCAGGCGAGGAGACAGAATAGAAAAGCAATCACCTGCTGTGTTTATATTTGGCTCTAAAGAACTTAGTTTGGAGGTAGAGTAATGGAAATCACCAGAACCATGTTCTTTGTTGGTGACTAAATTATGAGGGCTATAAAATAATTTGCTGTCCAAGCTGAACTCTAGAGCTGTTACTCAACAACATGGCAACAACAGAAATAAGACAGCTGGAAAGGCAAACACTTGAAAAGATGTCCCTTTCTTCCATCTTGACTTTTTTTCTCCTCTAGTAAACAAATTTTAACAAGTGGAATTGCAACATCATCAGTGGATTTCAATTTGAGCTCAGCCCACACGACGTTATATTCTGCCCTGTAAATTGCAGCTGGTTTGATAGCAGCTTGAGATACTTGGTTCTGGGCGGTAAACAACCCTCTTGTGAGGCGAAATCATGCCAAGTCTTTAAGCCCTTAACGTTCCTATTGGAGCTCAGATCCGCCGCCGTCCTCAGTAAGATCAATGAGATCTAATATTTGTGCATCTCCCTTTTCAGACCATCTCTGTGGAATGAGGTTGGGTTTGGAGAGTCTCTCACTCATGAAAGTAGCTTTGCCCAGGGGGAAGAAGGGCAGTCATCGCTTTTTTGTGGGCTGGCATATAGGTTGTTTTTCAGTTATGGACCCCGATTAGAAAATAGGGGTCTCAGTTCCAAAGCAATTTTCATGACTGACCTCTGGCAGGAGGGCAGAGAAGGTGCCCCATGTAAAATGACCTTAGAGCAGCTTCCAGGACTACAAGAGGCCCCAGGAAAGCTGGGGAGGGGCTCTTGATCAGAGAGGGCAGGGATAGGATCAGGGGTAATAATTTTCAGCTGCAAGAAGGGAAATTGAGATTAATTGAAGTGAGATGAGATGAGATGAGATATTAGGAAGAAATGTTTTGCTGCAAGGATGGGGAAGGCGCTGGCCCAGGTTGCCCAGAGCAGGGGTGGCTACCCCATCCCTATAGGGGTTCAAGGGCAGGTTGGATGGGGCTTGGAGCCCCTGATCCAGTGGGAGGTGTCCCTGGTAGGGGACAGGTTGAAAATGGATTTGAGGTTCTTACAACCCAAACCATTCCATGATTCTATGACTAACAACCATTACCCGTGCCCTAGCGGTCCCTTGGTGAACCTGAGCCGTGTCTTGATGCAAAGCAGCACACAGTCCAGTGGCTGCAGAATTCCATGTGTCCACAAGCCTGCCCAGAATGGCTCAAGAGGGACGACTCATCTTGGTTGCTCTCTCATGTGATGAGACTTCAGAAGCACATCTGAAAAAACCCAACCCTACAAGACTCCTTTGTGCTCTCTAAAACCTGCACAGCAGTTTCTAGAGGGAAGATTGCCACAATTTTCTTAATATATATTGGGCATAAATGAGGTCATAGAATCATAGAATCATAGAACAACCAGGTTGGAAGAGACCCACCGGATCATCGACTCCAACCATGCTGTACTCCTAGCAGGGTTTGTTTCCTTTTAATTTCAATCCCTTTTCCATATATTATTCCAGTGGATTAAAATATCCTGGAGAACAGTCTTGTACTAAAGGGAGAGGCAGTCAACACAGGCGTTAGCCCTGTGAGCTCCAGGTCTCTAAAGAGACAGGGCACCTCAGTAGTTTGTCTGACAAACAAGGGGAAGCAGATTGAGCTCACGTGCTAGATACTGATTCAAGAAAGTTGCTTGTCTGCATGAACAGGAGAGTGAGCTGTAAGGAAAGGGAAACGATATTGCATCTCCATCGTGCACTGGTGAAACTAGGCCTCAAAAGGTAAATATATTTCTGGTACCCACGTTGTTAACTGGATGGTGAAAACTTAGAATGGATGCAGAAAAGAGCATTAAAACTGTGTTCAGTTGTGGGCCCCTCACCACAAGAAGGATGTTGAGGCTCTGGAGCGAGTCCAGAGAAGAGCAACAAAACTGGTGAAGGGGCTGGAGAACAGGCCTGATGAGGAACGTCTGAGAGAGCTGGGGGTGTTTATCCTGGAGAAGAGGAGGCTGATGGGAGACCTCATTGCTCTCTGCAACTCCCTGAAAGGAGGTTGTGGAGAGGAGGGAGCTGGGCTCTTCTCCCAAGAGACAGGGAACAGGATGAGAGGGGATGAACTCAAGATCCACCAGGGGAGATTTATACTGGACATTAGGAAAAAGTTTTTCCCAGAAATGTTCATTGGGCACTGGGAGAGGCTGCCCAAGGAAGTGGTTGATTCACCTTCCCTGGAGGGGTTTAAGGGACAGGTGGACGAGGTTCTGAGGGACATGGTTTAGTGTTTGATAGGAATGGTTGGACTCGATGATCTGGTGGGTCTCTTGCAACCTAGTGATTCTATGATTCTATAAAAAATGATCCAAGTGCTGGAAAAACCTAGGGTGGAGACTCAGCTTATTAAAAATACGATCAAGGGGGTGAGGGCAGCGTAATGTATAGGAGCCTTCCTGGTTAGAAAATGGGTACGAAAATGATTCTGTGATTTAGTGGAATAAAGAATGAGAACAAATGTCTGAAGTCAAAGCCAAAGAAAATTCAAATGGGAAATATGATCTCTTTTTTCTTTTTTTGTTAACACCAGGATGATTAACCACTGGAACCAACTACAAAGACAAGTGGTGGATTCTTCGCTGCTTTAATTTCTAATAAGTTCATTTTTGCTTCTCAAAAGGGACAAATGCAAATATTTTCCACCAGAAATTTACATCTGATGATCTGAACAAAGTCTAAATCTGACATGTTATGAGTTGTCCCGCTGGACCTGCCATTGCCACGATGAATTTCCAGCTCTGTCCTTTTCCTCAGTTTGGACATGGATAAGCAGACAAACCTAAGTCATAAATGGTGCAAATTCCCATCGATTATTTCCAGCAGTGAAGGAACAGCATGAGACTTGTCTGGTGAAGAATAAAACTCAATCTGAAATGACATGGTCAGGGGGGCACTGGAGAGCTAATCACTTCTTCTTCAAGCACTGAAGGGGGAAATTCACTTTTGCCAAGGCAGCGTGCTTGGTCCTCAGAGAGAAAAAGCACGTTTGAGAATCAAAAGGCCCATGAATGGAACCCAGATGTTCCAGGCAATATTGTTCTTAGTAATAATGAATTGCACATGCCTGACGTTCTCCACCAACACCAAGGTTCCCAAGAACTTCTCAGAGAAGAACTTGCTGATTCCCTCGTACAGGTGAAGGGAGTGATGCACAGGCTCACTCTGACACTTTGATCTCCCAGACTGGGGTTTGTTGTGCTGGGGAGCTCTGAGTCCCACAGAATCACAGAATCATAGAATCACCAGGTTGGAAGAGACCCACCAGATCATCGAGTCCAGACATTCCTACCAATCACTAAACAATGTCCCTCAGGACTTCATCCACCCATCCCTTAAACACCTCCAGGGAAGGTGAATCAACCCCCTCACTGGGCAGCCTGTTCCAGGGCCCAATGACCCTTTCTGGGAAAAACTTCCTCCTAATGTCCAGCCTAAATCTCCCCTGGTGGAGCTTGAGGTTATTCCCTCTTGTCCTGTCCCCTGTCCCTTGGGAGAAGAGACCAGCTCCCTCTTCTCCACAACCTCCTTTCAGGGACCTGGAGAGAGCAATGAGGTCTCCCAGTGTATAAACTCAATGTTAATTTTTGTCTCTGCTATAGTTCCTGTCTCTCCATCTCAGTGTTCAGTTCTGGACCCTCAGCACAAGAAGGATGTTGAGGCTCTGGAGTGAGTCCAGAGAAGAGCAACAAAGCTGGTGAAGGGGCTGGAGAACAGGCCTTATGAGGAGCAGCTGAGAGAGCTGGGGGTGTTTATCCTGTAGAAGAGGAGGCTGAGGGGAGACCTCGTTGCTCTCTACAACTACCTGAAAGGAGGTTGTGGAGAGAAGGGAGCTGGGCTTTTCTCCCAGGGGACAGGACGAGAGGTAATGGCCTCAAGTTTGGCCAGGGGAGCTTCAGGCTTGACATCAGGAAAAAATTTTTTTCCTAGAAAGGGTCATTGGGTACTGGAACAGGCTGCCCAGGGAGGTGGTTGATTAACCTTCCCTGGAGGTATTTAAGAGATGGGTGGACGAGGTGCTGAGGGACATGGTTTAGTGTTTGATAGGAATGGTTGGACTCGATGACCCAGTGGGTCTCTTCCAACGTGGTTGTTCTATGATTCTATGATCTCAAAGGTGCAGAGGAACAAGTGTGATACACAGACCAACTGCAGAGGCACCAGCTGGCTGGGGAGTGGGGAAACCACAATAAAGGAAGGATATGAGAGATAACAACAAACACAGAGATGGCACGAAGGAGGTAGAAATAGTACAAGAATTAGGAGGTGTTAGGCAAAGCTAACTGGGAGCAGCATGAAAACAACTTTCCCAAAGTCCTTGGTTTTGACAGATTTGTGTGCAGCCACAGAAGGTTCAGGGCTAGATGAGAGGAGTGGATCATCTTTTTTAGCATTATGGGCAGTGGCTCTGAACTCACCGCATGTGAGGACACAAACACCTCCTTTTCACAGGGGGTGTTCAACATTGCAAGAATATTTGAGTCAGTGGGGTTTCCAGGAGATAAGGCTCCCTGTGGACACAAACAGAGAAGGATCTGGGGTTTGACCTCATTTGCTCTGACTTAAGAGATTCAGAGCTAAGTGAGGAAAGTGGAACTACCTACAGATTTTCTCTCGCTGGGGCTGTCATTACAGGGCTGCAGAGCTTTTTACTGCCTGGTCAGTTTAGCAGAGGTCACTGACTCTGTGTCCCATCCACATCCCACCATCTCTGCTGAGAGTACTCACAGCTCCTTTTGTGACACAAGGAAAGAAGATGTGTCACACCAAGGTGTGGCAGCAAGGACGCATCTGCAGCGTCAGCAGAATTCCTGGCTGTGATTCCCAAATTTATCCATGAGAGATTTTACTCCACTCTTGGTTTGGGAGTTGACTTTCTGCTGAACTCGGCTGACAGACGAGATGAGGGACAAGTGTTGTCATGCAGTTGATCAGCCTGTCAGCACAGCAGTGTGGGGGTTTCAGATGCTCGCATCTTTCATGCTGCAGAAAGAAGATGCTTTTTGCAAAGAACTCTTTGCTTCAAATGAATCAGCTGAAAAATATTCAGGACTATTTCTGTTTGTAGATGCTTAGACACATTCTGTCCTGAATAGATCAGACTTGGAGGTAAGCTAGATCTTCATCTTCAGTGTCCCGTTCGCATCAGCCACACTGATCAAAGAAGCCACCTCCCTCAGCACAGAGCCAGTATCACAGGACATGAAGGCCTTGTCGAAGCTGGGAAAGGGATGATGCCAATTACTGAGACATGAGGCTTTGCTGGCTGATCACCCTGCAGCCCCAGTTAAGAATCCCACAGCAGAAATAGATGGGAATAAGATCAGGGAATTCCTCAACGGAGGTGTAATTTATTAGCGAGGACTGAATCCTTTAGCCGGTTGCAGGCTGAGGCTTGGATGTTCTGATGCTGGTGGTTTGTGTCACTGCAGGACAATCACCTACAAGGCTCCCAAAGGCCCAAGGTGCGTGGAGGAAGAAAAGCACAACTTTGCATTGGGAAGGATCATGCCCTCTGCCACGGTCAGCCATGTTCACTAGGCTCCCCCATGCTCCTCCACTTTTGCCCTTGGCTCTCCTCCCCCAGGTTCTCACTTTCATACCTCTCAGGTTAGAACTTTCCAGATGTTTACAGCAGCAGGCAGCTCTTCTCAATCTACATGCAAACTGAGGCACTTTCAGAGGATGTATCGACTGCATCCCAGTAGGAAAATTATAGAATCATAGAATCACCAGGTTGGAAGAGACCCACCAGATCATCAAGTCCAACCATTCCCATCAAACACTAACCATGTCCCTCAGCACCTCGTCCACCCGTCCCTTAAACACCTCCAGGGAAGGTGACTCAACCCCTTCCCTGGGCAGCCTCTGCCACTGCCTAGTGACCCTTTCTGTGAAAAAATTTTTCCTAATATTCATCCTAAACCTCCCCTAGTGGAGCTTGAGGCCATTCCCTCTTGTCCTGTCCCCTGTCCCTTGGGAGAAGAGCCCAGCTCCCTCCTCTCCACAACCTCCTTTCAGGGAGTTGTAGAGAGCAATGAGGTCTCCCCTCAGCCTCGTCTTCTCCAGGCTGAACAACCCCAGCAATCTCAGCTGTTCCTCATGAGCCTCCTCCCAGACTTTACTGCCTGGCTGGGTTGGCTTTTGGGAGCATGCGCTTCCCAGCTTGGCTGGGTGAGTCCAGAGCAGGAAGAACACTGGGTGACTTTCCACTGGCTGCTCGCTGACAAGATTATGCATGGAAGCACAGGAGAGATTTATGGGGCCGGCTCTGCCAAGCACTTGCAATCCCACAGAAATTCAGCATCGTGTCCCACAGTGCCTGGCAGGATCACACATGTGGTCCCCTCCAATTGTCTGTGGTGGGACGTTATTGTCTCCCTTGTGACCTAATGGTCAATGACTTTTATTTCTTGAGCTTGCCTGTTCAATTAAGAAGTTGCTTCTCACTCAAAGTATGGGATAAACCAGAATGAAGGCAGCGTGCTTTTGAGACCAAAGTAAAATCCCAAATGTCAGCTCCTCCTTCGTGCTGCCTATTGAAGCTGAATGAAGTGGTTGCGTTACGATGGTCATGGGATGCCTTGTAGAATGAGCACTATTGTGGGTGAAAACTACTTATTTGACATTTCTCAAGTTGCTTTTAGCATTTCTCCTAAATAAGCCTTTATGCTTTGTTTAAACAGCTGAAGTCGATGCTCAATAAAACTCTGGACTCTGCTTTGTCCAAGCCCATTCTATGCTAGCGAGCTTCAGTAAACACTTTAAATTTTGAAAACAAAATAATTGCTAAACTTTCACTAAGGCATCACACGCCAAAGTCACTTAATATCCTGGTATCAATACATACAATCAAATAAAAAGGTAGCATTTCATGTAGATTTAGGAGGTATCAAGCAGCTGGAAATCACACTTGAACTTGCTAATTATAGAGTCATAGAATGGTTTGGGTTGGAAGGGACCTTAAACATCCAGTTCCACCACTGCCATGGGCAGGGACACCTCCCCCTGGATCCATTTTCTCCAAGCCCCATCCAACCTGGCCTTGAACGCCTCCTGGGATGGGGCAGCCACAGCTTCCCTGGGCAACCTGGGCCGAGGTCTCACCACCCCATTGTGAAGAAATTCTTCCTAATGTCTAATCTAAATCTTCCCCTTTCCAGTTTAAAGCCATCCCCCCTCATCCCATCACTCCATGCCCTTGTAAAAAGTCTCTCCCCAGCTTTCTGGGAGAGAAAGCTGTACTGGGAGCTGCTCTAAGGTCTCCCTGGAGCCTTCTCTTCTCCAGGTTGAACAACCCTGACTCTCTCAGCCTGTCCTCATAGCAGAGGTTTTCCAGCCCTCTGATTATCTTTGTGTCCTTCTACTGACCCATTCCAACACTTCCATCTCCTTTTTATGTTGGAGATCCCAGAGCTGGAGACAGGAGTCCAGATGGGTTCTCACCAGAGTGGAGCAGAGGAGGAGAATCTCCTCCCTCGACCTGCTGGCCATGCTTCTTTTGATGCACAGGGTGGAACTGAGTGTTTAAGGTCCCTTCCAACCCAAACCATTCTATGACTATAATTAGCAAGTTCAAGTGTGATTTCCAGCTGCTTGATACCTCCTGAATTACAGATATAACATTCATGCAGATCAGCATGCACAGGCTTGGACAAGGTGCTGAGGCTCAATCTTTCGTTCAAAATCATATTTGGTCAAGAAGTTTTCTTGGCATGTTTTCCAAGAAAAAACAATACGTTCTGACCTGACAGCAAGTTGTTGCGATTTTATTTTACTTTTCATATTGATAGACATTCCTGTCATTTTAACATAGATATTGGAGGGGGAAATAGAAATGAGAAGCTTTTTGTTGCTTGACCCTTCAAGGGAAATAAATCTGCTTTTTTTTGTTTCTGGATACTGCTTTTTATAAAAATGCAATGTATATTTTTTAATGATATCAGGGAGGATTTTGGATCTTCAGTGAAAAGCAAGGAAAATATGAAATAGAAGAGGCAATTTAAGCATTTCATATCATAGAATCATAGAATCACGAGGTTGGAAAAGACCCACCGGATCATCGAGTCCAACCATTCCTATCAAACACTAAACAATGTCCCTCAGCACCTCGTCCACCCGTCCCCTAAACCCCTCCAGGGAAGGTGAATTAACCCTCTCCCTGGGCAGCCTCTGCCAGTGACCAATGACCCTTTCTGGGAAAAAATTTTTCCTTATGTTCAGCCTGAACCTCCCCTGGTGGAGCTTGAGGCCAATTCCCTCTCGTCCTGTCCCCTGTCTCTTGGGAGAAGAGCCCAGCTCCCTCCTCTCCACAACCTCCTTTCAGGGAGCTATAGAGAGCAATGAGGTATCAAATGGTAGGGAATTCCTAGGCACTCATGAATAAAACCTCTGCCTGCCACAGTTGGCAGCAAAAAGCTGCTTCTGGGGCTCAGACAGCACGTCTTCCCATGGAAGAAGACCCTGTTTGCCAGGCGTGGTCAGCACCTTGTCCCAGCCAGAGGATGCAGGGGAGTAACAAGAAGAGGAGGCTTACAGCACCACGAGGCTGCTGAGGTTCTGGAAGGCATAATCGGGGATGTGCCAGATCTGGTTGAGAGCCAGGGTCATGGCTTGCAGCGCTGGCAGGTGGTTCAGGGCTTGCACAGGGATCTCCGTCAGGGCATTATCGTCCAACCACAGGTGACGCAAGGAGAGCAGCCCCTCAAAGCTCTTCTCAGGCACCACAGAGATCAGGTTTGCATCCAAGCGTCTGAGGGGGAAAGAAACAGGGAGGTTAGAAGTGAGAGATGAATCCAATATTGCTTTATGTGCCCACAATGTTAGGCAAAGGGAGTTTTGATGCTGAGGCATGATGTATTGATGGCCAAGGAGATTGGATCAGGCTGTAAATAACAATTAGCATCATGTGGTCTCAGTGCAAGGCTCCTGCCTGTGCTTGGAAATGTTTGACCACCAAGGATGATCCCTTGCTGATGGCCATTTAGTGCTGCCAGCTGAAGGCAGCTTCTCAGACAAAGTGGTTGGGCTAAGTCCTTTCACACAGACCTACCAGCCAGATGCTGGCTCGCTGTGGTTGGCAGGCACCCCTCTTAAAAAGGAGCATCAAAGCTGCATCACCTGGGGCCAGGCTCCCTGTGCATCTGCCTGAGCCAATCCGCAGAGGCACAGCCCTGCTCGGGGTAGAATCATAGAATCATAGAACAACCAGGTTGGAAGAGACCCACTGGATCATTGAGTCCAATCATTCCTATCAAACACTAAACAATTTTCCCCAGCACCTCATCCACCCGTCCCTTAAACACCTCCAGGGAAGGTGAATCAACCCTCTCCCTGGGCAGCCTCTGACACTGCCCAATGACCCTTTCTGTGAAGAATTTTTTCCTAATGTCCAGCCTGAACCCCACCATAGCCTGCTCAGACCCACTGCGGTGCCATGTGCAGGACAGCCAAAGCCCCGTTCTAGAAGAAAAGGATTTGCCTAGAAATGCAAAATAAGTGTCGGCCCTGCTTGAGGGATTGTTTGACCCAAACAGCCAGAGTTACCTGCAAAACCACCGCAAGTGAGTCAAACCATATGTCATGGCACAAAATAGGATAGGAATGGTTGGACTTAATGATCCAATGGGTCTCTTCCAACCTGGTTGTTCTATGATTCTAAAAATTAAGCCTGTGCTCAAGCTTCGCATCACTGATGTTCAGGCCTTTCTTTCCCCTTGATTTGCCAATTGACTTTTTTTTTTTTTTTGTTTAATCACCATGGAAACCATAAGGAAGTTTCATTTAAGGTTTAATTCGATGAGAAAATAAGACTCATTTTCTTCCAAAATAGATTGGGAAGCCAAAAATTCTTAAGCTTGTAATGAGAAAAAAAGTCTAAAAAACAAGGTTTGGGAATCATCTCTTTTACAGATCACTTTTTTCAGCAACAGTGAGCAGGATACAATGTTATCTGTAGATCCCCAAATCAAAATAAAAGAGGAAAGCAATTCAAATTTGGATGAAATACCAGGAACCAATTATCCCAAGGAGAAAGAAAATTGTGATTTCCCTCCATGGCCAACAGGGCTTATTTTATTTTCCCAAGTTATCTAAAGGAACGATCTCTAAATTCAAACTGTAGAGAGAAAGCACTTTGCCTCTTCAAAGTGTGAGAGCAGGAAGTTATTAGAACTGTCACAGCCCAGTTCTTAAACCAACGATCCTCCACAAAGGAATGTGGGTATGGAAATGAGTATTTTTGATTACGTAAACTAATAATTTTGATGACAGTTGGACACTGGAGCAGATCCCCTAGTACTGTTCCCTGCCAGCCTCAGACCCAGGCAACATTTCCCAGTTCACAAAGCGCTTCCCAGCAGCCTGCAATAAAATTCTGGTCTGCAGGAGAAGACCAAATGCCCCACCAGGTGCACAGAGCAGGGAAAGCCCCAGGTGTGACCTGTGGTCTCTGTGGTCGGCAGGGGTGGAATTTCTTGGGTAAAATACTCAGATGATCCTGGGGAACAGATCTATTCCTATGTCACAGAGAAAAGCATTTCCTTCACTGGTCTGACCCTGATGGACAAAGCTGAGGAGTTGTCCCTGGCTGAGAAGTGCAGACAAATCTTACAGAGATCTCCCTTGGACAACTGTCCGATATACAACTCTTGAGACAACAGCACCTCAAACTGAAATGATACCCCAAGATGGATGAAATAACTATTTCAGCCAGGTGCTGCCTTGCTCCTCAAGTGGAATTTGACTTCCTTAGCATAGAATCACAGAATCATAGAATCACCAGGTTGGAAGAGACCCACTGGATCATGAGTCCAACCATTCCTATCAAACGTTAAACCATGTCCCTCAGGACCTTGTCCACCCATGACAGGACGAGAAGAAATGGCCTCAAGTTGAGCCAGGGAGGTTTAGGTTGAATAATAGGAGAAGAACAGTTGCTGCTGGAGCTGTGAAGCCCTAGCAGAAGCTGCCCAGGGCAGTGGTGGAGTCTTCATCCCCAGAAGGAGTTAAAAAACATGTACCTTTGACACTTTGGGACATGAGTTAATGAGCACAGTGGGGTTGGATTGATGGTTGGACTGGGTGAGCTGAGAGGTCTTTTCCAACCTCAATGATTCTGTGATTCTAAGATGAAAGACTCCATTTGAAAATTCTCATAAAGATGTTCTGGGACAAGCAAGAATTTTGTGACCAAAATTAAAACTTGTGTAGGAAATGTTAATATTTCCTTATTTTTCCATTCCTTCTTCAGCATAAGCTTTCTGTTGGTTTTTGTCATTGTAATCTCACCCTAAAGAGATGTTCTTTCACCCAAATCTATGTTTGCTGAACATTGTTTTAAAGTGAATATTCTGTTTCAAGTTTAATTAATCAAAGAACAGACAATGAAGAAGTCTGCTGAGAATGTTGATCACTTTTCAAATCCAAATTACGTTTTCAGAAATGGAGATGCTAATACAGAGACAAGGGCCAGTATGTCAGTCGGAGAGGTCCAAGACAGGGATGCTTGTCTAGCTTTATAGAATCATAGAGTCACCAGGTTGGAAGAGACCCACCGGATCATCAAGTCTAACCATTCCTATCAAACACTAAACCATGTCCCTCAGCACCTCGTCTACCCATTCCTTAAACCCCTTCAGGGAAAGTAAATCAACCACCTTCCTGGGCAGCTTCTTCCAGGGCCCAATCACCCTTTCTGGGAAAAACTTCCTCCTGATGTTCAGCCTAAATCTCCCCTGGTGGAGCTTTAGGCTATTCCCTCTCGTCCTGTCCCCTGTCCCTTGGGAGAAGAGCCCAGCTCCCTCCTCTCCACAACCTCCTCTCAGGGAGTTGGAGAGAGTAATGAGGTCTCCCCTCAGCCTCCTCTTCTCCAGGCTAAATACCCTCAGCTCTCTCAGCCGTTCCTCATAAGACCTGTTCTCCAGCCCCTTCACCAGCTTTGTTGGTCTTCTCTGGACTCACTCCAGAGCCTCAACATCCTTCTTGTGCTGAGGGGCCCACAACTGAACACAGGATTCAAGGAGCAGTCTCACCAGTGCTGAGTACAGAGGGAGAATCACCCCCCTGGAGGTTTATTTGCTCTATGGATGTTTAGCATATGGTCATGAAAGGCACTTCTTCACATTGGTACAAGAGGAGTTGCAAGTGAGGTAGCATTATAGATTTTTTTTTTTTTGAGGTACTCGGACATCTTCCTGTCTTTATGGATACCTACAGTTAGTACAGGGACAATAGCTGAAGTTCATCTGAGGAGTTGGTTTATTCTCCTGGATGGCAACTAGCTTTGGACATGCTGCCATTTGCCACGTCTCCACCCCCTGCTGTCAATGAGAGGTCACATCAGCAAGACTAACATGAATCTCAAGTCATCTGTCTCTTCAACTCTGTAGGGGCTGCTTGGAGAACAGAGTGCTCAGGGCATGTTAGTGAGCTCCAGCCGTATAATTGCTGCCTTAATTTGCTCCAGAGTGTGAACATCAGACCCCAGCCAGATTCCTTGGTGGTGGAAACGGGAGGCATTCTGCTGGTTGCAATGAGCTGGGCAAAGGCCTGAGCGATCTCAGAAACAGCAGCCTGCTTGGACCACAGCACAGCAAGATGCACCTACCTGGAGCTAGTGAAGATAAGAGGAGGCTGAGAGGAGACCTCATTGCTCTCTCCAACTCCCTGAAAGGAGGTTGTAGAGAGGAGGAAGCTGGGCTCTTCCCCCAAGGGACAGGGGACAGGATGAGAGGGAATGGCCTAAAGCTCCGCCAGGGGAGATTTAGGGTAGACATCAGGAGGAAGTTTTTCCCAGAAAGGGTCACAGAGCATTGGAAGAGGCTGGTCAGGGAGGTGATTGATTCACCTTCCTTGGAGGTGTTTAAGGGACGGGTGGACGAGGTGCTGAGGGACATGGGTTAGTGTTAGGAATTGTTGGACTTGATGATCTGGTGGGTCTCTTCCAACCTCGTGATTCTATGATTCTATGATAAAGAGAGGACCAATAAAGTGTCCAGGTGAAGGCATCTCCTGTACAGCGTGACTGGCAGTGTTCCTTATGTGCTTCCACAGCATCATCAAGGGAACAGGGAGCAGGGATTAAGTGATGGCTACGTTCCTGGTACAGAAAGGTCTCCGAGTTATTGAATTGCTCCTCGGGGAATTGCTGGCTCTTTCTGGAATAGAGGTGCATTCTTTCTAATAAAAGCCATGCATGTGGGTATTGCTAATTGCTATGGCTTTCAGACAGCTCTCTCCTCTATTCTGGAAGGAGAAAAGCTAAAGTTCTTGGCACAGAGTTGTTAGTAATTATATCAATTATACTAAACAAAAACCAACCCAACAGTTCTCTCCTTTCTTCAGTGTGTGACTCTGGCTCCGTCGCTGTTTTGTGTTATGATTTATACCTCAGATAATTGGGCCGATTAGTTGGTAAATGGGACAATGCAGGCTGGGGCTGGCTCCTCACCTTCTACAGAGATGTTTTAATCTTTGTTTCACCAAGTCACTCGGTTTTCCTTGCAAGCTTTAACCCTTACGGGGCAAACGCCTCTTTCACAGAGCTGCTGGATGGCTTAGAAGTGGGTTTCATCTCACCCTTGATGTGGGTCTAGAGGGCAGATGAGACAAACAGTGGTCTCCAGATGTCTGCATGGGCAAGATTTCTAAGTGACTTCACAGGCGTAGACATGGCAATATAGAACATTGTTCTATCCATTGCACATAAAAAAGCTGATTTTTAAGTGGGACATTCAAGAAGAGACATTCAGTTGGTTGAAAATCTCAGCTTCTGGCTTTCGATCTGCATCTACTACTAATAGTTATGGGGCACCTATATGACTTTCATATCACACACAGCCCGAAGTCCTAAAAGTGCCTGGAATCACCTCAAATTTGACTCAATCTTCTGTTTTAGGGGCTTTAGAGAGGAAGAGAGAGGGAGCTGCCTGGTAAGAATGTCAAAAGTCCCTTAGCTGTAAGATCCGAGGCATTGCCTTGGTCATCTTTGTTCTCTGAGCAGACAGAATCATAGAATATCTCAAGTTGGAATGGACCCATAAGGTTCACTGAGTCCAACTCCCTACTCAGGGAGGTGATTCTCCCTCTGTACTCAGCACTGGTGAGGCTGCTCCTTGAATCCTGTGTTCAGTTGTGGGCCCCTCACCACAAGAAGGATGTTGAAGCTCTGGAGCGAGTCCAGAGAAGAGCAACGAGGCTGGTGAAGGGGCTGGAGAACAGGTCTGATGAAGAGCGTCTGAGAGAGCTGGGGGTGTTTATCCTGGAGAAGAGGAGGCTGAGAGGAGACCTCATTGCTCTCTCCAGCTCCCTGAGAGGAGGTTGTGGAGAGGAGGGAGCTGGGCTCTTCTCCCAAGGGACAGGGGACAGGACGAGAGGGAATGGCCTCAAGCACTTCCAGGGGAGATTCAGGCTGAACCTTAGGAGGAAGTTTTTCACAGGAAGGGTGATTGGGCATTGGAATAGGCTGCCCAGGGAGGTGGTTGATTCACCTTCTCTGGAGGTGTTTAAGTGACAGGTGGACGAGGTGCTGAGGGACATAGTTTAGAGATTGGTAGGAATGGTTGGACTCGATGATCTGGTGGGTCTCCTCCCACCTGGTGATTCTATGATTCTATGATCCACCACAGGACAACCCAAGACTAAGCCATATGACTAAGACCCTCATCCAGGTTCCCTTTGAACTCTGACATCAATCCTCTTTCTACTATATTTTTTGTTTTGAGTGAAATATATATTTTTATTTTCTTCCAGGTCGATGCAGAAATAAGTCAAAAAATGTTCACGTCTGTGCCGAGCAACGGTGAGAGAAGCAGGTCAGCACCGAATGCAAATATGTCTCAGCCCCACCAGCTGGTACTTTTGCAGCTGTTGCAACTGGTGGCAGCTCTGGGAAGCCAAAGGAACCTGTATGAGGAGGGAAAAGGGAACCGCAAAATCATAGAATTTCAGCATAGTCTGGATTGGAAGGGACCTTAAAGATCATCCAGTTCCAACCTCCTGCCATGGGCAGGGACACCTTGCACTGCGTCACGGTGCTCAAAGCCCCATCCAACCTGGTCTTGAACACCTCGTGGAGGTGCCCAGTTAAGAGCCCAGCATGCTTTTAAAGAGCCATTTCATTCCTTTGAGCATTATCTGTATTTGATAATGACTTGAGGAAGAATCTCCTGCTTTCTTGTCAGGAATGTTTCAGATACACTGCTAGGATCAAAATCATTCCCAGAAAGAACTAAGCAGGTAGGGAAATAACCTTCTAATGAGAAAAAGTAAAAAGTGGCAGATTCCCCCATCCTAGGGTGCAGAGGATAAGCGAGTGCAATCAGTGCAGTCATTCAGGAGGCTCAGGCTTTAGGCAGTAGCCGGTGCACTGAGCATGTCACACGTTTTGTATTAATTTTGACAGGTCAAGCTATAATCTGACATCTTTGGTTTCCTGTGCCACAGACCTGCAGTTTCTAACAACTGCCTCGTTCCAAGAACTGCTTCCAGAGCATTTCAGAGGGTGTAAAATGTATTTCCTAGACATCTGCAAGCACATGCACCCTGCTGCCTGTAACAGGACTGGCAGAAGTGGTGACAGTGAATAACTCTCCCTCTGTCTTGAACAGACGTGGTGCAAATCTCAGGCTATGACCAGCAGGAGCAAGTTTGCCCATATCTTTGTGGCTTTTTCTGGCAGTGAAGCCTTTACAGGGGGAGATGCAGCCTGGAAACCAGTAAAACCGCACAATGCCAAGCTGTCAGACACATCCTGACTTTTGCTGTTGTTTTTCCTTGCACACAGTAGAGCAAATAACAGCCACTGTCTGGATGTCTTAGGCCAACTGTGTCCAGTTGCCAGCCTGAGTGGTTCTGTAGACACTCTGTGATGGTCCTCCACTGACCACAGCCCACTCACAACAGGACACTGGCCCCTCAAACTCTAAAACAGCCTCCCAGCATTTTTCACGATATATTGGGCTGATATTTCCCTTGATAAAGTTGGAGAAAACTTGCCACCAAAGGCTGTGAGCAGCACTAGGTGGTACTGGGCTGGGCTGTTCTCTCTTTGAGGTCATTCCCCCTTGTCCTGTCCCCAAAACAAAGAAAAATGGCCTCAAGCTCCGCCAGGGGAGATTTAGACTGGACATCAGGAGGAAGTTTTTCACAGAAAGGGTCATTGGGCATTGGAACAGACTGCCCAGGGAGGGGGTTGAGTCACCTTCCCTGGAGGGGTTTAAGGCACGGGTAGACGAGGTCCTGAGGGACATGGTTTGATAGGAATGGTTGGACTTGATGATCCGGTGGATCTCTTCCAACCTGATGATTCTATGATTCTATGATTCTCTCCAAACTCAGGAGCTCCTCTGCATCTTGATTACCTGCCAGCCCCAGAACAAAGGGCATAAAGAAAGTGTGATCTGGAGAGAGAGCTGTGACTCTTGGAGTGAGGGCTGACTTGGTAGCAGCAGGAAGAAAAGCTGATTGTCCACCCCTCCCTGAGTCCACTCCTTTCTCAGTAAGTGAGATGCTTGCAGTCTTGCCTGGCCCCAGCGTGCACGTGTGTCGGCTGAACAGAGCTGATCTCACCAGAAACGTCTAATTGGTGCCTCCAGGCAATCATGTCTCTCTTCCTGTCTGAGTTTATCTTGAAAGGCTCGATTGAGTTACCTCCTATCCCATAACAGGATCTGAGTTCCTTGTAGTATATGTTACTACAAGGAGATGATGTCACTGCAGGCAGAGTTCTCCAATAACTTCCTAATGACTGGGGCCAACACCTCAGCTCCTTTCTCAAGCAAAACTCCCAGACGCACTGAGTCAGTGCCTGGCTGGTGAGCAGCCGGGGAACTCCTCGTGTAAGGAGCTGAGGGTGCAGAGAGGGAGGATGACTCTGGAACCCTGCAAAACACCTCACTTGAAGGTACTCAGTCCCCCTCTGCCACATGTTCTCCTACCAGTCAGCTTCACATAGAATCATAGAATCACCAAGTTGGAAGAGACCCACCGGATCATTGAGTCCAACCATTCCTATCAAACACTAAACCATGCCCCTCAGGACCTTGTCTACCCATCCCTTAAACCCCTCCAGGGAAGGTGAATCAACCCCCTACCTGGGCAACCTCTACCAGTGCCCAATCACCCTTTCTGGGAAATTTTTTTCCTAATGTCCAGACTGAACCTCCCATGGTGGAGCTTGAGGCCATTCCCTCTCACCCTGTCCCCTGTCACCTGGGAGAAGAGCCCAGCTCCCTCCTCTCCACATCCTCCATTCAGGGAGTTGCAGAGAGCAATGAGGTCTCCCCTCAGCATCCTCTTCTCCAGGTTAAACACCCCCAGCTCTCTCAGCTGCTCCTCATCAGGCCTGTTCTCCAGCTCCTTCACCAGCCTCGTCGCTCTTCTCTGGACTTGCTCCAGAGCCTCAATATCCTTCTTGTGGTGAGGGGCCCAGAACTGAACACAGGATTCAAGGAGCGGTCTTGCCGGTGCCGAGTACAGAGGGAAGAGCTCACAGGCTACAAACAAGACTTGCAAGAGGTCCCAAGCTCCATTTCAAGACTAAAATCTCTTGTGAAAACCATCCCAGGCAGTGAATGAAGGTTCAGGATGCAGACATGTTCCCAGTCTGTTGGCTGCGGAACAAGACCTGGTGGAAAAGTCTGCAGGCCTGTGTTTGGATTGCAACGAGTCTTCACTCCTGACTTAATGGGCTGTGTACCTCCGGGAAGCCCTCCACAAGGGATGCTCAGGAAATGAAATCAGAGCAATACCCAGACTCCACACAAAGTGCCTCCGGTACAGACAAGAGGGCTTTGTTATCCCTGGTTGCAGACACCTCCAAAACCCCTTAGGTCAGAATCGTGCAAGGAGGATTGCCAAAAATCTCTGTGCAACTAAAGAAACTGCTGACAGTCGGGCAGCCGCACTCCACCGCTGCGCCCACTCCCCGACCTGCCCTGTCCTGGGGCACCTGGCATTACCCCCCTCACCCATGGTGCCAGGACCAGGGAAATGTGAAAGGTGCAGAAAGCAACCAGTGGAGAAGCAGAGGGGCTTGGAGAACCACCAGGCAGCGTGGGACCTGAGTATTTGCTGGGAAACACAGTATTTGTCAAGCACACAAGCTAACTGAAAAAGAGAAGGGAGAGTGGCTTTGAAAGTGACAGGACACACAGCTCTCTAGGGAGAGGGGCTTTGAACAGGTCATGGCATCCCAAGGGACGACCAACCAGTGGCCATGTGATGTCCTGGAGAGGTGTACATGACAACTCTCTGACTCCCCAGGGCCCCAGATCCTCAAGGATTGGCTCTTCCACAAGTGACCAACTTGTTTTAAAGAGTGTGGCAGCCACAGGCTCCCAGGGCTGCCCCTGTGGCTCCTCTGTCAGCTGGACACAGTGGGTTTTGAGCCACACCACAGCTGCAGGACACTGGAAAACTCTCTGGCTGTGCCTGGCAGCTGGGACTGCTTTGGAGGTGTAATGCTGGGTCCTGAAAACAAGACACAGTCTGCCTGGCTGGGGCTTGGAGCTTACTGTCCCGTGCCCTTGCTCTGCTGTGGGCTCCATGGGACCCTAGACAAGTTGCTTGGCTTTTCTTTGCCTCATTCCTCCTCTGTATGAAGGGAACAGCAGCTTTGTCCTGCATTGCGAATGACTGTGAGGGGAGTTGCTTCTATTCAAGAGTGGTTAGCACTGCAGACGGTTGTTAGGAGACAGATTGCTTGGACCATACACAGCCAGGGCTAGCAAGGACCTCACAGGCCACAACACTGAGCTTCTACTGCCAAAGGTACCATGTCTGATAGGGCCTCTCATGGACAGGGTTGCCTGCTGTTGCTCCTAAAATTTTGTTTATGCACATCACATCACTTGGCTAAAATGTAACTGGGTGTTTATCCTATCAACACATTCCTATGCTTTACCTCGTAAGATCATAGAATCATAGAATTGCTAGGTTGGAAAGGACCCACCGGATCATCGAGCCCAACCATTCCTATCAAACAATAAACCATGTCCCTCAGGACCTTGCCCACTCATGCCTTTAACACCTCCAGGGAAGGTGAATCAACCCCCTACCAGGAGAGCCTGTTCCAATGCCCAATGACCCTTTCTGTGAAGAATTTATTCCTAATGTCCAGCCTGAACCTCCCCTGGCAGTGCTTGAGGACATTCCCTCTCATCCTGTCCCTTGGGAGAAGAGCCCAGCTCCCTCCTCTCCACAACCTCCCCTCAGGGAGTTGCAGAGAGCAATGAGGTCTCCCCTCAGCCTCCTCTTATCCAGGATAAACACCCCCAGCTCTCAACCATTCCTCATCAGGCCTGTTCTCCAGCCCCTTCACCAACTTCGTTGCTCTTCTCTGGACTTGCTCCAGAGCCTCAACATCCTACTTGTGGTGAGGGGCCCACAACTGAACACAGGATTTGAGGTTTGGTCTCAACAGTGCCGAGTCCAGAGGGAGAAGAACCTCCCTGGCCCTGCTGGTCACACTGTTTCTGATCCAAGCCCAGATGCCATTGGCCTTCTTGGCCACCTGGGCCACTGCTGGCTCATGTTCAGTCACTGTCAACCAACACCCCCAGGTCCTTCTCCTCCAGGTAGTTTCTAGCCAGACTTCTCCTAGTCTGTAGGTCTGTATAGGGTTGTTGTGTCCCAAGTGCAGGACTTGGTATTTGATTGACAGTTCTGTCCTTTTCATCTCTGAGTCTCACTGGATTTCCTATGTTCCCATCTACCTTGCTGTGAGAGGAACTTCTTATTGTCCACAGGGATATGAAAGAGGCACAAAGTCAAAGATGAGAGCAGAATAATATGTCTTGCCCAGAGGACAAAATGCTGCATAGATGGGTACCAGTTTAAGCATGTTCATTTCTTGCTTTTGCCTTCCTATCTCTAGTTTACCTGACGCTTCTCTGCAGTTCATCACGAGCACTTATACATTCGATGCATATAACATCTGGGACTCATCTTCCTATTGCACTGACACATCTACTGTAACATCTGGGACCCATCTTTCTCACTGTGTGGCTGTACCTACTGGATGTAACATCTGGGACCCATTGTCCATCTTCTCTATTGAATCGTCACCAGGGAAATGCAGCATGCCCTGGATACTCATGTGGATAAGCAAGGGAGTTAAGGTTCATAAGTCCCCATAATAAAGGTCAATAGAAAACACATTGGAACTTGCTGTATGACTCATACATAAGAGTTCATGTGTGTAGATTGTGGATATGAGCTGTGATTATGGTTTCTTTAGCATCAACAGTGTTCCAGGCACCGGGAGGACTGTTAAGACAGTGTATGCCTCTTCCTGAAAGCCATTTCAGCCTCAGATGGGAACTGCCAGTGCATATGAGAGGGGTATGAAGATGGAATTAAGCTTCTGTGTTTGTCAGAGTCTCTTTTGAGGGATGTTTGCTGAAAGGCAGGTACTGCAGTCGTTACAGTGTGGGCAGAGAACAACAAAAGCAATCAAACAAGTGACCACCAGTTTCATAAAATCATAGAATCACCAGGTTGTAAGAGACCCACCAGATCATTGAGTTCAACTGTTCCGATCAAACACTAAACCATGTCCCCCAGCACCTCATCCACCCATCCCTTAAACACCTCCAGAGAAGGTGAATCAATCACCTCCCTGGGCAGCCGATTCCAATGCCCAATGACCCTTTCTGTGAAAATGTTTTTCCTGATGTTCAGCCTAACCCTCCCCTGGTGGAGCTTGAGGCCATTCCCTCTCATCCTGTCCCCTGTCACTTGGGAGAAGAGCCCAGTTCCCTCCTCTCTACAACCTCCTTTCAGGAAGTTGTAGAGAGCAATGAGGTCTCCTCTCAGCCTCCTCTTCTCCCTTCTTTCAACTTGATGTGAGTGATTTCTTGAATTTTATTCAAGTGGAACTCCTGGTTGCCACACTGGATTGCTAGGAGTCAATATAGAAAAGTTTGGAGGTGACTACAGTACACACTGGACAAAACCATGTTGGTATAACCTCTGCCAACCTGTTGGAGAAGTACAGCTGAAGCTACCCAGTCTGTGCTGTGACCTGTTCACTTAGGAGCACAACTGATGAATCCTGAGGGTGATGGGGTACAACAAGTGTCTCACTCATCATCACCACTACCAAGAGGTGCCAACCACCAGCTCAGTGAGTGAGAACATGAGAAACTGAGGTCTCAAGAAAGGAGCTGACTTGGGGAATCATCATGAACACAATGGCCCAACTCAAGATCACTGTTAGCTGAAGAACTTGCTCTGTGTTCAGTTCTGGGCCCCTCACCACAAGAAGGATGTTGAGGCTCTGGAGTGAGTCCAGAGAAGAGCAATGAAGCTGGTGAAGGGCCTGGACAACAGGCCTGATGAGGAAGGGCTGAGATAGCTGGGGGTGTTTATCCTGGAGAAGACGAGGTTGAGGGGAGACCTCATTGCTCTCTGCAACTATGTGAAAGGAGGTTTTGGAGAGGAGGGAGCTGGGCTCTTCTTCCAAGGGACAGGGGACAGGACGAGAGGGAATGGCCTCAAGCTCTTCCAGGGGAGATTTAGACTGGCCATTAGGAAAAAGTTTTTCCCAGAAAGGGTGATTGGGCAGTGGCAGAGGCTGCCCAGGGAGGTGGTTGATTCACTTTCCCTGGAGGTGTTTAAGGCACTGGTGGATGAGGTGCCGAGGGACATGGTTTATTGTTTGATAGGAATGGTTGGACTCGATGATCCGGTGGGTCTCTTCCAACCTGGTGATTCTATGATTCTATGATTCTACTTAAAAGAATTTCAAACGCTGTAAAGAGATGAAACTGCTGCTATTTTATGCACTGAGTACACAGGTAAGGCATGCGATGCAGTCAGGGGTAGAGTTTCTAGATCAGCTGACACTGTTCTTGGGAGCTTTGCCACACAATAAAATAAGTCAGAGTAAATGAAGTTTCGTAAACTTTTAGCTGTTAACTTGATAGACACAACACAGCACTCTTGTCTTTCTGGGAGATGAACCCAGGGGCCCTTCGTAGCATGAACACTCACAAACATGGGTCACAGCAACATTTCTTTAGCATAAACTTCATAACATCTTATTGCTCAAAGGCATTAATAGATGGAGGACAAATGGAGGCAGGAATTTATTGGGTCACTGCTAATGGGCAGTGTTCCTGGAGGATGATATGTTCAACAGTTTGTGTGTGGCCTCTAAATCGTCCTCTCAAAAAAAAAAAAAAGACTGTTGAGGTCATTGTAGTGGGATAACCACATTGCATTTCATGCTTTTTGACTCCTAAGCAGAAAAGACTAATCTGACCAGCTGAGTTTCCCCCACTGACAGGAAAAAAAAAACATCTGTGATGTACCCACGTACCCATGTCAGAAGCCTTTCTCTTTCCTGACTTGCCTCCACAACAATTGTTACAAATTCAAATCTCTCCAGCTCTGGAGTGCAGAGAAATTCCTCTCTGGTTAATGGGTAATTGCTCCTTGTATTTGTATTTTTGAGCAAGACAATCTCTGAGAACTTTCTCTGGGGGCTCCACAAGTGTGAGCTGGGCCATGTGCATGGAGCTGTTGAGGAGAAGACACTCTGTTCTGCTTTGGTACCCATGATGCCGGGTCCTGCACTTGGGGCACAATAGCCCCATGTAGAGCTACAGACTAGGAGAAGTCTGTCTAGAAAGGTGCCTGGAGGAGAAGGACCTGGGGGTGTTGGTTGACATGGACTGAACATGAGCCAGCAGTGTGCCCAGGTGGCCAAAAGGCCAGTGGCATCTTGGCTTGGATCAGAAATGGTGTGACCAGCAGGGCCAGGGAGGTTGTTCTCCCTCTGAACTCGGCACTGGTGAGACCAAACCTCGAATCCTGTGTTTGGTTCTGGGTCCCTCAGCACAAGAAGGATGTTGAGGTTCTGGAGCGAGTCCAGAGAAGAGCAACGAAGCTGGTGAAGGGGCTAGAGAACAGGTCTGATGAGGAAGGGCTGAGAGAGTTGGGGATGTTTAGGCTGGAGAAGAGGAGACTGAGGGGAGACCTCATTGCTCTCTCTTGAAAGGAGGTTGTGGAGAGGAGGGAGCTGGGCTCTTCTCCCAAGTGACAGGGGACAGGACGAGAGGGAATGGCCTCAAGCTCCACCAGGGGAGATTTAGGCTGGACATTAACAAAAAGTTTTTCCCAGAAAGGGTCATTGTGCACTGCTAGACGCTGCCCAGGGAGGTGGTTGATTCACCTTCCCTGGAGGCGGTTAAGGCACGGGTAAGACGAGGTGCTAAGGGACATGGTTTAGTGTTTGATGGGAATGGTTGGACTCGACAATCCGATGAGTCTCTTCCAACCTGGTGATTCTATGATTCTATGATCTCATTATGTGTGTTAGCTTTGTGACCTGTTTTTGCCAGATAAAAGTGTGGGGTGAGGTGGGGTCGGGAGAGGGGCTTTTTTTATTCTTTCCAAGGCTGGGAAAAATGCATCTCACCCAGTGTTATTCACATAGAACTTAAATTATAAGACTTTACCTTAGCCAGAAAAGAAAATCAGAATCCTCCAGCAAGTGATTCATTCCCCTAGACAGGGCTCTGAGATAACAGGGATGATTCACCCGCTGGAGATGCTGATCATTTTCCACTGCTGACTAGATGAGATGAGTAATATCTAGTCGGCTATGGTCAGAGGAGACAAATCCACCTGGTGTGCCTGAAGGAGACGTGGGCACAGCAGAAGCTTACCTGAAGGGAAGGAACCTTGTGTAGTGAGGCCATGGAGGATGACTCAGAATAATTTTACTTCCTTCCTGGTGGAATCATTGGATCTCCCACCATGAAGGAAGGATCTAGCACTCCAGGCATAGCAGAGGCAGAAAGTCACCAGCCTCCTGGTCCCAGCCACTCAACTTCCCAACTACAAACCTGCCCAGGCTACTCTATTGTGATGCCAAATGCCAGCACGGCAGATACCACTGCTGTTCCTTGAGGGCTTCAAAGAGCAGGCAGTGGATCTGCTCACTAGGTCCTACCAAGAACACAGTGACCAAGCTGTAATTTTTCCAATATGAAATACTGTGGTGCGTTTTCTGCCAAGTGGATTTTTCAGTGGCTTTTGGAAATGAATTATTGCTCACCATTGCAGTAAGAATCATAGAATCATAGTATCATCAGGTTGGAGGAGACCCACCGGATCATCGAGTCCAACCATTCCTATCAAACACTAAACCATGTCCCTCAGGACCTCATCCACCCGTCCCTTAAACCCCTCCAGGGAAGGTGAATCAACCACCTCCCTGGGCAGCCTCTACCAGTGCTCAATGACCCCTTCTGGGAATGCTCGTGCTCTTGAAGGGAACTGGGGGGCGTTCCATAAACTATATGGAGAGACAAACTCAGAGGCAGAGAAAGCTGCATTGAGTAAGAAATAAGGTCCAGCCACATGCTTCAATTCCCAGTCTGAGAAATTCTTGAATTCAGACCTGGGATTTGGATCGGGTCAGTGAAAGCAGAGGAACAACTCCAAAATCCAAATAATGAACTGCATTTGTGTTTTAATGCAACTTGTTCTCCTCAAGCCTGATCTGGTGTTGCCAAGCTATTGCTGCCAGTCCTGGTGATAAGCACAGGTCTGCAGTGACAGCTCAGGCTGATTACAGGTGGGTGAAGTTGAGCAAAGAGCTTGTGAGCAGCAGGTTGTATGACAATCTGTGGTACACAGAACCAGAAAAATCTTGTCTGCTCAAAGGCTGAGCCAAAAATCAGTAACTCCTCTGAATTCGGCCTATCATTCCTGAACTAAATGAAGAGACCCACAGAATCTTCGAGTCCAACCATTCCCATCAGTCACTAAACCATGTCCCTCAGTACCTTGTCCACTTGTCCCTTAAACTCCTCCAGGGAAGGTGAATCAACCCCCTCCCTGGGCAGCCTCTGATGGTGCCCAATGACCCTTTCTGTGAAAATTTTTTTCCTGGCACAGCTTGAGGCCATTCCCTCTCATTCTGTCCCCTGACAGTTGGGAGAAGAGGTCATCACCCTCCTCTCCACAACCTCCTTTCAGGTAGTTGTAGAGAGCAATGAGGTCTCCCCTCAGCCTCCTAGAGTCATCACACTCTACCTACAAACTGTAGTACATCCAGATGTGGGACATGGCTGACTGTAGTGTTCACCTGGATGCAGTACACATCTGCTCTCGGTCATTCCTTGACTTTCTTCTTTGCAGAAATAGCATTATACAATTCAAATTATAAGCTGGAGACAATTTTCTGTTTCTGAAAACAAGAATGGGGACAAAGTTCCATCACCTCAGATGTGCTCATCTCCAGAGCTGAATCTGAGGAAAAGAGGGGATTTCAGAGATGGGGCAGGAAGGTTTTCATCAACAAGGCTCCTTTAGAGTGGAAGGATCTTCTTTAGCCTGCTGTCTATGCTGTCACACTTGTTCTGGGCTCTCTCTGGGCCACAACCATGCTTTCTACTGCAAAGTGGCCTAAGCAGGTGAAATTCAAGGACCTGAGCAGTAGTCTGTAGCAGGTGGAATTCAAGGTCCTGTGCTCTCTGCAGCAGCAATTGCCAAGAAAATACTCAGAGCTGCTTTGTTTCAGTCTACCTTCAGATCCACTGTTAGGAACTACCTCCCTGCTGTTCCCTGACCTCTCTTTCATTGTGTACCAGAAAGTCTCTGTAGCTAATAAATCGTGTGATAGGACTGAGGTGGACCTGACACGAGAAGTTCTGTGCCAACAGATTGTAAGTCACTGCTACGTTATGTTGACTTTATAGTTTTTTGGGTTTTTTCCATAGCTTTTATCCTCTAAACACCCAATGAAAACAACACTTTTTTCAAACCTTACTGCATCATGTGCAATTTATAGAGAAGAACATTGCTGTTAACAACAAACTGTCAAACTCAAATAGATCAAAGAAGTGAAACAATGAATGAATTAACCGAGCTCTTCAGGCCATGCTGATTCCAAAGGCATTTTTGTTCTTCCTCCTGTCATAAGAATTTATACATTTGTGAGAACATGATCAGGTGGGAAAGAGCTTTCCTCCTTTGTATATATCAAAGTCCACATGTTCTCACGTTGCTGTAAGTAATTCTTTGCATTTTAATCTCCAGCCATATGTGTAAAAATGATTAACCTGCCTTGAGGGACAGGGGATGAAGTAGCCTTTGTTGCAAGACTCCAACAAATTCCTGCTAAAGGTAATCAGAGAAGTGGCCAACTATTGGGTTGGAGAAACTGGATTATTTTCATTTGAGCTAAAATTAACCTGCATGCAGGGAACATACATGTCAGGCTGATTTATCACTAAGCGAGTCAAGTAAAGCTGGAGAGAAATCAGAATATAATGGGAAAAGATATTTGTGGAAAACCTGAAAATGCTTGCAATATTTTTAAGAACAATGTATATTAAGAAGTTTTTCCCAGAAAGGGTCATTGGGCATCGGAACAGGTTGTCCAGGGAGGGGGTTGAGTCGCCTTCCCTGGAGGTGTTTAAGGGACGGGTAGACAAGGTCCTGAGGGACATGGTTTCATGTTTGATAGGGATGGTTTGACTTGATGATCCTGTGGGTTTCTTCCAACCTGGTGATTCTATGATTCTCTATGATGCAGTTTGTGCTCCAGGTTTCATCCCATAAGCTTAAAAAATGCATCAAGTTCTTCCATAGGACAGAGGTAAAGAGGACAGGCATATAAGCATCTGAAATGGGAAGGTGATGTTAGCAGGACCAGCACTAACAGAACCTGAGTCTTCCTCAGGGAGGTTGTGGCTCACTTCAGCTAGGACCAACAGATCTGTGGCAAGTTAATCCTGCAAATATTCCAGAGGGATGCAGAGAACAAAGACTGTGAGGGAGAAAGAACCAAAATGAGAGTAAGGACTGTATCCCAGGGAATGGGCCTTACTGGGCTGTTGCCCATTGCCTCAATATGGTTTGCAGTGGTGACGGCTACCTGGATACAGGGCACACTGGCCACCAGGTAGCAGGAAACGCTTTGCTCTAGGTGACTGACATGTGCTGATGTGCAGGGAAGGTCTCTTGCTTGTCTGCAGTTTCTTCCCTGACATGCTGAGAGGAGACCTCATTACTCTCTACAACTACCTGAAGGGAGGTTGTAGAGAGGAGGGAGCTGGGCTCTTCTCCCAAGTGACAGGGGACAGGACAAGAGAGAATGACCTCAAGCTCCGCCAGGGGAGATTTAGGCTGGAGATTAGGAGGAAGTTCTTCACACAGAGGGTCACTGGGCATTGGAATAGGCTGCCCAGGGAGGTGGTTGAGTCACCTTCCCTGGAGGTGTTTAAGGCACAGGTGGATGAGGTCTTGAGGGACTTGGTTTAGTGTTTGATAGGAATGGTTGGACTCGATGATCCGATGGGTCTCTTCCAACCTGGTTGTTCTATGATTCTATGATTCTATGAAGACAGAGGGAGACACAATCACAGTTTTTCTTTCCCTGGTCCCCACTGCTTTAGCAAACATGTGATCAGACCCAACAGTAAGAGTCCATCGATTTGGGATTCAGGGCTGATAAACTACCAGTGAAGGCGGAAGCCAGTGTTTGTTAGCATTGTGGCACATCTTGCCAGGGAACAAGAGAAAACTCAAAGTGCGCTGTGAAAAGGAGGTAAGAAGAGTCCAGCCTCGTGGTGCAGGATCTTGAGGTGTCCTCCTGAAGTGCGACTGTTGCTATTGGGGAAAGGGGACATCATGGAGCAGGGAATGACTGAGAGATAGAAGAGGTTGACGGCAGAGAGGAAGTGAATGCAATGGGGGCATTTGTTGAAAAAGTGGCTGGGAACCCTTCTCCAAGTCTCCTGTGCCACAATTGCTTTCTGTGTTTGCAAATGCGAGGGAGGAGTGGGGTATGGGGTCATTGCACTGGAGGCTGCTGGAGCAGAAACAGCTGCGGGGAAATCATAGAATCATAGAACAACCAGGTTGGAAGGGACCCATCGGATCTTCTAGTCCAACCATTCCTATCAAACACTAAACCAAGTCCCTCAAGACCTCATCCACCTGTGCCTTAAACGCCTCCAGGGAAGGTGAATCAACCACCTCCCTGGGCAGCCTATTCCAATGCCCAATGACCCTTTCTGGGAAAAACTTCCTCCTAATCTCTAGCCTAAATCTCCCCTGGCGGAGCTTGAGGCCATTCCCTCTTGTCCTGTCCCGTGTCACTTGGGAGAAGAGCCCAGCTCCCTCCTCTCTACAACCTCCCTTCAGGTAGTTGTAGAGAGTAATGAAGTCTCCTCTCAGCCTCCTCTTCTCCAGGCTAAACAACCCCAGCTCTCTCAGCCACTGAGAAGAAATCCCACTGGCAAGACTGGACCAAGGACCCGGGTGCTGCTGTTGGTCACTTTAACAAGGCAGAAATTATGTTACTGGCTATGCAGACCTCTAGCCAAAGCACCAGACTTCTTGTTCAGTCTTATCCCAAATTTTAGTACTGATGGACTATGTTTTTGCATGTTGTCTCTCCTCTCAAGCAGGGTTACCGGACAAATTAGGTGTTTCCGGACAAATCCCTGCACATACAGGCCAAGGGATGGGCTAGAGCTGTGGTTAACTCCCTAATACACACACCGTGCTCCAGGTACCGAGGACTTAATGAGGATATCAAGTTTGATATGGAGGTGGGTGTCACAGCTAGAAGTCACCTCAGCTACACTCCTGTATCTCCATTTTTACCACATCTCTCTCCAGCTGTGAACAAAAAGGATCAGGCACTGCTGTGAGTGATCCATCACCAGACAGGTGCCTGCTTCCCAGATGAGCTTCCCCTCACCGCATCTACTTCTCTGTCTTGACTAAAGAGTGCTGCTCAGACACGTGGAGATGAGATAAGCTGGAACCCTCCACACTGCTGATGACCCACTGAGGGGTAGACGACCTCATAGAATCATAGAATCATAGAATAACCTGGTTGGAAGGGACCCATCGGATCTTCTAGTCCAACTATTCCTATCAAACACTCAACCAAGTCCCTCAAGTCCTCATCCACCTGTGCCTTAAACACCTCCAGGAAGGTGAATCAACCCCCTCCCTGGGCAGCCTCTACCAGTGCCCAATCACCCTTTCTGGGAAATTTTTTTTCCTAATGTCCAGCCTGAACATCCCATGGTGGAGCTTGAGGTAATTCCCTCTCACCCTGTCCCCTGTCCCTTGGGAGAAGAGTCCAGCTCCCTCCTCTCCAAAACCTCCTCTCAGGGAGTTGCAGAGAGCAATGAGGTCTCCCCTCAGCCTCCTCTTCTCCAGGATAAACACCCCCAGCTCTCTCAGCCCTTCCTCATCAGGCCTTTTCTCCAGCCCCTTCATCAGCTTTGTTGCTCTTCTCTGGACTCGCTCCAGAGCTTCAACATCCTTCTTGTGCTGAGGGGCCCACAACTGAACACAGGATTCAAGGAGCAGCCTCACAAGTGATGAGTATAGAGGGAGAAGAACCTCCCTGGCCCTGCTGGTCACACCATTTCTGATCCAAGCCAGGATGCCATTGACCTTCTTGGCCACCTGGGCACACTGCTGGCTGTCGACTGTCGACCAACACCCCCAGGTCCCTCTTCTCCAGGCAGCTTTCCAGCCAGGTTTCTCCCAGTCTGTAGTTCTGCATAGGGTTGTTGTGCCCCAAGTGCAGGGCCCGGCATTTGGCCTTGTTAAACCTCTTTATGTACTCTTTATGCACTTTAAACCTCTTTATGCACTTTATGTATCAGGAACTCCATGTCCATTATGTCTGTATTCTTGGGGTCTGGGTTCTACATGAGGTGACTCGCAGCCTCTGTGGGAAGAGAAATGAGCTCCCACAGGGTGGGAGACAAACAAGTTCTTGCCTTTATCCAGCAGGGAGAAATGTGACCCTGTAAGCTTTGTGTCTATGCTGCTGTGTCTTACGAGGTCAGAAAACCTGCTACCATCCTTGGGATGCCCAAAGCCTTTCAAAATCCCAAGTATGAGTGCAGTTTCTCCCTAGGCTGGAAGAGGAAACCCTGAGGAAATGCAGAGCTTTGGGATTCATGGCTGTACTCTAGAAATAAGATCACCAGACTGGAAGTACAAGCCAGTATTGTGGACCTGAACTACTCTAGGAAAGCTGCACTTCAGAATTGACATTGTTGAACTCGATGATCTGGTGGGTCTCTTCCAACCTGGTGATTCTATGAATCTTATCCTCCTGGAGCCCCTGGCCTCACAGGCAGGTGACAAAAGCTGTCATGACTGTCCTGAGCCCATCAGATAGTCACCCGTACTGGAAAGGTTCTGATCCTCTTCTGGCTGGCACCTAATCCCCCCTTTCCTCTCCAAACTGCTGCAGGCAGCACCCACCCAGATGAGCGAGGCACACACTAAGCACCTACCCAAAGTGCTGATCTGCAAGAAACTCCAGAAAGAGCCAGGCACTCTCATCACTTTCCATAAGTATTTGAAAAAGAAAACCCAAGAGCTTATCTTGATCTCTCAATCCATCAGGTTTCTTTTCTCTTTGCTTTCTCTACCTCTTCAAGCCTGGTAATTATAACTCATAGCACCTGCTTGCTTTGAAATACCTTGGACTCCATCTGCCTGGCAGAGGAACAGACATAGTGCCCATCTGCTCTAGGTAACTGCTCACAAAAAACGAAGTCGTTAATTAGACTGACACACGACTCTTCCAGAATACAGACCTATGTTGTAACTGCACCTATAAACCACTGGTAACCAGATCCTCTGCCAGCGATCACAACCGTATCAGAGCATTACGTAAAGCCTTGGCAACCCTTGCAGGGCTCAGAGTGTTGTCATCAGTTGTGCGTGTTCTCTCTAATCCTCCCCACTGGGCTTACCAACATGTTTCCCAGACAAAGCAAGGCTTCTGGGAAGGAGCTCCCTCATGCTTAGTAAGAGGTTCGGTCTTCAGAGCTTTGTACAGGCGACAGGACAAGAGGGAATGGCCTCAAGCTCCACCAGGGGAGGTTCAGGCTGGACATTAGGAAAAAAATTTTCACAGAAAGTGTCATTGGGCACTGGCAGAGGCTGCCCAGGGAGGGGGTTGATTCAGCTTCCCTGGAGGTGTTTAAGGGATGGGTGGATGAGGTCCTGAGGGACATGGGTTACTGATTGATAGGAATGGTTGGACTTGATGATCCGGTGGGTCTCTTCCAACCTGGTGATTCTAAATTCCTCTTTATATTCACCTAGTGATCCCCACCAAGGTCTTCTTCCTGACAGCTTGGGCTTCAGGCAGTGATGGCTCCACATCCCGTAGGTGACAGGGAGTAGGTCTGATTCTGGCCCCAGGGGCATGTCTACAGCTTCAGAGGACCCATGCTGAGGGGTGTTTGTAAGGATAGGCAGGTCTGATATGGATGCAGGGTGTTGGGGTGGATTTGACACTTGCCTCCTGAGGCTCATTAGCACTCATGGGGTAGAGTAAGTAATGAGTACCTCATGATTAGTCCAGTTCAGTCCCAAGTGCTACTTAGACTTGGCTGTATGTGTCCTATCTCAGTGGGCATCCTCTCTGAATACTCAAAAGGTGAGATAGCTGCCATCTTTGGAGACAAGCGGAGTTTATTTATCATTATTTTTCACTTTCCTATTTCAGAACGTCCACTGACACATTAGGTTTTTGCTGTATTTCAGCTGTAACCTGGTGCTGTGCAGGCATTAGGTACCAACCTCTCTGTCCCACAGTGGCTAGAAGTATCCCCTTCTGTCCTACAAACAATGACCACCTCATCCATTGAATTGCCTGGAAGTCCTATGGGGAGACCTACATTCCAAACAATTGTTCTCATCTTCCTTTCAGTTTGGCTGCTTCTGCTGTAAACCTGAGAAAAGATTTGTGTCTTGAGAACTGTTTTTCCTCTCCTCTGTCAGCTCATCCATTACTGAGACATACTTTCCCTTCAAATCCTGCCCGAATCCCAGGATGACGAACATGGACATCAAATACAAATATCTGAAAGAGCAAGAAAATAACCAGCACACAATCCCTTTCTGTCTAGTTCTCTCCATTCCTGTTGGCTCCCATTTTCACTCCCCTTTTTTTGCTCTCCTCCCTGCTTAACATATGTTGCCAACTTGCAAAGCAGGTAGTTAATATTCCACCAAGTGCCATCCGAGTCCAGTAACTCATGAGCTGTGCCATAAAGCCACTTCCCCTGCTGAATGGAAAAAAAATAGTCTCTGGGCAGCACGAATACAGTGGGTCTCAGATATCTTGACCAGTAATACTTGGAAACCATGCTGTGTGTGACCTATGGGTGTTCTAGACTGGCTGATGTTTTGGCAATGAATACACAAGAGTCTCATAAACTTGTGGAAAATGACTCAGACATTTGAAAAAGAGGGGAAAATGTCTAAAGCAGAGCTCTACTGTCCAGCGAGAGGCTGGGAAGGGAGCTGGGTCCTGGTCTTGGGAAATGATGGATGGTGAGGAGAGGAGGAGTGAAGGAGCCCAGAGGGACTGGGCATGGGTTCTTGTGCACTGCTGGGGACCAGGAGTGAGGGGCTGAGGGGAGTTCTGTAAGGGGAATGACAATCCAGACAGGTTGGTCCAAGGGACCAAAGGTGCTGGGAAAGGGAGAAGGTCTCTGCTCAGTCACCTTAGACACTGGCTGGGGCAGTATGCTCTGGGACAAGTGATCAAACAAAGAGTAAAGACTGTAAATTGCAGTACAGCAGTTTTTGACTGCACCTGAAGAAAAGCTTTTTCCCCAAGTAGAACAGTCCCAGGCCAGGCCATTATCAAAGGGGCAATCTCCACTATTAGAGCAGTTCAAAGCTTGCATAGGCAAAGTTGCAACCTCCTCATGAAGTACTGGTGATAGTGCTGCTCCCAGCAGGAGGCTGGTGTGGACACCCCCAGAATCTGCCGACAGCCGACTTTGCCATGAGAAAAAGACACAGCAAGACTAGGACTGAAGTTAAGGATTCAGGTGAAGATTAGTTTCTCAGTGGCTCAGCCCAGTTCAGAATGTTCTTAGAAGCTTGGGCTATGTTGTGAGATCTGAACAGGCTGGATCGCTGGGCAGAGTCCAGTGGGATGAGGTTCAACAAGACCAAATGGTGGGTCCTGCACTTGAGGTACAACAACCTTGAGCAGCTACAGACTAGGAGAAGTCTGTCTAGAAAGCTGCCTGGAGGAGAAGGACCTGGGGGTGTTGGTTGACAGCGACTGAACATGAGCCAGCAGTGGCCCAGGTGGCCAAGAAGGTCAACGGCATCTTGGCTTGGATCAGAAATGGTGTGACCAGCAGCGTCAGGGAGGTGATTCTCCCTCTGGACTCAGCACTGGTGAGACCAAACCTTGAATCCTGTGTTCAGTTGTGGGCCCCTCAGCACAAGAAGGATGTTGAGGCTCTGGAGTGAGTCCAGAGAAGAGCAACAAAGCTGGTGAAGGGGCTGGAGAATAGGTCTTATGAAGAACGGCTGAGAGAGTTGGGGGTGTTTATCCTGGAGAAGAGGAGGCTGAGGGGAGACCTCATTGGTCTCTGCAACTCCCTGAAAGGAGGTTGTGGAGAGGAGGGAGCTGGGCTCTTCTCCCAAGTGACAGGGGACAGGACGAGAGGGAATGGCCTCAAGCTCCACCAGGGGAGATTTAGGCTGCACATCAGGAGGAAGTTTTTCCCAGAAAGGGTCATTGGGCATTGGAACAGGCTGCCCAGGGAAGTGGTTGATTCACCTTCCCTGGAGGTATTTAAGGCACAGGTGGACGAGGTGCTGAGGGACATGGTTTAGTGTTTGATAGGAATGGTTGGACTCAATGATCCGGCAGGTCTCTTCCAACCTGGTGATTCTATGAGTCTATGATTCTCAGTGGCTCAGCCCAGTTCAGATTGTTCTTAGAAGCTTTGGCTCTGCTGTGAGGTTACCAAACAGACCTTCCCTAAGCACAGTGGCACCTCCAGCACCTGATTGCAAACACGTCCATACTCAGAACTGCAGATATTTTAGTGACATGTGAGCTTTGGAGAATACAGAGCACATTTCTGCTGCAGTTATGGTTACTTTAAAGGAAAAGCACGATTGCAGCCTCAGTTTCTTCTCATGACTGGATCACCAAACGTGTTTTAAAGCATTTCTACCCTGACATTGCCCTCTATCTGTTAACCCAGCCCAGTTTGCATGTGTCCTCTGTGCTCCCTGGCAGGTCCGTTCCCCACTGTGGTCTACAGCAGAGAGGACAAAGCCTCTTCTTGGTGGATATTTTCTAGCTTTCCTTGAAATATGCATTGCTGCTGGTGGCCTTTTCATCACAACGCACACACGGGGAGCTGTAATTTCAACATCCTCTACCAAGAGAGTGTTCCTTCCTTGAAAACTGCCCTCCCCTCCTTTCTGTGCTAAGTGACAGCAATCTTTGCTGTAATTGGTAAAGAAAAGGAAAAAGGGACAGAACATCCTTGACAAAGGAACTAATGACTCAGTGCTGGGAAGCCCAGGGCCCCCAAGAGACTGTGCAACTCGCACCATTGATTTTAATGACTTACAGAGATTGGAGGTTTGGAAGATCTCTCAGTGCCTCTGCAGGGATGCGACTCAGCTGATTGTTCTGCAACATCCTATAATTAGAAAAAAAAAGAAAATTTTGTTTAAAAAAAAAAGAGCCTGACACAAAATGGAGGGTGTTGCTGCTCATTTCTGTAGTTGTCCTGGACCCCTGTGGGAAAGCTCGGGAAGTTGGAAAGCACCACGTTGACCACCCAGGGCTTTTAAACAAGCTTGCAGATGGGTGAGTTGAAGTCCAGGCTGACCCCGGATCCTGCAGCAGAGAGTCCTGGGGTGAGGTTGGTACTGGCAGGGGGAATCCAGTGGGAAGATGCCCTGTAAAGGGACCTGAGCAGGGCACACGGGCATCTGTCAGTCCAGAGTCCTGGGATGAGGTTTGTACTGCCAGGGGGAATCCACTGGGAGGATGCCCTGTAAAAGGGACCTCGGCAGGGCACACGGGCATCTGTCACTTCAGAGTTGTCCCATATTTGCTCTTGTGTAAGACAACCTTCTCCCAGTGTGTGGCAGTGGTCATTGCCCTGCAGGGGCTCTGGAAATCAGCCTGTGAGTAGTTTTCTTATGCAGCTTATGGGATAGTTGCAAACGTGATGGGTGAGGAGCCGCTCCATAGCAGTGCTTCCCAGCATTGGCACAACTCACAGCAGAAACCAGAGCTGTTGTGAAAAAAAAAGCCCCAAACTAGCCCAGGGGCTTCAGAGGGAACAGGTGACTGGAGCTGCTGGGCTGGGCAGGCAGGACCAAGAAGGACTCAGAAATGGAAGTGAGCATAGGGTGTGGAGAAGGACCATGAGGTAGCGGCACAAGTGACTGGAGAAGAGGAGACACTGGGTAGCAGTTCTCAGAAGTACCCCAGGGGTGCCTGGTTGGCTCTAGCGATTCAGGCAGGGGCAGAAACAGACCCCAAGGGTACTTCTGAGCTGCTAAGCCTCTATCATCTCTCACTGACCTCCTGGAGCAACACATGTGAATTCACTGATTTTGTCATCTCTGCATCTCTGGAAAGGTTAAGTTCTGGACTCAGGACCAGCCTCTGTCCTGAATCTGTTTGTTCCTTCCAGAACTGGGACATGATGGGCACATGTTCGCAGACTGGTGAAGGGGCTGGAGAACAGGTCATATGAGAGAGCTGGAGAGTGCCTGGAGAAGAGGAGGCTGAGGGGAGACCTCATTGCTCTCTCCAAATCCCTGAAAGGAGGTTGTGGAGAGAAGGGAACTGGGTTCTTCTCCCAAGGGACAGGGGACAGGACGAGAGGGAATGGCCTCAAGCTCCACCAGGGGAGGTTCAGGCTGGACAGTAGGGAAAAGTTTTTCCCAGAAAGGGTAATTGGGCTTTGGAACAGGCTGCCCAGGGAGGTGGTTGATTCACCTTCCCTGGAGGTGTTTAAGGGACGGGTGGACGAGGTTCTGAGGGACATGGTTTAGTGTTTGATAGGAATGGTTGGACTCGATGATCTGGTGGGTCAAGTGCAGGAACCACAGAGTTTTCTCACTGCTGCATCCAGAGCCAGTTCCCACAGGCTGCACAACTGCACCCCTCTGAGATGACTGTCAACAACAGAGGACATGGGACAGGTGTAAACTGTGCCTTGACAATTCCGTGATCATTGTCCCTAGTTCTCTTTTCACACCTGTGAAAGAGGAGTGTAAACCTTCATGTTCGATCCCATAGGTGCTCTCTATAGCCACTGGGGTGGGGAAGCTCATCCAGGGGGACAACAGCCACCCAAGGACCAGTACAACTGTCACCTAAGGACCAGTATGACTGCCACCCAATGACCAGTGCAACTGCCACTCAAGGACCAGTACAACTGCCACCCAATGACCAGTACAACTGTCACACAAGGACCAGTACAACTGCTGGGGCTCCTGGTCCTGCATATACCTTTGTTTCTGTGACCAAGGTGTGCTGGAGGGATAAAACACTGGCTCCTGCAGCCCAGAGAATAAATGCAACAATTCAGGTCTGTAAAAATCAAGAAGGCACTCAGCTGAATGCAGAGAGAAACAGAGTGAGGTTTTAGGAAGATGGAGCTCTGGTGGAACACCCATTGGATCTCAGTGGCTCTATGGAATTTGAGCTCAGTGTTCACATTTGATCAGTGGAAGTATCTGGAGTCAATATTAAAGCAAAAGCGATTGTCACACTACTGCTGGATCCTGCTCCCTCCCATCTATTATGAGTCCCTTCTCCAACCAGTTACTCAGGCTGAGACTTTCCAGACCACCATCAGCATGGATTGATTCCAAAACAAAGCCATTTGGGCACTGACAAATGATATTAAAAGAAGAGGCTTCAGAGACCTCTGAAACCACTGGAGTGTTGGACAGTGCTATTTGTCACCACAGCAGGGCAGCAAGAGAAATTTTTGGATGCTGGGATAGGGACAAGAAGCAGAGTTTCTTCATATTGTGGCACGTAATAATTCCAATAACTCATCGTCAGAGCATGATACAGAGAGGCCAAAAAAATAGTTCTAAACAGGGTTAGATAATTTTCTAGGGACAGGACCACCCTGGTATTAAACAAGAAGATCTTCATGCTGCCTCAAGCTTAGAAAAGCTCCAACTCTGTTCCCTGGGAGCTCAGGTTTAAGCAGGAAAAGACACGTTACATCTTCTAATGGATGTCCTAGGATGGCTTTTCTCACAGTCTGATATTAAGGACAGGTCAAATACAGTCAGTCCCTACATGTCATAGAATCATAGAATCATAGAACGATCCACGATTTCTGAAGACTGCTGCTTGAAGTATTTGTATAATGGAATTATTCAAAAGTCCAACAAACCCAAGACCTTATTCTTTCATCCTCCCTCAGTGATTGGTTGGACTCGATGATCCGATGGGTCTCTTCCAACCTGGCTGTTCTACGATTCTGTGATTCATGATCACTATGCCCCAGGCGTCCTCCAACTGTCACATCTCCCACAAGTCCTTCTCTGCTAACAAACAGCAGGTCCAACAGGGCACCTTCTCTAGTTGGCTCACTCATCAATTGTGTCAGGAATCTGTCTTCCACACACTCTGGAGACCTCCTAGACTCTTCCCTCTTGGCTGTACTATACTTCCAGCAAAAGTCTGGTGAGTTGAAGTCTCACACAAGGACAAGGGCTAATGATTGTGAGACTTCTCCCAGTTGCTTATAGAATAACTCATCAGCCTCCTCATCCTGGGTGGTCTGTAGCAGACTCCCACCATGAAATCTGCCCTATTAGGTAAATCTGATTTTCACCCATAGGCATTCAACCCTATCATCACCATCAATGAGTCTGAAGCTGTCAAAATTGTCTCTATCAAGGAGGACTATCCCACTGCCTCTCCTTCCTCACCTAGCCCCCCCTGAAGAGTCTGTAGCCTTCTGTAGCGGCATTCCACTCATCAGAGGTCCTGTTCTATTTTCAGAAATAAGAGGATTGTTTGTTGGCAGAGACCACACCTGAATAACCAGAAAAATGCTTGGATCAGGTCTCATCCCACCAGGATCCTTGCACAAGGCAGTCTCAGCAGACTTACAGCCCTCAGAGGTACAGGCCTGTGCATGAGAAAATGTCCCCACCTTGAGAGGCTGAAGTGACTCAACCAGCACAGTCAAAGGGCTGTTATTGCTTGAGGCAACTGTGCCTGGAGCCCATGCATGGGGATTAAAGACATTCCAACCTCTGCACGTTCCTCTTTCTTCTCCAAGGGATCATCTCTTGGATGTGCCTCACCATTCCCTTTGTCTCAAAGCTATTTCTATTCTGCACAAGCTTGGGGTGGTTAAAGACATACAATCCACCTGGGGGTTCCTGAAGTGTCCCAAGTCACCGGCAGACCTGCCATCCTGGGGCAACAGGTTTTTTTTTGGTGACGTTTTTTTATGTGTGCTCACAAGCCAGACCAGTCAGCACCTGCCCTGGACCACAGGAGATCATGGAATCATAGAATCACCAGGTTGGGAAAGATCTCTTGGATCATCGAGTCCAACCACTCCTATCTGCCACTAAATGAGATGCTGCAACTGCAGCTCAGAGGGAGAAGAGGAGGAGTGGCTAGTGAGGGTGGCCGTGGTCACTGGGTAGTGTCCATCTGGTCAAGTGCGAGCAGGGCCACACTTCTCAGGCTCATCCCAGCCTCTCTTTTGATGAAGACCAGCCATGGGCACCACTAATGTGGTGCGTGGTGGGACTGGTTGCAGGCAGCACTGGGTCAACGTGCTTGTGCAGGCAGGTGCTGGGCAGCACTCATACCATGGTTTGTGTGGGTAGGCTGCAGACAGAGCTGGGTCTGAGCTTCTGGTTGAAGCTTGTTGAGGAATGGAGCAGTGGGGTAGGCCATACCAGCTGCCTGCTGGGGGTGCAGGGGCTGCAGCCCAGAGGATGCAGGCAGGCATTTTGCCCTCAACAGTTTGGGGTGAGGCAGGCTCGGGTTGCGGTCGTACTTGGAGGCTTTCCCTGCAGAGTTTGGTGTAGGATTCCTTTTTGGCAAGCAAGGGTTGCTGCTGCATGTTCAGCCAAAGAAGTAAGGGGCCTGGCAATCCTGATGGGGTGGCAGAATATTTGTTGAGGGATACATAGAATCATAGAATCACCAGGTTGGAAGAGACCCACCAGATCATCGAATCTAACCATAACATATCTGAGGGTGAGATATGGTGCGGAGCTGTGACAACAAGCTCAGCCACATGGCCTGCTGGAACAAATGTTTCCTAACTGAGGGAGCTCCAGCCAGCGCACTCAGAGGTGAAGGGCATCCAGGCAGCTCACGAGGAGGTCTAGAAGGGCATGGAAGTTTCCAGTGTTCCAGAGGCTCTGATTAAACAGCATATTCTGCCATCCTGGAAAGCTCCAAGACAGGGAGAGCATGGACTAAGAAGCTAAATTTGCAAGAGGAAGACCTTGGTAGAGGAGATAAACCAGCCTACGGAGCTGGTTTCTAATGATCCTGTCAATGAAGTATGGACCCAGCAGCATCAGCTGCCATGAAGAGGGTGCGAGTTGGCCATAGAATCATAGAATGACCAGGTTGGAAGAGACCCACCGGATCATCGAGTCCAACCATGCTGTAGAGCAAAGCCCTGGAGAAGTCCACATGCAAAGTCTCTTTGCAAAGGCACCATCCAGACACCCATCAGTTGAGAAAGCCTCAGAGCACCAGCTACAGCTGCTGAGCATCCGTTGCTGTCAGCCTGCACTCACCTGAAGTGAGCCAAGGCAGCTTTCCTTGTCTTTACCTGGGGGCTGACCCAAGGCTCGGTGCACAAAGTTCTCAGCATAGTCCCATGTCACAATATTTTGTTTGTAATGGGGCAGCCTGGCTCTCCACTTGCTCTCTTCCAAGCCTCCACACACCTGCTTCCCGGGTGTACCCCTGCGTGGTTTCTGCGCAGGCCTATCTTCATGGCCACTTTCCAGGTGGTTTTTGTGCAGTAAAGAAGCTGCAGGAGGCAGAGCCAAGAATCTGGTCCTGCTTCCAGTAGCTCTGGGATTCACTCTGAGGGCAGGGAGAGGACCAGCTGCACAGGCAGGTTTGTGGAGGAATTCCCAGGGTGTTTCCCATCCTTTTTTAAAGCGTAAACTAATTCTCTGGAAAGACTGGGAAAACACCAGGCCCACTGACAGCACAAGATGCACATGAGAGTTTACTTGTGGACACGCACATGACTGCAATTAGCTCTAAGGCCCTAGCACATTAAACTATGAAAACTGTTACCATCCCCAGGTACCAGGCTGTCTCCTCAGGGGACACTGCTCTCACCAGGGGAAAGATCTCAGGTGGCTCATTTACTTTGTCACCACACCCCTGATCCTTCTCACTGCTTTTAAAGAAAGCAATTTGTTTTTCTACTTCATTGGGCTGCAGGAGCCAGTGTTTTATTTCTCCAACACACCTTGGTCACAGAAACAAAGCCACACGCATGAGCAGGAGCCCCGGTAGTTGTACTGGTCCTTGGGTGGCAGTTATACAGGTCCTTGGGTGGCTGTTGTCCCCCTGGATGAGCTTCCCCACCCCAGTGGCTACCGGGAGCACCCATGGGATCAAACATGAAAGTTCACACTCCTCTTTCATAGGTGTGAAAAGAGAACCAGGGACAATGATCATGGAATTGTCAAGGCACAGTTCACTCCTGTCCCATGTCCCCTGTTGGTGACAATCATCTCAGAGGGGTGCAGTTGTGTACCCTTGTGGGAACTGGCTCTGGATGCAGCAGTGAGAAATCTCCATGGTCCCTGCACTTGCACGTGTCCATGCAGAGCAGGTGGTTAGAAGACCACCTGGGCATGTGGTGAGGGGAAAATAGTTTGAGAACGGCAGGATGGCACAGAGGGTGGGACAAGGTGATTAGAGGCAAATCAGGAGATGGTGGAGCAAGGACCTGAGACTGCCAGAGGGTCTGAGGCTCAGATTGTCCCTTGGTGCGTGAGGACACCCTGGGGTCATTTGTGGTACCCATGGAGCATCTTTGCACAAGAGGTGCAGGAGGAGGGCATGGGCAAAGGGAGTCCCTTTCAACTATCCCAGCAAGAGCAGATGCCCTCTCCAGATACCCCCTTCAAGTTCTGTTGGTTTTTCATGGAGATAGAAGTGCAGAGAAAGGTAATTTGAGATCATCAAGCCCAACCATACCTTTCCACTACTGAACCAGATCCCTGAACACCTCATCCACCTGTCTATTAAACATCACCAGGGGTGGAGACTCCACCACCTCCCTGAGTAGCCTGTGCCAGTGCTAAGGACCCTTTTAGTGAAAAAGTTTTTCCTGATGTCCAGTCTGAACCTGCCCTGGTGCAACTTGAGGCCATTCCCTGTCGTCCTGTCACCTGTCACTTGGGTGAAGAGACTTGGATGCCTTGCTACAACCTCCTTACAGGCATGATCTGAAGCATGAGGGTATCAACTTCAGCTTTCACAAGGCAGCCTGGAGAAAGACTGTCTGTGCAACCATTTCCCAGTTGGAAATGGTCTGATCCTTCAAGTCTCTCCTCACAATGGGGTCACTTGTGAGTGTGTCCCTCCCTGTGCTGCCCTGTGGTGGAGCATGCAGGGTGACACAGAGCCCATCTGCACGTGGGTGGTCAGGTGAAGGGACATGCTCCTCTTCTACCATGAGCAGGGAGCTGAGCTGGCTCTGGAAAGGATGCATCACTCGTACTCTGCATCAGGAGTTACCTTGGCCTGACACAAATAGACATTGATCAAAAGCGTCTTGAAAATCTCCCGCGTTCCTGGAATAGAAAGTTCCTCTTGTTGAAATTGGGTGGGAGAGCTGCGGTTTTCCCTCAGTTCCTTTGATTTGTTGCCTAATGCAGAAGATGGATAAATCTCTAAGTCCTGAGATTTAGGGCAGGATTCATACTTTACATCTTCAGAAGATGTAGTAAACAGCCCTATACTCTCTAATCCTGGGAGCAGGTTTGTACCTGCTTGCTCTGTATAAACTGGACCGGCTACAACAATTTCACATTGCGGCTGAGTTCAAAACATCCCCTTGGGGATGAACTGTTTACTGCAGGAGATTTTTAAGATAGTTCCTGAAAGGGAAGAAGAGGGACTCCCACCTCCATACTCTACACAGCTCCTGCCAGGCTGTCAGATGCCTGCAAAGACTCATGTGACTCCATGAGCGTTGAGACACTCTGGTCCTTAGAAAATCACCTTAGGGAGGAATTAGGTGGTAGCTATTGTCACTCAGACCCTCCTACAGGGTTAGGCAGTCCCAGTCTTCCTCCACTGGACACACAGATGTGGGTGACCTGGACACAATGATGAAGAAGCCTCCTTTTACCAGGTCTGGCAGTTCCCAGGTACAACCTGTTGCCTGCAGTGCTCCTGGAACCAGCTGCACATGTGCTCATCACCCCTACGAGTGGGCTGGGCTGAGGCTAAACAGAGACTGCTCAAGGATCCTACCCTTCCTGGGACAGGTCACTCCAGAACCTTGTAGAAGCCTCCTGGGACATGCCTACGTTTGCAGCAAGTGTAGCTTGGCTGCAAAGAGGCTGCAAAGAGGTAGCTGAGCTGGGCAGAGCATGGGAGCTTCCCATGGCACCTGCCAGAGTGCAAATATCTACCCCCTTGGGTTGCCCCAAGCCAACCCCAAGACTGCAAAAGAGCCGACTGGGGCCAGCTTGAGGTCTAGACACCATGTTTAGGGGACACCATGCTAGGGGCATTTGATGAGTTTTATGCAAAATGTGAATCTCTGTGGATTCTTCTGCAATGTGTTTTCATGCAGCATGGAGGAGAGATGTGCCCTCTTCAGGATTCGCTGTAGCAGAAGTGAGGAAGCAGTGCAAGGAACTAGGTGGTCCTTCGGGTGCAACAGAGCTCCCCATCCACTGAGGGGCACAGTATCTAGAGTGGGTTTAACAACTGGCACTGCACCATTGGACTCCGTGGTCTGGTGGGTCTCTTCTGGCCTGGTGATTCTGTGGTTCTCTGGTTCTAAGCTGCAGGGCACCTGGGCTCTCCTGGAGACTCCTCCCTCCCCAGGTGTTGCTGCTTTGCCCTCTCCAAGGGATCCCTTTTTCTTCCAGGGGGGAACCAACAGCCTCTAGCTGTGCCTGGCTGGGCTGTGGGCGAAGGATGCCTCTCCTGGCATCACTGCTGCCCTGGCATCACCGGTGAGTCCCCATGGCACACCCTGCATCCCACGGGAGCGTCGGGGGGGAAGAAAGGCTGGGGGGCCTGGTGGCCCCCCAGCCAGGTAGGGATGGTTGGGAGGGTTGGTGGCTGCTCCAGTCTCACCTCTTGACCCCTCTGTGTGCTCTCGGGCTGGGAGGAGTTATCATTCTGGGGTGGGTGATGAGTCAGTGGTGGGACAGAAGCCCTTTGGATTGGGGCTCTTGGCTTGGTGAACTGGGGGTCCTCGTTGTGTGCCTGCTGAGGGACATGGGTTAGTGATTGACAGGGATGTTTGGACTCGATGATCCAATGGGTCTCTTCCAACCTGCTGATTCTATGATTCTATGTTGTAACTGGATGGCTGCAAGTCCCTGTGTATGGCCAGTGCCTGGCATGAGGGGCTGGGGCAGGTGGTGGAGGTTGTGACTCTGCAGTCAGAATACTTACAGAATCTTCAGGCTGTAAAGGCCAGAGAAGGCTTCCCCTGGGATCCTGGAGATCTGGTTTCCAGAGAGGCGCCTGCAGCGAAAAGAAGAGCCAGTAATGTGTCAAAATCCTTGTAATGCTGGTCCCTTGTCTGCAGAGGCTTAACTATAACCCATGCATCTTGCCACAGTCCCCTCGGCAGCACCTGCAAGCTCAGGCATGGTGCTGTGCTTGAACAACTTCTGTGTATCATTGCCATTTACAGCATGAGGAACGGGAAAAAGAAACAATAGCTTATTACTCCTGCCAGACCTGAACCTAGTGTTTCATAGAATCACAGAATCCCTAGGTTGGAAAACACCTTTGAGATCATCAAGCCCAACCATTCCTGTCTGCTACTAAATTATATCCCTAAGTACCTCATCCACACACATACCTCATCCTCTTTTAAACACGTCCAGGGATGAGGACTCCACCACCTCCCTGGGCAGCCCTTGCCTGTGTCTGAGAGTCCTTTCGGTGAAGAAGTTTTTCCTAGTGTCCAATCTGAACCTGCCATGGTGCAGTCTGAGGAGAGTTCCTCTCATTCTATCACCTGTCACTTGGGAGAAGAGATCAACACCCACCTTGCTAGAACCTCCTTTCAGGCAGTTGTAGACCGTGATGAAGACTCCCCTCAGCCTCCTCTTCTCCAGGATAAACAACCCAAGGTCCCTCAGCCATTCCTCATAACATTTGTTCTGTAGCCCTTACACCAGCTTTGACCTCAAAGACTTTCTTGTAGTGAGGAGCAGTCCAGTGGCAGCTCATGGCTCAAGTATGGCAACTAATACTCGCAGAGGACTATGCTCCACAGAGATTACAGCAGTGAGGGTGGAGCAGGGAGAGAGCTACTTTCTGCTCATACATGGTCCTGGGGTGACTGCCCCTATATCATGGATCTGTCCCAGTTTCTGCCTCCTGCAGGTTCTCCTTTTCCCTGTCCATCAAAGCTTGATGTCACCTCATTTGCTTCCACTACCTCATTCCCTGCCTTTCTTTGACCTGTGTGACCACAGCTAAGGCTCAGCTCCTTCTACACACACAAGTTCAGTGTCACTGCTGTGAGGGGAGACCAGGGAAGGGGTTGGAGGTGGGAACTATCATGTAGGTGTCACAGTAAAGCTGGCTGATCACAGAATCACAGAACAGCCAGGTTGGAAGGGACCCATCGGATCTTCTAGTCCAACCATTCCTATCTAACACTAAACCAAGTCCCTCAAGACCTCATCCACCCGTCCCTTAAACACCTCCAGGGAAGGTGAATCAACCCCGTCCCTGGGCAGCCTATTCCAATGCCCAATGACCCTCTGCGTGAAAAACCTCCTCCTAATCTCCAGCCTAAATATCCCCTGGCGGAGCTTGAGGCCATTCCCTCTTGTCCTGTCCCCTGTCCCTTGGGAGAAGAGGCCAGCTCCCTTCTCTCCACAACCACCTTTCAGGTACTTGTAGAGAGTAATGAGGTATGAGAGTAATGAGTATGATCTGGGTATGGTTTCCAAAACTAAGACAGAATTGTTCAGAGTGGCTCTTGGATAAGTTATGACTGGAGAAAACTGCAGAAGGGAAGACTGAGATAGGGATCATAGAATCATGGAATCACCAGGTTGGAAGAGACCCACTGGATCATTGAGTCCAACCATTCCTATCAAACACTAAGCCATGTCCCTCAGGACCTCAACTACCCGTCCCTTAAACTCCTCCAGGGAAGGTGAATCAACCACCTCCCTATAATAATAATAATAATGATGATGATGATGCAGCCTGGAAAGGATAATGCAACCTAGGAAGGAGATGAATGTGAAGGGATTGGAAAGGAATACAAAAGTGAAAAGCAGCATCACAAAGGGGAGGATGGCTACTGGGGCCACAAAGACCAAGGAACAATGTTCAGAATTGGATGAAAAGATTTATCCGAGGAAACCTATGGGATTCACCGTTGAGCAGCATCACCTGATCAGAGTGCTCAGATTATAGCAAGGCCCAGAGAGGGCTGGGACATTAACAGGTATTTGGGTTTTTCACTGACCTTGGAAACAGCATCACTGTTACCATCAGTTTTACTGATGTGGACAGTGTGTCTGAGATATTGTGGTGGAGCCAGAAGTAAAGTACAATACTCTTGAGTCTAGGCATGACCTAAGGAGCATCTTCTTCTGCTTCTCCCATGAGGACAAACGTGGACCAAGCCCATCAGTCAGAAATCATGAAGACAAGTTAAACAACCTAATTTACTGACATTTACCCTAAATTACTTCTAATTTACCCTAAATTACTGCCATTTATGCTTCACTTTCTGATCCTCAAGTGATCATATGGAGGTTGAGACTAGACTTCTTCATAGCCACAGGGTAAGGACCTTGTTGTCTGCTTGACTTGAAGTAAAATACTGCATCTCCCAAAAGAGACAGTGAATACCATTTGTGTCCAGAGCAGAGCAGGCGTGTGCAGGTGCTTGAGGTCTTTCCCTCCCTGTCTCTCCCCTCAACAATCTAGAGAAAGTTGCTCCCATAGTTAGGCCTCTGACAGCATAAACAGCTCAGGATCCTCTCTTTAATGTGTGAGCAGGTTGTAACCTGTCTCTCCACAGTGTGCAAGCTGCAGGGCAGGCTGGGCTATTTGTCACTTGAGGGCTGTGATTTGGCGTAATTGCTCCTTTTGATTGCTGATTTCCACATGGGAGGGATTGTCCAGGAGACTGGAGTTCTCGCCTGGAGGGGAGTTGTTCCTGCACAGCATCGTCAGCCTTCTCCCAGCATCTGCCCTCACTGCGCTTGCTCTGTCAGGGAGACTGTCTGTCCTCACCTCTCAGGAGCTGCTGCCTGGCCCCAAACCTTTGCTGGCAGCAGTCTACCTGTATTCACAATCAAATGTATCTCTTGACTTGTTTCCTGGCAGGTCTGGACCTTTATGTTCACTTTCCTGGGTGTGTTTGTGTGTTTGCCAGATTCCTAACTGGATCTGGGACCTGCAGGATTAGCAGGAAGGGAGTGAGGAGCTTGGATGGAGCCCAGGTTGGAGTTTCTGGCCTCAGAACAGGGTGGCAGGAAGCCCTGTGTGCTGGTGGGACGCATGCTGAGCCAGCTTGTGGCATCTCAGTACCACAGGCAAAACAGGACATGAGGGGAAAACCAACTCTATGGAAGACACCATGTTTCCCCTGAGCACCTTCTCTGGGTGAATTTAGAGGCAAAAGACGTCCCTCAGCACCAGGAAAGGCAGCCAAAGGCCTCTGTTGCTTCTGCTTCTGTCCTTGGTCCCACCACACTGAGACAATGCCATGTACCTGGCTCACCTGGCTTTTCTCTCTCTACCTTTATCTCCTCCCACCTGTGTAGCCAGGGCTGCACATCTCTTCTCCCCAGGGTGCAGATCCCCATGCTGAGCCAAAGAGCTGGTGCAAAGAGAGACAGCAGCCACAACCACTTCACTCCATCCACTTCCCAAGGCGATTCTCAGTGCTGTTGAGGTCCAAGATGGGCTCAGTTACATTCTATGCATAAAGAAACTGGGAGATGGAGAACGTTCATGCACATAGGCTGAGGTTTCACTTGCCTAGAGGGGTACATGGCCCAGATATGCACACAGGGCCTGGAGGTGCGGGCTTTGGGGTCTGCTGTACCTCCCAGGACAGGAGCTGCATGATGCTGTGTGCGGCAACCAGGTGTCCCAGGCAAGGGGACACGACTGTCCCATCTTTCTGAGAGTAGGCCAGGATGGATAGGTATTTTGGGGTGTCCTGTCCAGCAGGAGGAGAGGCTGCTGGGAAGAGATGCCCCCTTCCTTGTCGTTAGGTCCTGTGCCAGTTTAAGTAAGAGACCAGAGGCATGAAACTCTACCTGTGTGTTGCCTCTTCCTCTGGCCATGGTCAGCTAGCAGTCCCTGTAGTGCTTGACACCCTCTGTCCTGCTCACTTAAACTCTCCAGAGATCTCCCAGCCCAGCAGAGGCAGAGACACACCTGTTGAACACATCTCCAGAAACCAAATTCCACAAGAAATTCACTGAAATGGTCCCTTCCTTACTGTTTAAAAGTGAGCAATAACATTTGAAATGATGCTGCTGGTGTGACTTCACCTGAGATAGCTCTTCAGTTGCTCCTTCTGTGGAGAAGACTGAAGCAAATAACCCACCACAAAGGGCTGAGATGTGACATCCCCTTGTGCCCAGAGTACACAGAGGGAAGAGGAACTGCTCTTGCAGGGGTGAATGTCTGGTCCACAGCCCATGAGCTCTGCTCCAGGCACGCTCAGGTCTCTTTTTAGGATAGGTGAACTCGATCCAGCTATATGTCCTGTCATCTTGCAGCTTATGTCATGATTCAGGGTTGGGAGAAAGGTAAAGCTGTGCATTTAAGGTGACTGAAGGAAGAGGAGGGAGAAGGGGCAGGTGGCAGGCAGGGTGGGAGCTGCAGTTGGCTGACTTGCTTTGGAAAGCTCATAAGTTTGGTGGATTTTGGATTCTGCTCCCCCTACTTCCCTACTCCCGTGATTTCTGGAAAGATTCCTTCAGGCTTAGATCTGCATTCCCAATACACTCCAAGTTGGAACAAACTCACGGTTTACCACCTCACCGTTGCTTCAGTTCAGTTACCACAGGCTCCCACCCCCTTCTGTATCTTGGGCTTCTTGGTCACGCTCTAACTTCCATGGCACACCCAAAGGATGTTTGTTGGGCAAGATCGCTCATGTCATGTGCTCAGGCAAGAAGATGATGCCCTTATCATTCACATTAAGAGGCAGGAACATTGCCCATTGGCAGGACAGGACAAACACGTATGTCCATATCCCAGTGGAATTTTCCCCTTGCCAGATCTTTATTGAACATGTCAGCCGCCTGCTTTGATCTCCCACTCTGGTTCATTTCCCAAGCTCTAGCACTGTCAAGGCAGAGTTTGTGCCCAGATAGATTCTCTGTGTTCCTGTCTAAACGGTGTCATCACGCCAAGACTGTGCCATCCCCTGGCTGCAAAGAGGACCAAGGGCTCTGTGTTTGCTTAAGTCTGTTCTCGTGCTGGTGCAAAATGGGAATAAAGCCAACTAAGTCATGCAAATACATGGTGCATTTGAGAAAAGAGACAGTCTTGGACTCTCCCTTCCCACACAGGAATCTGCAGCTGGTCCCAGTGTGGTATCACCTGGAGCTGTCTCTAACATGGTCTTCTTTGTCTTGTTCCATCCCTGAGGAGGAGAGCATGCAGGCCCATTCCTAAATCTGCTCTCCATGCCCCCACCGAATGCCTGTTCCAACTCGATAGATTGATGGCATTAATTTCTTTTGTTTATGGTCCGCAAGCCAGTTTTCAACCCACACGAATGTTCATATGCAAGCTAGTTTGGAAGCATTTGCCAAGTAAGATTTAATAAGACACAACTCCTTAATGAGCAACCCAATACAGGACACCGAATGCCTTCACTCCCTCCCTTTTTTCTATAAGTTGTCAATTTTTTTAGGTGAGACTTGTTCCCTCCAAGCCTTCAGAGTACTTTTGACTTTTGTCTCTACTCTGGGTGTCCCATTTAGGGTACCTCAGAACAGACCTATGCATTTGTGAGGCAGTTTTCAGGAAAATTTGGGCCACGTGTCCTCACTTGCAAGGATTTTACAAATTCTGAACGCTACACCCAACTTGAACGGAGCAGAAAAAGAATTGAAAGAATTTTCACAACATTTTGAATTTGACTTGGGCTCCTTCAATAACTCAGCTTCATTTTAAAATGTGAAAGGTGGAGAACACTCCCTAGAAGCCCCCCTCCCCTGTTCCCACCTGTATCTTGGCCATGGCCTGAATTTGCACCTTTGAAGACTTCAATGGAGATTTAGGCTGGACAGTAGGAGGAAGTTTTTCCCAGAAAGGGTCATTGGGCATTGGAACAGGCTGCCCAGGGAGAGGGTTGATTCACCTTCCCTAGAGGTGTTTAAGGGACGGGTAGATGATGTCCTGAGGGACATGGTTTAGTGTTTGATAGGAATGGTTGGACTCGATGATCTGGTGGGTCTCTTCCAACCTGGTGATTCTATGATTTAACCTCCTCTCTGCTGTTACTCGCTCACTGCTGACAGTGCTGACAACCAACACTGCCCTCTGCCTACATGCAGTATCAGCCAGGAGGACAGAAAGTCCTGGATGACCCAGGACCAGCTCTCTTGTTGCTAACAAGTTGCAGAAGAGTCACAGCAGTGTGCTCCATTGCTCCATCCTTGTACTTTCTCAAACACAGGATCTAAGCAACACTCTGCGGGAACCACAATATCTAGGCATTCAGAGGAGCTACAGCTCCTCACCTACAGCTATCTGGAAATGGAGAGCTGTGTCAGGCAAGGTGGCTACCAAGGGAGCAGCAATGTTGCCTCCAAACCCCACCATGGCTGTAGAGAGGAGGGAGCTGGCCTCTTCTCCCAAGTGACAGGGGACAGGATGAGAGGGAACGGCCTCAAGCTCTGCCAGGGGAGATTTAGGCTGGACATCAGGAGGAAGTTTTTCACACAAAGGGCGATTGGAACAGGCTGCCCAGGGAGGTGGTTGATTCCCCTTCCCTGGAGGGGTTTAAGGGATGGGTGGATGAGGTGCTGAGGGACGTGGTTTAGTGTTTGATAGGAATGGTTGGACTCGATGATCTGGTGGGTCTCTTCCAATCTGGTGATTCTATGATTCTATGGCAAAGCAAGGTCATGGTCCTGCAAATGTTTGTCTCTCTGCCTGAGACCTCTGGATCCTGTTTTGTCATGGAAACCCACCAAAGCTGCTCTTGTAGGAGCACCCTGCTCCATGCATATTACTACATTGCTCCAGGAAAGACTTTTCTCCATGGTCCCAGTACACTCGAATGTTGCCCAGAAACATCAGCAACCCTTTACACAGCAGAGCTCTCACTGCAGTGCTGCCTCTCACAAGAATGAGGTTGCTGTGGAGTGAAATCCTGTGCTGCCCAATACTCCCAATGCCAGAAGTCTCAGATGTCTGGGAGCTGATGTGATTGCTGGTGGATGCTTGTACACCAGGCAGGGATGCACCACAACAGTGCTGGTTCTCCATCACCTGTGGTGGCTGCACTGGTCCCACCGCCCACATGGCAAGATGATTGGGAAGGAGTTTCTGCCCTGGTTGAGGGGACGAGGTGCTGAGGGACATGGTTTAGTGTTTGATAGGAATGGTTGGACTCAATGATCCGATGGGTCTCTTCCAACCTGGTGATTCTATGATTCTATGACGAGGAAAGGGTCACTGTGTTCATATTCCCAGCATATATGCTTGCATTTTATTTCATTTTGATTTTATGCTGTTTCTTGGCCTTCAGGTGCAAGAGGTGCCTGGAAAAGGGACCAGCCTGCAAGGGGAGGCCACGGTGTGGGTCCTGAGCCTGCTGTGCCTGCATTGATGCCGAGGCATGGACTGGCACTCCCTGTGATGGTGAGTCCCTCTGCCCTCGGGGCCTGAGAAGAGGCAGGTGAAAGAGCCAGTGGCTGGGAAAGGGTCTGATCTTGCCGCTGTGCCCTGAGGCAGGAGGTGAATGGCAATGAACACCTGCCTTTGGCTGCAGTTTCTCTTCTTGGCACCAAGTGCTTGTGTTTGGATTCAAAGTGCGGTAACAAAGCCCTTGCCGGCGAACACATTTCAACATGTTATTATTCCCAGGCTGGCTTTCAAGATCCTCTTTCTATTCCTTCTGTACTGATTGCTCTTGTTTCTCTTGGCTCCCAGCTCTGGCTTTTCAGGCTTCATTAACTGAAATTTATTAGCAACTTTAAACAATCTTCCTGCTGCCAAAAAGAGAGAAAGAAAGAAAAGAATGGGGGGAAAAAAAAAGGAAGAAACAAAGGAGAGACTAAACTCTAAACTCTGGGCTGTTCCCTGTCTGTGTGAGGCCCAGGTTGGAGTTCCTTTATCTGAGGAGGGAAGGACTGGTGAGTGACTGGGCTGTGACTGTGTCTGCTCCCAGCACAGCCTCTCCTGTGTCTGTACTGCTTCATGGCTGGAACTGGAGCTACTGGTGAGAAAGGCGACTGCAGACTGATGTAGACTGGAGAGGAGTCCTTGGTGGCATTGTCTCTTCAAAGCCGATTGAGACCGGAGAACCTTGGCAGCCTCCAAGCATGAGTGCTAATTGCATCGGCAACACCTTCCTGAGCAGCTTGCAGTAAAAACTAATGACTAACAGGTCCTGGCACACCTGAAAGGCCCATTCTTGTCACAGGATGGATGGGTAAATAGAGGCACTGGCAGGGAAAATTGCTTCACCAAGACCACACAGCGCGTGAGCAGTTTGAGTTGGAGCAGTCCTGATGTGCTCATCTGTGTCCTAACCACAGCTTTGCCTCAAATCCCTTGTGGGCCACAACCATTTGATCTCCAGAAGGGAGATGGGCTAACACAGAAATATAGAATCATAGAATTGCCAGGTTGGAAGAGACCCACTGGATCGTCAAGTCCAACCATTCCTATCAAACAATAAACCATGTCCCTCAGCACCTCGTCTACCCGTCCCGTAAACACCTCCAGGGACGGTGAACCAACCCCCTCCCTGGGCAGCATTTTCCAATGCCCAATGACCCTTTCTGTGATAAACTTCCTCCTGATGTCCAACCTAAATCTTCCCTGATGGAGCTTGAGGCCATTTCCTCTCATCCTGTCCCCTGTCCCTTGGGAGAAGAGCCCAGCTCCCTCCTCTCCACAACCTCCTCTCAGGTACTCGGAGAGAGCAATGAGGTCTCCCTTCAGCCTCCTCTTCTCCAGGATAAACACCCCCAGCTCTCTCAGCTGTTCCTCATCGGGCCTGTTCTCCAGCCCCTTCCCCAGCTTCATTGCTCTTCTCTGGACTCACTCCAGAGCCTCAACATCCTTCTTGTGCTGAAGAGCCCACAACTGAACACAGGATTTGAGGTTTGGTCTCACCAGTGCTGAGTCCAGAGGGAGAATAACCTCCCTGGCCCTGCTGGTCACACTGTTTCTGATCCAAGCTAAGATGCCATTGGCCTTCTTGGCCACCTGGGCCACTGCTGGCTCGTGTTCAGTCACTGTCAACCAACACCGTCAGGTCCTTCTCCTCCTGGGAGTTTTCTAGACAAACTTCTTCTGCGGGACGCAGTCTGGCTGACCATTCTGCTGTGGCCTAGGTGATTGTTTTGCTGTGCTCAAAACCCTCAGGAGCCACCCTGCTCTCACTTCTTCCCTGCGTGCCACCACCTAGCAAGCGAGTCTGCAGAAGACTGATACACTCAGGGCTCAACTGAATTCAGCAAACTGGATTTGCAGTATTCCAAAGTAGCCTGAAGGGTTTCATAGAATCATTGTATAACCAGGTTGGAAGAGACCCACTGGATCATCGAGTCCGACCAACTTAGAATCATAGAACAACCAGGTTGGAAGGGACCCATCGGATCATCGAGTCCAACTATTCCTATCAAACACTAAACCATGTCCCTCAGGACCTTGTCCACCTGTGCCTTAAACCCCTCCAGGGAAGGTGAATCAACCACCTCCCTGGGCAGCCTATTCCAATGCCCAATGACCTTTTCTGTGAAAAACTTCCTCCTAATCTCTAGTCTGAATCTCCCCTGGTGGAGCTTGAGGCCATTCCCTCTTGTCCTGTCCCTTGGGAGAAGAGGCCAGCTCCCTCCTCTCTACAACCTACAACTTGATGAAACAGGAAAAAAAAAAAAAACCAAACCAGCAAAATACAATTAAACCCCTTTGTGACCTCTCAGATTTATCGCATCACCTATAGCTCTTCCATTTCAAAGTGTGTATTAAAGCTGTTTGCCATGGATGACTGTTCAAAGATCCTTGTTAGGCTTGGTTTCAGTAGCTCTATGGAATGACATGACAGCTGCTGTGAGGTATCAGTCTTGAGGGCCATGATTTGATCCGCCCCAGGATTCCTTCTGTTTAAGGCGCGAGTAGACGAGGTGCTGAGGGACATGGTTTAGTGTTTGATAGGAATGGTTGGACTAGATGATCCGATGGGTCCCTTCCAACCTGGTGATTCTATGATTCTATGATAGCACAGAGCCCACAATAAAGTAGCAGTGAGGATCATCGCCAGGATCTGTGTTACTCCAACAGAGATTCCCAGAAATCTCAGCACTTGCAATTGCTTCGTCCACCTCAGAAAAGTGTACATTTTTTTACCACATCCCTCCTGATACAGGTCACTTAGATCCTCGTGATGTGCCTGCTTAGAGCATCATGGGAACTCCCTGACACAACAGGAGTTAAGTGGCCAGTCTATCTCTGTCATTTCCAGCCAGTCTGTGAAGTACGCCTCTGCTGCATCATGTTCAGTCACTGTCAACCAACACTCCCAGGTCCTTCTCCTCCAGGCAGATTTCCAGCCAGACTTCTCCTAGTCTATAGCTGCTCAGGGTTGTTGTGCCCCAAGTTCAGGATCTGCCATTTGGCCTTGTTACACCTCATGCTGTTGGTCTCAGCCCAGCAGTCTGATCTGATCCTCTTCTATTTTGCCTTCTGGCACACACACCATCTCAGCCTAAAAGTAACGTCCTCAAATCCTGCAGCTAAAGCAGTGAATAAACCCTCTCCCAGTGTGCACACCCCTTCCATCCCAGTCTGTAGCCCCGGTTACAATGTTAGGGGTTGCTATTGGAGCCAAAGGCACTGTCTCCACTGTCCCACTGTCCCCTCACCCCCGACCATGCTTCGCCCCACAGGCCCATTCCATACTTACAGCTCTTCGAGGAAGCGCAGGTGGTGGAGAGCTCGGGGCTGCAGTCGGCTGATGTTGTTCATGCTCAGATCTCTAGTGAGAAAGACAGGCAGAAGTCTCGGATCAGTCTTGCTGTGGTTTGCACAGAATAAACCCCAGTGCCAGGCTCTGTGTCACCTCTCTGCTGAGAGGGGAAGAACTTCAGTGAGAGACTGCAAACTGCATTTCAGCATAAATTCTTAGAATCGTGGAATGGTTTGAGTCAGAAGGGACCTCAAAGCCCATCCAGTTCCAACCCTGCCATGGACAGGGACACTTTCCACTGGATCAGGGGCTCCAAGCCCCATCTAACCTGCCCTTGAACCCCTCCAGGGATGGGGCAGCCACTCCTGCTCTGGGTAACCTGGGCCAGGGCCTCTCCACCCTCACAGCAAAACATTTCTCCCTAAGATCTCATTTCAATCTCCCCTCTCCCAGTTGAAAAACATTCCCCCCAAGTCCTGTCCCTGCCCTTCCTGATCCAGAGCCCCTCCCCAGCTTGCCTGGAGCCCCTTTCACTACTGGAAGCTGCTCTAAGTTCTTTGCAGAGCCTTTCCTTCTCCAGGCTGGAAAACCCCAGCTCCCCCAACCTGTTCTCAATACAGGAGGAGCTCCAGCCCTCAGATTACCTCCATGGCCCTCCTAGACTCATCTGACAAAGAAGAGGCTATTTTTGATCATTGTGTATAGAGAGGACACTGCTTGGCTCCTTCAGACTGCTGAGACGAAATGACAGGGACAGACAGGTTTCTCTCTTGTGCTGAGAGAGTAATAAGGTGCAATATAAAAATTCTATTTCATTCTTCCCTCTAATAAATATCACAGACTTGTGAGCTTCAGGAAGGATGTGACACTACCCTTATGTCCAGTATAAGTGGGAATCTGTCTTGGTGATGTCAAACGTGGAAGAAGGAGGTTTGTGCTGAGGTCATGGGCTGAAGTATAAAGGGGATGAGCTGCCTTCAGCAAAACCTGCCCTCACAAGAGGGACCTGTTGTTGAAGGTCATCAGATCTATGGTCCTGCAGATGCAGGATGGGAGCCTGCAGGTCACACATCAAAACCTGCAGGTCCAGGACTTGATCCTGCAGGTCACACATCAAATGCTGCAGAACATCACGAACTGACGCTGGGCTCTGGGGAGGAAATGGCTTCAGTGGAAAATTGGTTTATTGACAGGATTATTTAAATATCTTTGTACCCTTCAGTGAGTTCTGATAATCATAGAATCACCAAGTTGGAAGAGACCCACCACATCATCGAGTCCAACCATGTCCCTCAGCACCTCGTCAACCCGTCACTTAAACCTCTCCAGGGAAGGTGAAATAATAAAGAGGCTTAAAAAGTTTGGAGATTTTGTGTTCTTCATTTTCCACCATTTTCCACAGAATAAATCCCCACTTTCTGACCAAAGGCGGGTTACACCTAGAGGGGGACTAAAACCTAACCTTACGGTTTCTCTGGAGCTATGGTCCATGACAAAGCTGTGCAATTTAATGAGCCGTTTTGAATGATAGAATAACCAGGTTGGAAGAGACCCACCCAGTCATCAAGTCCAACCATTCTCATCAATCACTAAACCATGTCCCTCAGCACTTTGTCCACTTGTGCCTTAAACCCCTCCAAGTGACTCAACCCCCTCCCTGGGCAGCCTCTCCCACTGCCCAATGACCTTTTCTGTGAAAATTTTTTTCCTAATGTCCAGCCCGAACCTCCCCTGGTGGAGCTTGAGGCCATTCCCTCTCGCCCTGTCCCCTGTCACTTGGGAGAAGAGTCGAGCTCCCTCCTCTCCACAACCTCCTTCCGGCAAATTTCTTTTTTGGTCTTCATAACTTTCTCCTCTCAAAAGCAATGATGGAAAAATTCCCCCAAAGAGAATTCAAAGTTCTGTTTTTAGAATGAATGTAAAACTAAATTTATTGTCGGTCTTGTTCAGTGTTCTGTGCTGCGCTTGATATTTGGATGATATTGTGATACCACAGAAGGGTTAAAATATTATTTTGTGCTGCTCCTATTTTTATTTTTAAATCCCTAAGGGCAGTTGCTACTTAGCACCCACTAAAGCATCTTTTTTTTCCTACATCAAAGTGCCTCTTGTTTATGTTGTAATGAACCAGTCTGATGTTTTGACATGTTGTGAAACAATGTAAAAATAACAAAAAATAACATAAAATTAAAGACAATGAAAAAAATACACAGATCTGAAACATCCAAGATCTCCTTGAAATTCCTTAAGTTGCCTTCTGCTGGCTGTGCAAGGAATACTCCTTGCTTGCCACAGGAGACACTTTTTAAACCTCACTGAACATCACTTTGAGTGCCCAAACCTTTCCTAGACGCGGTGGAGACCTCAGAGCAGCTCCCAGTGCTGCAAGGGGCTCCAGGGAAACTGGAGAGGGGCTTTTGATAAGGGAGGGCAGGAATAGGATGAGGAGAAGGATTTTCAGCTGAAAGAGGGGAGATAGAGATGAAATATTAGGAAGAAATGTTTTCCTGTGAGGTTGGGGAAGGCCCTGGCCCAGGTTGCCCAGAGCAGTGGTGGCTGCCCCATCCCTGGAGGGGTTCAAGGCCAGGTTGGATGAGGGTTGGAGCCCCTGATCCAGTGGGAGGTGTCCCTGCCATGGCAGGGGTGGGACTGGATGGGCTTTTTCCCTTCCAACCCAAACCATTCTACAATTCTATGATGGAACAACCCCCTGTTCCATGCCCCAGGGTGGGCTGGGGTTGTGGTGATGCGGAGACCCTCAGCCTCAGTCATATATGGCAGCACATCAGTATGTGGCTGGTGATAATGGGGAGGTCACCGATATTTTGACCCCTTTTTTCTTCTCCCTTAAACCTGAAGAGGGAAAACATGCACTGGTTTCTGAAGAAATCTTGGGTACGCTGGAGGAGGAATATCATTACCCATCACTCTGACAGTCTCCCAGCTCCACCCTGGAGGACCTTTCTTTAAATCATAGAATCATAGAATCATCAGGTTGGAAGAGACCCACCAGATCATCAAGTCCAACCATTCCCATCAATCTCTAAACCATGTCCCTCAGCACCTCATCCACCTGTCCCTTAAACCCCTCCAGGGAAGGTGAATCAACCACCTCCCTGGGTAGCCTATTCCAATGCCCAATGACCCTTTCCATGAAAAACCTCCTCCTAATCTCTAGCCTAAATCTCCCCTGGTGGAGCTTGAGGCCATTCCCTCTCATCCTGTCCCCTGTCCCTTGGGAGAAGAGCCCAACTCCCTCCTCTCCACAACTTCCTCTCACATAGTTGTAGAGAGCAATGAGGTCTCCCCTCAGCCTCCTCTTCTCCAGGATAAACACCCCCAGCTTTCTCAGACGTTCCTCATCAGGCCTGTTCTCCAGCCCCTTCCCCAGCTTTGTCGCTCTTCTCTGGACTCGCTCCAGGGCCTCAACATCCTTCTTGTGCTGAGGGGCCCACAACTGAACATAGGATTCCAGGTTTGGTCTCACCAGTGCTGAGTCCAGAGGGAGAATAACCTCCCTGGACCTGCTGGCCACGCTGTTTCTGATCCAAGCCAGGATGCCATTGGCCTTCTTGGCCACCTGGGCCACTGCTGGCTCATGTTCAGTCACCGTCAACCAACACCCCCAGGTCCTTGTCCTCCAGGCAGCTTTCTGCCCTGCTTCTCTCCAGCACTATCCAGTCCCTGGGGGCTCCTAACCATGGCCAGGTCTGAGGAAAGGGACTCTGTCCCATCATCCCCTTGGGCAGTGAAGAAAAACTCCAGGCCTGATGAACAGCAAAGCAAATGCGGTGCAAACAACTCAGCTTTCGGTCTGCTTTTACCACTAACTCTCCAGTGTGATATCCCATGGGATGCCCACACCACATTCTCTAGAGCAGCAGATAATCACACTTGGCTTGGGGTGACGGAGATTTGGGACTGACCATGGTCAGAGGACAACAGAGAGGGGATGTTTTGAAGGAAGAATGGGATCCTCAAAGGGCTGTAAACGAACTTTCTGCAGACAGTCCTGGACGCAGGGATGTTGGTAGCCACAAAAGTACAAAATGTTTCTCCACAGGCTGCCCATGCTTGTGTGAAAGCTGAGGCACACAATTCTTGCCTGAAGTGTTGTGGGAGTAAATATTTCATTACTCATGTAAAGATGTTGTTGACTTGTTCCTGTGTTTTCCTGAGTTTGTGTTTTCCCTCTTAGTAAGGTTTCTTGTGTTATGTACATCTCCAGTGCATGCAAGAGTGGAAACGCTTCCTGTCAGGGTAATCAGGAAAATTATTTATCTCCTCAAGTGTTTTGGGGATGGTTACTTCAACTAGCCACATTTTGTTACTTTTAAAAGGAACCTATGGTATTTGAACCTTGTGGAATATTTTTTTTCCAGCAACATCTCATAGAAGTAGTAGGGATTGTTGAACTAAATGTGTTAGAGACTCCTTGGACCTTTTTCAGATCTGTCAACAACTTTGACTCTCCAAAGTAGCTCTCTCTTTTGACTGACTGGCATCCATTCGAGTCAAACAAGTGTTGGGTCTGGGCCCCTCACCACAAGAAGGATGTTGAGGCTCTGGAGCGAGTCCAGAGAAGAGCAACAAAGCTGGGGAAGGGGCTGGAGAACAGGCCTGATGAGGAACGTCTGAGAGAGCTGGGGGTGTTTATCCTAGAGAAGAGGAGGCTGAGGGGAGACCTCATTGCTCTCTACAACTATGTGAGAGGAAGTTGTGGAGAGGAGGGAGGTGGGCTCTTCTCCCAAGGGACAGGGGACAGAACGAGAGGGAATGGCCTCAAGCTCTGCCAGGGGAGATTTGGACTGGACATCAGGAGGAAGTTTTTCCCAGAAAGGGTCATTAGGCACTGGCAGATGCTGCCCAGAGAGGTGGTTGATTCACCTTCCCTGGAGGTGTTTAAGGGTTGGGTAGACAAGGTCATGAGAGACATGGTTTAGTGATTGACGGGAATGGTTGGACTCGATGATCCAGTGGATCTCTTCCAGCCTGGTGACTCTATGATTCTATGATTCTATATCGTGGCTATTGTCTTTTGTTCTGGAGAAAGCTCTACTATGACAGGGACTGTACCATAGCAGCCACTGTTATTGAGCTTCTGGCGAGTGTTCAGGGGAGGGCAATGAAGATGTTGAAGGGTCCTGAGAGTGAGTGTTACGAGGAGCAGCTGAGGGAAACAGGCTGTTTAGCCTGGAGAAGAGGAGGCTGAGGGGAGACCTCATTGCTCTCTGCAGCCTCTGCAAAGGTGGTTGTGGTGAGGTGGGTGCTGGGCTCTGCTCCCAGGTAGCAAGGCATTGAATGAGATGAAATGGCCTCAAGTTGAGCCAAGAAAGGTTTAGATTGGATATTAGGAAAATTTCTTTACTGACAGAGTGGTGAAGCCCTAGTAGAGGCTGCCCAGGGCAGTGGTGGAGTCCCCATCCCTGCAGGGGTTCAACAACCATGTGGCCATGGCACTTCAGAACATGCTTTAGCAGGTACAGTGGGCTTGGGCTGATGGTTGGAGTGGATGAGCTTAGAGGTCTTTCCCAACCTCAGTGATTCTAGGATTATAGCAATGAACATTATTCAGATCCCAAAATCACTTAAAATTCCAAAAGAAGACAGAAAGGTAGGGGAGGAAAAAGAGTGCTACAGCTTCATCTGGGCTTGCAATGTAGGACCAGCAGTAGAACTGTCCAGGTTCTTGCCTGAGACCACACTGCTATAGCAAGCCAGGACACACGATCCTTCTCCTGTCCCCAGTCTCCTGAGTTCGTCTTCCCACACTGACTGTCTTCTCTGCTATCAAACAAAAGATTTTCATTGTCAAATTTTCATAGAATCGTAGAATAGCCAGGTTGGAAGAGATCCACTGGATCATCGAGTCCAACCATTCCTATCAAACACTAACCCATCCCTTAAACACCTCCAGGGAAGGTGAATCAACCACCTCCCTGGGCAGCCTCTGCCAGTGACCAGTGACCTCTTCTGTGAAAAACTTCCTCCTAATGTCCAGCCTGAACCTCATCTGGTGGAGCTTGAGGCCATTCCCTCTTGTCCTGTCCCCTGTACCTTGGGAGAAGAGCCCAGCTCCCTCCTCTCCACAACCTCCTTTCAGGTAGTTGGAGAGAGCAATGAATCAATATCAAACAAAAGCTTTTCACTGTCAATTTTTGCCAGGCTATGGCCCGAAATGCTGACAGTAAAGTGAACTCCACCACTCCTGGAACCGAAACTGTTCTGATATCATCCCCATTTACCCATCAAGCAACGTCTTTTAAGGCCTTTTGAATTAGGTGTTAAAATTACCTCTGCTTCCCCATGGCACTGCACCAAAGCCATCACGGCTATAATTAGTGTGATTTAACATCCCCCCTTTCCCCATCTAATTCTAGACATTTATCATAAGCATTTCTAGCTTGTACCTGCAGGAAAACTGAGACACAGTTCATGGAAACTGAGCTCATGTGATTCAGCCTCAGACCTTACTCTGGCCCTCGAGGGGTTCCTTAAATTATTTGCTTTGATGTCGCCTTCTTTCATTTTGAACCTTTGATTGTTCACAGATTACCTGATCTTCCTCACCAAAAAATTATGTGACGCACACCATGCTTTGGGTGCTCCAGAGTCTGCCACGCTCTTTAACGGTGCTAGAAGATGGTTACCACAGTGTTTTAGCTCAGATGATATGAGCTTTAAAGATTAAAAAAGAATTTATGTTTGGTATAATTGCTCAGGGAGGTGGGATGCTCTGAAACATGGAGCCATGGATGTCCCTGCAGGGAGCACAGTCCCAGTAGACTCTGTCCAGCTCTGGTGAAGGCACCTGCAGGACCTTGTTGAAGTGCGTGATCTTAGAATGATAGAATCACCCGGTTGGAAGACAAACCAGATCATCGAGTCCAACCATTCCTATCAAACACTAAACCATGTCCCTCAGCACCTCGTCCACCCTCACCTTAAACACCTCCAGGGAAGGTGAATCAACCACCTCCCTGGGAAACCTGTTCCACTGCCCAATGACCCTTTCTGTGAAAAACTTCCTCCTAATCTCTAGCCTAAATCTTCCCTGGTGGAGCTTGAGGCCATTCCCTCTTGTCCTGTCATCCTGTCCCTTGGGAGAAGAGCCCAGCTCCCTCCTCTCTACAACCTCCTTTCAGGGAGTTGCAGAGACCAATGAGGTCTCCCATCAGCCTCCTATTCTCCCGGATAAACATCCCCAGCTCTCTCAGCCCTTCCTCATCAGGCCTGTTCTCCAGCCCCTTCACCAGCTTTCTTGCCCTTCTCTGGACTCACTCCAGGGCCTCAACTTCCTTCTTGTGCTGAGGGGCCCAGAACTGAACACAGGATTCGAGGTTTGGTCTCACCAGTGTTGAGTCCAGAGGGAGAATAACCTCCCTGGACCTGCTGACCTTAGGTCTTATGCCAAAAGGGCAGGGTTTTACGCTGCGATATGAGGGTCTGAATTAAGGACACCCTGCAATACTTGCCCAAGATATGTCTGAGCAATATCACCATGATGTACCTGAAGGGACAGCAAAATGTGTAGAATCATAGAATTGCCTGATCAGAAAAGAGATCACGGAGTCTAACTGTATGTTGATGTGTCTCACACAAACTCACGGTGTCTAAAAACATTTCACAAACTGGGAAGCAAGGAACTCTGTGTGTCAGCTCCAAAGCTCCTGATTTAACTCTTCCCAGAGTGTAAACAAAGTCTTTTCCCAGAGATACCTTCCAGTACCACAAGCAGTCAACAGACCAGAAGCAAAACAGGTTGAAGCCTCACTGGAGTAACACAATGAGATTGTAGCTGCTCAGTCAGAAAGGTCTGAAGGTGAAAAACGCAATGATGTGGTCTTGGCTGCAGCTAAGCACACAGCCTTCAGTGCCAGATGTGCATCTGGCTCAATATCTGTGAAGTGCCAGGTGTTGTCCAAGCCACTGGAGAGGATTTTCAGCATGCAGAGAAATGGACCTGTACTCCACTACTGTAAAGAGGCAAGGTTGCCCCCAAGAATGATAGAATCACCAGGTTGGAAGAGACCCACTGGATCATCGAGTCCAACCGTTCCCACCAATCTCTAAACCACGTCCTTCAGCATCTCATCCACCCGTCCCTTAAACACCCCCAGGGATGGGACTCCACCAACTCCCTGGGCAGCCTCTGCCACCGCCCGATAACCCTTTCTATTAAAAAAGTCTTCCTGATGTCCTAAACCTCCCCTGGTGGAGCTTGAGGCCATTGGGATGTATCCAACTGCTGTCCTCAGGGTTTGAGCTTATAGGAACCTACTAAGAATTCCAAATGGTGGTTGTCCTCTCAAGCCCTAAACTGATCCATGATATTAAAATCTTTACATTTTTTTACAAAGTGTTCAGGATGTTCTCTTCCCAGCATAGACTCAACCTTGCTCCTCTCAGTGCTGGTGCTGAACACAGGGACTGTATAGAAGATCTTGTACTCATGCAGTTGAGCAGATTTTTTTTCTGGCTGTGGGGAGAAGCTAATGGCTTGGTATCCTCTTGATTAATTAATTGCACAATTACAGCATTAAGGCTCCCAGCCCAGCAGTCTGATGTCTAGGGGAGCTTGTATAAACCACATCAAATTTCCCATCCTTATTCTGGGCAGGGCTAACTCCAGACCTGTTCTTGCAAAGCAAGAAACTTTTTCTCTCTGAAATCACAAGGAGATGAGCAAAGTATCTAGCTATCTGCTGGCCACTCTCATCAGCATCCAGCAAAAAATGCACTTATAGAAAAGAAGCCCAAAGGCAATTTATGATGGTTTTATAAATTCTTCAGATTATTCTAGAGTGATTCATAAAGGTTCTTGTTATCTCTTTTTCTCTTTATCTTGAAATCTCCGAGGTCACCACAAAATGCCTGAATTGCTCCGGGTAAAACTGGGGCTGACAAGAGGATGGTACTTGGAGACATAAAGCCAGATGAATTTTTTCCTAAAAGCCTGCAGGTTGCAATCTAAAGGTAGTCTCCCTATAAGAAAGGGAGAAAGGGAAGATAAAGAGATCAAAGCAGTAAGAGTTCATTTGCATTGCACCATATCTGGAGGCACCAGCACTGCTTCAATCCCATATCACTGCAACAGGCAAGAGAGGAACGTGTTTCTACTCCCACCTCTCCATGTTTGAAAATAGATCAATCATATTAAATCATCCCCCCTGTGTAAGCCCTATCGGAGATCTCCGCAATGTTTCAATAATAAAGACTCAGCCAAGGCCAGTTTGCCAAGGATTGAGCTCATCCCTGCACAAGCAGCTCTTCAGAAGTCTGGTCTGTGCAGTGAATAGCAGTGACCTACGGCAAAGCACAACTCTTCTACTCTTTTGGCTACTCCATTTCCAGCTCCTCCAGCAGCTGCCCTAGCTCTGCATGGTGTTATGAGCCCTCCATGCATGACAGCAGAAAGGGTCTGAACAGAGGATGCGATGCCTTTGTGCCCCTGCGAAGCACGAGAAAAAAATAACTTTTAGAAGGCAGGTTAGGGATGTCAGTGAACACCATCTCATCCCCACAGGGTCTGCCACGAGAAGGGTTCTCATGGAATGATGGAATCACTGAGGTTGGAAAAGACCTCTTAGGCTAGAGGTCATTGTTATAAGGTTATTATTATCATTTAACCTAGACATTAGGAGGAAGTTTTTCACACAAAGGGTCACTGGGCATTGGAACAGGCTGCCCAGGGAGTGGCTTAAGTCAGCTTCCCTGGAAGGGTTTAAGGGACAGGTTGATGAGGTGCTGAGGGACATGGTTTAGTGATTGATAGGAATGGTTGGACTTGGTGATCCGGTGGGTCTCTTCCAACCTGGTGATTCTATGATTCTATGATCAAGTCCAACCATCAGCCCAACTCAACCGAGCTCACTAAACCCTGTCCCCAAGTGCAATGGTTACGTGAGTTTTCAACCCCTCCAGGGAAGGAGACTCCAAAGAAAGGAGATTCTCCCTAGACAGCAGGAGAGAAAGGAAGGTCTGAGGTGCACAGCCAAGGGTAGGGAGAAAGGCTGCAGCTTCATGGAGGAGACAACCGAGAAGCAGCAAGGAGCTGCCTCCAGAAGGCACCATGTCATACGACAGGGGTGAAACGAAACAGAAAATGAGGGCAGTTTTTCCAGAAAGGCAAAACTTGAATCTTGCTAAGTGTAGTCCTAGAGATTTTTCTCGTGGGCTCCATCTCCTGGCTGCAACTGTCCTAGTTCCAGAGAGGAGCCCGAACGGCAATAAAAGGGAGACAAGGCAGGGAGAAGAGGGCTTGTCTTGCTGGTTATAGCTCTCATGAGCATGATGGGCATTGACATCTCTTCCAGAACTGATTCAATCGGAGCAGGGGAGTCTCCTACACCAAACCGAAGGAGTGGCTGATGGAGCCTCCTTCCAGTTTCTCTTATTTCACTGCCTGGACAGAGCAGTCAGTGCTCTGGGCTGCTTCGCGTTGGATTTGGGGCAAGGACCATATTCCCCAGTCCTGATACCGTTGTAGAAGTTCGTGGTTTTGGTAAATCGCATGACACAGAAGCCCAGAAAGAATTGTTTGTGTTGACCGAAATAATAAAAAATGTGGCTTTTTTTTTTTCTATCTCTCTCTCTAGTTTTGACACTAAAAAAATAATCTCAGAAAGGACATTGTAAACCCAACGCCTTCCAAAGGGGAAAATACTTTCTGTCCTTCAAGTGTCCAAGTATGATTTCACAGCCTCTTTAGAACTCTTTTTATGTTTTTGCCTCACATGATGGGACTCAGAATTGGATCTGGGTCAACACAAGTTTTTTTCTCCATATGAACACATCAAACTCAGAAGAATCTCTAAACTAAGAAGAAATAGAATCATAGAATCATAGAATCACCAGGTTGGAAGAGACCCACAGGATCATAGAGTCCAACCATTCCTATCAAACACTGAACTATGGCCCTCAGGATCTCGTCTACCCATCCCTTAAACACCTCTAGGGAAGGTGACTCAATCACCTCCCTGGGCAGCCTCTGCCACTGCCCAATGACCCTTTGTGTGAAAAACTTCCTTCTAACATCCAGCTGAAATCTCCCCTGGTGGAGCTTGTTGGACTATGAATGAGAGCAGGGAACATTTTCTCTTAAGCAAGAAAAATGAGACTGCAAGGAATTGCCCTTTTTGCAACTGTGTTCTTTGGAGCCACAGCCCAGCAATGTCCTGATCTCCACTAGATCCCTGGAAAGACCCGCACTTTCTCTTAAGTGTGGATTTGTTCCCTGCCCTTCTCCAGACCTCCCCTGGGCTCTGTTTCCCGGTTCCTGGGCTATTTGGCAACAGAACGAGTGACTCTTACGGAAAGTGAAACGTCTCATGCTGCCAGAGTGGGGATCCCCTTAACACCCTGAACCGCTACCAGAGAAAGAAAACCCAGGATCACCTTTCTCTTTGCTCCCCAGCCAAAGCCTTTGAAAGAGAAAACGAGCAATGAGCAGCAAACAAATGCAATTGATGCACCCATCACATTCGCCACACAAACATCCTTGTGATCAACTGAGTCATGGAAACACTGTGCTTTCAAGTTGGCATCTTCTGCTTTCATAGAATCATAGAATCACCAGGTTGGAAGAGATCCATCGGATCATTGAGTCCAACCATTCCTATCAAACACTAAACCATACCGTACCCTTTGGGGTCAGCTCAGGACATGTGCTTGAATCAGAGGACTTGCTGTGAGCTCTGGTTCTCCTTTGAGGAACAGGCTGGACTGAAACTGTGTGACCTTAACACACATGCCATAGCCACGCTTTACACTGTGCCCAAGGACAGATGCCACCACTGCCATACTCATCATCCTTTGGACTACATAAGGTTTGCATAAACTGTGTTTGATTGCAGAGTCCAGAGAAGAGCAATGAAGCTGGGGAAGGGGGGCTGGAGAACAGACCTGATGAGGAATGGCTGAGAGAGCTGGGGGTGTTTAACCTGGAGAAGAGGAGGCTGAGGGGAGACCTCATTACTCTCTGTAATTACCTGAAAGGAGGTTGTGGAGAGGAGGGAGCTGGGCTCTTCTCCCAAGGGACAGGGGACAGGACATGAGGGAATGGCCTCAAGCTCCACATGGGGAGGTTCAGGCTGGACAGTAGGGAAAAGTTTTTCCCAGAAAGGGTAATTGGGCTTTGGAACAGGCTGCCCAGGGAGGTGGTTGATTCCCCTTCCCTGGAGGTGTTTAAGGGATGGGTGGACGAGGTGCTGAGGGACATGGTTTAGTGTTTGATAGGAATGGTTTGACTTGATGATTCAGTGAGTCTCTTCCAACCTGGTGATTCTATGGTTCTATGAAACATTCTGGTTTCTTTCCCATTACAGGGATGTAGCAGCACACGGTTATTCCTGTGAGTCCTCTAACTGCCAAGGAATCAGAGAAAGGCTCTCTCATCCTGTATGGTCACAGTGTGACTCCTGCCTGAGATGGGGGCAGAAGCATCCTGCTGCGGAGACGGGGAAGAACTAGATCAAGGCACCACTGGAGTGTTGGACCAAGCCATGTCTCCCCTATCTCAGTGGGTTACGTCTCACGTATGGGGCAGAATTTGATCTCAAAGCTCTGAGGTTAGAGAATGAAGCAGTCACAAGTGAATTAGAGGGCTGGAGGACATGCACTACTGACCTGGAAGAAGCAGGCAAAATTTGGAAATATTTTACAAGGGACAAATTCTGATTCGACTTTTTTAAAGTGAAAAATGTCAGAGAGGTTGATTGAAATACTTTACTCTGACCTCAAACCATTTCATTCACATAAAAGCCAAACCATGACAAAGTAATCTTAAACGACAGACATTCCCTGCGTCGATTAACCTGAGGCTGAATTTGGAAAAGTTAGAAGTAAAACAAAACCCAAACAGAAACAAAACCTTTCATTTCAGGTTCAAACATCTTCAATGCGTCTTCATTCAAAAAGTTTGACCGCATCTGTGTGTTGCTTGGAAAATTCTGCAGTTGATGAAGAGCAGCTTTGGCTCTAGGAAACTGTTTCTCGGAGAAAATCCCTGTTTCCCTGCATATTGTAAATGGATTCTTCTGCTGCTCGTGAGCAAGATACCATTATGGGACCCTGCAAGGTCCCACTGCCACTGTGGGAGGGGTCTACAGCCCCATGAGAACCCTGGTTTTGGTGCTGGGCTGAGTGGTGGTAAATGGTGTTAAGTCCAGCTGGAGGCCAGTGACAAGTAGTGTTCCCCAGTGCTCAGTGCTAGGTCCAGTCCTGTTCAATGTCTTCATCAATGACCTAGATGAAGGCATTGTCCAATGGCATGAGCGTTAACACGGCCAAATGCCGGGTCCTGCACTTGGGGTACAACAACCCTATGTAGAACTACAGACTGGGAGAAGCCTGGCTGGAAAACTGCCAGGAGGAGAGGGACCTGGGGGTGTTGGTCGACAGCGACTGAACATGAGCCAGCAGTGGCCCAGGTGGCCAAGAAGGCCAATGGCATCCTGGCTTGGATCAGAAACGGTGTGACCAGTAGGTCCAGGGAGGATATTCTCCCTCTATACTCTGCACTGGTGAGACCAAACCTCAAATCCTGTGTTCAGTTGTGGGCCCCTCAGCACAAGAAGGATATTGAGGCTGTGAAGCGAGTCCAGAGAAGAGCAACGAAGCTGGTAAAGGGGCTGGAGAAGAGGCCTAATGAGGAAGGGCTGAGAGAGCTGGGGGTGTTTATCCTGGAGAAGAGGAGCCTGAGGGGAGACCTCATTGCTCTCTGCAACTATGTGAAAGGAGGTTTTGGAGAGGAGGGAGCTGGGCTCTTCTCCCAAGTGCCAGGGGACAGGACAAGAGGGAATGACCACAAGCTCCACCAGGGGAGATTTAGGCTAGAGATTAGGAGGAGGTTTTCCCAGAAAGGGTCATTGGGCATTGGAATAGGCTACCCAGGGAGGTGGTTGATTCACCTTCCCTGGAGGTGTTTAAGGCACAGGTAGACAAGGTCCTGAGGGACTTGGTTTAGTGTTTGATAGCAATGGTTGGACTCTATGATCTGATGGGTCTCTTCCAACCTGGTGATTCTATGATTTTAACCTCTGCCTTCAAAGCTGGGGTCCAGTTGTCAGGGTTCCATTTGTCCAGGCTCAGCCTCTCACAGGGCAGGCTCCAAACAGCAGCTGCTTCGTCTGCCTAATTTGGACCTTGTCTGCACTTACCAATAGTCACCTAAACAGTGACCCTGCAGCATCCTTGCTTTCCCCTTGCCTTCCACCTACCATGCTAGGGATTTTGTGTGGGTCCTATGCTGTATCTGCCCACAGTGGGGACGGTTGAGATACCACAGGCTATCTCAGACTGCACTTAAAACCCTTGTGTGTGGAGCCAAACCACAAAAGACATTGGCAAATCTTTGGTGAATCAAAGAACCATGTTTGTGTTCAGCCCAGAGCTGGCAAAGAGACTTCTGAGTTGTCTCTCTTGCCTTTCACATGCTTTGGACACAGCAGACAGGTCAGCAGGGTCCTCCTCTGAGCAGGATGACAGAGCAGCAGGGTAGGACTCTGGGGGAATAACAACCCTATGCCTGTGCACTTTGCCATTGATTCAGGTGTTTTTTAAGTATTTTTATCACTAGGCCTGTCTAGCAAATGATTGTGTCTTATTTCTGCTATGTGTGTTTAAAGTACTCTTATACTGCCAGTTATTTATGATATGCAGTAGTAGTCCTGAAGCACTGCACTATTTAAAACTGAGGCAGAATTCTTCCTGAACCTTTCTCATAGAGGTTTTCACAAATAAATATAAATGTATGTTTTTATAGAGAGAGATATCACATCTTACAGTTATCTTTCTGCGTAGATACGTTCTTCTTAACAAATATTTATGTCTTTATGTCAACAAAAGCTGTAAAATGTTCCAGGGTAAAATATGCAGATAGAAAGCACGATTTCCCTATATCACAAGGATTTCTTTCCTGGAATTCAATGAAGAAGTTGTATGGTGTGAATATTAGAATGGTTACCTTTAAAGATACAAATTTAATTAGTTAGCATAATATACAATAAGGCATACAATAAGGAAAAGTATATTGTCAATGAAGTTATAAATTTTGTATTTACTTTTGCTTAGTCATTATTAGCTGGAATTGGTCTAAGTGTTTGTATATGGGAAGTATATGACAATATTTTTTAAATATTTATACATAAATACAGATATTTACTACTAACATGTATAGTAAAATATATTGACTGATTTAACGGTTGGATTCAATGATGTGGTAGGTCTCTTCCAACCTGGTTCTATGATTCTATGATTCTAGGTGTCCTGTTGTGCTGTGAGGACTTGTTTGCCAGCATGGAGGTACTGCAAGGATACAGGATGCTCCTAACTGCCTGCCCTGAGCCCACAGGCAAGTTGCCCATTGCAGCAGCGCAGCAGCAGAACCTCCCTTAAGGTTTGTAATTTGCTTTTTAAGGCTGGTTTGGGGCACTACTTTACTCACGACTGTGAGAAGCTATCATTGAGACAGAGGTTGAGAGTTCCATGGGAACTTAACTAAGGCCGTGGAATTACAAACAGCAATTATACGACATCTGCAGAGGGGCTGCCTCGAGAGGAGAAAACCATGTCACGACCTAATGCCTGCTTAGCAATGTCCAGGGTTTGCTTTTCAGCTCACTGGTCTTGGAGGTGGTGGACTTGGTGCCAAAACAAGTAAGAGAAGGAACAATCATGTAATGACAAGGCTGAATATATTTAACACACAAAGCAGGAACGGAAGGCAATAATTCACTCCAGAGCAGGACTAGCTTGGGATAGTCTGGCATTGTAGATGATTTAGAGTTGGGCTTGGCAGGTGCTTTTATGGAACAGAAATTTAATTTTCTGTTGTATTCAACCTGTTCTCAAAATAGTTTAAACCACTCTGCTTTGTGGCATGGCCAACTATTAACTCTCTCAGCTGGGAAAGTGTACAAAATTGCCCTTTTCTAATTCTAGAGGTGAGTAGTACTTGGTGTTGCTGGCATCAGGGTAGTGGCATTAGAATCACAGAATCATAGAATCATAGAATCATCAGGTTGTAAGAAACCCACTGGATCATTGAGTCCAACCATTCCCACCAATCTCTAAACCATGTCCCTCAGCACCTCATCCACCCGCACCTTAAATACCTCCAGGGAAGGCGAGTCAACCACCTCCCTGGGCAGCCCATTCCAGTGCCCAGTGACCCTTTCTGTGAAGAATTTTTTCCTAATGTCCAGCCTGAACCTCCCATGGTGGAGCTTGAGGCCATTCCCTCTTGTCCTGTCCCCTGTTCCTTAGGAGAAGAGCCCAGCTCCCTCCTCTCCACAACCTCCTTTCAGGTAGTTGCAGAGAGCAATGAGGTCTCCCCTCAGCCTCCTCTTCTCCAGGATAATCACTGACTGGAGATGACCAGCCTCTTCAGCATCCTGTGCCCAGATACCTGGGTGGACTGGCAGAAACACTGGAGCTTGAGAGAGGATCTTACTCCTCTCCCATCCCAACCCTCTCTGCTGCTCCCCAGCTCTCTGTGCTGTGATGCAGGTGTGTGAACACTGAATTAAAAGGCATTAAAAGCAGAAAACATGCGCTCCCAGAGCTGTGGCAGAAGAGCAGATATGCCCTTGCAGTAGGATTGTCCTGGCATGGGTGTCTATGATGGGTTTTGAAGATCAGGCAGTGATGGGCTGCAAGGTCCTGGCTTCATCGAGCCCACAGACTCATCTCACACAAGGTGGTGGCCGCCATGCAGAGGTGACTGTGTCAACCCCAGCCCTGTCTTCGTGGTGTGGGGGCAGCTGACTTGACCACTTGGCTCTGGAAGTTGAATCTCCACCTTGGGCCTTATTAGACAAGGCTGAGATGCCAGAGCTATGGGTATGAATGAGTCTCTGCTGGTGTCCAGGCCAGTGTTGCATGTTTTGCCAACCTTCTGAAACTTAGAGTACAGGAAATCTCAAAAAATTGACTCTAGGAAGTGCCTTGCTTTTTCTCTCTCTCTCTCTCTCTTTTTTTTTTTTTTTTTTTTTTTTTTTAATGTAGGATGATGGATTTGGACGGGGTGAGAGGGGAAATAGCACCTTACTCAGGGAAGCAAAGCTATTGCCTTGTCTGAGCACCAGCAGCCTTGCCTTGGACAGAGTGAAGGAAAGGGAAAAAAGGAAAGACCTTGAGGTGGTTTAGAAACATAAATAAAACTTAAGAGGGCTTCCTAAAATGTCATTTAAGTCCTGTACTAGGGCTTTACAAAAGCTGAAGCATAGTTACCAGGGCAGAAAACCATGAGACTGATTGAGGGGATTAAGACATGGCCTTCAATCTGATTGATCAAAGACCCTTTATTGAGTTAGCTGTTCCATTATACACCCTTTTGGGTTACATAACAAGCTGTCCACGAGACTATCTACATTGTATTATTGGCTAAAGGCCAATAGTCCATAAGGCTACTACTAATATATTATTGGCTAAACAACTGTGAATTCTAAAAAACCCAAGTTACACAAAAATTAACTACGTTGATACTTTTCTTCTTTTGTTTTTCTCTCAGTTGGTTCCTATTCCCACCAAACTAGCTCTTGCTTTCCTCTCAGCCCTCTGTTTCAAGGTCTTGTCATAGTTGCTCGATATCAACAAGGTCTACAGCATCGAGTCAGCATTTGATAGGAATGGATGGATTTGATGATCCAGTGGGTCTCTTCCAACCTGGTGATTCTATGATTCTATGATTCTATGAGTCCTTCTTCCCTGTAAAATGTCTCCACAACTGATGTCACATGCAGAGAAAGGACATTGCTGGAGAACTCCCACTCTTATCTGCAAGGGGTGCTGGAGGCGATGGCGTGACCCTAGGACACGGACTCTGGCTGTTTGCCTTCCCCCACTACCCAGGCACCAGAGCTTTTGGGGTGCTTAGACTAATGCTGGGGTTACGTATGTCCCCAACGTGTTCCCCACCCTGATGCTCCCACCCTGTCTCTGGGCTGGGGTGGGAGAAGTGATGTCCATAGGGCACAGTGAGTGTGCTGCTACCCAGACAGCTGACCTGGCTGTATCCCTCTCAGACTCTGTAGGCAAAGTCTGTGCAAGGGGTGTGTTAAAGCCCCCCCCCCCAATCAGTAATATTTAAGTTTCTTGTTGGCTGAAGCTGCTTCAGTGGAAGTTTATACTGGACATTAGGAAAAATTTCTTCATAGAAAGAATTATCAAGCACTGTCAGAGGCTGCCCAGGGAGGTGGCGGAGTCCCCATCCCTGGAAGGGTTTAACAGACAGGTGGGTGAAGTGCTTAGGGGTATGATTTAATAATGGACAGGGATGGTTGGGCTTGATGAGCTCAAAGGTCTTTTCCAAGCTAACGATTCTCTGATTCTCTGATTCTAACCAGCTTGCTCTGACAATCGTAGAATCATAGAATCATAGAATAACCAGGTTGGAAGAGACCTACAGGATCATCGAGTCCAACCATTCCCACCAATCTCTAAACCATGTCCCTCAGTACCTTGTCCGCCTGCACTTAAACACCTCCAGGGAAGGCGAGTCAACCCCCTCCCTGGGCAGCCTCTGCCAATGCCTAATGACCGTTTCTGTGAAGAGTTGGTTCTTCACCAGTAAGAATTCTTATTGCAATGCGACTATGAAACATTATTTTGTTGTAAAGAAAATAAACATGAATCAGGTTGAGATGTGGGAATGTGATGTGGCAGTATTTGTCCTCGCTAGATTTGGTGTAGATTCTGGCTGGCAGTTCCCCTGCCACCTGCCAGAGCAGACCAGGGTCATGCTGTAGCTACAGGAGCCAACACAGGCTCTCCTTTGGCACACTCTGTTTGGCTGGTAGGGTTTATCTTAGCTTTTTAGGTTTCATAGAATCATAGAACAACCAGGTTGGAAGGTACCCATTGGATCATCGAGTCCAACCATTCCTATCAAATACTAAACCAAGTCCCTCAAGACCTCATCCACCCGTCCCTTAAACCCCTCCAGGGAAGGTGAATCAACCACCTCCCTGGGCAGCCTATCCCAATGCCCAATGACCCTCTGTGTGAAAAACTTCCTCCTAATCTCTAGGTTTCTGCTTCCCCAGGTTTCTGGCTTCCTTAAGAGTTTTTATCTTCCTTGGGTCCAAAGCAGAGCAAGCACCTTTGCAGAGTCCCATCTACTCCTTTCAATTTCTGTCAACAGTACAGGCAATCCTGGATCAATAGTAATTAAAACAATTTACTTAAAGTGGTGCTTAAAGTGAATGAAAAATGGAATTTAAAATACCGTTGGGAAGTTCCTTAGAGAATTTGAGCACCATGTTCCAATGCACCAGTTCTTCCAAGCATGTCCAAATTCATAACCTCCAAGACCTGGAAACCTCAGCAACCCAGAGACATTAAGAGATGATATAATGAAGTTGTGAAACTGCAGTCAATGGATCCATTTTTGTCCAAGCCAATGCTTGGCCTCAGTGGTCTGATGGGTCCCTTCCAACCTGGTTGTTCTATGACTTTATGATTCTATTTTGGGTTAAACCAACCATTCGCTACAGACATAGTGCTGGCCTGGAGCAGCCGAGTCTCTAAGCAATGTGGCAGCCTGAAGATGTGGAGGATCCCAAGAAAATGTTTTTTTCATGGGAAAAAGGATGATGAAGTGCCAGCATAGCTAGTGCAGCATTTCCTGATCCATGCCTGCTGCGCCCACATCAAGAAGGGATTGCAAAAATGCCATGAGGGCAGTTGCAAGTTGCGAAACTCTTTCTTCCAGATGAAAATGGATAATTTCTCACCCCTGCACAACCCACAAAACCTCACCTTTTGCACTGACTTTCCACTGGCCTGGCCATGCACCCACACGCTCTTGTATGATCTGGCGTGTGATACTGACTGTCCATGTTCTAATGCGCTATCGCAGGCATCAGGGCGATGGTTGATATTCTTACTGTTGGGGTAAGTGAAAAAGGGTTGGGACATTTTTATGCTCTGAATAAAAGGGGTCACCAACCAGACACGGTTGAGAAATCTGGCAAAAGAAGTGTCAAAGCAGGTGGGGCGAGCTGCACCCAGAGGCATAAAAAAACGTCGTCGCAGCCCAAGTATTCAGGTTCTTGCTCTTGTCTGTGAATGGAGCTGACGCTCAGAAGGCAAATCTTGCCTGCTGCAAACACAGGGCTCTGGGAACCCTCCCTACCTCCGCTTTGCTGACAAGACAGGACAATGGAGGTGGTTCCTGAAGCAATGAAAGTTCAAACTCCTCCAACCAATTACCTCATGGTAGTAAATCTTCCACCTCTCTTTCCCAGTCATTGGTGAAGCTTGTCTATTGTCTGGGGAGCTTGTCTGTCTGCCCAAGCACAAAGGGGAGAACAATCAGTGGGCTTGAGTAACATCTGGAAGAATAACCTAGGGAAAGGGCCAGGGAGAGCTGGGTGGGGAGATCTCCAGGAGGCTGCTCGGATGCCTGGGTGTCCGTCTTGCAGAGGCATCCAGGCTTGCCTGCCTGGTGCAGGTGTCATTCTGGCTGGATACTGGTCAGGGTCATGCTGGGGAGTACTAGAGACAAGGGTGCTGCTGCCTTGGAAGGGGATGGCTACCTCCTGATGGCTTAGGGAAGACCTCATTGCTCTCTGCAACTCCCTGAAAGGAGGCTGTGGAGAGGAGGGAGCTGGGCTCTTCTCCCAAGGAACAGGGGACAGGACGAGAGGGAATGGCCTCAAGCTCCACCAGGGGAGGTTTCGGCTGGACATTAGGAAGAAGTTTTTCACGGAAAGAGTCATTGGTCACTGGTAGAGGCTGCCCAGGGAGGTGGTTGAGTCACCTTCCCTGGAGGGGTTTAAGTGATGAGTGGACGAGGTGCTGAGGGACATGGGTTAGTGTTTGATAGGAATGGTTGGACTCAATGATCCAGTGAGTCTCTTCCAACCTGGTTATTCTATGATTGTACTGCATTATCCAAATCATGTCCATGCATCCTCAAGGTTTCTTCCTCATGAGGTCAAGCTGGGAGCAGAGTGGCAAACTCTGAGCTCTGGTAGATCAGCATGGTGAGCACCTCCTGGTTCCTTCTGGTGCCCCTGAGCTCCAGGCTGCTGGAAAACAATGTCTCTATGGTATTATCATCAGTCTTGGTGGTCCAGAGAAGGGCATGAAGCCTGCATATTCCCTACTTGATTAGGGGTCAATGGATGTCAAAGAGGTGACCTCTGCAGCCTTGTGGCTTGGTGCTCGTCTGACTTGCTGGACCCAGTTATGAGCAGCTTTGGATTGCTCACAGTACTACTCTTCCTAGGAAAGACCAAGGTCCTGGGGGATCAAATATGAATCCAATCCATGCTCAACCAACAAGGCACCACTTGCCTATTGCAACCTGCACAACATTAGTGCAGGAAATGAGAGGCAGTTGCAGTAGTGCCAGCTTCCTCAGGCTTTTTTGTTAGTCTGGAAGAACCAGGAGCTGCACTTAAAACTGCTGAAGCTGTTTTACTTCCTCCATTCGCAGTCTTCCCTCTCTCAAGTGATGTTATGGCCAGACTCCCAACCCTAGTCTTGCTAGACAAAATTATTGAAAGCAGAAGAAAGATGACTTAATGAAAAAAGAAGGATTTCCTTAAAATAAACTGCAAGTTCTGAGAAGAGAAGAGGCAGAGACTAGAGTTGTGCAAATCATAGAATCACCAGGTTGGAAGAGACCCACAGGATCATTGAGTCCAACCATTCCCATCAAACACTAACCCATGTCCCTCAAGACCTCGTCTACCCGTCCCTTAAACACCTCCAGGGAAGGTGAATCAACCACCTCCCTGGGAAGCCTGTTCCAATGCCCAATGACCCTTTCCATGAAAAACTTCCTCCTAATGTCCAGCCTGAACCTCCCCTGGCAGAGCTTGAGGCCATTCCCTCTCGTCCTGTCCCCTGTCCCTTGGGAGAAGAGCCCAGCTCCCTCCTCTCTACAACCTCCTTTCAGTGAGTTCTAGATAGTGCAAGCAACTCCAGTCTTGATTTCAACACCAGGCACGTCTTTCTCAGAATGATGCATATATTCATATATCTTAAAGAGACACCAGATTTTCAAGGAAATACCTCAGAGCACTCTGGTTCCCTTGATGCAATGGTTGCAAGGTAGATTCGAAACATATTCATCTGGTCCATTTATGGTTTTAACATTTATGGTTTTTACAACTGAGGTAAAAAGCATCATCCAGGTAGTTGGTACCGACTCCCACAGAGGAAGCTCAGAGTGAAAACTGTGTAGGCGCAGGATTTGCAGTATCAGGTCCTTACATCAGGCTGCAAAGTCATGGAATTTAATCTGGAAGAAATACTCAGTGGCAGGAGACAGGGCTTCCTGGCCATGGAGGGGTAGGTGTGGGATTTCTGAGCAAGGCTGGTGGTGTTTTTTCTGTAGTGAAAACAGGCCCCAGCGTGTGTTCTTGGTAAATAAGTGAGATTACATCAAGAATACACCCAACTACCATAATTTACTTTTCAGCCTAACAAAACCAGCCCTTTATGACTCTGGATACTGTCAGCTTGCTCGGGCAAAAGGGTTAACAAGGATGAATAGGGTTAACGAGGAAGAATATTGGGTTTCTTTTATTTCCTTTCTTAATTTTGAACATTTAGAGGCCTGGAAAAGGTCTTTTTTAAAGGAAAGACCCTAATTTTGTGTGATTCCAGGAACCAGTATTTGCTACGATGTCTAAGAAATGGTTTAGTGATTGATAGGAACAGTTGGACTCGATGATCCAGTAAGTCTCTTCCAACCAAGTTGTTCTGTGATTCTGTGAAATGTAAAAGTTTGAAATTGCTGCCAGTCACGTGTGCTGCCTTCAGTGATCCTGTAATCAACAACTGCTCCGTTTCCTGCCAACAGCTCTTCCAAACAGTGACTTGGGACACTGATTTTTGGCTTAATGGAGACAATCACTGGCACTTCTTAACGCCACCTTCCCAGCTTTCGTGCAGGTTTGCAGCTGAGGAGTTACTCTGTGTTAAGATCTGAACAGATACCTTAAGACACGATAAATCTGTGCAGGTTGCTCAGATGGTTTCTGTCCCAGCACATGTTCATAAGAGAAGAGAGCTCAACCTTGGGCCCCTCACCACAAGAAGGATGTTGAGGCTCTGGAGCAAGTCCAGAGAAGAGCAACAAAGCTGGTGAAGGGGCTGGAGAACAGGCCTGATGAGGAGTGGCTGAGAGAGCTGGGGGTGTTTAGCCTGGAGAAGAGGAGGCTGAGGGGAGACCTCATTGCTCTCTCCAACTCCCTGAGAGGAGGTTGTGGAGAGGAGGGAGCTGGGCTCTTCTCCCAAGGGACAGGGGACAGGAGAAGAGGGAATAGCCTCAAGCTCTACCAGTGGAGATTTAGGCTGGAGATCAGAAGGAAGTTTTTCACGGAAAGGGTCATTGGGCATTGGAATAGGCTTCCCAGGGAGGTGGTTGATTCACCTTCCCTGGAGGTGTTTAAGGGACGGGTAGACAAGGTCCTGAGGGACATGGTTTAGTGATTGACGGGAATGGTTGGACTTGACGATCTGGTGGGTCTCTTCCAACCTGGTGTTTCTATGATTCTATGATTCTGTTGGCTGTGCCAGGCAGTTGATGCCTCCTTCTCTGCTTGTGTACTCAGCCAGCAGAAAATGCCATAAAGCAATGAACTTATTGCAGAGATGGAGAAAAGGTTTCTGACCTTAATATGTGCTTTGTCACACATGCTGCTGGAGTGACAGTGCAAAACCTGGCAAATCGGCGTTAGACTTTCCAACTATTTGTGGAGGCAAAGGCTGCAAAACTCTGAAATGATTAAAATAGCCTGTTTTCAGTGTCCCTTGGAATACACTGTCCTTCATCCCAACTGACAGAATTGAATAAATGTAATTGCTTGAAATCAGTTCAGACAAACCATTGTCTTCAACTGAGAACTAATGTTCTTGGTTTTCAACTTGTGAGAACAGTTTATTTTCTTCTAGGATTTTTTCCTTCTTTGCTACAGTTTGTCCATTTCCACCTACAAAAGCCACGAGGCAGAAATCATATAGAACCCGGAGAAAGGAAGCTAATCTCATCAAGGCTGCCTGAAAGACTCACAATACATTTTTCAGCACAAAAGCAAAGCTTGTGATACAATCTTCGCTTTCCTTTAATACCTGTTTTCCACATGGAAAAGGGATTTCTGACATTCAGATCGTCATCAACTCACAGCCTCGCTGGGGGTCCAATTAAGAAAACTGCTAGGAAGATTATCTGAGCTACAGGTCCAAGCAGGTGCCTCCCTTGACACCGTTCAGAGTCAGTGTGAAGTCAAATCTGGTTTTGTTTGACCCAGCCACGATCTTTGGCTGAGCAGTGGAGGATGCCAGTCAGTTCATCATGATTCAACTTTCCCAGTGGAAACTTGAGATTTTCAGGCACACATCACTGTGTTCTGAAGGAAATATTCAATTTGAGGACAAAACGCAATTTTGCACTAAAAAAAAAAAAAACAACCAACCCTAAAGCAGAAGCTTCCTTCTCCCATTGAGCAGCTCCTATGGAGAAGTCAACGTGTAGCACTTGCCTGGGAAAACCACACCAGGAGCTGCTCACGTTTGAGAGAGGTTTTAGGAAGAGTTTAGCTTCCTTGTAGGCACCTCAGTCTGGATTTCATCAGAAAGCAGCACCAGCTGCATCTGTCAACACTACAGCTCAGGTTTTGAGCCCCTCAGGTCTGTTCAGCCTGGAGGAGACCGAGTGGAGACCTCATCATGCTCTGCAGCTTCCTCACATAGGGAGGAGGAGTAGCAGGCTGAGATCTTCTCTCTGATGATCAATAATGAGAAGGAAAAGGCTCTTCGTCCAGACAAGGGAAGCAGTCACTGTGCCAAGCCTGACAATATTCCAGAAACCTTTGTCCAGTGCCCTCAGATACTTTATGTGAATGCTGGAGTTGTCCTGTACAGGGACAGGAGCTCAACTTGGTCCTTATGGGTCCCTTCCAACTCAGGGCATTCTATGAGTCTATGATTCTATGAAATACACTGAGCACTTAAAAAACTGACTTAGTCACAAAGAGGAACGTGGGTGTCTCTGATCCCAGATGGAATGGAAAGAATGAAACATGAAATATAGGTCCCATGAAGTTTTGTTATTTTTTTCAAGAAGAGAAGAGTCAGGAAAGTCTTAACAGAATTTGACATTTCTACTCTCTGCCATTGTCATGATGGGACCAATGACCATGGGTTTATAATATTGATAATAATTCAGCAGAGGAAGGATGTGGATCTGTTGGAGTCCAGAGGAGGCTACAGAGGTGATCCAAGGGCTGGAGCACCTCCTGTAAAAGCTGAGAGAGCTGGGATTGTTCATCCTGAAGAACTAAGGTTCCTGTGGGACCTTAGAGCATATTCTAGTACAGAAAGGGACTACAGGAAAGCTGGGGAGGGGCTCTTGATCAGGGAGTGCAGGAATAGGATGAAGGGGGATGGTTTTTGGCTGAAAGACTGGAGGTTGAGATGAGATCTTGGGCAGAAAAATTTTCCTGTGACAGTTGGGAGGCCCTGGCCCAGGTTGCCCAGAGCAGTGGTGGCTGCCCCGCCTCGGAGGGGTTCAAGGGCAGGTTGGATGGGGCTTGGGGAAACTTGATCCAATGGGAAGTGTCCCTGCCCAAGGCAGGGGGGGTTGGAACTGGATGGGCTTTGAGGTCCCTTCCAACCCAAACCAATCCATCTTTCTATGAATCTATGATTTCACTAGCACTTCCCACATAGCGAGAGCACGAAGCACCCACAACAGGTTTGAAAACACTTTCTGAAGCAGAATTTTTCCACAAAAGTATTTCACAGCGTGGGAACTGCTCTGAGCAGAGGCAGGAGGAAAATCCTGGCAAAAGGTACATTTTACTAAACTCCCAGGTCAAAGGCGTGTGAAACTGGCTGGGGCAGTAGAGCTGGATACGCTGGAGCAACCAAGAGAAACCGAGAATCAGGACGATTGTAAAGGATGGATTCATGGATATTTTCACTTCCTTTTGCTTTTCTTTTCTAAACACTGGATCCTGAACCTACGAGATTATGTATTCCATTGCAGTAGAAAAAAGGTGGTCCCAACATCTGGTCATTCTTTTTGACTTCCCTGGGCCTGCCATCTAGTTTCAGAGACTGGATCTGGTGCAGCTTCCCTCCCATTCCTGGACACTGCCTAACAAACTGCTGCCTTTTTGATCATCTTGAGGAGTGAGCTGACAGCTTCATCAACCTGCCTGCACTGCTTCCATGAACATTTTCTCCTACAGTCATAACATCCACACAATCCCCTGGGGTTTTCACACAAGTCGTAGTTTTGTCAAAACTGCTTTTTGTCTGTTTTGTTCTCCTGGCAAAGCTCTGCCATCTGGCACTGGCACAGGTCCCTGTGATACTCTCCCAGTCCCTGGTTCCCCTCTCCCCCTCTCCTTTTAGCTCTGAAAACACCTTCTTTCATTTGTGTCTCCTTTGGGTCTCTTCTCCCAAGGGACAGGGGACAGGACGAGAGGGAATGGCCTCAAGCTCTGCCAGGGGAGACTTTGGTTGGACGTCAGGAGGAAGTTTTTCACAGAAAGGGTGATTGGGCACTGGCAGAGGCTGCCCAGGGAGGGGACTGATGGATTTGAGGTGTTTAAGGCACAGGTAGACGAGGTGCTGAGGGACTTGGTTTAATGTTTGATAGGAATGGTTGGACTCGATGATCTGGTGGGTCTCTTCCAACCTCGTGATTCTATGATTCTATGATTCTAGCCAGCCATCAGTCCGTAGCAACTGCATTTCCTTAACAGAGTTTGATAGGGAACTTGTACTCTCAATGAATGACTTCAAGTTGGGGAACATCTTGAGAGACTTTCTTGAAACTCAAGAACTAATTTCTGCTGGACCGGATGCCTGTTGGCAACTTCAATGAATGGTTTCCTTTTCTCAGAACCTGCTCTTTTGATCTCCTACCCTATCTATCCTTTATTATTTTACCTACTAATCTAATAGAATCATAGAATCATAGAATCATAGAACAACCAGATTGGAAGAGACCCACCGGGTCATCGAGTCCAACCATTCCTATCAATCACTAAACCATGTCCCTCAGCACCTCGTCCACCTGTCCCTTAAACACCTCCAGGGAAAGTGAATCAACCACCTCCCTGGGCAACCTCTGACACTGCCCAATGACCCTTTCTGGGAAAAACTTCCTCCTGATGTTCAGCCTAAATCTCCCCTGGTGAAGCTTGAGGCCATTCCCTCTCATCCTGTGCCCTGTCCCTTGGGAGGAGAGGCCAGTTACCTCCTTTGGTTCCTTACTTGCAGCTCCACTCCATCTGATGGCCCTAAATGGTCTGTGATCATCTGAATCACCCCTGAAAGCTTCTCAAAAGCTGTTGTTGCATTTGTCCCCTTGCATTTTTCAGACAGTAGAACTGGTTTAAACAATGGGCTAAGCAGGATGGTTAGTAGCCAGTAATCTCATTCCAGTGCCTTTAGAAGCTGTGTAAGTATCATCTGGTTGTGGCAGTTTTTGTTATTTGTTTTATGCACTTGTTCTCAGATTTGTCCACATTCAAAATGTCCTGTGTTTGAGCAGCTCTTCCTATCTCTCCCCCTCCTTTGGCCTGTCAGATTGCCTGCTTCTTGTGTGTTGGAAGGAGTTTATATTATTATTAGTGGCTGCAGTTGCACTGCAAAAGTAATTTGCTGTTAAATTTGGTCTGGCTCACTCACCCCATCTCCCAGTTACATGATGGGTGGACAAGAGACTGGATTTCCTTGCACAATATTTAGCCCTTTGAAACGAGGGGATAATATTATTAATTTCTGTTTCCATTAGAATCATATAATTATAGAAACACCAGGTTGGAAGAGACACACTGGATCATCGAGTCCAACCATTCCTATCAAACACTAAACCATGTCCTTCAGCACCTCGTCCACCCGTCCTTTAAACACCTCCAGGGAAGGTGACTCAACCACTTAAATCCACTTTGCCACATTTTAGGAATCTTGGCCAGAAATATGCTTAGGTCCAGATATCGCTGGGTGTCTTGGTGGGCTACAGCACCATGATCCGCAAAAGCAAGACCCTTCCTGCTACCGTCAGCCCACGGGAACAAGATCCTTAGGGCAAGCACAGCTACTGCTGTCATTAGGGACATCATCAAATCTTGTAGGACAGCACAGGGGCACGAGGTGAGGAACGTCTGTGTGAGTGCACACAAAATGTGTCCTCATCTTCTACATATTTGCATCCAGTTGTTAAATTAACAACCACAGAAGCTCTGCAAACATTCAAACACATCTGTAATAGCCATGAAAACACACTTGCAATGTAAAGCATGCTCACCTAATTAATGAAAGGAGGTTGTATAGAGGAGGGAGCTGGCCTCTTCTCCCAAGTGACAGTGGACAAGACAAGAGGGAATGGCCTCAAGCTCCGCCAGGGGAGATTTAGGCTAGAGATTAGGAGGAAGTTTTTCACACAGAGGGTCATTGGGCATTGGAATAGGCTGCCCAGGGAGGTGGTTGATTCCCCTTCCCTGGAGGTGTTTAAGGGACGGGTGGATGAGGTTCTGAGGGACATGGTTTAGTGTTTGATAGGAATGGTTGGACTTGATGATCCGATGGGTCTCTTCCAACCTGGTTTTTCTATGATTCTATCCGTATCAGAGCCTACCCAGAGGGACACTGCAGCTCCACGGGGCCTCAGAGCACCCCCTGTATAAACCCAATCCAATCCATTAGTAAGTCATCAGCAGTCATGATTTCATCAGGAAAGGTATTGGCATTGAACCAGCCTCGCAGGAGTTAGGAAGCAAGTATTTGTTTTGCCAATACAACACTTGGCTGTGGAGACATGATGCTTCTCCACTCCACCCTCCCTTTGGGCAGATGACCACGCTGGTTCTGAGAGTCACATTTGGGTTCCTTTATCCCTTTATCCCTTTATTCCATGTCAGAGCCAGCATGAAAGTACTTGGAGAATCTCTGAGAGGCGGCCAGAGGGTTTGTACATCCCTCGGCTTCGCCACAGGTGTCCTCCCATTCTTTTTGTGTGCAAGCAGGGTGGCTTATTTCCATCACACATCAAGGTTTTGGAAATCAGGTAGGGCAGTTGTGAGAAAAGACATCCATTGCTCTTGATCTTGAAAATTAGACTGCAGAGAATGTCTTCACAGAACTGCAACATCTGAGGTTTGGCAAGAGAATCCTCAGAAGATAAAACGAAAATGATCTTTTGGATGAGAGACAGACACCGTGAGCATTTGGTCACATTCTTTGGCCTCTCTGATGCTGCAGTTACCTTGCAAAATTTTTAATTATGTTTTTTAGAGATTTACAAATAATAATACTCTTGGACGTAGTGTTATTTTTTTTTTAAACAGGATGTGAATCAACTTGAGCTGCTTGTAAAATCAACCCCAGAGTATTTGAGTTGTCACAAACTCATATGCCAAATTAGAAGGGTGAGATTCTGAAAGGTCTTCCATCGAATTCCAGGGCTGCTTCACCTCCCCAGAGGCAACAGAAAAGAACATGAGAAATCACAGAGTTGGCCACACCAAAGACAGTTGCTAGGTTGTGGTGCTTTCTTAGCTTCATCACTAATTAATTAAAGACTTCATCAAATAACCTTCCCATTCCTGGGCTTATTAAAGACAGGGATGTTTGAATCTCACCTCCTCAGTTTAGAGGCCTTCAATGCACACGTCTACATCTGAACTAGACTTTGGATTCCCTTTATAGTCCTATAAAGAGAAACGAGTCCTTTAAGTGTGTGATTCACACAGCCTATTTTAGGTGTGCTTTTTAGGTGGAGACACGTCCCACCCTGGCTGCTGAGGAAATACGTGACAGTTTAAAACAGGTTTTTATAGTTGTCCCATTCAGAACACACACAGACCCTTCCCATCAGTTCATTGTTAAAGCAGATGTTTCTTGTTGTGCTGGAGGAGTAGTAGTAGATCAGGTAAAAGCCTTTCAACCACAGCTTTGTCCCTACACAAGCTGCTTCTAGTGACTGATGTGAGTTGAATTTAAGAGAATTTGCTGCTATTGGTGAGCTACCTGCTGCAGAGCCAGACCAAACTATCTGGGATGGGAACACCAAGCCCATTAATGCACCATGAGCACAAGATTCAAACATTGTTAACCTGCTTTGTCTCCAAATTATCATCTTTCAGAGAACCATAGAATCACCAGGTTGGAAGAGACCCACCGGATCATTGAGTCCAACCATTCCTATCAAACACTAATGTCCATCTGACTCAGCACCTTGTCCACCCGTCCCTTAAACCCTTCCTTAAACCCCTGGATTCCCCTCCAGGGAAGGTGAATCAACCCCCTCCCTGGGCAGCCTGTTCCAATGCCCAATGACCCTTTCTGTGAAATATCATTTCATCCTAATATCTAGTCTGAATCTCCTCTGGCAGAGCTTGAGGCCATTCCCTCTCATCCTGTCCCTTGGGAGAAGAGACCAGCTCCCTCCTCTCTACAACCTCCTTTCAGGGAGTTGTAGAGAGCAATGAGGTCTCCCCTCAGCCTCCTCTTCTCCAGGCTAAACACCCCCAGCTCTCTCAGCCCTTCCTCATCAGGCCTGTTCTCCAGCCCCTTCACCAGCTTCGTTGCTCTTCTCTGGACTTGCTCCAGAGCCTCAGCATCATTTCATTTCACCACCTCACTTTTTGGCCCGTTGGGAAGATGGAAAAATCAGGCTTTGTGTTAAAACCCTAAGCAAGCCAGCTCTGGTCCTGGACAGCAGTTTTAAAGTTTTGCCAGTGTAACATCTTTAGGTCCCTCGGCCACCCTGAAGATGATTTTGCCTACTCAGGGCTCACAGTCTTCAACTAAAGCAAGGGACTATGTAACACAGAATGATAGAATCACAAAATTTGGGGGTTTGAAGGGACCTTAAAGCCCATTCAACTCCACCCTTGCCATGAGCAGGGACACTTCCCACTGGATCAGGGGCTCCAAGACCCATTGAACCTTGCCTGGAACCCCTCCAGCGATTGCTTTCTCTGTGTAGAGATAGCCATAAGCTCACAAGGGATGGTTCAGCCTGAGGTCTGAGCAAGTCATCATTCTTGGGTCATTCCGGGATAACAAGCTGCTCACTATATTCTTTTTGACAAGCCTACCATGCTTGGGAACACCCAGGAGTGTATGATATATGCCGAACCCTGCAAGCACATCCAGGCTGTAGAACTAGTGATGCCTCCTGCATCTTTAATACCACAAGTTCCTCCTTTAGCTCATATTCTTTGATGTACGCTTACATTTCCTACCTCCAGGGAACCAGAACAGTTTTTGTTTTGGCTTATTAATCATAGAATCATAGAATCACGAGGTTGGAAGCGACCCATCGGATCACCAAGTCCAACCATTCCCATCAAACACTAAAGCATGTCCCTCAGGACCTCATCCACCTGTGCCTTAAACACCTCCAGGGAAGGTGAATCAACCACCTCCCTGGGCAACCTGTTCCAATGCCCAATGACCCTTTCTGGGAAAAACTTCCTCCTGATGTCTAGCCTGAACCTCCTCTGGTGGAGCTTGAGGCCATTCCCTCTCGTCCCGTCCCCTGTCCCTTGGGAGAAGAGCCCAGCTCCCTCCTCTACACAACCTCCTTTCAGGGAGTTGGAGAGAGCAATGAGGTCTCCCCTCAGCCTCCTCTTCTCCAGGTGAAACACCTCCAGCTCTCTCAGCCGCTCCTCATCAGGCCTGTTCTCCAGCCCCTTCACCAGCTTCGTTCTCTTCTCTGGACTCACTCCAGGGCCTCAACTTCCTTCTTGTGCTGAGGGGCCCAGAATGACCTTAATTAAGACAATACACCTTCTAGTCTGCATCTACCTTCCTACTGTTAAGGAAGTAGTTCAGTTTTTAACTTGTAGACTCACTGCCTACTGTGATTTCTGAGTGAAAGACTCAGATTTCGTCTGTGTCATGGAAAGAATTTATTGTCCTATTGGGAACAAAAGTTATTCACAGCAGCATATTCACTTTAAGGTAATGGGTAAATAATGAGAAGAAATCAAACTGTGGGATGGTGGTTAGGCTTGTATCGTCAGGGTAACTGGGTATGTTTTACTCTACTTGCACAATTTCCATGGCATTTCTCCATCCATTTATCTGTGCAGCTGTCTGGACTGACAAGCTGAGGTCTATCAATGATTTCACTCTCAGTTGCACTAAATTACAAGGATTTCTCAGCTAGGTCAGACTGTGCACTGGGATTAGAGCTCCTTGTGGAAAAATCAAAGGAAGTCTTTAAAGCCTAGCCAGATTTTCATTGTCGGAAATCTCGGAGTCCATCAAAAGGAGACACAGTCTAGACAAAACACCTACAAACTGCATTCCCATCTAAAAATTTCACTGTTGTTTTTTGTGGGGAGCCTTTCACAATTTCTGCTCAGATCAACCCATGAAACCATGGAATAACTCAAAGCAGCAAAGACGTAATTATGTCTTTGCTGCTTTGAGTTATTCCATGGTTTCATGAATCCCCAAGAAGAGATGTTTTAAAATAAACACTCCCCTCCCTCTGATCGAGGTTAGCACCCTTCCAGAGTGTCAAATCCAGGAAATACTGGATTCTGAGGAAACTCAGACAGCAGCCCTTCAGTTTGGGAGTTCTCCCTACTAGAGAACTCCTGGAGAGTCATTGAACACTTCACAGAAATCCTCCATACAGCACACACTGTACCAACAACTGTTGGATGAGAGATACTGAACATGAGCCAGCAGTGACCCAGGTGGCCAAGAAGGTCAATGGCATCCTGGCTTGGATCAGAAACGGTGTGACCAGCAGGGCCAGGGAGGTTCTTCTCCCTCTGGACTCGGCACTGGTGAGACCAAACCTCAAATCCTGTGTTCAGTTGTGGGTCCCTCAGCACAAGAAGGATGTTGAGGCTCTGGAGCAAGTCCAGAGAAGAACAACGAAGCTAGTGAAGGGGCTGGAGAACAGGCCTGATGAGGAAGGGCTGAGAGAGCTGGGGGTGTTTAGCCTAGAGAAGAGGAGGCTGAGGGGAGACCTCATTGCTCTCTGCAACTATGTGAAAGGAGGTTGTGGAGAGGAAGGAGCTGGGCTCTTCTCCCAAGGGACAGGGGACAGGATGAGAGGGAATGACCTCAAGCTCCACCAGGGGAGATTCAGGTTGGACATTAGGAAAAATACTTTCCCGGAAAGGGTCATTGGTCACTGTCAGAGGCTGCCCAGGGAAGAGGTTGATTCACCTTCCCTGGAGGTGTTTAAGGGACAGGTGGACAAGGTGCTGAGGGACATGGTTTAGTGTTTGATAGGAATGGTTGGACTCGATGATGTGTTGGGTCTCTTCCAACCTGGTGATTCTATAATTCACTGAGAAATCTACGCCACACCATGGCAGATAGGTACAGCATCTCCATGGAGGCTCCATGGCCTGAGGAACCCTCTCTAATAATGTTATACCTACATGATAAATAGTGAGATGCTTGTCTAGCCACACGGAAAGCTTCCTATACTCAGTTGTCAACAGCTGTGCCTGTGTACCCCTTAATGCATCCTGCTTTGAGCCCTAATTCAATCTTTTCCTATCCCATAGAGCTTATTTCTTTCTGGCCAACATACTCTGTTTCCGCTTGTTTTTTCTTATTTCGGTGCTTGCTTCAATGCAGAGGCTTGAACTCTAAAAGAACCCTGAGGATGGGGACCCATAACACAGTTTGAGAGTGTTAGATAGGTTCTTTTAGGTTTTTTCCCCCTTTTCCATGTTCTTGTAAAGATCATAGAATCATAGAATCGCCAGGTTGGAAGAGACCCACTGGACCATCAAGTCCATCGAGACATTTAAACCAGTTGGAAATGGAGAAGGCAAACTGCAAGCTGCCTATATGAACTGTCACTGCTAGGAAATCTGATCCATGCCTTTCAGATGACTAGCACCAGGCTGTCTTTGTGACGCCACGAGCTCCTGTGTGTTGCTGTGCCTGGTGGCTGGGATGGCCACCCCTATACATGGACATCCAGAAGACCCCTGAGCGCTTCCACAAGTGGCTGTAGATAGATCCTGGTAGAGCAGTTGATCTGTGAAGGTGGGTAGGGAGTGCAGTGCTGAACAGAGTCCCACTGGGATGAGAATCACTCATTCTATCATCCTACCAGACTCACAACAGGGCCTCTCTGGGCCACCCAGGTGGGTGCAAGAGATACAACTGATTTAGATTAAGAAAACTCACAGGCAGCTCTAAGACACTCATGTTTGGAGGGGGTTGGATGCGTGGATTTTGTGTGGGGCAACTGCTCACACTTGGTGAAAATCTGAGAGCTCACGTTTGGATGTCCCTGCTGGTCGCTGTGCTGTGAACAGTGCAGTGATCCTCAAGCAGAATGTTTCTAATTCCCCTTTTTTTTTGACAGATGTGATCCAGTACAAATCCACTTGGCTGCAGTCCCTGGAAGGTGGTGGATGTGGAGGATTATGGAGCAGATAAACGTCAAAGAGTTGAAGGACAGTACCAGGAATAAGTAAATCGCTGTAGACAATGCAGATGAGATGGGTTCATCCATTTAGATCAGTCTTCACATTCTTGTAGGAGGCAGCTGAGCCAGAGGAATGCAGAGCCTGCACACATCAGTAATAACAAATTGTTCCATTGTGACAATGGGAAGGTTCATTAATTCCAAGGAGTTTTTCAGCAGTGGGGGTTTCCTGGTGGCCAAGCTCCATGGGCAGGCCCAGTGTTCCTCAGTGCTCTCCCAGACTGAGAAATCATAAGGGGAGATGATGCAAACCTCCCGCCTCTGGCTGCCAGACGCTGGACCAACACCTCAGTTCTCAGTGTTGGCTTTGGTCAGATTTTCTTGGTACTGGTGGCTTGAGCAGCAGATGGGCTCCCACCCTACCCCTTCCCTGGTCCTGCTGGAAGACAGGCTGTGTGGGACAGCAAGTGGGGACAACAGGAGTGGGAGGCAGGACCCTGCTGTGAGGTAGTATGACCTGGAGAAGAGACTGTGGTCTTCTTGATGGGACTACAGTAGTGTCCTCATATGTGTAATTGCCATGTGCACTTACTTGGTCCTGGATTTCACCTTCCCAGGGCTTGAGGGACACCCAGTACAGCCAGCAAGAGGGGGTCTGCAGGGGCCCTGAGCTGGTGAGAGCTACCAAGGATGCTTCTTCTGGCAGAGTCAGGCTGCTCCTGTCCTTCACTCTCTCATCCTCACAGCTCCAGGTAGGGAACTGACCCAGATGATGCTCCACTGGCAGGGGATGCTGCTCCAGTGGAAAACCTGGAGCAGCAGCCCTGATCCCTCCCTATTTAGGGAGGGATCATTGAAGGGGTGACCCCCATGCCTGTGGCCTAGTCTCCTGGGAGAAAGCAGGGAGGTGCGTGGGCCACAGCTACCCTGCTGGTGACTCAGTGGCACTCCCTCTGCTCTTGCACCAAAGCATCCTCTGTCCTGTTCAGACAAGTTGCACCAGCATATGCAACATTGGAAAGCCAGAAATAACCCAAGATGACAATACCTCAGAGGCAGGTGCTACCAGGATCCATCTGCTGGAAACAGCCCTTTCTCAGGGAATATGTGGCAGGTAACACTTTAGGAATTCAATGGGCACAGCAAAACACCTTTCCTGGAATGGAGAAGGCCAGCAAAGGGTAGGTTCAGAGACCACATTACAGCAGTCTCCAGGCTGATAAGGTCTACACCTCCTGGAGAAGAGGAGGCTGAGGGGAGACCTCATTGCTCGCTCCAACTCCCTGAAAGGAGGTTGTGGAGAGGAGGGAGTTGGGCTCTTGTCCCAAGTGACAGGGGACAGGACAAGAAGGAATGGCCTCAAGCTCTGTCAGGGGAGCTTCAGGCTGGACATCAGGAAAAAAAATTTTATGGAAAATGTCATTCGGCAGTGGCAAAGGCTGCCCAGGGAGGGGGTTGATTCACCTTCCCTGGAGGTGTTTAAGGGATAGGTGGACAAGGTGCTGAGGGACATGTTTTAGTGATTGGTGGGAATGGTTGGACTTGGTGATCTAGTGGGTCTTTTCCAGCCTGGTGATTCTATGATTCCTCCAGCCCCACTACTCCAAGATCCAGGGACAAAGGGAGTTCTGCTCACAGCTGCTGTAGGCAAAATGGGGAAGTCCCAGGTACCACCCGGCCAAGGGAAGTTCAATGCCAGGCACATCCATGCACCTTCATCCCTGCAGGTACCACTCTGATGGTGGAGACAAGGAGGGAGGCCACACTACTCTTCCCTGTACCTTTTCTCCCCATGAGCTCCTGCTTCTCAAGCCACAGTTTCCTCACTGGGTAAACGCTCCTGTGGCCATTGCTCAGCCCTGACCTCCATGGAGGATCCTTTCCCAACAGCTTGAGATTTGCATTTGAGCAGATGGCTTCCCTGGTCCCCATTCCCTGAGCAGACAATGAACGTGCCTGACATCTCTAACAGCTCCACAGTGCAGGACCATTGCCAAGCTCTGATTCTACTCTGAGAAAGGGCTTCTGACAGACAGCTTGTGGCTTTCAAGGTAACCTGTCAAGTACATTTGTCATAATGTGATCCTCCATTGAGCCCTTCTATGACAAAGCTGCTGCTTTGAAAACTTGTATGTCAGTATCTGCTAGATATAATTAGAATATCCTGAATTGGAGGGGATTTACAAGGATCATCGAGTTCAACTCCTGGCCCTGCACAGGACACCCCAACATTCACAGTAGGGGCTGAGGGTATTGGCCAAATGCTTCTGGAATATTGTCAGACTTGGCACCACGACTGCTTCCTTGGGGAGCTGTTCCAGTGCTCCACCACCCTCTGGAGGAAGAACCTTCTAATGTCCAACCTAACCTTCCCCTGGCATCATCCTGTCATTCGCTTGGGTCCTGTCATTAGTCACCAGAGAGAAGAGCTCAGCAGCTCCTCCTCCCCTTGTGAGGAAGCTGCAGATCATGATAAGGTCTCCCCTCAGTCTCCTCTTCTCCAGGATGAACAGACCAAGTGATCTCATCCACTCCTCATCTGGCTTCTCCACTAAACCCTTCACTAACTCTGTGCACTCCTCTGGACACTCTCCAGCAGCTTTAGATGCTTTTTATCCTGTGGTGCCTAAAACTACACTGAGCACTCAAGGTGGGGCTGCACCAGCATGGAGCAGAGCAGAGTATCTGTCAGTGCTCTCTCTCTCCTGAAGGTTTTAATCTCATGACCAAGCAACCTGGGGCTTTGCTTCATGCTATGGAGAGAGGTGGTCCCAGCCTTGGAGGTCTATGGCTTATCCAAGACCAAGGTTTTGAAACAAGTAGAATTATGAGAGAAAACATGGTTAACAGGGTAGCAAACTCCTTTATTCCAACCACAGGTCTGCCTCCTGCACTAAGAGAAAATGCAGTTCTACAGCTAGAACAGATCAACCCCTGCAAAGATAAATCAAAGTCATAGGGTAGCAAAAATCCTCTCTTAGTGGATCTGTCAGGAGTTCAAACTGTAGCTGAGAACAGGAGCAGGTAGGACAGCCCAAGGAACCCTTGAAACTTTCTGATGTCACAAAGTCTTGACCTCAGACACAAAACTTCCCAGGCACTCTCTCATATCTGCCAGGCAGAAGAATGTGACAATTAAGCATTATTTTCTGGACCTTTAGACAAATCATGGTATAGATGTATCCTGCCCTAGAAGGATTGTGCTGTAACCAATTGTGTGGGACACAGGTCCTTCTGTCTCCAAAGAGCTGAGTGACAGGGTTAGGGGGAACAACAGTACAGAAATAATTTGATATAAAGTGAATAAAAGTGTTTTATCTATCAGAATTGGATTAATTTATCGAGATATAGCACAATCCTGTCCATAATAGCAACTATGATCTATACCATAATCTAGAAGATGAAGATGAACAATGGGATTAAATAAAGGATGATTTGAATATGGTTGTGGCCATGAATTCATGCTGTGATAACAGAATCTGGGAAAAGAGCCTTGACCAGCCTGCAAAAATCCGTGAGACAGAAGTAAAAGTGTGAAGAAGGATGCTGGAGGCTGGCAAATTAATGGAAGTGTGAACTGTTTTTGACTGGGATGGAGTTGATTCAATGTCTTCATCAATGACCTGGATGAAGGCATCGAGTGCTCCCTTAGCAAGTTTGCAGATGACACTAAGCTGGGTGGAAGTGTGGATCTACTGGGGGGTCGGGAGGCTCCAAAGGGATCTGAACAGGCTGGATCCATGGGCTGAGACCAATGGGATGAGGTTTAACAAGGCCAAATGGTGGATCCTGCACTTGGGGCACAACAACCCTGAGCAGCTACAGACTAAGAGAAGTCTGTCTGGAAAGCTGCCTGGAGAAGAAGGACCTGGGGGTGTTGGTTGACAGCGACTGAACATGAGCCAACAGTGTGCCCAGGTGGCCAAGAAGGCCAGTGGCATCTTGGCTTGGATCAGAAACGGTGTGACCAACAGGGACAGGGAGGTTCTTCTCCTCCTGTACTCAGACCTGGTGAGACCAAATCTTGAATCCTGTGTTCAGTTCTGGGCCCCTCAGCACAAGAAGGATGTTGAGGCTCTGGAGCAAGTCCAGAGAAGAGCAACAAAGCTGGTGAAGGGGCTGGAGAACAGGCCTGATGAGGAACGGCTGAGAGAGCTGGGAGTGTTTATCCTGGAGAAGAGGAGGCTGAGGGGAGACCTCATTGCTCTCTCCAACTCCCTGAGAGGAGGTTGTGGAGAGGACGGTGATGACCTCTTCTCCCAAGTGACAGTGGACAGGACAAGAGGGAATGGCCTCAAGGTCTGCCAGGGGAGGTTTAGGCTAGACATCAGGAGGAAGTTTTTCCCAGAAAGGGTCATTGGGCACTGGAAAAGGCTTCCCAGGGAGGTGGTTGACTCACCTTCCCTGGAGGTGTTTAAGGCACGGGTAGATGAGGTCTTTAGGGACATGGTTTGGTGTTTGATAGGAATGGTTGGACTCGATGATCCGGTGGGTCTCTTCCAACCTGGTTATTCTATGATTCTATGATTTTCTTTTTAGCAACTGTCGGGTGCTGTGTTTGGGGCCTGTGACTGTACTGATAATACAACAGTGTTGTGGCTACTACCGCTCAAGAGTGCAAGCACAGTTTGCTCCCTCTCTGTCCCCATTAGGCTCAGGCTGCACCAAGGCAGGTTCAGACTGGACATCAGGAAAAATGTTTCTACAGAAAGGGTTGGCAGAGGCTGCCCAGGAATGTGGTGGAGTCTCTACACCTGGAGGTGTTTAAAAGACTAGTGGATGAAGTGCTTAGGGGTCTGGTTTATTAGTGGACAGGTGGGTTCAATGATCTCAATGATTCTAAGCTGGGGGGGGGTGCGGGGGGGACACACACAGCCAGAACATCTGAAGTGGTCAAAAGGACATCCCATGCCATTTGGCACCACACTCAGCAACCTCATTACTCTCTACACCTCGTTACTCTCCCACTTCATTAGTCTCTCCAAGTCCCTGAAAGGTGGTTGTAGAGAGGAGGGAGCTGGGCTCTTCTCCCAAGGGACAGGGGACAGGACGAGAGGGAATGGCCTCAAGCTCCACCAGGGGAGACTTAGGCTGGAGATTAGGAGGAAGTTTTTCACACAGAGGGTCATTAGGCATTGGACTAGGCTGCCCAGGGAGGTGGTTGATTCACCTTCCCTGGAGGTGTTTAAGGCACGGGTGGATGAGGTCTTGAGGGACATGGTTTAGTGTTTGATAGGAATGGTTGGACTCCATGATCCTGTGGGTCTCTTCCAACCTGGTCGTTCTATGATTCTATGAAAAGCTATGGGAAAGGAGGAGGAAGGGGGAGCCTTTGAGTTATAGTTGTCTTCTTAAGTAACTGTTATGCGCGATGAAGCTTTGCTTCCCTAGAAGTGGCTCAGCACATGCCTGCTGATGGGAGGTAGTGTGTGGTTTCCTTGTTTTGCTGTGCTTGCATGTCTGGCTTTTCTTCACCTGTCAAACTGTCCTTACACAGACCCGTTATTCTTGCTCCATCCCACTGCGGAGAGACAGCAAGTGGTTGGGCGAGTACCGAGCTGCTGGTTGGGATCAGTTCCCAAGAGACTCTGGGGTGATGTGCAGTCCGTCCTTGTGTGTATGGCAGCTCAACCAGTCTCTTGACCTGTTCTGGCCTTTTTTTTTTCGGACAATCTCATCAGTCTGCTGCTAAGTCCTTAATTCTGGGCTACCTGGAAGGAAAGAGTCCAGCATAGTCGAAGGGAGAAACTCTACTCCCCACTTGCTTCACCAGGTAATATTCCTGTTCTTACAGTTTCACAGATCATAGAATCATAGAATAGTCAGGTTGGAAGAGACCCACTGGATCATCGAGTCCAACCATTCCTGTCAAACACTAATGTCCATGTCCCTCAGCACCTCGTCTACCTGTCCCTTAAACACCTCCAGGGAAGGTGACTCAGCCCCCTCCCTGGGCAGCCTCTGACAGTGCCCAGTGACCCTTTCTGGGAATTTTTTTTCCTAATGTCCAGCCTAAACCTCCCCTGGCAGACCTTGTGGCCATTCCCTCTTGTCCTGTCCACTGTCACTTGGGAGAAGAGGTCATCACTGTCCTCTCCACAACCTCCTTTCAGGTAGTTATAGAGAGCAATGAGGTCTCCTCTCAGCCTCCTCTTCAAAAACAGATAGATGTGATAGGGCTCTATTACTGTCCCCAAAACACTTGAATTTCCCAACTAATTTGTCAACCTCCTCCAGCTGGGGCTTTATTAGCCAGCATCATTCTGAGTTGGGGTTTATCCTTCCTTTTTGAGCTGGTGGAACAAGCCGCCAAGCAGTGAGCTCAATAAATCATGTTCTTAGCCACACCCCTCCCAAACACTGGGGCCAGAGGCAGCATTCTACATCTCTTGGAGGTAACAGGAATGGTCTCTAGAGAAGGCACAGTGCTGGGTGAATGAGATGGATAAACTATTTGGATCCCAGGAAATCACTGCCTGAAGACCTTTGTTTCCTCTTGCAGAAAACTGTAATGAGCGAGGAGCAAAACCAAACAGTTGTTGACACTGTCAAGTGGAGAAACGCGTTTTCATTGGAATTGAAAATTGCTGGTGGTTTTCAGCCATTTTTGGCTGAAAATTATCTCTGTTCAGACCAAAGACTTCCCAAAATGAAACATTATGGCTGAAAGCTTTTGAAAAATGACTTTGACTTCTGACCTTTCCGTAAGGAAATTCTGGAGACAGCAGCGGTGAAATCTCAGCCAGCAGAAACTGAGGACCCAGCCCAAGGGATTCATCTTGGTTGTGGGGACACATGGCAGACAGGTCCTTGTCAATCTTGTCTTCTAAAGTGACGCAGCCCCTGCCGGCTGACTTCCCTTGCGGTATCAGTGCTGGAGTGAGTGATACAATCCATTCATTTCTGAACCCTTTCCCGGGAAATGACTGATCCTCTCAGCATCCTCCCCTACTGTAATCCAGAAAAGCCTGGGTCGCTATGGCTAGCGAGCATCCAAGACCTGCCTCCCAAGACAGTGCATGATTTATAGATTTATATAGTCTCCAAGCATTTACGACAGCAGAGGAGGAGAGCTTCTGCACGGTGGTTGTAGTGGCTTGGGTTCTTGGCTGAAACTCACAGCCCAAGGTAAGAATTGAATACCAGCTGCTTTTCTCACCATGCTTGCTGCCTTCTAAGGGCAATGAGACATCTGCAGGGATTTGGATTGAGGTACTTTCCATCCATGACTAGTAATGGCCTGGCAGGGGGTTGGGGTAGGTTGCATTTCTGAGGTGCCAAGAGCTGTCTTGGGATGGTCTCTGCTATCCCCAGCAACTAGTGGGTTCCCATAAACTGCAACAGACTCTATGGAAAGGAAGCCACAAGACGTTAGAGCGCGACAGCTTCTGCCTCATCTCATTCTCTGGTGGTTGGTCCCTGCGCACTAAGAAAAGCCTTTCTTCTGCAGTCAAGTGGGCAATGAGAGCCTTCCTGTCTCCAGCACACATTGCATACAATCATAGAATCACCAGGTTGGAAGAGACCCATCGCATCATCGAGTCCAACCATTCCTATCAAACACTAAACCATGTCCCTCAGCACCTCGTAAACCTGTCCCTTAAACCCCTCCAGGGAAGGGGAATCACCCCTCTCCCTGGGCAGCCTCTGAACACTGCCCAGTGACACTTTCTGGGAATTTTTTTTCCTAATGTCCAGCCTAAACCTCCCCTGGCAGACCTTGAGGCCATTCCCTCTCGTCCTGTCCCCTGTCATTTGGAAGAAGTTATAGAGAGCAATGAGGTCTCCCCTCAGCCTCCTCTTCTCCAGGCTAAGCAACCCTTAGTGATGGTGAGTCACCATTGCTCCCTTTGCTCCCAACTCTGCTGGGGGAAAAGCTCCACTTATCAATACAATTGGGAAAGAGCAAGGCAGGGCTGGGGAGGTGACTCCTCCTTACTGAGGGGCCAGAGCTTGCTTGTGGGAGTTTAGCAATGGACAGACTTCAGTGGATGGACCTGACTCACCTCTCTCGATTCAGCCTTTGGTCTGTGGCCTCTGTGGTTTGGGTGGATGACCTGCTCCTGCTTCTGCACGCCTGGTTTCACAAGGGAAAGGGAGTAACAAGGCAATATTTCACCAGAAAAATACAAAAATTCCCAAGAAACCAGCATGCGTGGAATGTATTGGTCAGAAAACCTTGGCCACAGGGCAAACGGACAGGAAGAGAATGAAGAAGCACAACAGTGGCGAAACGTGAGTCCCAGAGCCTGGCATTCACAGAGCTGAGCAGAGACCTGCTCAGGGATGCACAAAGTGGTCCATGGGGCTTCTGTTTGCCAGACTGGGGCACAACAACTCCCTTAGCAGTTATAATGCTAAGGTTCTATGTATCCTTCCTTGCAGGGGTTTTGAATTTGTATACCTGACAGAAAGAGCGTCAGATGAGAATCAGCTCATTTGCAAGACTGTTGTAGCCGGTCATATCCCTGAGGACAACTAGCATGCAGGTATTCACTACAAAGAGGTTATTCTCCCTCTGTACTCAGCACTGGTGAGACTGCTCCTTGAATCCTGTGTTCAGTTCTGGGCCCCTCAGCACAAGAAGGATGTTGAGGCTCTGGAGCGAGTCCAGAAAAGAGCAAGGAAGCTGGGAAGGGGTTGGAGAAGAGGCCTGATGAGGAAGGGCTGAGAGAGCTGGGGGTGTTTATCCTGGAGAAGAGGAGGCTGAGGGGAGACCTCATTGCTCTCTGCAACTCCCTGAAAGGAGGTTGTGCAGAGGAAGGAGCTGGGCTCTTCTCCCAAGGGACAGGATGAGAGGGAATGGCCTCAAGCTCCACCAGGGGAGATTTAGGCTGGACATTAGGTGGAAGTTTAGGCTAGACATTATGAAAAAAACTTCACAGAAAAGATCACTGGGCACTGGAATGGGCTGCCCAGGGAGGTGGTTGATTCACCTTCCCTGGAGAGGTTTATGGTATGGGTGGATGAGGTGCTGAGGGACATGTTTTAGTATTTAATAGGAATGGTTGGACTTGATGATCCGGTGGGTCTATTCCAACCTGGTGATTCTGTGATTCTGTTTCCTGCACATTAATCCCTGACAGTTGTCCTACTCCTCTATGGGAAGCCTCTGTCCAGAAGAAGCTGCCTTGCTGCACGTGGTGCTGGGCACTAATGTGATGCCACAGAAACAGTAAGAGAGTCTTAAGGAGATTGTGAAGGAGCCTGTGTGTGCAGTAGCCTTGCAAACAGAGTTAGTGACCACTCCACCTCACAGCCACAGGTAAATGAAAGCTCATCCAGGCTAAAACATGAAAGTGCCTACCAGCTCACACAACATTGCAGGGGAATGGAGACCTCAATGTCTGAAAGGAACCTCTGGGTGCATGACTGCAGTCAGTTCAGTCTGCTCCTGTGATTGCTCCAGGGACCAGGTCCATCAGGACAGCTCTGATTCCTGCTGGAGCTCAGCATCTAGATTCCAGTGCCACCTCTGATCTAGCACATTCTTGCCAGAGCCGGCAGTGCTACCCAGGAAAGGAGAAAGCCTTCTTTGGAGAGGGATCCAATTCTAGCAAAATAGTCTTTCCCATTTCCACCTGCCTCCTGTGCATCTGGTTCAGCAAGACCAGCTGAGTGCAGAGGCAGGCCTCATAGCTGGTAGCCCCTGGAGCAGGAGAGCCAGAATCTTTGAAGTGAGTGGAAAAACCCAAGCTAATTCTGCTGGGGCTATCAGAGTTGACGCAAATCAGAGCAGGTTAAGTCTACCCCCACCTTCTCCAGGAGAGGCAGCTGGATCTTCATGCTAGGTTAAAACCTAATGCTTTGCAGAGCCCATGACACAGGAGAAAATCATCACAGGTGCTGTCATGGGGAGTCCCACTTCAGCAGCTGGTTTCACTTACATCCCCCCCTTGCTAATGGGATGTAAAGGCAGAACAGAACAGGTGAAACTGGCTCTTCAACAGGCAGTGCAGGGATAGGATGAGGGGGAACGGTTTTCAACTGACAGAGGGGAGATTGAGACAAGATCTTAGGAAGAAATGTTTTTCTGTGAGGGTGGTGAGGCCCTGGCCCAGGTTGCCCAGAGCAGGGCCGGCTGCTCCATCCCTGGAGAGGTTCCAGGCCAGGTTAGATGGGGCTTGGAGCCCCTGATCCAGTGGGAGGTGTCCCTGACCATGGCAGGTGTGGAATTGGATGGACTGTGAGGTCCCTTCCAACCAAAACTATTCCATGACTCCATGATCCTATGAAACAACACGAGGCTGATTGGCAAAGGCTGTGCAGAACCACAAACTGTATGAATGATTCAAGCTGATCTCTGTCCTTTTTTGTGCTCTGCTCTCAGGCTGCCTGGCAGGAAATGTGATTGATGTCTGTAAAGAGGATGATGAGCACAGGATGGATCTGGCCACATCTCTGCTGTTGCACAGGAGGACCAACACACTCACTAGCTCTCCCTGCTGCTCTGCAATACAGGGAGTTTGCTCCATTTTCCACCCCCAACTCTAAACCCTGCAAAGAGTCACCAATTCTTGCACTTCTCATAGGGGATGTGGCTCAAGTGCCAGGGACTGAACATGAGCCAGCAGTGGCCCAGGTAGCCAACAAGGCCAAAGGCATCTGGGCTTGGATCAGAAACGGTGTGACCAGCAGGGCCAGGGAGGTTCTTCTCCCTCTGGACTCAGCTCTGGTGAGACCAAACCTCGAATCCTGTGTTCAGTTCTGGGCCCTTCACCACAAAAAGGATGTTGAGGTTCTGGAGTGAGTCCAGAGAAGAACAACAAAGCTGGTGAAGGGGCTGGAGAACAGGCCTGATGAGGAAGGGCTGAGAGAGCTGGGGGTGTTTATCCTGGAGAAGAGGAGGCTGAGGGGAGACCTCATTGCTCTCTCCAACTCCCTGAGAGGAGGTTGTGGAGAGGAGGGAGCTGGGCTCATCTCCCAAGGGACAGGGGACAGGATGAGAGGGAATGGCCTCAAGCTCCGCCAGGGGAGATTCAGGTTGGACATTAGGAAAATTTTTTTCCCAGAAAGGGTGATTGGGCAGAGGCAGAGGCTGCCCAGGGAGGGGTTTGCATCACCTTCCCTGGAGGTGTTTAAGACACAGATGGACGAGGTGCTGAGGGACATGGTTTATTGTTTGATAGGAATGGCTGGACTCAATGATCCAGTGGGTTTCTTCCAACCTTTTTTTTCTATGATTCTATGACTTATTTTGCGATGGCTCTGATTTGCCTGGCAGCAGAGTCTCAGAAAGAAGGGTAACAATTTCTGATGTTATTCTCTCTGCAAAATGTGCTCTGGAATAGCTCTTCCTGGAGATGCTTCTGACTGTCAGAGCAACTTGGGTTTGGGATTGATGCCTCCATACAGGACTTCTTCCCTAGAAGCCCCAGAGGTGTCAGTAAAGGGGAGACAGACAACTCTGCTCCCCCCATGTAGACAAAACCTAATTCCAGGCTGAAATTTCCTTAAGACACATCTCATATTTCAGGATCATTTGGTACTTACTTTCATCTCCAATCCACATATCGCAGGCCTATAATAATAATAATAGTAATAATAATAGCAATAATAATAGCAATAATAATAATAATACCTTTCATATGTACATAGCACCTTTCATCCGAGGATCTAAGTCACAATTACAGCCCCACACATTCCTGGATATTGCAGCCCTATAATTCTAAGACTGCTCAGGTATCCAGACTTCAAAGGGAATGTGGATTTCCCCTCCAGCCCAGTCACAGTGCCCAACATGCTGGAGACATTTCAAAGGTGTTTCGAAGGTGCCTGGGCAGTAGCCAGAAGCAGTCAGAAGAGCCAGAGAAGCTCTCTGAAGCCTAAAGGAGCCTTCATGGATTCTTCCTCCCCCCTCTCCCAGCCTCTCCCTAATCTTCCTGGGAAGTCACTGCAGCCCTGGAATGTGGCTGATGCTCCCATGAGTCCCGTGTGTCCAGACAACAGGGGGTAGAAAGGCAGAAACAGAGTTGAAAGGGAAAACAAGCGACAGCACAAGGTCAGTCAGGTGACTTTCCAAGTCAGGCAGAACCTACAGCATTTCGGTCAAAAGGAAATTCATGGAAAAACTGTGTTCCAGTGGAAGAAGAGTCGGGAGGTGATGGGACACTTCATTGTAAGCGCTTTCTTTAAAGGGTTTAATATTTTTCAGGTAACCCAAAGATCATAGAATCATGGAATGGTTTGAGTTGATCTCAAAGCCCATCCAGTTCCACCCCTGTCATGGGCAGGAACACCTCCCAGTGGACCAGGTGGCGCAAGACTCATCCAGTTTGGTCTTGAACCCCTGCAGGGATGGGGCATCTACAGCTTCTCTGGGCAACCTGGGCCATGGCCTCCCCACCCTCATTGGGAAGAATTTCTTCCTTATTTCTAGTCTAAATCTGCCTCTTTCCAATTTAAAGCCATTGTCCCTTGTCCTACATACCTTTGTTAAAAGTCCAGCTTTCTTGTAGCCTTTTCAGGTACTGGAAGGTCTCCCTAGAGCCTTCTGTTCTCTAAGCTGAACAGCCCCAACAGCCTCTGTCCTCCCGTGGGAGATGCTCCAGCCCTCAATCATATTTGAAATGAAACAAAGCATTGCTTTTTAGGTCAAAGACAAATGTTTCAGGGATACCCCGAGCCAAACATCCTTTGTTTTGGGTTGGTTTAGTTTTAATTGCATGGGAAACCTGAAATAAAACCAACAAACACCAACCCTGTTTGTTTAATGCAGGCCAATTTTTCCTTCTTTATTTTTGGTTTAGCCGAGGAGCTGAAATTGCTCTTATTTACCCCCATGCATTCAGGAAGAAGCATGACAAAAGCAAGGTATCTTCCTCTAGAAAACAGATTAGACGAAAGAACTGGGGTTTACGGAAGCTCTGGCCGAGCTGCAGTTCCCCAGCTGGACTCACTTCCTCGGCAGAGCTCACCAGTTCTGCCCACAAGCCTCTAAACGGCTGCTGGATGCGGCTCCCGAGGCACATTTTGGTTTTCTGGTTGGTTCACTGCCTTGTGGCTGCATCCGTAAGCGAGAAGCGATGAGGTCAGCAGACATGAAAGGCAGGCTACGACTCTGAGAGTTCAGTATTGCTTCCCCTCGTGTTGCAGCTGAGCAAATATAAAGCTCAAGAATTTTTTAATGAACTTCTAAAAGGCATTTGAGTTCGAGAGGTCTAGACATGTGGCTGAAAAGGGCTGAGAGGCTCCAGCCCTTTTCTCTAGCATTGTTTTAATCAGTTGATCTCAAAGGACTTTAGGGAAGTTATTAATGCTGTAAATACAGGGAGTCTGAGGTATGGGAAGAGGAGAGGGCTTGTCTGGGGCAAAACATAAGGCTGGGACAGAGCTGGAGAACAGTCCAGGAGGCCAGAACTCATGGGGCACCTGCCTGTTCCCAAAAGTCTGAGTCTTTGTGTCCCTCCCTCTAGGACAAGCCCTTTCTACAAAGCATCTGCAAGGTGGTCAGTGGATAGAATCATAGAATCATAGAATAATAGAATCATAGAATCACCAGGTTGGAAGAGACCTATCGGACCATTGAGTCCAACCGTTCCTATCAAACACTAAACTATGTCCCTCAGCACCTCGTCCACCCATCCCTTAAACCCCTCCAGGGAAGGTGACTCAACCCCCTCCCTGGGCAGCCTGTTCCAATGTCCAATGACCTTTTCTGTGAAAAACTTCCCTGGAAAAAGTAATCTCCTGGAAGAGGAGCAAGTCTACCTTGTGGTATCGCCAGATGAGCCAGAGCACCTCGTGGAGGAGCAGGGCAGTTATCACAGCATGCGCTGGCCCAGCTCAGACACACCACCTAACCAGTATGGGCTGCAACATGTTTCCTCTCCCCCTTCTTCAATAAATCAAGGCTTTCAGCATTCATGCTTTTGTCACTAATAAATCTTGTGCTGTCTTACACCACATGAAAGCACAAAAATACCTTAACCAACAGGCACTTCCATGTGCAGGACTGCAGCTGCAAACACAACCTACAGCGCAAGAACCTGCTGTTTTGGCCCTGAGCTGAAGAGATGTTGAAGACAGTGCATATGAGGAGAAGCTGAAGACAGGCCTTATGAGGAATGGCTGAGAGAGCTGGGGGTGTTTATCCTGGAGAAGAGGAGGTTGAGGGGAGACCTCATTGCTCTCTACAACTCCCTGAGAGGAGGTTGTGGAGAGGAGGGAGCTGGGCTCTTCTCCCAAGTGACAGGGGACAGGACGAGAGGGAACAGCCTCAAGCTCAGCCAGGAAGCTAGATATTAGGAAAAAAATTTTCACAGAAAAGGGTCATTGGGCAGTGTCAGAGGCTGCCCAGGGAGGTGGTTGATTCACCTTCCCTGGAGGGGTTTAAGGGACAGGTAGATGAGGCACTGAGGGACATGGTTTATTGATTGATGGGAATGGTTGGACTGGATGATCCAGTGGGTCCTCTTCCAACCTGGTTATTCTATGATTCTATAGCAAAGCTGCCCCTGCAGCACACAAACCCACTCTGTGCAACAGGCCCCTCTGGCTCCCCACGGCCTCTCCTGGTTCCCTGGCTCCTGCTGTCTGCAGGGAGCTCAGCACTGGGCTGCCCTCAGTGCCCTTTGCCCCACACAGAGGTCTTTTCCTGTGATGCGTTAAGGTGGCTCATTCCTGTTTCAAGGTTCCCAGATGTCCTCTGACCCATCTCAGAGCAGCCAAGAGAAAGAGCACAGCACCACAGAATGGTTTGTGTCAGAAAGGACCTCAAAGCCCAGTTCTAAACACCTGCCAGGGGCAGGGACACCTCCCGCTGCATCACGGGCTCCAAGCCCCATCCAACCTGCCCTTGAACCCCTCCAGGGATGGGGCAGCCACTGCTTCTCTGGGCAACCTGGGCCAGAGGACTCCCCATCCTCACAGCAAAACATTTCTTCCTAAGATCTCATCTCAATCCCCTCTATTTCAGCTCAAAACTGCTACTGTCTTCCTGTCCCTGCCCTCCTTGGGCCAGGGCCCCCTCACAGTTTTCCTGGAGCCCCTTTTCAGGGCTGACATCCATCTCTACCGTGCCCAGCCGACTCACTGAGACCCAACCCAACTCTTTCAGAGATGAACCTGACGCGAGAAGCAGTGGAGTCAGTTTGGCATCCCAGATGAAGTCTGAGCTCAGAGGCAGCAGCACCTGCCACCCTGCCTTTAGCAGAGGGTGCTCCCTCCTGAGAGGAGGTGATGGGTGTCCCGCAGCCCCCGCTGCAGGGAGCTGCAATGAGCCACACTTCCCTTTCCCTCCTCCCCTCTCCTGCTGCTCCCTGACCCAGGCAGGTGCAGAGGGGGAGAGACGTTTGCAGCTCCATCACTGCCTTTTGGCACCAGAGCCTCTGCCAGAATCAAAGAGCTTTTCAAAGAAAACCCTAAACTCCTTTAATCGCCAGCTAGAGCTCCTCCCGCACAGATCTAAGGGCCATGAGCTCAGTGTTTTCATTGCCCCAGGCAGATTTATGAGCTTATTCTTCAAGTGAAGGAGGCAGAGAGGGGAGGCTGTGGCATATTACTTAGCCTGGGGGGTGGGCAGGGAGGAGAGGGGGGAGGATGGAGGAAAGCATTTGCGGTGGAAGCGCACAACTTGCAGAAAGCCCCACTCTGCTGTGGCCAGTGTCCTTCGACACGGTGTGCCAGTTTCCACCCAGCCTTATGTACCCTGAGAGATGAGATCAGGAGTGGAGCATCACTCAAAGTATGAGCAGGAGGGATTGGCCACCCTCAGGCCCAACCAAGCTCCCTGCCTGTGGTGCACAGAGGGAGGAAGGAGAGAGGAGGTTTGCTGGGAGTCACATGTAGCTGTCACCCTGGAGCACAGCCCCAGAGCCTCTCTGCTGCACTGCCTTTCCCACCACTCTCCTTATCCGTACACCTGCTCCCTTCTTGCCAGGGAATGCAGAGCTTGCTGCCAGCTGGGAAGCAAGTGCAGGGAAGCTCGGAGTGCTCCCTCGCCTACAGAGTACCAGCTGCTGGCTTTGGGATGGGGCAGATCCTGCATTTCACCTGCTGCAGCCCTTCTCAGATAGTGCCCCACCAAGAAGCATAGAATCATAGAATCACCAGGTTGGAAGAGGCCCACTGGATCATTGAGTCCAACCATTCCTATCAAACACTAACCCATGTCCCTCAGCACCTCGTCCACCCGTCCCTTAAACACCTCCAGGGAAGGTGAATCAACCACCTCCCTGGGCAGCCTGTTCCAATGCTCAATGACCCTTCCTGTGAAAAACTTAAAGAAGTGGACATCTGCTCACATTCAGTGCCACGGACACCCTGCCGCTGCTTCCAAACAGCCAAGGAAGCCTCTTTCCATTTGAACTCAAATCTTGGGAAGGATTCAGCTCTCATTGGAGGACATCTGAGGACAGGCTGTGAGAGATGGGATTGTTCAGCCTGGAGAACAGAAGGCTCCATGGAAACTTTAGAGCAGTTTCCAGTCCTGAAAGGGGCTCCAGGAAAGCTGGGGAGGGGCTCTTGATCAGGGAGGGCAGGGAGAGGATGGAGGGGGATGGTTTTCAGTTGAAAGAGGGGAGATTGAAATGGGATCTTAGCAAGAAATGTTCTTCAGTGAGGGTGGGGAGGCTCTGGCCCAGGTTGCCCAGAGCAGTGGTGGCTGCCCCATCCCTGGAGGGGTTCAAGGGCAGGTTGGATGAGGCTTGGAGCCCCTGATACAGTGGGAGGTGTCCCTGCCCATGGCAGGGTTGGGACTGGCTGGTCTTTGAGGTCCCTTCCAAGGCAAACTAACTAAACTTTTTTAAAAAACCACCCTGAAGTGACAATATTGAACTAATCTCTCTTGATTCAGCCTGCTACTGCCTTCTTCCCATTCACAGTCCCACAACAACCAGTTCCTTTTCATTAAGTTTTCCCCTTTCAATGAAATAATGTATTCCTTGGGAAAAAACATCCATCAAATGCGCTCCTCATGCTCACTGTTAATGGTTGTGCAGTTCTGGCTTTGCCCCGAGCACCACTAGTCCCTCTGGGACACTTCTTCCCCCAGCACTACTTTGTCTGCTCACTGCAGGGTTTGGCGAGCTCCCGCTGCCCTGAGCCTCCAGCCTTGGGCTGAGGAACCACCCGCAGCATCAGCTCAGGGTAGTGATGCAGGGATGAAGAACCTCTGCTGTCTGCCTGCTCTGAGCAGCGCTCTGGGCCACGGGACTGGGAATCATAGAATCACCAGGTTGGAAGAGACCCACCTGATCATTGAGTCCAACCACTCCCATCAAACACTAAACCATGTCCCTCAGCACCTCATCCACCCGTCCCTTAAACAACTCCAGGGAAGGTGACTCAACCCCCTCCCTGGGCAGCCTTTTCCAATGTCCTTTTCATGAAAATTTCTTTCCTAATGTTCAGCCTGAGCCTCCCCTGGCAGAGCTTGAAGCCATTCCCTCTCATCCTGTCCCCTGTCCCTTGGGAGAAGAGCCCAGCTCCCTCCTCTCCATAACCTCCTCTCAGGGAGTTGCAGAGAGCAATGAGGTCTCCCCTCAGCCTCCTCTTCTCCAGGATAAACACCCCCAGCTCTCTCAGCCACACCTCATCAGGCCTGTTCTCCAGTCCCTTCACCAGCCTTGTTGCTCTTCTCTGGACTCGCTCCAGAGCCTCAACATCCTTCTTGTGGTGAGGGGCCCACAACTGAACACAGGATTCGAGGAGCAGTCTCACCAGTGTTGAGTCCAGAAGGAAATCTCAGGTGTGGCTGGGGCAGAGCTGCAGGATGCCCAGGGGATACAAAAGGCGATTGGTAAGCACATGCGCAGTAGCTGTGATTTTTCCAGGTTGCTTTCCAATTTCTTTCACAAGCCACTCCCTGGCTGTCCCTGGTCCAAATCTGCTCAGTTTTACTCCTCTTTGCAGGCTGGGGAGCACAGGGACAAGAGCTACGCTTACATGTTAGCTTTCGCTTGCCTTCTCCAGAAGGAAAAGCCTAGTCAGAGTCTGACTTAGAATCATAGAATCATAGAACAACCAGGTTGGAAGGGACCCATAGGATCATCGAGTCCAACCATTCCTATCAAACACTAAACCAAGTCCCTCAAGACCTCATCCACCCGTCCCTTAAACACCTCCAGGGAAGGTGAATCAACCACCTCCCTGGGCAGCCTATTCCAATACCCAATGAACCTCTGTGTGAAAAACTTCCTCCTAATGTCCAGCCTAAATCTCCCCTGGTGGAGCTTGAGGCCATTCCCTCTCATCCTGTCCCTTGGGAGAAGAGCCCAGCTCACTCCTCTCTACAACCTCCTTTCAGGGAGTTGGAGAAAGTAATGAGGTCTCCTCTCAGCCTCCTCTTCTCCAGGATAAACAACTCCAACTCTCTCAGCCGCTCCTCATAGGGCCTGTTCTCCAGTCCCTTCACCAGCTTCGGTCACTCTTCTCTGGACTTGCTCCAGAGCCTCAACATCCTTCTTGTGCTGAGGGGCCCAGAACTGAACACAGGATTCAAGGAGCGGCCTCACCAGAGCTGACTTGTTACAGCAGCTCTCCCTGATAGCTCTGCTTATTTCCCCACATTGGGTGGCTCTCCCCTAACACCCAAAAGTACGCAAGAAATCCCTGTCATGACTACAGGAGATCCCATCTCCTCGTCAGCCTCCTGCAAAGCCCAACACCCCTCCTCACACTGCAATGCCACCCCAGGCTCCTACAGGTCAGCCACCAGTCCTGTGCCCTTCCCAGTGCCCTCATTCCTCTGAGTGCCTCCTGTCTTAGGGAGCTGTGGTGGGGTCTGTCCTCCTTTTTCCCAAGGTGGGGGCTGCAGAGGGTAGATTCTGGGGCAGACAAGTAGGGTTTGAGGCTGAGAGGGGCTGCCATAGGCGTTGCTTCTTGTCTCACTGCGGAGCTGGAGTAAACGTTCATAGAATCAGAGAATCACCAGGTTGGAAAGGACCCACTGGATCATCGAGTCCAACCATTCCCATCAATCACTAAACCATGTCCCTCAGCACCTCGTCCACCTGCACCTTAAACCCGTCCAGTGAAGGTGACTCAACCACCTCCCCGGGCATTCAAACTCTGATGTCTCCTCACCTGCCTAGAATTTTGTGGATGCTTAGAAAATGCCAGGATCAAGAAAGAGGCATCTTCCACTCACTTTTTCCCTGCACTGGATGCAGTGTTACTTGACCAGAGGAGTGTCTGCCTGGCTCAATATCAGAGCATCCCTGCCCCCAGTGGCTGCCTCTCACAGGGCTGCGTGGTATGTCTGAGTCCAACCATTCCCATCAATCTCTAAACCATGTCCCTCAGCACCTCATCCACCCGTCCCTTAAACCCCTCCAAGGAAGGTGAATCAACCCCCTACCTGGGCAGCCTCTGCCACTGCCCAGTGACACTTTCTGAGAAAAACTTCCTCCTAATGTCCAGCCTAAATCTCCCCTTGTGGAGCTTGAGGCCATTCCCTCTTGTCCTGTCCACTGACCCTTGGGAGGAGAGCCCAGCTCCCTCTTCTCCACAACCTCCTTTCAGATAGTTGCAGAGAGTAATGAGGTCTCCCCTCAGCCTCCTCTTCTCCAGGATAAACACCCCCAGCTCTCTCAGCCCTTCCTCATCAGGCCTGTTCTCCAGCCCCTTCACCAGCTTTGCTGCTCTTCTCTGGACTCGCTCCAGAGCCTCAACATCCTTCTTGTGCTGAGGGGCCCACAACTGAACACAGGATTCAAGATTTGGTCTCACCAGAGCTGAGTCCAGAGGGAGAAGAACCTCCCTGGGCCTGCTGGCCACACCGTGTCTGATCCAAACCAAGATGCTATTGGCCTTCTTGGCCACCTGAGCATGGGTGGGATTATGTTTAAGATCAAGGAGGTGCCCAAGTGAGCAAGGGGCAGGGTTCCTGGAGAGAGGGAGGCCTCTCAGAGTCACAGTGCTGTCAGGATGCGGCGCAAAGCTGAGCTCATTAGTGGTGAGGCAATGTCTAATCATAGGTTATTACAAGGAACCTTTATTTTGCTCCTGAGGGAGCCCTGCTCTTCACAGAAAGGAGCACCAGCAATTTGCTTAGAAGACAGGGCATGGAGCAAAGGAGGTGGAAAGTTTTGGGAGCAGCTGCCCTCCAGCTCCGTGCTCCGTGTTGCCATTACAGGGCTTGCTTTTCAGCACTTGCAGCTCTCCAAAAGGATGTAGGCATTTCTTTGCATACCTGAATGAAGATTTAAAGCCTAAATTTACATGAAAAAGCTTAGATCTCTCTGAAATATCCACACTTTCTGCAAGATTTATGCCTATCTGCTTTGTAAAACCAGCTCTGACTGCACACCTCACAACTGAGAAACTTATGTGACTTGCTGATGGCAGCACAAGAAGCCAGGGACAAAAACAGGGCTCTCCAGTCCTCTTCCAGCAATTCCCTGTTCAGCTCATCTTCCCTGACTCTGTTACATCTCCTTCGGTAATTCACAGGCAGTGTTTAAGGGATAGGCAGCAAATGTGCTGTTTTTCATAGAATCATGGAATAACTGAGGTTGGAGAAGACCTCTAAGCTCCTCCAGTCCAACCAACAGCCCAACCCGACCGTGCCCACCAAATCATGCCCCAGAATCATGCCTGAACCGCATGGTTTCTGAACCCCTTCAGGGATGAGGACTCCACCACTGCCCTGCACAGCCTCCGCCAGGGCTTCACCACTCTGTCAGGAAAGAAATTTTTCCTACTATCCAATGTAGACCTCCCCTGGTGCAACTTGAGGCCATTTCTTCTCGTCCTATCGCTTCTTCCACAGGAGCAGAGCCCAGCACCCATCTCACTACAACCACCTTTTGGGAGCCCCAGGAAAGCTGGGGAGGAGCTTTTGATCAGGGAGTGCAGGGATAGGATGAGAGGAATGGTTTTCTGATGAAAGAGGAGAGATTGAGATGAGATCTTAGGAAGAAATGTGTTCCTATGAGGGTGGGGAGCCCCTGGCCCAGGTTGCCCAGAGCAGTAGAGGCTGACCCACCCCTGGAGGGGTTCAGGGCCAGGTTGGATGGGGCTTGGAGCCCCTGATCCAGTGGGAGGTGTCCCTGCCCATGGCAGGGGTGGGACTGGATGGGCTTTGAGGTCCCTTCCGAAGCGAACTACACCATTTCATGATGCTGCGATTCCGTGACAATCCTGCAGAAGTGGCAGCCAGCACGTTCCCTGCAGAGTCGGAGCCCTGGGTGCCCTGTCTTGCGATCACTGCAAAAGCGGAGTGTGTGCCTGGCAGGGCTGCTGCTTGCCCTGGCAGCAACGTCAGTGCTGCAAAGCTCCGCAGCCTCCCATGCTTACAGCCCACGTTTTAAATCACCTCCATGAGGACACACTCAGGAGCTGTAATGCCTTTTCACTCCTGGCTCCAGACTTAGCTCCTGGGTGTGCGCAGGGGGTTGTCTCTATACAGGACACACCTTGTGTGACAAGTGCTCTCTGCTTCCCTCTGCCAGGGAAATACAACTCGCATTACACAGTTCTCTCATTTTTCATTCTCGGCAGTAAAGACCGTCCTTCCCTGTTACATTTCTTTCTCAGCTGACCCCATACAGCTCTGGCCACCCCATGGTTAGCCCAAGACATAAAGCAACATGCTCTTCTGGCAAGCGGGATGAGCAGAGAAACTCTTATCCGGTTGCGACAGCTTCAACCTGGCTTTGCAAAATACTTCCTGAGCAGATTAGCTTCACTTTACCGGTCAAGTCATCGCATCGCAGGACAAGCCAGGAACACCAGAAAAGCAGAAAAGTCTGTATGGCACACCCAGACACAAGCCCCCGCTCAGCATGATGGACACAACGAACGTCCCCAGCACTGCCTGGGAATTCCTGGTTGTTCTTTACGATCGTGATACACACACGAAGGAGCTCGGAATCTCCTTGGCTGCATCAGAGATGATGCCGCTGAGAAAGCCAAGGTCCTCACCAGCCCACCTGCTGTGCAGCTGGAGCTGGTGGCTGCAGCGCTTTCTGTGAATAAACAGACCAACGTTTCCCCCAGGGCCAACTTGTCTCTCTGAGAGGTGTTTCCTCTCCTAGTCACACCCTGAGATCCTTCCACGGAGTCCCTTGCCCACCCTTAGGACACCCCCGATCATCACAAATCAGATGGGACCATCTCAGGGCTAGAAACAAACCCCACAGGACCATCTCAGGGCTAGAAACAAACCCCACGGGTCCCTGTGGTAGTTTAACCCTTTAGGGTATTACCGCCAGGAAGGATTTGAAACATTCAACCCATTAAGAATTTTTGAATAGCAAAACCCACCCACCCAACTGGAAAACCCCTGTAAAACTAAAAGAAACCTACCAAAGCCCCCCCCCCCCCCCCATAAGACTTTAACATTCATTTCAAAGAGGCAGCTTGGGCACTGCTGGTGGCCAGCTCAGCCCGAAGCCCTGAAAGCCATGAGTTATCACAGCTATTGAAATGTTTGACAGAAGGGTCCCAGAGCAGCGTGCACTAATTGCTGAGTATAAATACTCCATTATGTTCTCAGACAATCCGAACCTACCCAGCAAATCAGCTCCTCTGATCCACTGTAATCAAGAAACAAAGCGTGCAGAACATCGCAATATAAACAGTGTTTGCTGAGGGGCGCGGGGAGGAGGGGGGAGCCTGGCTTAGGCTTGGCAGGTCCTGCAGCAATAGCTGCCTTTTGGGGTTGTTATGTTGTTTAGTTTCTAATTTCCAGAGGAAATTTAATTTCAGGAAAATGGGGCAAGCTGCGGGAAAGCCGCAGGTGGGGAAGGTGTCCAGAAAAAAAAATAGGAAAAAAAAAAGAAAACCCCCAAAACCCCAGCAAAAGGTGTACTTACAGGTAAGCTGTTAGAGGGCTCAGGTTGGCAGGGATCTCCGAAAGCCCCAGCTCGGAGCAATCCACCGAGAGCATGATGCCATCCTCCTCGCAGTGGCACTGGGGTGGGCACGGGGGCACAGCCCCCTCCACCAGCACCACCTGGCAGTGGGCACAGAGGGCCAGGAGAACTCCCCAGAAGAAGACTTTGCCCATCCTCGTCACCTCGGCGCTGGCTTTGGGGGGGATGCAAGGGGCTGGATGCCCGCAGCGGGCACGGTCCCTCCGGCAGGTCCTGGGGTGGCAGGGATGCAGCAGGAGAGAAGAAAGCATTGTTGAATGATCTTGGTTATTGGGTTTCAAGGGCTGGGCAGGGGCGTGAGACACTCCAATGGGAGGAGTTAAACTTTCTACTCTTTTCCCTCTCTCTCGGGATAGCTGGCAGGAATTTCATTCAAAGGGAAGAAAGGGATGAGGGGAGGGCTGGTAGAAAAAAAAAGAAAAAGTAACCTCAACAAATAAAGACCTGTTCATAGCTCCGGGACTTGGACTTGTTTTGTAACAAGGTTTTTGTGAGACAGCAGGGCAGGGGAAGGCAAAGCTGGCTCTGGCAGGGCAGAACAGTATAAATAGGGAGGCAGGAGGATGCAACCGGCACTTCAAGGGCTCCAGACTCTGGGAGCTGTTGTGGAGAGGAGGGAACTGGACTCTTCTGCCAAGGGACAGGGGACAGGACGAGAGGGAATGGCCTCAAGCTCCACATGGGGAGGTTCAGGGTGAACAGCAGGAAAAAAAATTTCACGGAAAAGGTCATTGGGCAGTGTCAGAGGCTGCCCAGGGAGGTGGTTGATTCACCTTCCCTGGAGGTGTTTAAGGGATGGGTGGACGAGGTGCTGAGGAACATGGTTTAGTGATTGATAGGAATGGTTGGACTTGATGATCCAGTGGGTCTTTTCCAAATGAGTGATTCTATGATTCTATAATGATTCTATAACCCTGGATAAAGGACTCCATGTGTGTCTATGCTGACTACTATACTCAGATGCAACTGGAAAGTCAGGGTGCAGCTGGGATGAAGGGATTGAGGCGCTCACAATGAACTGTTTGCTGGGAGCACCTGCACTCAGAGCTGTAGGTCTGCCCATCCTGTGGTCCAGCAACCCTCTTGCTGTCCCCATGCACGGGGCAGGTCTAGGGTGGGAGATACAGGGGGATGGAGCACCTGTGTCAAGGTGTTGAGCTCAGTGGTGACCTTTCCAGAGAGCTCTCTGGGACGGTGGGATGTGATCTTCTTGCAGCTGTGGTTTGGTATGGTTTTGCCTGGATCAAGGTTAGGTGCTCCTCATTACTTTCTCCAACTACCTGAAGGCAGGTTGTAGAGAGGAGGGAGCTGGGCTCTTCTCCCAAGGGACAGGGGACAGGACAAGCGAGAATGGCCTCTAGCTCTGCCAGGGGAGATTTAGGTTAGAGATTAGGAGGAAGTTTTTCACACAGAGGGTCATTGGGCATTGGAACGGGCTGCCCAAGGAGGTGGTTGATTCACCTTCCCTGGAGGTGTTTAAGGGACGGGTGGATGAGGTCCTGAAGGACATGGTTTAGTGTTTGATAGGAATGGTTGGACTTGATGATCCGATGGGTCTCTTCCAACCTGGTTATTCTATGATTCTATGATTCTATGATTCTATGTGTGAGCTGCATTTGCAGGAGCTGTATTGTATTGATGCCAGGAGCCGGCTGGTTTGCTCCAAGAGCTTTTTCTCACCTTGGGTAAAGTGGTTGGTGGTCAAAGTAGAGGAATAATCTGTTGAGTGGGGGCTTGAAGCTATATCATCTGGCACTCCATCACATAGATGGGAGTGGGTCTGGCTTGGCAGTGAGTTACTGCCTGTGCCAGCCCAGCCCTGGGTCTTGGGGTGTCCTGAAACATGTGGGATGTGCACTAAAATAGGATTTCTGGCTGTTTGAGTGTCAAGGATCTACTGAATTCTGGGCAGCAGAAGCAGCTGCTTAGAAAAGGGTGCTGGATCTGCAATGGGACAAGGCTGCAAGGATCAGCTTCGCAGAGCCTCTCTGCTCCTTCCTCCTGATTGCAGCCACTGGCTGTTCCGAGTCAGCGCAATGGCCCTGGTGGGGTACCTGCAGCCCTCCCATGGCAGTGGGTTTGGTGATTTCTGTAGCAGAGACAGCAACTGTCTCTCTCTCAGTGCAGAAAGGCAGTTGATTGCTTTGTTTGATGTGGATCTGGACTCCTCTCAGTGCTGGTGTGTCTCTCCCTCAGCCTCCATGGCTGGAGGAAGGGGATGGGGCAGAGGAAGAAGGGTGAAGTGCACCCACAAAACCACTCCAGTGTGGCCATGGCCATGCCACGGTAAGATGTCCCACGGCTGCAGCACAGAGTAGGAGGCTGTTTTCACAGTCCTGCTTGCACGGAATGTGTTTTTCCTTTTGGCAAAAGAATTTCCTGGTTGATACCCCCATTATCTCAGCATAAAAGAGGTGGGAGAGTTAGCTGGGGTCAGGAGGGAGAGCCCAGAAAGTGGGAGACTTAAAAACCTCCAGCTAACCCAGGGCTGGGGTGTCCTGAGACCTTTAACCCGGAGTGAGCATCTCTTCTGAAAAAAACTGCTCAAGATCTAGCTCAGGGCTCAGGGCTGATGCACTAATTCTGCCTGAAGGCTACTGACCCTGCTGATGTGGGGCCTGAAACTTTCATTTACAAAGTCCATGCAGATCCTGCAGTTCCAGGACTGAAATTTTATCTCTGCTGAAGTCAACGGAAACAGTCACAGAGCAGAGAAACAAGGAGTGGGAACAGGAACTGATTTAATGGGAATTAAGCCCCTTCCATCACAAGCGATTCTGGATTAGTTAAATGCCTGCAATGTGTTTTGACAGCTCCAGATATAAGAGACTGCAGGGATGGAGGAGAGCTTGGTGGAGAGAGGGTTCCTCCTTGGGTTCCCTGATGAGCTTCCCCTCCAGCTCGGATACGGAGCCTTAGTATGACCTGAAATGGCTGGATTTGCTTTGACACCAGCCACGAATTCAGTGTCAGTCTGGAGAAACTGTCAGGCCTATCACTCTCCTCCTAGCTGCAAGAGCATCTTTTATCTACTGTTTCCCCATCTCTCCAGCCTCAGCCTCCAGACAGCAACCGCACTGTGAGCTCCTGACAATTTCTCACTCAGTGAATTCTCCTTGGGGATCCAGGGCTCTGGCTGAGCTAACTATTAATAGAGCTCTTTAAAAACTCACACTCGAGAGATGCCTATTGAGAACTGCCATTCTGCTGAAACAGAGCCATTTCCTCAGGAAGGCATTGACTGCAATGACATTTTTCACATTGTTTTTGGAGCAACACAGCCTGGAGTTGGAGGGTTTTGCTCTGCATGTCTCACTTTGCTTTGGCTTTTCTGTTTGCTTTTCCTTCCAGCTCGGCTGTAGCATTTCATTTCCACGTCTCATCTCTCTGAGACCTGATAATAGACACTAATTTTCAAAGTGTTCACTTATTCCAGCATGTTGCTTGGCTCCTGGCAAAACCCAGAGTCTGGACATCAAGTTGTTTGGACCAGAGAGCTTTGAAATTTCCATGGCAAACCTGGAATTTCTGAATAAGTCCCTTTGGGGTGGAAGTGTCTCTTTCCAGGCAGCTTTAACTGAAATTGCAGTTTGCTGCGAGCAGTGCAGGCTGCACTCTGCTCTCGTTAAAGGCATCAGAAGCTCCAGATGCAGCTCATTCCTATTAACACAAGTGCTGTTTTTTCTGCAAGGCTCACACGTATTTTGATGGGAATGGCTGGACTCAAGATCCTGTGAGTCTTTTCTGACCTAGTGATTCTGTGATTCTGTGTTTGTGTGTTGTCCTCTAGCGGCAGGCTGTGCTTTAGGGAGATGAGAGTGGAATGGCTAGAAACCCAGGAGTATTATTTGATCCCGAGCCACATGCTCTGCTGCCTCCCCACTCACTGAGGGATTCGCTGCTTTCTAAGCAGAGAGATGAGACTCTGGGATCAAAGACCAAGTGTCTGTGGATGAGTGCGACACCTTAGTGTGTGGTATCTGCACACAGTAGGTGACACTCTGGATGATATTTCATAGAATCACCAGGTTGGAAGAGACCCACTGGATCATCAAGTCCAGCCATTCCTGTTAAACATTAAACCATGTCTCCCAGGACCTCATCCACCTGTCTCTTAAACACCTCCAGGGAAGGTGAATCAACCCCCTCCCTGGGCAGACTCTGCCACTGCCCAATGATCCTTTCTGGGAAAAACTTCCTCCTGATGTCCAGCCTAAATCTCCCCTGGTGGAGCTTGAGGCCATTCCCTCTCGTCCTGTCCCTTGTCCCTTGGGAGAAGAGCCCAGCTCCCTCCTCTCTACAACCTCCTTTCAGGGAGTTGCAGAGAGCAATGAGGTCTCCCCTCAGCCTCCTCTTCTCCAGGATAAACACCCCCAACTCTCTCAGACGTTCCTCATCAGGTCTATTCCCCAGCCCGTTCACCAGAAGCACTTTCTGCTGCCTCTACAGTGCATGGCTAACAAGCCTTCCTACAGCTCACTTAAAAGCAGGAAAAAACTCAGGAACACGGACAGCATAGATGAAGCAGGGGGAAAAGATTGAGCTCATGTTGTCTACTGCAAGGACAGCTATTGCTTCTGGTCACCAGGAGCACAAGAGAGGCAGGGGTGGTGGGAAAGGACTGCGTTATTCATGCCAGCACAACATGCTCATAGTGGTCTGGCTCTGGATTTCAGCCTCGGGCTTGAGGAGAGCTGGGATTTCGGGTACCAGCGCTGGCCAAGTCCTCTCTGTGGACCAGAAACAATAAGCCAGACGAGCTTTCAGATGTGGAGTGTGGCTGGCAAGGCTGTATAGAGCTGTTGGAATTTGAAGCTAATGAAGTTGTGGAGATACAGATAGGGCAGAGCTGCATCTAACCTCTTACAACAGGGGCTGATATCCCCTTCCACAGAGCTAAGATAACTCTGTGGGCATAGAGAGGACAATACTGGATGAGGGAGCTGGGTTCTTCTCCCAAGTGACAGGGGACAGGACGAGAGGGAATGGCCTCAAGCTCCACCAGGGGAGGTTCAGGCTGGACATTAGGATAAAAATTTTTCACAGAAAGGGTCATTGGTCACTGTGAGAGGCTGCCTAGGAAGGGGGTCGAGTCCCCTTCCCTGGAGGGGTTTAAGGGACGGGTGGACGAGGTGCTGAGAGACATGGACATTAGTGTTTGATGGGAATGGTTGGACTCAATGATCCAGTGGGTCTCTTCCAACCTGTTTTTATATGATTCAGCAATGCTCTTCCTGCAGAGCAGAGCAAGTCAGTGGGCAGTGCTGTGCTGCTGCTCCTCCCAAGGTGCTGCTGATGTCCTCATCCAGCTGAGGACATTCCCAAGCTAGAAGGCAGGTTGTGCAAGCTAAGCCAAAGAGCTGGAGGCTGTTTTTTTCCTGTACTCAGCATGTGCCAGGGCCTGCAGTCTGTGTCTTCTGCCCTGCTCCCTTGGACAAATTTTATGCCCTCTTTTTATTCCCTTCCAGATTTTAGAGGCTTCAGAAGCACCCCAGTAGAAACCCAGCTTGGCTGTTATCTCCAAGGGCCATCAGTACCTGCTGCAGACCAGGAGGATTCTGGCTGTTTTTCACTGCCAAGGTGGTAGCAGGAAACAAGAGCCCACGGTGCTGCCCACTGGAGTGGACAACAGAGTCAGCCCCTCCAGAAGGGCTTGCAGGGATGATGCAGGGAACCTCCATCAGCCCCACAAAGCACAGGGACACAGACAAAAATAGGCATTACCAGGACTGCCCTGTGTGTGCCAGGGGATGCCCTCATCTACCTCATCTATGAGACCTCTGTTGTGTGTGTCACTCCTGGTACATGATCTCTCTCTAAGTGAAGTCCTCCAGACTTTCTCATCATCACTGACTCCTCCTGGAGCTGGTCCTCCAGCTTCTGGGGAGAGCAGGACGCAGCCCAAACCATCAGGGATGGGCTCGATGCTGCGAGAGCAGAGTCACGTTCTTTGGATGTGTTTGCAAGCCTGAGCCATACCCTGAGGAGCCATTCAAGGTTGAGTGCAGGGGCAAATACCAGAGAAATGTTCCTGTGTCCCTGCTCCCATCCAAAGGCTGAAATACCACAGTCAGGAGGCAAGAGAGTCCAGGCCCAAAAAGCATTCCCAGAGGCTTAAAAAAATGTGAACGCAAACACTTGCAAACAAAGCAGAAGCCCCAGTGCCCAACATGCTGCACCAGTTGCCTGACTAGGGTCAGGGAAGGGCAAGAACTGAAGATATCTGTGCTCCCTGGAGCTGGGAAGGGATGATGCCAATGGAATCATACAGAGAGAAACAGGGCTGGTTCCTCACTGATGCCCAGGACACAGGACAGCACAAGCCTCAGGTGCACTTGAACTCTGCTCTGGCTTGCAAAAATCCACGGGGCAGCCTGGTGGCTCCATGCCCTACAAAGAAGAGGGACAGAAGTGCAGAGCTAGGTAGAAGACCTGTCAGGTGGACCAGACACTTGGTTCACAGTCCTACATGCTTGAAGACCTTCCTTTTTGGAGTCCCTACATCAACTGGGTCAGGCAGCTGAAGCTACCACATGGAAGAGGAGGGTGTTGAAGAGGGCACCTCAGCTCTCGTTCCACTTGACTGTCAAAGGAGATGTTCCCTTTCCAGTTCAGACTTGCCCCTAATCTATCCATTTCCAGCGTTTCTGTTCTCCAGGAGGCGGCTGACAGCAGCAACTGATGAAAGATGGTGCTGGAGATGCTGGGAAGGAATAGGCTGCAACCCTGCTGCTCCCCAGTGGTGGCACAGCTCAAGTGGAAGACACAGTGAGCATCCCCACATCACAGCTACAGATGGAAGATCCACAGCCTGGCATCTGGCAACTAATATCCCAGAGATGCCCAGCTTGGGATGTGTCAGGGTACCATGGGCTCCCTGGGGTGGGATAAATGCCCTGTTACTGTGTGGGGTTGAAGATGTGGCAGCTGCTGGACTATCTGTGCCTTGGCAGGAGCAGAGGAAAGGGAGTCCCTGGGGCAGAGAGCACTGGTGAGAGGAGAAGCTGTGGGATCGAGGAGCTGTGGTACCCTAGAAGTCATCAGCAGGCTCCCATGGCTGCAAATCCCCAGGGGATCAGAGGGTGGGGTACCCTTGCTCTCCTGTCACTCGGCATTGCTAGACCTGTCTACCCCTGCTCTGGCAGCTGTGGGAAGAGGGGAAAGGGGGTCCAAATGGACACAGTCCTGCTCATCTCCAGGGTTTTGACCTCTGCACAGGGGCTTATGGAGCAGGGTGGTGACAGGCTGCTGCCAGACTGAAGCAGGCTAAATATCAAGAACAACACGACACAGTCCAGAACTTGCTGGGCGGCCCAGGCTGGAGGCTTGTTTTGTTTTAATGTTTTGTTGTCTTTCTCTTTCCCTCTGGGTTTCGTGGCTCTGAGCTTCAGGGCTGGAAAATTATTCATCCAAACCACAGCTCCCATGACACCCTCTGCAAGCATCTGAGGCTCCAGACTCTGCTGCAGCCATGGGTGGGAGGTCATAAATTCATCATCGTCACCGCACTGGCCTCCTGTAAGACAGGACGTGAAGTGCGGAGCAGCAGTTGTGCCACAGACGTAGCCATACGGAACACACGGGGTGAAACCTGTTGGCCAGTTCGTACATCAAATCCCTGTCCTGTGCCTGTTGCATTGATGAGAGGGTCTCTCCATACCTGCCAGAGCTTTAGCTGTAGATGTCTTCAGGTTCATCTGGGCTGCTGACCCTGCTGGAAACACTGTTATGTTGTGCCAATCAGATGTGAGGGCTGTGGGATCACCTGCTCCTAGACTTCTGGAAGCTCTGCAGACAGCAAAATGCCTTCTCCACCATGGCTTTCACTTGCTTCCTTGGAACTTGGAGCCAGCGACGAAGCTAGTGAAGGGGCTGGAGAACAGACCTGATGAGGAACGGCTGAGAGATCTGGGGGTGTTTATCCGGGAGAAGAGGAGGCTGAGGGGAGACCTCATTGCTCTCTCCAACTCCCTGAGAGGAGGTTGTGGAGAAGAGGGAGCTGGGCTTTTCTCCCAAGTAACAGGGGCTGTCCTTGCTTGCAGGGCAGTGGTGTCTCTACCTGTGGGACATGGACAGCCCAGTTCCTGGCGCAGCAGCCAGTGCTCTGCAGTCAGCCACAGGGATGCCAGCCACTTGCCAGCATGTCAGCTGGACCACGTGACTTTGCCCTGGCTCTCAGGAGCCAGCAGGTTTATAACTTCAAGCTCAGGCTTCACCAGAAGATGTCTCTTCCTCATAAAGCTGTGAGTGGATTGGAGACTCACTGTACAAGTGTTGCCTCAGTGACAGGAGCAGATGAAAGTGAGCAGAAGCTGCTGCGTGCATCGAGTTGTGGTATTGGGACTGGCCAAAGGTATCCTGTCTCATCGCCCATGGGCAGGGATGCAGTGGCTATTTGGGGAAGAGTTGAGACCCCACAGAAGCCAACCCACCCTTTGGAGTACATTGTTTCCTAGAACTGTTTATTGTTTGTACCTACGACCAAACCATCAGCTGAGACAACCAGCTCCCACTCCCCACAGAGGTGTCTGTGACCTCAGCCAGCTTTGTGCCCATGGCTGAACAGAGATCATGGTGCCCAGTGCACATGTTGGACCTCAGCACCCTGTGGGTTCCAGGGCTGTCCAGAAGTGAGCCCAGGGCCGTCCAGGAGTGAGCCTAGGGCTTCTCCTTCTGTGCTGAGGGTTGAGGGCACTGCACAGTCCCCAAGCTGCTACTGTGAACTGCTATAGGGGTAACAAACCCTCCAGGCAACAGGAATCCCAGGACGGCCAAAGCAGGGGAGCATCCCACTGAGCCCCTCACTGTGTCTGCACTGAGAGGCTGCAGAAGTTCATGGTAGGACAGCACTTTCCATCTGCTCAAAAGACCCCATGTCACTGCTAACACCCTAGAGGATGTGTTGGTGGCAGTGCTGGGATGGGGCTTGCTCTGCGCCAGGGGCCCCGTGGTGCTTTCACCCCAATTCCTGGCTCCAGATAAATCCCTGCAGCGCTGGAGGGCAGGATGGTGCTGGCAAGTGCGAAGCAGAGTTAGGGCTGTTTCTGAGAGATGATTTCCTGGATGCAGGTGTACAGGAACATGTACTCGTCCTACAAAAGAGAAAGTGGGGTCTGCAACCAAGCCTCTGACGGAGACCTCCTGGTTGCAGGACTAACCTTGCAATCTGCCATAAAATGTCCCACCTAATTAACAGTTTCTGATGGTAAATTAAGATTTCTTGTCCCAAGTGACCCATGTTTATCCTGTGTCACCAGAGCTGCACAGAAAGAAAGAATCAGGCCCAGAGCCAGGGTTTCTCCTGTGTCATCATCCCCTCTCATAATGCCCAAAAGGAAATTGCGCTGAGGTGCGCTGAGGTGCATCATCATCGAGTTCCTTAAATTGCTCAGTGGCTTTGGGATGTGCCCGGATGTTTGCATCTAAAGGAAGACTGAAGAGCAACTCCAGTGACAATGCTGAGTTTCGAGCAGGTAGAGCTCTGCCCTGCTGGAGGGCAGAGGGTCTTGGAGTAACCTGGGGCCAGGAGGGAAGACCTCTGGACCAGGAGTTTCTCTCATTGGTGGTCTCAGTGCACCTGCGTCAAGGGCCAACAGTGGATCACGGTAGATCCCTGCAAGCCCTCAGACACAGACAACATGATCTGGATGGGTTAACTCCACTTACTTAATTTCTCTAGTTTTAAGATCACCAAAATGTTCCAGGGGTCTTAGATCTACTCTAGATTTGATATGGGGTTCTGCCCAGATGCCGAGCTACTCCAAAATGATGCCAGTCTCCAAACCACCCAGGACTGACTGCTGCCACAACCAGGCTCCAGGAGAGAAGGATGTGGGGAAAGTAGCTGAGGTTGTATGCAATGCACAAAGTTGAGAGGTAAGGCCAGCCTGCAGATGCTGTGGGTTGAACTCACATGGTAGCCAGGAAAGGGAGATTAGGGACTCGCAGAGGGGCCTCCGAACAGCTCGCTAATGCGCTGGCTAAGCTGCTAGTCACGAGGAGCCTCCTCCCCTGCCCGTGGTGGGTTCAGTCCTACAGAAGGGCTGGGAAAGCCACAGATCACACAATGGCCACGGTTCCAGGTCACCAGAGCGTGTTTTCTGTGAGCCTGGCCTGACTGCAAAATCCAGAGTGACAGCCCAGGGTTGACTTCAGACCAAGCACGCTTAATCCAAGAGCACACCCACGGAGGCAAGAGCTTAAATACCCAGTGGTTTTCCATAGACAATCCATCAAAGGTTCATCTTCCCCCTTGTTTGGTACTACACCCCCTTTCCTCACCCCAAAATCATCTGCTGCCCGCAGCATGACAGCAGCATCCCCTGCCAGAGATAAAAGGTCCTGACAAGCCCTGCAGAGAGGGAGGATGCTGGCATCCACATGGCAGCAGCGTGGGGCTGGAGGGCAGCCCTGCATCTCCATCACTGCCCGTGCTGGGATCAGAGAGAGCACTGCTCAGGGCAAGGTGGGGAGGCAGCTGCCTCTGCTGTTCTCTCCCCGTCTCACCCCCCAAACTAGGGCAGTGGCTTTTGATTGGAGCTTGCTGTGCCTTTATGGGCACATTGTGTCTCTGCTCAGCAAGATGGCTGCTGGAATACAAAGGAGCTCTGGAGCTGGGGCAGTGGATGCCTTGCTCTCCTCTGGCTCCCAACATGGGCATGGTTCACATTAATTAAGAATGTGATTAGCTGCTTGCAGGCGGCTCTGCAGCTGGGAAGCCCTGGAGAGATTTGCCCTAATTCTACTGTCCCCTGTGGGGTAGGGGGTGGGGTTCCAGAGATGCTGCATCAGCTCATTCAGAGGATACAGCAAATGAATCATAGAATCATTGAATCACCAGGTTGGAAGAGACCCACTGGATCATTGAGTCCAACCATTCCTATCAAACACTAAACCATGTCCCTCAGCACCTCATCTACCCGTCCCTTAAACCCCTCCAGGGAAGGTGAATCAACCCCCTCCCTGGGCAGCCTGTTCCAATGTCCTATGACCCTTTCTGTGAAAAACTTCCTCCTGATTTCCAGCCTAAGAAAGAGCTGTCTAGGGGGCATCTGTGCCACCCATCGGGAGCTGGAGCTCTGTGGGGCTGGGTTCAGGGCACACAGCAGGGCACGGCCACGGCACCATCAGACAGAGCCACAGCCCACACAGCTGCACGGCAGCTGCGAATGTGGCATCGTGTCCCGCTGACCTCCTCCTCCATCCTCCGCTCTGGCAGCAGACAGGGGCTGGCAGCAGGATCTGGGTGTGGGGAACGTGGCAGGAAAAGGCACCAGGAAAGGGGAAACCCAGCAGGGTACCCAGGCTGACTGCTGCACCCAGAGCAAGGGTAAGCAAGGAGTTATGTCATGTAGGTTGAAGCTGGTGCTTCAAGCTTTCCAGGGCAGAGTAGGAAGGCACTTGCATTTATCATGAAATCACAGAGTCATAGGATGCTTTGGGTTAAGTGACTTTTGCAGGTCATCCAGTCCAACCCCCCTGCAGGAGCAGGGACATCCTTAACCAGAACAAGTTGCTCACAGCCCTTTTCAAACTGACCTGGCGTGTTTCCAGGGATGGGGCCTCCTCTGCCTCCCTGGGCAACCTGGGCCAGTGCCTCACCACCCTCAGTGTGAAAAATATCTTCCTTCTATCCAGTCTAAATCTCCCCATCCCTTAGTTTAAATCAATTACTCGTTATTCTGTCATAACCGGCCTTGCTAAAACCTCTGTCCTCATCTTTCTTATAGGTGCCCTTTAAGTACTGGAAAGCCACTGTAAGTTCTCCCCACAGCCTTTTCTTCTTGTGACTTCACATGCAATTTAGCCAATTTTAACTCCAGAATTGCGGGGATGGAAAGCTCCTCCAGTGCCGTTACCCCTTAGTTACTGGCAGAGTCACAGGGTGGGGAGGAAGCACGGAATAAATTTCCACACAGGCTGGACGGGCTCCCAGGTAGCTGGTGGAACCTGGGGAGCAGGTAACATGCTGCCAGCTCCAGGCAGCTTAACGTGAATGTTCAGTTCTGTCTGACCCACCACCCTTCCTCCTTCTCACCTACCAGAGTTGGGGTCATGAAACAGCAGCTTCTTGCCAGCTGGAGGGTCACCCCATAGACATCCACCATCCTCTCAGCTTTCATCTGGTGCAACAGGCAATCCAGGGAGATCAGTGTCCCCATTTGGCTCACGCCAGTGCTGCAAGGGACAAGGGAGGGTCATTGATGCCAGGCCAGGCTGAGCTGAACCTCTTTGGAAGTACTTAGCAGCCCAAGAAGTCAGAAATCCCTTAAGAAAACAAACAGCAACTGAGTATGGTGGGGACTGTGAGCACTGGTTGATGTGTCAGGGAGGCCTGTGCTGACCAGGGGGATGAGACCCCAAAGTGCCTGTTGAAGGACTGTGGAGATCCAGCCTTCCCTGCCCTGCTGAGCTGTGCATCCATAACCCAAGCCAGCTCTGCTGATGTGTTGCTGTGTTGGTTCCTGTGGGACTACGAGGTCTCCCTGGTTTCAAGCAGACGATAACACCAGGGCTGCTCCCAGGATCCAAGCAGTCAGCTCAGGGATGGTCTGGGCACCTCAGCCTAGGAATGACGGCTCCATCCACACTGGCTTCTGGCTTTTTTGCCCTCCCATGCATTTGGCAGAGTGCTGCTTCATCTGATCTCCCAAACTCAGAGCTTCCCTGGCTCCCATGGACCTACTCTCACCATGCCCCAGCACCCTGGGGTCCGTGGGGAGGGTGCAGGTGGCCATGTCGTGGCACTGTGCAGTACGAGGAGTACCAACTCTGAGGGGCTGCCCATGGATGGAGCAGTAAGGTGATGTACCTGCAGTGCAGCAGGAGAGGACTGGCTCTCTTGCGGTGAGGCATGCAGCGTCTGATTGCAGTGAGGAGCTCCACCAGGCTCTGGACATCTGGCTGCATCTTGCTGCTCCAGAGTGTGTACACGAACCGTTGTACCTGCCTCTCCTTTGCTTTCTTCTCCTGGTGAGACACAAAGAGTTGAGATGATAGCTGTTGGGGAGGGATGGGTGTGTTTGGATGGAGCGGGGTCCCAGCTCTCCAGTCCTTGGGCTTTCCTAAGCTGACTGCTAGCTTCTGTAAAGCTGTCCTGGCAGTCTCTGTTGGGGCATCAACTATCACACAAGCAGTGGAAATGGCACCTCCTTTCCCATGGTCCCTGTCCTGCCCCTTGAGAAGGAGACTGAGAACTGTAAGGGCCTTTTCAAAGGTGAGAAATATCATAGAATCATAGAATCACCAGGTTGGAAGAGACCCACTGGATCATCGAGTCCAACCATTCCTATCAAACACTAAACCATGTCCATAAGGACCTCGTCTACCGGCACCTTAAACACCTCCAGAGAATGTGACTCAACCCCCTCCCTGGGCAGCCTCTTCCAATGCCCAATGACCCTTTGTGTGAAAAACTTCCTCCTGATGTCTAGCCTAAATCTCTGGATCTATCAGTAAAGGTGGAAGAAGCCTCCAAGGTGTCTCCTGTGTGTCCTACTATGTCCACTGAGCAGATCTCTGGATGCTGCAGTCTAGACTCCTTCCTGCACTTGTGGGCTGCCAGAACACAGATCTGTTGCAAAAGAGATAAGTCTCCACAGATCTTTCAGCCCTTGCCTCTACAGACCTGTTTGCTAGCAGTGAGGAACATCCCAGACAGTAGGAACCAGGCCAACCCCATCAACACGTACGTGTTTCACTTTTAGTTGGAAACATCTCCATCTGGAGAAAAGCTTCTCTGTGCCACACTGGATGGTCAGCATCTTGGTGCAGAGAGAGTCTCCTTCCAAGGGCCAGCACACCTCACCTGGGACCTGTGCACAAAAGCAAGTTTGCCTTCATGTTGGTGGTCGCCATCCTTCAGATCATAGAATCACAGAATCACTAGGTTGGAAGAGACCCACCCGACCATCGAGTCCAACCATTCCCATCAAGCATTAAACCATGTCTCTCAGCACCTTGTCTACCCATCCCTTAAACACCTTCAGGGAAGATGAATCAACCACCTCCCGGGGAAGCGTGTTCCAATGCCCAATGACCCTTTGCACAAAAAATTTTTTCCTAATGTCCAGCCTGAACCTCCCCTGGTGGAGCTTGAGGTCATTCCCTCTCGTCCTGTCCCCTGTCACTTGGGAGAAGAGCCCAGCTCCCTTCTCTCCACAACCTCCTTTCAGGGAGTTGCAGAGACCAATGAGGTCTCCCCTCAGCCTCCTCTTCTCCATGATAAACACCCCCAGCTCTCTCAGACGTTCCTCATCAGGCCTGTTCTCCAGCCCCTTCACCAGCTTCGTTGCTCTTCTCTGGACTCGCTCCAGAGCCTCAACATCCTTCTTGTGGTGAGGGGCCAGAACTGAGATCAGTCACCACCTGTGATGGGCTTGGAGTGAGAACACTTCCAGCATCACTTCTTGTCAGTTCTAGCCTAACCTTGTGCTAGTTTTGGAGATACCAGCAGATTGTAGTCAGCTCCCCTGTTAGCACAGAGCTGCTCGGCAGTGGGAATCTGCCCAGCAAATGCTCTCCAGCTTGGCTGGTGAGAGAGAGGCCTTTGGTACCACAGAGGTGCAGTTTGAAGAGTACCAGCTGAGTCCAGGACCATGGACTGCATGGTGGGTAGGCAGAAGCTCTCTGCCACCATGAGCTGTGGGAGCACTTTGACACAGGAAAGGTTCAGCTTTAGCTGGATCTGCACCCAGGAGGTTGCAAAGCACTGCAAACGCAGTACAAAGAGTTAAAGTTTCAGAGCTCTGCTGGCTTCCAACTCCATTAAGATCCCTGCTCTGCCACAGCACAGACATGCCTGATGCCTTACCTCCCCCTTCTCCTGCCATGGGAGAAGTGTTAGGATGGTGTGAATGTCCTGTTCCCATACCAGAGTCCAGAAATCCTCCACAGTCAACTTGTCAGGCCCCTGGACAGCCAGATAGTCCTTGCTGGAGCTGCAGCCCTGAGTGGGGAACAAGAACATCACTTTCCTGCTGGAGAGGGTGTCACAGGTACCCCAGAAGAGACCAGGAAAAGAAAAGAAGCTCAGCAGGTCAGAAGGCAATGAGAGAAGAGAAAGCACTGAGATAGGGAAGTGAGGACAGCCCAAACAGGGCTGGTGAGAGAAGACACATCCTCAATCCCCACAGTCTCCTCTTCTCAACACAGGATCCCAGTGACCTTGGAGCAGTGCAGGAACCAGAGAGCAGGAGCACAGTGAGGATGAGGGAGAGTCCTGTAGGACCCAAGCAGTGTTGGGCATTGCTGCTGGGGGTACTACTCACCAGGATGTGCCACACCTGCAGGAGACCTGAGAAAGGGCCCTGTTCCAGCAGGGAAAACTTCACTCTGGAGCGATCATCTGCAAAATACACAGGAGGTGGAGGCATCTAGGACAGTATTGTGCTCATACAGCTCCTGTGGACCAACTGCCAGGCTCAGCAGAGCCACACAGCTCCAGCCCTCTGTTCACTATGTCTCTGCAAAGATGCCCCTTCACCTCTGCAAGTGCTCTCCTCCAACTCATGGATGTTAGTTCCCAAAAGACAGGTCTCAATCCCACCCTCCTACTCAAAGCAGATACAAGCAGAGCGGGTAACTCAGGCCATAAACTGGAGAGGGGCAGATTCAGGGTAGACAGAAGGAGGAAATTCTTCACAATAATGGTGCTGGTGGGGAGGCCCTGGCCCAGGTTGTCCAGGGAAGTTGTGGCTGTCCCATCCTTGGAGGTGTTCAAGGCCAAGTTGGATGAGCAGCCTGATCCAGCGGGAGGTGTCCCTGCCCATGGCAGGGGGGCTGGAATTGGATGAGCTTTAAGGATTCTTCCAACCCAGTCTATTCCGTGATTCTGTGATTCTTAGCCAATGGATATCTGCATATCTCCAAGGATGGAAAGCCTGCAGATGCTCTGGGCCCCTCTTTCAGTGTTTGTCCATCTCCATGGGAATTAAATTTTCCTTATACTGAGCTGGATTGTCTTTCCGAATCATCCCTATTGCCTCTTGTCCTTCCCAGCTGCTCCTCTGAGGAGTCTCTACATTTTCTCTGTAGGTAGTTGAAGATAGCAGTAGAATCATAGAATCATAGAAACACCAGGTTGGAAGAGACCCACCAGATCATCAAGTCCAACCATTCCTATCAAGCATTAAACCATGTCCCTCAGCTCCTCATCCACCCATCTCTTAAACACCTCCAGGGAAGGTGAATAAACCACCTCACTGGGCAGCCCATTCCAATGCCCAATGACCCTCTGTGTGAAAACCTTCCTCCTAATCTCCAGCCTAAATCTCCCCTGGTGGAGCTTGAGGCCATTCCCTCTCATCCTGTCCCCTGTCCCTTGGGAGAAGAGCCCAGCTCCCTCCTCTCCACAACCTCCTTTCAGGTAGTTGCAGAGAGCAATGAGGTCTCCCCTCAGCCTCCTCTTCTCCAGGATAAACACCCCCAGCTCTCTCAGCCGCTCCTCATCAGGCCTGTTCTCCAGCCCCTTCACCAGCTTCGTTGCTCTTCTCTGGACTCTCTCCAGAGCCTCAACATCCTTCTTGTGCTGAGGGGCCCAGAACTGAACACAGGATTTGAGGTTTGGTCTCACCAGTGCTGAGTCCAGAGGGAGAATAACCTCCCTGGACCTGCTGCTCACACTGTGTCTGATCCAAGCCAAGATGCCACTGGCCTTCTTGGCCACCTGGGCACACTGTTGGCTCATGTTCAGTTGCTGTCAACTAACACCCCCAGGTCCTTCTCCTCCTGGCAGCTTTCTAGACAGACTTCTCCTAGTCTGTAGCTCTGCATAGGGTTGTTGTGCCCCAGTAAGATCACCCCTTGGCCTTCTCTCCTCCAGGCTGAACATATCCACCTATCTCAGTCCCATACATCATGTGTTCCATCCCCAAAACACCTTGGTAGCCTTCCGGTGGACTCACCGGATGGCAGTGCATCAAAACATTTTCTTGTATTGTGGAACATCAGCCCTGGTCTAGCCTGGCTCCACAGGAAAGAAGAGGATGGAAGGTGTCACAGCACTTACATGGGAGGATACTGGAAGAGGGCTGTGTCTGCTGGTTGCCTGAAGATGGTGTTGCAGAGCTGGCTTCTTCCTTGACAGCCTCTAGGAGGGTCTGCAGAGTGAGAGTCGAGGAAGCAGTGAGTGGGAAAGGGCCAGGAGGAACTACCCTCTGAGGACCTCTGGCCTCAGCATGGGGGTGAAGCCTTGCAGAAGCCTTAGCAGGTGCTGTGTTACCACCTCTAGGGTGGGCTGCTAGCTCTGTGCTGTAGGAGAATGGTGTCCCGGTAGGTCCCTGCCCCACATGGGGTGGGCTGGGGAAGGAGCAGGTCATGGGCAGACCCTGACCAGTGCAGGATGGGTGAGGGAGTCACCTGTCTGGGGACACGATGCCATGGAGGGGGGACACTGTGAGGACAGCAAGGTTCATGGGATCCACTAAGGAAGCATGTGCTGGGTGTTCCCCAGCCTGACCAGGTGCAATTGCTCCCCAGGTTCCCCCAGTGCTCCTACACGTTGTCTGGAGCAGTTCTCACCTCGTACTCTCTCAGGAAGCCCATATGGGATTTGGCTGACTTCTGGGCATAGTGCTGAGCAAAGCTTTTCAGCGGGATGGGGCAGGACCTGAGGAGAGAAATTGGGGGTAAGGGTGGGCTTGAGCAATCTCAGCTGCATTCAGGCTATGTCTGCAGTAGGTGGACAGGGTTGTGAGCAGGCCTTCACCCCCCAAATGCCAGGGACCTCGCAAATCCCCAGCCCAGATTTGGCCCCAGTCTCTCTTAGAAGGAACATCCCAGGGCTGCCCAGTTGCCAAGAAACCCTCCAGTTTGAACCTATCTCTAGAGCATTCTTGTGGGTTTGGAAGTCAGGGGTTGATCTAAAATGCTTCCCCCAGGACAGGTCTGCAGCTCTTTGGCACTGGCATAGCCCAGGAGACTGGAAGTGGAGTAAAGGAAGATGTGGTCCCTGAAGCACTCCCAGTGTGCCCAGTGACTCACACCCGGTCCTGGGCAACCAGCCCTGGGCTGACCCGCCTGGCTGGGCTTCACCATCCTGTCCTACAGCCAAGGCTTGAGCAGGGGTCAGGATGCAGATTGCTGCCTGAATGGGCTGTGGATCAGGGTGGAGAAAATGGCACACAAAACACAGCATATCCTTACCTCTCCGTCCCTGATAAACCCAAGAGTGGTTCGTCCAGGATCTTGTCCAGGATGCAGCTGTGCAGGAAAACATACTGGGACTGGAAGGCAAAGGCAGATAGCGAAGTAGAACAGGCAGCATGAAAAGGGGGATTTGGCAGATAATGTCCTTCATTCATGCCCAAAAGGCTCTGGCTACTTCAGTCTCAGAGCCACTGGGTCTGTCTGTCCTGAAGGGCAGTATTGATGAGGGTCCCAATCCTGAGAACTGGATGAATTTTCACATGGGTTGTGGAGCATCACAGGCTAACAGCACCGTGTGGGTTAAGCATTGCCTGCAAAGGACCTGATCCTGTTCCTAGGTGCCCTGGGGTGTTTCTGAGCTCCTGCTCAGAGAGTCTGCTGTGGGTGCAGCAGAGCACAGAGCTTCTGGAGAATCCCACGTTTGGGCAATTTCCACTGTTGCTGAGCTGCTGAACTGGCAGCGTCGTGACACAGTGTCAGGTAGGGGACCAGCCTGGGGCTGCCGCCTGCTCACCCGACGAGCTTTTATGCCATGGAGCAAGAGGCGACTGGTGAGAGGGAGCAGAAGTCTTACCAGTGTCTGAATCATCTGGTAACGGTTCATCCGCAAGGTGTAAACAACACCAAAGATGTCCACCACGTTCTCCTGCTTCATCTGCTGCAGGAGCCGGTCCAGGGCAATGAAGGTGCCAGTTCGGCCCACGCCAGCACTGAGAGCAGAGACAGCAAGGGTTAAACGGTGCCTCACCCCACAGCCAATGGGCTCCCATCCTGCTGCTACACCTGGTTTCCAGATGCAGCACCCTGGGCCCCTGGGCCCAGCAGAGCATGGGGCTGAGGAGCCATTCATAGAATCATAGAATCATAGAACAAACAGGTTGGAAGGGACCCATCGGGTCATCGAGTCCAACCATTCCTATCAAACACTAAGCCATGTGCCTCAGGACACCTGTGCCTTAAACACCTCCAGGGAAGGTGAATCAACCACCTCCCTGGGCAGCCTATTCCAATGCCCAATGATCTTCTGTGTGAAAAACTTCCTCCTAATCTCCAGCCTAAATCTCCCCTGGTGGAGCTGAGGCCATTCCCTCTTGTCCTGTCCCCTGTCTGCCTCAGGTTGGTGCTGACCATCTCCAGCTACTCTGTCCCTGGGACCAGGGAAGCAGGTTGCAAGCAGACCTCTAATCCCCAACGCCCAAGCATCAGGTTTTCTACAGACCAGTTGGGTCTTCAGGGTGCTGCTTTCCCTCCCAGTTTTTGCACAGGCAGGACCCTCGTCCACCAAATCCTCTCCCATCATCCCCACCCACCGTCCTCCAGGAGCGGAGCCTCACCTGCAGTGCACGAGAGTTGGCCCCGCGTCCTTGGTGCTCTGGATGTGCTCACGCACCAGCTCTCTGAACGTCATGATTGATGTGGTGGATTCTGGGATGCCATGGTCGGGCCACGCTGTGTAGTGCAGGTGGGACACGTGTCTCTCTGCCTGGAGCCCTTCCTGATAGGGAAGATGTTGGTCATCAGCATAGAATCATAGAATCATGGAATCACCAGGTTGGAAGAGACCCACTGGATCATTGAGTCCAACCATTCCTATCAACACTAAACCATGTCCCTAAGGACCTCATCTACCCACCCCTTAATCACCTCCAGGGAAGGTGAATCAACCCCCTCACTGGGCAGCCTATTCCAATGCCCAGTGAACCTTTGTGTGAAAAACTTCCTCCTGATGTCCAGCCTAAATCTCCCCTGGCAGAGCTTGAGGCCATTCCCTCTTGTCCTGTCCCCTGTCTCTTGGGAGAAGAGCCCAGCTCCCTCCTCTCCACAACCTCCTTTCAGGTACTTGGAGAGAGTAATGAGGTCCCCCCTCAGCCTTCTCTTCTCCAGGATAAACACCCCCAGCTCTCTCAGATGTTCCTCATCAGGCCTGTTCTCCAGCCCCTTCATCAGCCTTGTTGCTCTTCTCTGGTCTTGCTCCAGAGCCTCAACATCCTTTTTGTGGTTAGGGTCCCAGAACTGAACACAGGATTCCAGGTTTGATCTCACCAGTGCCGAGTCCAGAGGGAGAAGAACCTACCTGCACCTGCTGGCCACACTGTTTCTGATACAAGCCAGGAGCCCACCAGGAAAGGGGCACACCCTGAGAGCACCCAGGGACTTGGGGACACCCGGTTCAGCTGTAGGGAACAGCCAACACCAGGTCTGCTGCCCCATTCTCCCCCTCAGTCCTCGGCCATGCTGAGGCACATGGAAGTGCTGGGAAATGCCCTTTGAAGCTGCAGGGTTTGTCCGAGTGTGGCGATATGGTAAAGAGAGAGCAAGGGTGGAGAGCAGGGGTGATAGACATGGACAGGGACAGGCTGCTCCACAGGGGACTGAGTCCTTGAACCCCACATATTGCAGGGAAAGGAAATTTTGCCACCACCAAGGAGAAACACCACTGCAAACCATGCAAATCCCCAGCCTGTGACAGGTCCCTGTCAGTCCTCTTGGGTCCTTACTCACATGCCACAGTTTGAACTTGCGCATGGTCCACTCCTCAGAGCTGCTCTGCGTCAGCAGGTGGACTTGGACCTGCCCATAGGAGACTGGGGCAGATTCAGATGGCCAGTAATGATCGCAGAGGACCTAGAGCACAAGGGAGATGAAATCCCAGTGAGGATAGTGAGGGCTCAGGTCCCATCAGGTGATGCCCCAGCTTCTGGGAGCATCTGGAGAGCAGCTGCTGTGAGGGGAGCCAGTGCCAGTGTTGGAGAACAAGTAGTCGTTCTTCCCCCTCCCTTAGGGAGCTTTGCATGGCACTTCACCATGTCCCTGTTCTTTGGAACTTAGCCTCCTCCAGCTAAAAGGACATGTGTGGGACTCATCACCTTTGGAGACTGGAGGAACAGTCTATGTATGTGAGGTGACCCATCCAGAGACGAGTGGCAAGATGCAGATGCTGCAGAAATATCTGAAGGTGATGGCCATGGTTCCAGCTAAACTCCACTTCTGCCTTTTCCTATCCCAAGCTAATCCTGAGCCACACAAATCAACCCCTGTTCCCCCTAGACTGCCTGTCGGGGAAACTGTGTGGGTTGGGCTGACCCTGGAGCCACAGGGGCTGGTGGAGAGCACAAACCCAGCTCTGGGCTCAGCTCACAAGACCAGGGCTGGGCTTGGCTGGGACTGGCATGGGGAAGCCCAGTGGTGCAGTCCTACCCGTCCATTCTCCATGCACACTGTCAGCATAATGATGTTGCAGACGTTCTGCTCCCACACCAGCCTCCAGAAGTCCTCTATCGTTTTCTTCAGGGGCCCCTGGGTGGCAATGAACTCCTGATGGGATGTGTAGCCCTGAGCAAGAGGTACATGGGAAGAGTTGGCAAGTGCCCGAGGCAGGTGGATCCTGCCCTGGGATCAAGTCAGTGCCTGATCTGCTTTTGTGACAGAGGGAGAAATACCCATTGCCCTCAGCCCATGCAGGTTCAGTTCCCAGACAAATGATGGCAGAACCAGCTGATTTCACAGGAAGCATGTGACACCCAACACTTGCTCTCTACACATGTGGAATAAAGTTGTGACCACTGCTGTTTACTTGCAAGCAGCTCCTCATTCAGCCTAACCACGGAGAGACAGAGCTGATGTTTCTTGTGCTCCTCAGTCATTGCTGGAGGTTGGGTGAGCATGCAAGGTCTCAGGCTGCTTCTTTGGATTTGCCCCTTTGACACACATGCGCCCCGTGGATCCACACACCCGCGTGCGCATGCTGTGCACCCTGCCTGTTACCTGGGAAAATCTCCTGGATGGGGGATGTGGGCACAGCTCCAGGGTTGTTCAAATGCAGCTGCACAGACCAGAAGGAGAAAAAGTAGACAGACAGACAGGACCATAAGCTGGGAAAGGATGGGAAGAGGATAGTCCTCAAGAGGAAAGCAGAAAGCCTTGCCAGTCTCCACACACTCATGCCTCTGCATCCATAGCACTTGCCATCTGACAGTCTCCACCAACTCCTGCTAAAGGGCAACCATGCACCTCCACCTGACACCCAACTCCGTGCCAGTCTGTGCCAGCTGTGGCCTCAGTGGCAGCTCTTACACACCAGCCCTCACAACCTCAACCCAGGCACAGCTTCTGTGCAGGGGCCCTGTGGCCGTGTCCCTGTGGAGAAGGCAAGTGGACACTCACAGGCATGAAGTTGGCATTGATGTAGTCTGAATGCAGATCCTCACCCAGCTTGCTCAGCTTGACCCGGGAGTGGTCATCTGAAAGAGACCACACACATATGACCCCAAGGCAAACACCCTTCACCAGGATATGGCCATCTCCTCTTCACCTGGTCAACACACCAGATGTCCCAGCAGCTCCTCTAGCTCCATGTATGCAGCCAGCAGACAGGCTCTGCCTGTCTCCCTAGAGAGGTGAGTGTTGCTCCCCCTGGGTTAGCAGCAGAGTAAGAAATCAGAGCTGATAACATAAGGCTTATCAAAGAAGCCAGAGAACATTCATGGTCCCTCTTTGGTCTCTGCCTGGGGCCCATCCCTGAGCTAGGCTCACTCCTGGAGGAGCTGAGGAGAACGGTGGCTCAGTCCCTCCTGGCTCAGCTCTTAAGCTTTAAGTCTCCAGCAGGAAAATGGACAATGAGACTCCTTCTCCCAGGAGAGAAGCCAGGCACTGTGAACCCTGCAGTGATGCAAAGTGACCTGTGCTTTTGTACTGCAGTGGGGACTCCCATTTAGCATTCTTGGGGGAGGACACAGAACTCACAGGGCAGCACGTGGGGATATCTGTTCTTGGAGACATTCACTGGTAGCTCAGCCTCCACCTTTGGCTGCTCCTTCCCAACTTCCTTCAGCTCCTGTAGGACAGAGGAGAAGGTAACCACAAATTTTACTCTGGTGATGTCCTGGTCATCCCAGATCCCTGCTCACGGCTAATGGCTCTGTCCAGTGGTTTTAGGGTCACGCATGCACAGGGAACTCCTCTCTCAATACAGCCTGTGAACTTGGGGCCATAGGTGGCTTTTACCAGTGCGTTTTCCAACAGCACTGTTTGTACTTAGAAGAAAACAAGCCCAAGAACAAGTAATGGGGGAAAAAAACATCTTAGAAATCTACCAAGAAGTTCAGATCATCTTCTGTTGAGAAAACAAAATCGTCTTGTGCTGTGAAAACAGAAGTATCATGTGCTGCTTCTGACTCTCTCCTCAGAAGTCTGGAGAAAGGTGATCTGAGGAGAGTTTGAAATTGCTGGTGGGACTTCCAGAGGTTCTGCTAGCAGCACAATTCAGAGTCTGCAGATGTTGGCAACGGGAGCCTGAGGTGAATTTCACAGACTGAGAATGCTCCTTGACCTTCCCTTTGGTTGCAGGCCCTTTTCTAACACTGTCAAGGTGGATCTCATCGCAACAAGACTCAGCATCTTCACCTCTAGACCTGTGGCCCTTAGCTTTGTCCACCAGCTATGGACAGTGCTGGTTCACATCAAGTCACAGACAACATGTGTTTCCACCAGAAGCCGAACAAAACAGAATTTGAGCAGAGGAATTGCCTGATCACTTGGTCCATCTAATCTTTGGCCTTCAAGAGTGCCTAGTAGGGTGGTTGGATTGCCAGAGAGATGGGTTACTGTCCCTGGAGAAGTTCACCACCCAACAGCTGGGGCATGAGCTACCTAGAGAGGGAACAGTTCTCTCTAGCAGGAGTCTCATCTCACCTCAAATTCCTGGAAAAAGGCATGGTTAGCACTCGCTGTCTTCATCTCATAGTACTGCTTGAAGCTCTGTATGGGAATTGGCCGATGGATGTTTCTGCATTAAATTAAGTCCAGAGGAAAATGAGCCTTAGTTATCACAGGTGTGGGAGGCCAGTTATAGAATCATAGAATCACCAGGTTAGAAGAGACCCACCAGATCATCAAGTCCAACCATTCCCATCAAACACTAAACCATGTCCCTCAGGACGTCATCTACCCACCCCTTAAACGCCTCCAGGGAAGGTGAATCAACCACCTCCCTGGGAAGCCTCTGCCACTGCCCAATGACCCTTTCCAGGAAAAACTTCCTCCTGATGTCCAGCCTAAATCTCCCCTGGTGGAGCTTGAGGCCATTCCCTCTCATCCCTGTCCCTTGGGAGAAGAACCCAGCTCCCTCCTCTCCACAACCTCCTTTCAGGGAATTGCAGAGAGCAATGAGGTCTCCCCTCAGCCTCCTCTTCTCCAGGATAAACACCCCCAGCTCTCTCAGCCGTTCCTCCTCAGGCCTGTTCTCCAGACCCCTCACCAGCTTCGTTGCTCTTCTCTGGACGCACACATACAGGGATGGATCATAGTCACCTCATTGCCCAGGGGAGTGGGTCCACAGAGCATTGTTTAAGTATCGTGAGGGATTACAGGGCAATAAGGATGTTCTATTGCACAAACCCTGCACAGGAGGTATGGACAATGCATTGACTTAGAATGGAGCTGGGCGATAAATACTGAATGTGAGAAAGCCTCGCATTTAAAAAATAGCTGAAGGAGAGGAGACAGAGTTGGATTTTTCCTGAGTCAGAACATAAGAAAGGTGAAAGACCCTGTGACCTGCAATGGGGCCATACAGAGAGGAAAGAGTCCATCACCCACCTCAAGCTGTAGGTCACCATTTCCTGGGGCAGGCTGCTCTTCTTGACTCTAGAATCAAAGTATACGAGATGTTACTCTTCCTGGCATTGCAGGGACAGGTGCTGCGAGCATGTTGTGCACTGCTGGCTCATGGACCCTTGGGAGCAGCCAGGTCACAGTAGGAACAAGCTCTTGCAGATGGAGAGGGTTCTGAGAATTAATTGCACACTGGCAGTTCCCCTTTTCCCTTTGCCTTTTGCTTCTGTGCTCGCCAGGTGTGCTCCATGAGTGGGTGTCCTAGTTTGCCTGAATCTCTTTTTATACCTTCTCACTGGTCTCTCTCCTGGCCTCATACTGAAGGTTGTGTTCCTCAGCCTGCTGAGAGATGGCTTATCCTCACCTCTTTGCTCTGAGCTGTTTCCAATAAACCAAAGTGAAAATAGCTGCGAGCGTCAGGAGAAATCCCACGATGATTCCAGCAATTATTGGCATTGAGAGAGGACCTGTATCTGCACTAGATCCAGCCGCTGCAATAAAAAAAAAGAGACAGAACAGATAGAAATAAGAGTGCCTGCATTTACTCTGTGTTTTATATTTACTACAGCCTATGATTTCCCCCTGGCTTGCCATTGCCAGGTTGTTGATTATCTCTTAAGCTACACAGCCAGGTAATGAATAATAGAATCATAGAACAACCAGGTTGGAAGGGACCCATCGGATCATCGAGTCCAACCATTGCTATCAAACACTAAACCATGTCCCTCAGGACCTCATCCACCTGTGCCTTAAACACCTCTAGGGAAGGTGAATCAACCACCTCCCTGGGCAGCCTCTGATAGTGCCCAATGACCCTCTGTGTGAAAAACTTCCTCCTAATGTCCAGCCTAAATCTCCCCTGGTGGAGTCTGAGGCCATTCCCTCTTGTCCTGTCCCTTGGGAGAAGAGCCCAGTTCCCTCCTCTCTACAACATCCTTTCAGGTAGTTGTAGAGAGCAATGAGGTCTCCTCTCAACCTCCTCTTCTCCGGGAGAAACACCCCCAGCTCTCTCAGCCCTTCCTCATCAGGCCTGTTCTCCAGCCCCTTCACCAGCTTCGTGGCTCTTCTCTGGACTCACTCCAGAGCCTCAACATCCTTCTTGTGGTGAGGGGCCCAGAGGAAGATCCATCTTACCTGAGAACATAGTGAACGCAACTGCAGGGGCTACTGGGTCATATTTGGTGAAGGCAGCAATGCTGAACCTAGGGCAAAGCAGAGTCCAGCAGTCAGGTGTTGGAATCGGAGAGGGAAGCAAGACACGCAATCAATGTGATGGATAAGCAAGCTCCGATTTATTAGCAAGTTCAGTCAGATTATATAGTTTTCAGAACAAAGGAAAGGTGTTTACTTAACATCAGACTTCTAATTGGCTACTTGCTCAAAGGTTTCTGCTCACACAGCTGTGGAAAGATTTTACACCCCCCAGGTTCCTTCCCAGGGGAACCGACCCTCCCTTCTCAGGCTTAGTATCTCTTGTTTTGCAGCTTGCTCTGTGCTTCAAGGGCAACTTGTCTTTGATATTACTTGTGGAGAGCTACAAGGCTGCTAGACAGGGGAGTCTTCAAATAGCTGCTCCAGGGAGTTATGCCCTTGAGAGAGCAACCATTCTCCCACAGCCAGGGGCAACCCAAACTTCTGGCCCAGCCCCAAGCAGCCAGAAGCAGGAAGACCCCAAAAGAACAGGACAGCTGCCTATACTGAAATGCTGTGTTGGAATAAGATGATTTTCTGGTAGAAATTTAGGGGATGTGTGGGGATGGTTTTTCCCCCCTTCTCTACTCCTTGGAAAATTTTATTGCATTTGGGAAAATGTGAGAAACTGTTCAGAAACACAATTGGGAAACAGCTCTCCTCCAAAGGGTTCTTCAAGGGTAAGTTGTGAGCTTGTGCTCTCTTATCATAGAATCATAGAATTACCAGGTTGGAAGAGACCCACTGGATCATTGAGTCCAACCATTCCTATCAAACACTATGGGACACAACCAGGGAAGACAGCAGTAAGGAGGCTGAGAGGAGACCTTATTGCTCTCTACAACTCCCTGAAAGGAGGTTGTGGAGAGGAGGGAGCTGGCCTCTTCTCCCAAGTAACAGTGGGCAGGACGAGAGGGAATGGCCGTAAGATCCACCAGGGGAGATTTAGGCTAGAGATTAGGAGGAAGTTTTTCATGGAAAGGGTCATTGGGCATTGGAATAGGCTGCCCAGGGAGGTGGCTGATTCAACTTCCCTGGAGGTGTTTAAGGGACGAATGGACGAGGTGCTGAGGTACATGGTTTAGTGTTTGATAGGAATGGTTGGACTTGATGATCCGATGGGTCTCTTCCAACCTGGTTGTTCTATGATTCTATGAAAATCAAGGTGAGTGAGTCACTCTCTTAGATCATGTTAATTGGGTTGACTTGAAAGAGCCGAGTCTGAGTAGCTGTTTGGAACAGGGAACCTCAGCTGGGAGGGCTGAGCCCCAACCCAGACCCTTTCTTATGAAGTGGCTGGTGCCCGCTCTTCCCTGCAGAGATCTGCTCTACATCCTCCTGGCAGAGTGCACACCAAGCCCCCATCTCCCTGCAGAGTTAGTTTCCTTCTGAGTGGGTAACTTGGATGGGTAGATCTCATGCCCCAGATACAAGTTATGGCATTCAAATGCAGCTTTAGATTTTAGCAGCCAAAAAGTTTGTGGAGCCCAGTGTGAGTTCACTCTGGCAGCACCAGAGTAAAGGCCTCTTTGGAAACTGAGCTTGCAGAAGCCATAGCACGAGAGATAAGAACTTGTGGATAAATAACTCACTGAAAGATAGGAAACAAGGGCTGGTTTTCCAAGGGGATATGGGCTGTCAGAGGTACCTGCTTTTCATCACTCTACTAATGACTAACTAGGACAGAAGCCCAGGAACTGATGATACAGGTTGTTAGGGCAGCCAACTAAGAACAGGCGAGTAGGAAATCTATAGGGCTTTGAAAACTTTGTAAGTGGGACTATATTGGAGTTCAGACCTGCTGGGTCTCCTTTATTCTTTTCAGCACAAAACTTAAGGGCAGATCTATTTCTCTCTTTACTCATAGGCAGAAGTGAAGCTTTCTCTCATGCACACATTCTCTCATGGTCTTCCTTTCTTTTCCTGACACTCTCAGCAACTCCTATCTCCTGTCAGCCAGACTTGTTGCAAGTTTCTTTAAACTGAACTTGGACAATCTTCCAGAGTCTGGGGAATTCCTGTGTCAGAGAAATGTCTGGGGAAACGGTCTGTTTGATGAAATTGTAAGCTGCTTAGTCAACACAGGACTGACTAAAAATATGGTCTGCAGCATAAAACCCGTTTTACTATCAACTATTTTAGAGGTACCCTATAATGAAATAATGTATGCTTTGACATTCATCTTTCTGGATTCTATTTATTGTCAAATAAGACTCTGAATTTATGGATATTGTGATGTTTGCGTGTCTCATGGGTAACCTCATTGCTACCCTCCTACCTTTGAGACCCTAGTTGTGTTGGCACCACTTGAACTAATGTTATCAAACCAGTTTCATTTTTGCACTCTAAGCCTGCGTGTAACTCATACAAAAGCCCTACAAACATCAGCACCCATTGTGGTTCTTACTCTGGAGGTGGACAAGCATCCAGCTTCTCAAGCAACCCATACAGCCCTTGTTAGCCTCAGCTCTCATTTCTGCTCTCACTCTCCCTGCCCAGTTCACTGTCTAATATTCTTTGCCACACCAGCTCCTGCAACCCTCAAAGGCTGCTTAGTGGAGCAACCCCTGGAGCACAAAGGTGAGGTGACATCCAGGGAGCTGGTGGCACCTTGGAAGAACACATGCAACCCTCTTCTCCTCCAACCCCTTCACCTCAGGAAGGATGTTGACGTCTCTCACCTGTACTGTTCGTTGGCTTTCAGCTTCCCGTTGCATGTTGCCCTGGACTGGCCACACTCCTCTGTGCCCACTGGCACTCGCCAGGTTTCAGGGGAGCTCCTGGGACTCGGGTGGAAGGGGTTGGGGATTAGCACAGCCAGGTAGGAGTCCTCTGTCCCATAATAGTGGTCATACCATGTGCTGGATGTGACTTCCCGGGTGGGCCTCAGCACTGAAGGGGAATGTACAAGGTGACAGTGGGAATCCTGAAGTTCTGTCTGGGGGCCCTGTTGCCCTCCAGGGAGCCCCAGCAGTTCAGGATGTGCCAGGGAACTTACGTGAATCATTAGTGGTAGCAATGACACCGTAATACTCGATCTGGCCATTCTCCTCACTGAACAGGTCAGATGAAATGACAACTGTCGAGCTGGCCTCCACCTGGAAGAGGTCTGCACGCAGAGGTGGAGGCAGGGCTGGAAAAGGAATGAGCAAGATCCACCTGTTAGCAGGCCCCTGCTCCCACAGAACGTGTTTCTCAGCCTTGTGACTGGTCCCAGCATCACTGCCCAGAGCCTCGACCCATTGCAGATCCATGCAGGATTTTATGGGGCTCATAGACATCTGAATGGTGTGACCAGCAGATCCAGAGAGGTTATTCTCCCTCTGTACTCAGCACTGGTGAGGCTGCTCCTTGAATACCGTGTGCAGTTCTGGGCCCCTCACCACAGGAAGGATGTTGAGGCTCTGGAGCGAGTCCAGAGAAGAGCAACGAAGCTGGTGAAGGGTCTGGAGAACAGGCCTGATGAGGAAGGGCTGAGAGAGCTGGGGGTGTTTCTCCTGGAGAAGAGGAGGCTGAGAGGAGACCTCATTGCTCTCTCCAACTACCTGAAAAGATGTTGTAGAGAGGAGGGAACTGGGCTCTTCTCCCAGGTGACAGGGGACAGGACAAGAGGGAATGGCCTTAAGCTCCACCAGGGGAGATTTAGGCTAGAGATTAGGAGGAAGTTTTTCACAGAAAGGGTCATTGGGCATTGGAATAGGCTGCCCAGGGAGGTGGTTGATTCATCTTCCCTGGAGTTGTTTAAGGCACAGGTAGATGAGGTCCTGAGGGACATGGTTTAGTGTTTGATAGGAATGATTGCACTCGATGATCCGATGGGTCTCATCCAACCTGGTTGTTCTATGATTCTATGATTCTATGAATGAGTTCCGAGGTTTAATCATCAACACTAGGTGTCTTTTCCTGCGTTCTGTGGCAAGGACATGGGGAAGAAGAGGACTCACCCTCCGGTGTTGTGTTGCAGAGCAGAGTCACAGCCTGGCTCCTCATTGTGTTCAAGCCCACAGTGCTCACAACAATTCGGTACGATGAGTTTGGCCCCAGACCCTCAAGACTGGCCTCATTCATAGGGATGGTCATGACGTACTTGGAGGTGGGAGGTCCATCAAAGAGTCTCTCTGTTACCACCTCATATGCCTGCACATCTCCAGGAGGTCTGGTCCAGTTCAAGTAAAGGCTCCTTGACTCTGGCAAGCATTGCACATCCTCCACCGGGTTTGGCTCTGTGAAGAAGACACGGCAGGCTCTTAACTTACTGGATCAGGGAAATTCCAACCTCAGTCCAGAGTGCATCAGCCCAGAGCCACTAGGGTCCTCTCCTGCCTGTCCCTAGGTCAATGGGAGAGGAGCAGAGCTGGACATCTGCAACTTGAGAGCCTCTTGTGCCAAAGGTCACAGGAAAAGGCGAATGAGTTGGGCCTGAGGAGACCAATGGCGATCTCTGCTGAGCCTGCTTTGCTCCACAGATAGTGAGACAATGGGGTGATGGGAACCTCTGTGATGAGGAGAGCTTAGGGAGATCTTGTCTGCTAGAGGGTCACCCTGCTGGTTTGCCTTATCTTCTACCATGAAGACTGCCCATGCTTCTGTTGATCCCCAAGGACTGATGCAGTCTTGAGGCCACTCAGGAGTTTCTCCCTCCTCCAGGCTCCCCTCCTTTCATCCCTCCAGCAGGTCATACCCACCCATGGGCACTGCCAAGGGTTTGGTGCTGCTCCAGTAGGGCCCAGCCACACAGCTCAAGGAGACGGAGTAGTTCCTCCCTGGGATCAACCCCTGGAGGAGGTGCTGGCCTTGCCCTCTGGCAAGAGAGTACCGCCAGGAGAGTGTGCTGTTCCTGGGATCACGCAGCCACAGCTGGCAGTCGTCCTGCTGTCCAGAAACACTGCTCCAGGAGATGAGCATCGTGTTGTTCCCTTCAGCCACCACGGAAAGATTTTTGGGAACCGAGGGGGCTGCAATGAAAACCACATCAGCGGAGAGTTACTGGCATTCCAGACCCCCCCCCCACCCCAATCCTGCAGATCATAGAATCATAGAATCATAGAATCATAGAATCACCAGGTTGGAAGAGACCCGCTGGATTATCGAGTCCAACCATTCCTACCAAAAGATATTCAAGTAGAAGATTAAAAATATGCAAGGAAACGCTATGTGTTCGCTGACAGCATTTCCGCATCTGCTGGTGAGCACTACTATAAATGGTCTTCAAATAGTAATTGGAGGATGGGCATAGCAAGGAGAATGGGGAGGTGGGCTCTTTCTCCTACTAATTAGCAAGTTTAATTAGAGACCTGCCTGAAGGTAACAGGATGAGAGGGAATGGCCTCAAGCTCCACCAGGGGAAGTTCAGGCTGGACAGTAGGAAAAAAATATTTCACAGAAAGGGTCACTGGGCACTGGAACAGGCTGCCCAGGGAGGGGGTTTAAGAGATGGGTGGACAAGGTGCATGAGGGACATGGTTTAGTGGTTGGTGGGAAAGGTTGGACTCGATGATCCGGTGGGTCTTTTCCAACCTGGTGATTCTATGATTCTCAGGGCTCTGCACATGACTCCCGGCACCCTGCCAGGGGCCGGCTGAGCATGGGAGCAGAGACCTCTGGATTCCCCAAGCAAAGTGCAGGGACTGTGGGGAGAAGCACATGAAAAGGCTTATTGTGCTTATCTGCAATTTCCACATTCCTCAAAAATAAAAGAAAAAGCCCAGCCTCCCCTAATTCCCCTTGCCAGGAATTTTCTGCATGCCTGGGAAAAAAGCAGTGGGGATGGTGGAGTGTCCCCCCAGCTCTGAGGCCTTGCTGTGTGCTAGGCTGTGGGTGTCCACATGGTCCCCATTACTCTTTGCTCAGTCATCCATGCCAGGAGGAGGCAGCTCACGTGGACATCACGACCATTAGCTGGAGGTCTGCCCTGAGACAGCAACCAGAGCCACAAGCTTCACCTCAAATCCTGTATTCAGTGTTGGGCCCCCCAGTACAAGACAGATATTGAGCTGCTGGAGCGCATCCAGAGAGGGGGAACAGAGCCGGGGAAGGGGCTGGAGAACAAGAGTTATGAGGAGTGGCTGAGGGCCCCCAGGCTGTTTAGTATGGAGAGAAGGCTGAAGGGAGACCTCATCGCTTTCTGCAGAGCCTGGAAAGGAGCTTGCAGTGAGTTCTGTGTTGATCTCATCTCCAAAGTGACAAGTGATAGGACAAGAGGAAATGGCCTCAAGTTGTGCCAGAGGAGGGTTAGATTAGCTATTACGAGTGGTGAAGCCCTGGTAGAGGCTGCCAAGGGCAGTGGTGGAGTCTCCATCGTTGAAGGAGTTCAAAAAGTGTGTGGCTGTGGCACTTTGGGACGTGGTTTAGTCAGCACAGTAGGGCTGGGCTGATGGTTGGTCTGGATGAGCTGAGAGGTCATTAGCAACCTTAACAATTCTATGATTCTAATATTGTCCTATGGACAGTAATGTTGTCCTACTAATCCCTCCACCAGGACTAGGAGGCTGAGGGGAGACCTCATTGCTCTCTCCAAGTACCTGAGAGGAGGTCGTGGAGAGGAGGGAGCTGGGCTATTCTACCAAGGGACAGGGGACAGGACGAGAGGGAATGGCCTCAAGCTCCACCAGGGCAGGTTCAGGCTGGATGCTAGGAAAAAATTTTTCACGGAAAGGGTCATTTGGCAGTGGCAGAGGCTGCCCAGGGAGGTGGTTGATTCACCTTCCCTGAAGGGGTTTAAGGCACAGATGGACAAGGTGCTGAGGGACATGGTTTAGTGATTGATGGGAATGGTTGAACTCGATAATCTGGTGGGTCTTATCCAACCTGGTGATTCTGTGACTTACACGGCCCAACTTCATATTACTACTACCTACAGCTTCCAAGCAACAGTTCCAGCCCTCTTCCTACCCCTTCTCATACTGAGCCTGCCCAACTAGGAAGGCTGAGCCTCATGCATGATGCAAGAATCTCCAGCTCTTGCCACTTACTTGTCCAGTCACTGATGTTCCCCGCAGAGGCTGTGTAGGGTCCTGCCACAGACACCACTTCCAGCAGGTATTTGTGTCCTGGATCCAGGCCAGAGAAGGTGAATTTGCTGATGCCCTTCCCAACAGACATGTTGGCTGCCACAACACCTGATCCTGAGTGATACAGGAGGAGCCTGTAACTGTCTTGTCCTTGGGGTTCAGCTCTCCAGGATGCACTCAGCCTGTTGGGGTACCCTTGGTTCGTCATGTACACATTACGGGCAGCCAAGGGGTCTGCAGAGACAGGATGGGAGATGTTGTTAATGAAAGATCTGAGGACATTGCCTGGTTATCCTGGAAGCATCATCAGAAGGGTTGCACTATACAGGACAAAGAGGCAGCTTCTGCAAGGTTCAAGTGGTGATTACCCAAGCAGAGGCAGCTCTATCCCAGCTGGAGCAAGACACCCAGGAATAGAATCATAGAATCATCAGGTTGGAAGAGACCCACCGGATCATCGAGTCCAACCGTTCCTATCAAAAACTCCTTATAAAATGCTTTGCTTACCAACTGTATCACAGGTTTTGAGCCAAGTAATTCACTGTTTTGATGTCTACGTCACTGAAAATGCTTCTACGAAATGAAGTAGGAGTATTTATAACCCTTGAATCCAGGTGACTTTCAGCAGAGCTGCCTCATGGCCTGGGTACTGCAGTAGACAAGAATCACCTGAAAGAGGAGAGCTGTGCTTCTCTGTTGACTCCCCCAGACACAATCTCCTCCTAATTAAGAGTTGGCTACTGCTGTTAAAGCCCACAAGAAGGGTTTGTGGTGAGGGTAAGGCAGGCAGGGGGGAGCACAGGTGAATTTTCTGCCTTTAAAGCCATGACCTACTGCTACAATAGGATTCAGGCTTGCAGCCAACCCAGCAAAGTAATGGGAGAGGAGGAAGCACCCAGGAGGTTGGATGGGAGAGAAAGAAGAATGTCCCTATCTGCTGCTCCCTCCTTCATGCCTCTCCTCTGGAGCACAGCCCTCAGAGCTGCAGCTGTCTAATCCAGGCTGGTGGAGCTGCTGGTGAGGGTGGGCAGAGCCCTGGGATGGCACTGCCATGCCCTTGAGTTCAGGCAGGGTTTGTGAGCCTAATGGTCACTGGGATTGTGTGTTTGTGACTACCTAGCAAGTCATGCATCCCCCTCAAAACCAGATACTCACACGTCCAGTTGCTGACATTCCCTGCAGGTGTCCGGTAGGGCCCTGCCATGGACACCACCTCCAGCACATACTTGCTTCCTGGGCTCAGTCCCATGAAGGTGAAGTTGTGGGTGTCTCTCCCAAGCGAGGTCATAGCTGCCACGGTGCCCAGACGTGCATGGTACAGGGTCAGCGTGTAGCCCTCTCTTCCCCCTGCTGAGACTCCCCAGGACGCGATCAGCCTGTCGGGGTGCCCTGTGCTTAGCAAACGCACGTTGTCTGGGGGCAGTGAACCTGGGGAATTACCAGACATAATGTTAGGGACCAGACTGTACAGAAGGAAACACACTCAATGGGACATAATCATAGAATTATAGAACAACCAGGTTGGAAGAGACCCATTGGATCATTGAGTCCAACCATTCCTATCAAGCATTAAACCATGTCCCTCAGCTCCTCATCCACCCATCCCTTAAACACCTCCAGGGAAGGTGAATAAACCACCTCCCTGGGCAGCCCATTCCAATGCCCAATGACCCTCTGTGTGAAAACCTTCCTCCTTTTCTCCAGCCTAAATCTCCCCTGGTGGAGCTTGAGGCCATTCCCTCTCGTCCTGTCCCCTGTCACTCAGGAGAAGAGCCCAGCTCCCTACTCTCCACATCCTCCTTTCAGGGAGTTGGAGAGAGCAATGAGGTCTCCCCTCAGCCTCCTCTTCTCTAGGCTAAACACCCCCAGCTCTCTCAGCCGCTGCTCATAGGGTCTCTTCTCTAGCCCCTTCACCAGCTTTGTTACTCTTCTCTGGACTCTCTCCAGAGCCTCAACATCCTTCTTGTGGTGAGGGGCCCACAACTGGACACAGGATTCAAGAAGTGGCCTCACCAGTGCTGAGTCCAGAGGGAGAATCACCTCCCTGGACCTGCTGGTCACACCATTTCTGATCCAAGCCAGGATGCCATTGGCCTTCTTGGCCACCTGGGCACACTGCTGGCTCATGTTCAGTCGGCTGTCAACCAACACCCCCAGGTCCTTCTCCTCCTGGTAGTTTTCCAGCCAGACTTCTCCTAGTCTGTATCTCTGCATAGGGTTGTTGTGCCCCAAGTGCAGGACCCATAATAATAGTAATAATGCAGCAGAACAGATGCTCCCCGAGGGCTGGGATGTGGAAGCCATCCCTGGCACACTCCACCTTTCCTATTTTCTCTTTTCTGTCCCCATCGCAGCTCACTTTTAAGGCTTCTCACCCTGTGTGGTCCCTCACACACCAGTCCCTCATCCAAGGCGCCCACATCCCCATCACCCAGCTGGAACACCTTTGTCACTGCTGTGTGCACACCTGTCCTGCAGCGCCTAGATGGCACACGGCTGCCTGAGCAGAACTGGCATAGTGTGGTTGCTCTCTCCAGCCCTAAAATCCTTCTGGCTGGAGAGAAGTGCTGGACTAGTCCACCTCTGAGAAGAACATACAGGAGTTCCCCAGTACATGATGGCGTCTACAAGAAAGCTGGGGAGGGACTTTTTCCAAGGGCCTGTAGTGATAGGACAAGGGGGAATGGCTTGAAACTGGAAGGGAGAAGGTCTAGACTAGACATCAGGAAGAAATTCTTCACGATGGAGGTGTGGAGGCCCTGACCCAGGATACTCAGGGAAGTGGTAGCTGCCCCATCCCTGGAGGTGTTCAGGGCCAGGTTGGATGGGGCTTGGAGTAGCCTAGTCCAATGGGAGGTGCCCCTGCCCATAGCAGGGGTTTGGTTGATCTTTCAGGTTCATTCTAACCCAAACCATTCTATGATTCTATGATTCCATGATTCTATCATTCCATGATTCTATCTTCAGAGCAAAGAACCCATGGATTAACCTCTTCCTGTGCTACACCTATTCATTTAATGAACCTTTATGGTAATGTGGTTTCTACCTGGTGGAGGAGACTCAGCAAGGGCACAGGTGCTCCTTGTATACCAGAAGATAGGGCAGCATGGGCAGGAGGATGTCCCCATGTGGGCACAGCTGGGCAACCCTGAATGTCATCAGCATGTACTTTGAATCATAGAACCATAGAATCACCAGGTTGGAAGAGACCCACAAGATCATCGAGTCCAACCATTCCTGTCAAACACTAAACCATGTTCCTCAGCACCTCATCCACCCGTCCCTTAAACACCTCCAGGGAAGGTGACTCAAACACCTCCCTGGGCAGCCTCTGACAGTGACCAATGACCCTTTCTGGGAAAAATTTTTTCCTAATGTCCAGCCTAAACCTCCCCTGGTGGAGCTTGAGGCCATTCCCTCTTGACCTGTCCCTTGGGACAAGAGGCCATCACCCTCCTCTCCACAACATCCTTTCAGGGAGTTGCAGAGAGCAATGAGGTCTCCCCTCAGCCTCCTCTTCTCCAGGATAAACACCCCCCAGCTCTCTCAGCCCTTCCTCATCAGACCTGTTCTCCAGCCCCTTCACCAGCTTCGTTGCTCTTCTCTGGACTCGCTCCAGAGCCTCAACATCCTTCTTGTGCTGAGGGGCCCACAACTGAACACAGGATTCGAGGTTTGGTCTCACCAGTGCTGAGTCCAGAGGGAGAAGAACCTCCCTGGCCCTGCTGGTCACACAATTTCTGATCCAAGCCAGGATGCTGTTGGCCTTCTTGGCCACCTGGGCACACTTCTGCAAGTCTCCAGTTGAATATCCACATGTCCATGAGGGTATTGTTGTACCATGCTCTATCTGTTGTGTGTTACACCCATGAACACATGTGTGCACATCACGAAAGGCACTAGGATCCCTCCAAACCTCCCAGCCCTCCTGCTGGCCCAGTGATGCAATACCTCCCACACTTCTACAGAGGACACTCCTCCAGGCACTCACGTGTCCAGCCACTGATGTTGGGTGCCACAGCCTGATATGGTCCAGCCATGGCACTGGCTTCCAGGGAGTATTCGCATCCCGGGGTCAGGTCCATGAAGGTGAAGTTGTGGGTGTCTCTCCCAAGCGAGGTCGTAGCTGCCACAGTGCCCAGCCCCACATGGTACAGGGTCAGTCTATAGCCTTCTCGCTCCCCAGCTGCGGCTTCCCAGGATGCACTCAACCTGTCTGAGTGCCCTGTGATCAGCAAGCGCACGTTGCCTGGGGGCAGTGGGCCTGTAGAGGAAACACAGGTCACTGCCAGGAGCCACGTCTGAGATGAGGGACAGGAGATGCTTCATGTCTGTGCCAAGCTTGCGCTACATGAGGTGGGTCAGCCCTGCAGGGTCCCAAGGGCTGGCTTTGCTTTTGGCTCTGTGGTGCTGCCTCACTGGTGCTGCCTGAGCCCGTGGATGGCTACCAGGGACATGGATGGTCAAGCCACAGGGGCATGCACAAGCTCCTCGTGCTGTGTCCAGCAGGGCATGAGCACTGGGCACTTGCATAGATGGGAGAGGAAGGCAGGATCTGGCTGCACCAGTATGACCTCTGATTTGAACCGGGAAGGGCGGTATAGGTGGTGGAGGACACCTGGCTGCAAGGACAGCATCATACTCACGTGTGCAGTGGGTGAGGTTGGAGGTGCTGGTGTGGAAGGGCCCAGCCGTGGCCCTCACTGCCACACTGTAGTGGGTGCCGGGGCTCAGGTTCCCGAAGACGTGACTCCTGGCATCCCCACCCAGCACCACGCGCTCAACACGGCTGCTGGAGCCTGTGTCATAGACATCCACCACGTAGCCTTCTGCTCCTCCTCTTGTTGCTGCCCAGGAGGCCTGCAGCGTGGAGGCAGAGGGGCTGCCCAGGGTGAGGTTGGCAGGGACCAAGGGGTCTGAAAAGCAACAGAGGGACAGTCAGCCCCTGCATGCCTCCAGCCGCTGCTCTGTGCTAGGAACCAGGGGATCCTTGCACTCTGGAAGTGCTGGACTCCAGCTCCCACTGGGCGGTGGGCAGGATGGCATCAGAGATCCTTCCAGAGAGGTGCATGGAGACAAAGCATGAAAACTTGGTGTGGGAGAATGGTTGCTCTCTCAAGGCCATAGCTCCCTGGAGCAGCTATTTGAAGACTCCCCTGTCTAGCAGCCTTGTAGCTCTCCACAAGTAACTTCAAAGACAAGCTGCCCTTGAAGCACAGAGCAAGCTGCAAAACAAGAGATACTAAGCCTGAGAAGGGAGGGTTGGTCCCCCTGGGAAGGAACCTGGGGGGTGTAAAAACTTTCCACAGCTGTGTGAGCAGCAACCTTTGAGCAAGTAGCCAATTAGAAGTCTGATGTTAAGTAAACACCTTTCCTTTGTTCTGAAAACTATACCATCTGACTGAACTTGCTAATAAATTGGAGCTTGCTTATCCATCACATTGATTGTGCATCTTGCTTCCCTCTCTGACTCCAACAACTTTGTGAACTGTGAGGAAAGCATGTAAATGTGATGAAATTGCACCATGAAAGGGTCTTGTTTCCCAGCTGGGGCAGCAGAGGGGTTGTGTGAGGCTGGTGAAAGTGTTTTACTTCCCAGCACATCCTCCCTCCTGCAGGAATTTGCCGTTAACTAATGTGGGGAACAGGCTGGGGCTCCTTTCCCGTTGTGTCTGGCTCTGTGGTGGCCTTGGGCAGCATTGGAGCTCCTGGCTGTGCTTCCCTCAGTGCTACCTTGGCTGGGGAGATTTAGGCTGGACATTAGGAAAACATTTTCACAGAAAGGGTCATTGGGCACTGGAACAGGTTGCCCAGGGAGGGGGTTGATTCACCTTCCCTGGAGGTGTTTAAGGCACGGGTGGACGAGGTGCTGAGGGACATGGTTTAGTGTTTGATAGGAATGGTTGGACTCAATGATCCGGTGGGTCTCTTCCAACCTGGTTGTTCTATGATTCTATGAAATGGGGAGCATGGGGAAGCACAGGGAACGGCTTCAAGATACAAAAGGGCAGGTTCAGATTGGACACTAGGAAAAAATTCTTCACGGAAAGGGTTCTCAGACAGAAACTACCCAGGGAGGTGGCAGTGACCCAACCCTGAGGTGTTTAAAAGATGGGTGGATGAAGTGCTTAAGGATATGATTTAGTAGTGGACAGGTACAGTTGGTCTTAATGATCTCAAAGATGTTTTCCAATCTAGTGATTCTATGATTCTATGAAATGGGCAGGCAGGGCACATGGCTCTGAGCACAATATCCCCAGAGTCTGCTGCTGGACATAGAATCATAAAATCATAGAATCATAGAATCATAGAATCATAGAATCACCAGGTTGGAAGAGACCCATTGGATCATCAAGTCCAACCGTTCCTATCAAACACTAAACCATGTTCCTCAGGACCTCATCCACCCGTGCCTTAAACACCTCCAGGGAAGGTGACGTGGCAGGGGAGATGATATCCATTGCCTTTGTGGTGGATAGAGAAGCTAGATCTGTGTCAGAGAAGGATTAAAGACCTTGAGCAACTATGGGCCAACTATGTAGACGCAGGGATGGTTTTTGATGGGGAAGGTGGTGGTGAGTGCTCTGTAAGGCTCAGGTAGAGATTCCAGGGCACAGTGGAGTGATATGTCAAACCCAACCCATCAGACTCACGTGTCCATTGAGTGACGTTGGTGGAAGAGGCTTCGAACAAGCCTTTCACAGCAATGACCTGCACAGCAAACCTGCTTCCTGCCTCCAGGTGTGTCCAGGTGATGTTCTGTGCATCTGGACTCAAGATCTGGACCTGCTCCCTGCTCTGGGTGCTGATGTTATACAGAATAACGCGGTAGTGGTCCCTCCTGCCAGGGGGGGTGTTCCAGCACGCATAAAGCTCTGAGGAGCTGCCTGTGTTGGTTAGGCTCAGGTTCATTGGTGCTGCAGGAACTGTGAGGGAAAATAGCCACATGAGTCAGAGAGAACAAGAAGTGGTTCTGAACTTGCAGCCCTTTCCAAGGAGGAGTCGTGCTTTCACCAGGCAGCCACCAGCATCCAGGTAGCAAGCACTCTGTGCCCACGTGGTACAAGAGGGTTGCAAGAGGCAGAAGACGACTGCCGTCCAACATCACTGGGAACCAGGGCAGGGTGCAACCCTCTCACCTCCCTGGGTGCCAGTACTGATTCCCCCTCCCACTCTGGAGCTCCTTGCACTGGAGCTCCTTGCACCAGATCTCCTTGCACCACCATGGGCGGTGTGGATGCTCACCTGTGCAGCCAGTGATGTTCCTGGGGAGGGAGCGGTAGGGTCCAGCTACTGCCCAGACCTCAACAAGGTAGCAAGTTCCTGGTTCCAGCCTCGCCACGGTGACATTGGTGCTATCTTTCCCTGCTTCTAGGTTCCTTGCTGGTGCAGAAGAGCCCTCCTCCAACACGCTGAGCCTGTATCCATCCCTCTGCCCAGGAGGGGTCTCCCAGTGCACAGTCAGAGCCCAGGCGGTGCTGACAGGGCGTGCTGACAGGTCAAGAGGAGGTAGCGGAACTGTGGGAGAGAATGAGTGTTACAGGGGACACATCTGGGATATTCAGGACTGACTCTAGTTTGGGAACGAATCTGGGATCTGCAGGACTGTGAGCATCTGTCTAAAGACTGACGAGAGCAGCAGGTTGCTCCCAGATCAGTCCTGCTCCCTGTGTCCCAGGTGATAACAGTGCATCGCTACCATGACCTGAGAACTCCTCATCCCAGGGTGCTGGGGCAGGCTCGCAGCAGGGTTCATTTTGCTGCTCAGTTCAGGATGAAGGAGCATCCCAAAAGGAGAGTAGGAAACAGTCACCGGTGGGATTGCAGGAACATGATCTCAGCCCAGGGATTCCCCTCTTGGTCCCCTCTCCAGGTTAGAGCCTGTCTGGCTGCCAGAGATGGGGACACAGGAGCTCTGTTCCTACCAGTGTAACCGATGGCAGTCTGAGAGGAGATGCGATGAGGCCCAGCCTGAGAAATTATCTCCACGCGGTATCGAGATCCTGGCACCAGCCCCTCCAGGTCAAGATGGGTGACTCCACGGGGGACAGACACATTCCTGATGACGGACAGGGACTCCGCCATGGAGAGCTGTACCAAATGGTCTCTGCCACCGCCTGACTCCACCCAGCTCACACGTAGTTCCTGGGGTCTCCGGCCAGGCTGAAGACTAACATTAGCCAGAGACAGTGGATCTAGGGGGAAACACAGCATGGAATCATAGAATCATAGAATCATAGAACAACCAGGTTGGAAGAGACCCACTGGATCATCAAGTCCAACCATTCCTATCAAACACTAAACCATGTCCCTCAGCACCTCATCCACCCATTCCTTAAACCTCTCCAGGGAAGGTGAATCAACCCCCTCCCTGGGCAGCCTCTGCCAGTGCCCAATGACCCTTTCCTAGCAAGTTAAATAAAATGAATGGAGATCCATGAGAGAAAGCAACTGGAGAAGCCAGCAGAGAACTCGCACCTCTGTGCAGGCAGAGCTAAGGAAGAAGTGGTGGTGGCTGACTGCCAGCTCTGCTGTTGTCCTGGGGAGCATGCATGTTACCTGTGCACATCCCCAAGGTGCTGCACTGAAAAGAGAGCATACAGCTCCCCAGGGGGCTGCTCTGCTCCATGGTCAGGGAATAAAGCCCATATGGAGGTCTCTGCTTTCTGTCTCACACCCCTCTCCCATCAGTCCCAGATTGACCTTGTGATCACGAGTAGCATAGGCAGAAGGTTCAGCATGACAGGGCTGAGCTGGGATAAAGAATATTTCTGGCCCAGAAGCCAGCACAGAGCACTTGACTCACAATGTGGCCCATCACTGAAAGCCTCCCTCTGCCTGGACGCATCTGTGTCACTGCCGGTGTTGCAGGTAGCCCCAGGATGCCCCATCCCTACAGGAGGCTGGGGACTCAACTCACTCACATGTCCACTCGGTGGCGAAGTGTGATGAAGATCTATATGGGCCAGCAAGGACGGTCACCTTCAGGAAGTACTGAACACCAGGGGACAGCCCCAGGAACGTGAAGTTGTGGGTGTTTGGCCCCACTGTGACATTCCTCTGTGTTGGATGACTCTTACTGTAGAGCTGGAGGTGAAACTGGTCCACATCACCAACAGCCTTGTCCCAGAAGGCAGAGAGTCCTAACGGGCGTCGGGTGTTGGTCAGGGTCACACCAGCTGGAGCCAGGGGGTCTGAGAGAGAAAAGACATCAAGACAGTGAGAGACAGTCACGGTGGAGCCACCACGATGTGGAGTGGAGGCCTGCATGCCCTTGTCCTGGGCACCCTCCACCACCTGTCCCTAGTGGGCTCAGGTCAGAAATCAGCTCTGCCACATCAGACCCCAGAATAGCCTGAGCTTCTGCTCCCCAACAATGACCGGAGAGGGTCCCCGCCTGCTGGGTGACAGTTGGAAGTATTTGCTGTTCAGTGATGGGTTTCTCCACCACTGAAGATGCTTTTACTTCCAAGCTTGCTGAATGTGGCTCTGGTTGTCCTTCCACTCCTTTCCTGTCTGTGCATACCTGCCCTGGTTCCCCTGCCTCCCCATACGTGCTCCACGCTCTGCCTTGCTCCCATGCTCTGAATTTTCTGCTCTTGTTGGCAAGGCCATGTTTGCAACTTGTAGTAGGGTTGAGGTAGGAGTACCACACTCACATGTCCAGTCTGTAGCTGATCGCACAGCAGATTGGTAAGGTCCAGCCAGAGCAGCCAACTCCAGTCTATACTGTCTCCCAGGGACCAGGTCCTCAAAGGTGACATTTGTCCAGTTGTTCCCCACAGTGATGTTCCTGACTTGCTCCTGGAACTTGGTCTCCCAGAGGGTGCCTGTGTAGCCAGTGCTGCCAGAGGGAGCTGCTCTCCAGGAGGCTTGCAGAGAGGTGCTGTGGCCCTGGTTGCTAAGGGTCAGCTGCTCTGGGGGTAAAGGATCTAGGAAAGGAAAGGTTTGGAGTCACAACTGCACCTGGGCTTGGGAGAAGTTCAGCCCCAAAAGTGCTGACGCTGGAACCACTTCCCTGGGGGAACCCACATCCAGGTGCTCTGGGCACCCACAGGGTCTTAGCAGGCCATTGTCCCCTTTCTTGACACCCACACTGGGACTGGGCTGGCACAAAATTCGAACTGGCATGGTAAGAGAGGACTGCTCTGGCGCTGGGGGAGGTGGTGGGTGAGATGGACTTGGACCAGGGCAGTGGGTGGTTTAAGGCAGATGCAGCCTGAGAAGTGCCAAGGGAGGGTGGCCAGGGCGGGAGGAGGGCACTGGGCTTTGCTGATCCCTGTGCTGGGTGGTTGGGTTGCAGGCAAGGGTTAGACATAGTCAGCAGGACCTCTGCTTTCCTTTTGCCTTTTTATTGCATGAAGCTGCAGAAGACCCAGGAACTATGGTGGGGAAAGGCAGGATCCGGTGGCAACCCTGCGTCTGGCTGCCATGAGGGCTGTGGCACTCACATGTCCAGTTGGTGATGCGTCGAGGTGTGGATGTGTAGGGGCCAGCTACGGTGCTGACCTCAAAGGCATAAAGAGTCCCAGGGTGGAGACCCTCATAGGTGAAGTTGGTGACATCTCTGAGCAGAGAGCTGTTCTTCGCAGGGTGCTCTGCGGGGCTGAGATTCAACATGTAGCCTTCTCCCAATGCCTTCTCCCAGCGGGCATGCAGGTTGTAGGGGCTCCCCTGGCTGGCCAGACTCACACCAGAGGGTGCCAGTGGCTCTGCAAAGAGACAAGGATGAGATCACACCTGGCACAGTGTATCGGGTAGCCAGACTGCTCTCATGACACCCTGAAGTGTTGATTGTCCTCAAACACGGGCAGTCAGGGCTGCAGGGAGAGCCTTTTACTGTTCTCAGTGCTGGAGGCTGAGTGAACATCTCCCCACATTGTTTAAGGCTCCTGTCCTTCCTTCCCAAGATGGCAACTCTGAGGTAGCTGTCTGAGCAGCAACTGTGGCTCCTCAAGGTGCCCAGGAGAGACTAGGCGCATGGAGATGCTTTTCAGAGGGGTGTGGGGTTAGGGGACTGGTGGAGTTTCACTACCCGGGTGCTGTGAGCAGAGGGAGGGGAAGGTGTCTTGACCTTGCCTAACACTGAGTCATAGAATAACCAGGTTGGAAGATACCCACAGGATCATCAAGTCCAACCATTCCCATCAATCACTAAACCATGTCCCTCAGCACCTCATCCACCTGTCCTTTAAACGCCTCCAGGGAAGGTGACTCAACCCCCTCCCTGGGCAGCCTCTGCCAGTGCCCAGTGACCCATTCCATGAAAATTTTTTTCCTAATGTTCAGGCTAAACCTCCCCTGGCAGAGCTTGAGGCCATTCCCTCTCATCCTTTCCCTTGGGAGAAGAGCCCAGCTCCCTCCTCTCCACAACCTCTGCTCAGGATGTTGGAGAGAGCAATGAGGTCTCCCTTCAGTCTCCTTTTCTCCAGGATAAACCCCCCCAGCTCTCTCAGCTGCTCCTCATCAGGCCTGTTCTCCAGCCCCTTCACCAGCTTCGTTGCTCTTCTCTGGACTCTCTCCAGAGCCTCAACATCCTTCTTGTGGTGAGGGGTCAGAACTGAACACAGGATTTGAGGTTTGGTCTCACCAGTGCTGAGTCCAAAGTGACGAAGTAGGGTATATTCTCAACTCATGCCTGATACTATTCAAGTCTAGTAAGGACCTCTGAGTCTACCCTCACAAGGGTCTGTGGGGCAGCAGACTTTGCCACTCTTACCCGGAGCCTGTCCTTTTGAAGCCTGCACAGCCTGACCCCTGCTCCTGCTGCAATCCCCCTCCCCATCCCACTGGCCTCCCTCTGGGCATCTGTCCCTCCACCAGACAGCAGAAATGATCTTGAAAGGACATGCTTGGGCTTTCTGCTTACGTGTCCAGGTTGCTGTGCTGTGGGCCGATGCCCGGTAAGGTCCAGCCACCGCCGTCACCTGGACAGAGTATTGCTTCCCGGGGCTCAGCCCATGAAAGGTGACGTGACTGTTGTCTCCACTGACAGAGATGTTCCTCAAGGGAGCACTGGTTGCTGTGTCCTGCAGAGTCACCAGGTAGAAGTCCCTCTCTCCTGCTGGGGTGCTCCAGCGAGCCTGCAAGGATTTCTCCTCCCCTGCAGTGCTCAGGGTTACATTGCCAGGGCTCAGGGGGTCTGGAAGGGAACAGGATCACAGGTGCAAGGATTACGGGGGGCTCTGGACCCCAGCCCCAGCAGTCCTTGCCATTGCTACAATTCAGGACTACCAGCAGTAAGGTGCTGGGCACACCGGCAACCTGTGCTGCCCCACTCAGTCAGAATCACAGAATCGCAGAATCACAGAATCACCAGGTTGGAATAGACCCACTGGATCATCAAGTCCAACCATTCCTATCAATCATGAAACCATGCCCCTCAGCGCCTCATCCACCTGTCCTTTAAACACCTCCAGGGGAGGTGACTCAGCCACCTCCCTGGGCAGCCTGTTGCAGTGCCATACCCCAGGGCATGCAGCAGCTTGTACTAGCCAGCCTGACCAAGCACTGAGTACCCCCTGGTCAGAGGCAGATGCTGGGAAGCCTTCCTCATCCCCCAACCCAAGTGGCCACAGCAATTCCAGAAGTGGATCTGTGTGTCCACGCAATATCCCAAAGAACCTGCACAGGGGAATCTCCATCCTTGCCACATACTCAGTTGCCCAAATCTGGGACTAGGAGGGATCTGACAGAGATTAACTCAACAATGCTGTTAGATGTAACATCATACACATCCCATTCCAAAGCTAAGGCGATTGCCATTTTCTCTAGCAACCCCATTTCACCTGCATTTCATCACTCTCAGCAGCGTCAAACCTCAGACCTCAGTAACTGATATAGACAGCACAGCCTCTGTGCAAGAGATTCCCAATATCAAGTTCATAAGAAATGGGAGACTCTAAATCTGCTAAAAACTCCTGAACCTCTTTCTCTGCTTCCTTATCTGTAGGGTTCCATCCAGCCTTAGACATCCTTTTGGAGTGTGCTCTCTCCGTTCCCCAGCACAACCCTTCCTGGCCTTGCAGAGCTCAGGCAAAGCTGGCAGCCCTGCTGGGAAACTCCTGAAAGTCCCTGTCCTCTCCCTCTGTGTCCTGTCATGAGCTTGCTGATATTCCCAGGAACTGGTCTGGACCAACCCCCTGGCCTGGTGCCTCTGGCTCGTGCATCTGGCATCAGGGGCAGTTGCTCAGTTGGGTAGGTCAGAGCTGCAGACGGCAGCTGCAGGGATTGAGTCAGATTCACTTCAGAGCAGAAGCAAACCAGCTGGGGATATGGAGAGCTTCCAAAATCTCAGTTGCAGAGTCAGCAGTGAGCAGGCTTCCAGACGGAGCATAAAGGAGCTGGACACTTGTCACCTGGTGATACCCAGGTCCTTCTAGCCTATGCCTGAGCAGTGTCTTCCTGGGGACAGGATGGGTCATCAGCCCCAACATCCCTGTTGAGGCTGTTTAGTGCAATTTGGCACCTCCATAACTTATTGCTCCTCCCTAGAGAGGTCCAAATGCTTTCTTGATGTTCAGTGTGAGTCTTTCGCTGTCCTGGAGGCCTCTCCATTTTCCCCTCATGTTTTCTGGGAACATCCAAGAGAGCAAGTCCAGGCTCAGAACTGTTTGCAGTCCTACAGACACAGTGTCAACAGCAACTCAGGACTGTGACAGTGGAAGTCACTTGCTCTTGGGGCCCTTGTCATCCTGAGACCAGAAGGTGGAGGAAGCTGGGTTGAATGGTATAACCTGTTGGGGTCTGGGAGGGCTACACTCAATTTCTTGACCTGCCAGAGGCTGACTTCCCTTGCTATGTTTGCACAGCACCCAACACACTGGAAACATTCACCAGGATGCTGTTAAATTCAGGTGCTATGAAAATATATCCTTGATAGTAATCAAAGGGGACCAGAGTTCCATTCTCCTCCAGGGTCTTCCAGTTCAAATCAGCTGAACAGCAATTCCCTTCCCCCAGTTTTCTCTGCTGCCCTCGAACAGCTCTGAGGCATGAGAGTCACTCCAGCTGCACCAAACACCAATGACATGCGTTGTCCACCCACCCTCCTTCTCAGGGAGAGGCCACAGGCTGAGCCCAGCACACCTCAGAGAGAAGCAGACTGGCACTGGGATCTCATCTGCCCAGGGTTCTCACTGGCCCAACTATCACAGTGCCCCAGAGTCAGGTCCTGGAGTGGCTTTTAGCCAGGTCCAAGCAGAAGTATTGTCCTCTGTACCTGGGGCTGTGGCAGGAGACCTTTGGATTCAGAGGCTGCACCAAAGGCAGGGAGAAAGCCAGGGCTGCTGATGTCCTCCCCCATCCCCTTATCATACTCACATGTCCAAGTGGTGGCATTGGGCCCAGCTGTCCTGTAGGGCCCAGCCATGACACTCAGCTCCAGCCAGTACTGGGTGCCAGGGTGGAGATGCTGGAAGGTGTAGCTGGTGAGGCCCCTCCTGGCTGACAGGGTCCTGGCCACTGTCTGGGTGAGGAGGTTGTGGAGCACAAGGAGCAGCCACTCAGCCCCAGCAGCATCCGCCCAGGAGGCAACGAGGCTGGTGCTGGATTCCGGGCTGAGCCTTAGCTGGGTGGGGATGGAGGGAGCTGAGGGGAAAAACAGGAGGTATCAGCACTGGGAACGGGACTCCCTGGAACCTCCTTTCTCCCCAGGGTCTCCCACACCCACACAGAGTTGAAGGAGTCTGCTGAAGGATGCCTCTCCCCTATCACTTCCCAGGTGGGCTGAGGGGCTCCTGAGGTCCCTCTACACTATCTGTCCTTCAGGCTGCACAGCAGACAGGCTGTCAGCCTGGGTAAAATCATAGAATCATAGAATCATAGAACAACCAGGTTGGAAGGGACCCATCGGATCTTCTAGTCCAACCATTCCTATCTAACACTAAACCAAGTCCCTCAAGACATCATCCACCTGTGCCTTAAACACCTCCAGGGAAGGTGAATGAACCACCTCCCTGGGCAGCCTATTCCAATGCCCAATGACCCTTTCTGGGAAAAACTTCCTCCTGATCTCTAGCCTAAATCTCCCCTGGTGGAGCTTGAGGCCATTCCCTCTTGTCCTGTCCCCTGTCACTTGGGAGAAGAGCCCAGCTCCCTCCTCTCTACAACCTCCTTTCAGGGAGTTGTAGAGAGTAATGAGGTCTCCTCTCAGCCTCCTCTTCTCCAGGATAAACAACCCCAGCTTTCTCAGTCGCTCCTCATAAGTTCTGTTCTCCAGCCCCTTCACCAGCCTTGTCGCTCTTCTCTGGACTTTCTCCAGAGCCTCAACATCCTTCTTGTGCTGAGGGGCCCAGAACTGAACACAGGATTCGTGGTTTGGTCTCACCAGTGCTGAGTCCAGGGGGAGAAGAACCTCCCTGGCCCTCCTAGTCACACTGTTTGTGATCCAAGCCAGGATGCCATTGGCCTTCTTGGCCACCTGGGCACACTGCTGGCTCATGTTCAATCGGCTGTCAACCAGCACCCCCAGGTCCCTCTCCTCCTGGCAGTTTTCCAGCCAGGCTTCTCCCAGTCTGTAGTTCTGCATAGGGTTGTTGTGCCCCAAGTCCCTGAGCACCTCATCCACCCATCCCTTAAACCCCTCCAGGGAAGGTGAATCAACCACCTCCCTAGGCAGCCTCTGCCAATTCCCAATGACCCTTTGTGAGAAAAACTTCCTGAAAGGCAGGACTGAGGTGTCAAGTTGTCCCCGTGGCCAAGCACACTGGAATCAGAGCAGGGCCATGAAAGACTCGCATCTGCTCCCCAGCCTACACAAGGTCCCCATCCCAAACCTGGAGACCTCCTCTCTGACAGCCCAGCTGGCACATGTGCTGCATCTATCCCACCAAACCCTTTCTCCCATCCCTTCCCTCTTGGTCAGACACACCCACCACTCCCTACCTGTCCACTGGTGGGTACTGGTGCTCGCCTGGCTGGCTCCAGCCAGCGTGCTGACCTTCAAGGCGTACTCACTGCCAGCCAGCAACCCGTCAAACAGGAACGTGGAGGCGTTTGGTGGAATGGACACATTTCTCACAAGCGTCTGGGAGTCGCTGTGGTAGAGGGCGAGGTGGTAGCCGTCTCGTTGACCGTGGGCGTGCACCCAGGAGGCACGCAGCACGTCCAAGCTCCCATTGCTGCTCAGGGTCACGTTGCGGACAGGTGAAGGACCTGTGTCAGACATGGCACAGATGGTGTTGGTTGGTTGTCTGGTGATGGTTGACCTACCTGCCTGCTCAAGGGCTGGTGGGACAGTGCCTTCTCCTGGCGAGGTCCCACTAGCCAGCTCCACAGAACCCAGTCCATCAAACACAGTCCCATGGTCTCCCTTTGAGCTCACCGGTCTCCCAGGTGTGTGGGCCGCACCATCCCCTTTGGATCAGTCTCTGAACTGAACTGGACAAGGAGACTTGTCCAGGGACCACACGCCAGGTGTGTACTGAGAAAGGTGAAGCCATCAGTGCTTATCTGTGGTCTCCCCTGCTGCCAGGTCCTCTGCTCCTGCTGGTCTGGGGCGTCCTGCCACCTGCCTTCCCATGAGCACCAGCTCCTGTAGCCACCCCTGCTATCTGACACCACCACTTCTACTGTCAGCCACGCTTCCTCCAGCTCTACTCTCCTTTTATTGCCTTCATACCTTCACCTGCACTGATTTGCTTAGGGATCTTCTGGAGAGATGCAGGCAAGTGCTGCCGTCCTCACCTGAGCGGTGGGCTCACCTGTCCTTTCCCCTTCCATCCAGTCCTTGGCATCAGCCAGGAAGGGCATAGACCACGGCTTGGTGGGTAAGCCAGTGATCAGCAGAGAAGTGTCAACATCATGGAGCAGATTCTACCTCCTTACAGCTCTTCCTAGACCTCCAGGCATGATGTTTTCCACGCCTCAGCTCTCAACAGCCCACATCATGGGCAGGTCCATCATTAGCTATATTATTCCAGGAGAAGATACAGCAATAACCTTGCCCATAGAAGAGGGAATGTCCTTCTGGGGACCAGAGAAGGACTCTAATCCTTGCAGAAGTATGTTCAACCACCCTATGAACTCCACACAGACCTGTACATTGCACCCTCCAAAGCAGTGTGACTGTCTTCGGTAGGAGCACTGAGATCCTTTGACTTTGAGCCCCTGGGAAATCCCTTACTTGTCTGTGCTGTCACTGTCTGGCTGATGGTCTCCATGCAGGCCAACGTGGCTGTCAGCTCAACCTCATAGCGCATGCCGGGGGTTAGCCTGCGGAACCAGAAGCTGGTGACATTGGGTCCAGCAGATCCATTCTGCAGCGGCGTGTTTGACTCCAGGTAGGAGAGGACAAGCGAATATCCCTCAGCACCCGCCTCCGGCTCATCCCAGGACAGCAGGAGGGAGTCCGACCAGCCATGGTCACTCACACTGAGGTTCAGAAGTGTCCCTGCAGAGACAAACGGAAACCCTCAGCGGGGAGTTGTTGGTGCTGCAGGAAGCCCAGGTGGCAGGGCGAGGCTCCTGAGTCCACCCACGCTCACTGCATACCTTGGCACAGGGCACCACGGTGGGCACTGCCTGCTTTGGTCAGGCCCCCAACCCCACAGGCTCCAAATAGCCTTTAGAAAATACAGAAAGCTTCAGAAACCCCCACGGGTTGGGGTCAAAGGCATGAAAAAGATGCTCCTAAGCATGGAGAATCTCCTTCACTGGAAGAGAGACTACAATCATGGAATCATAGAATCACCAGGTTGGAAGAGACCCATCAGATCATCGAGTCCAACCATTCCTATCAAACACTAAACCATGTCCCTCAGCACCTCATCCAACCGTGCCTTAAACACCTCCAGGGAAGGTGAATCAACCACCTACCTGGGCAGCCTATTCCAATGCCCAATGACCCTTTGTGTGAAAAACTTCCTCCTGATGTCCAGCCTAAATCTCCCCTGGTGGGGCTCGGGGCCATTCCCTCTTGTCCTGTCCCTTGGGAGAAGAGCCCAGGTCATCGCATGCTGTGCCCAGACAGCCCTGGTTTATGGCAGGGAAGTTGCCCTGATGTAATATAATCCATTGTTCACCACCGTGGACCCCCGGAAAGATGTTGAAGCGCTCTGGGTCCCCCTTGCAGGAGCAAGATGATGGCCAGTGAGGGAGCAGGATGGAAATGGCAGTGGGGAGGTTCAAGGCCAGGTTGGATGGGGCTTTGAGCAACCTGATTCCGTGGTAGTTATCCCTGCCTGTGGCATGGTTTGGAACTGGGTGGACTTTGAGGTCCCTTCTAACCCAGACCATTCCATGATTTTATCATTCTACGCTCCCTGCAATAAAGAGTCCGTGGGCTCTGACGGAGGAGAGAGTTTGCTGCTTCGGAGCAATCCAGGCGCTGACCCTCCACTGAGCTGCCCAGCACAGAGACAGCCTGGGAAGAGCAGGGCACTGCATACCTGGAGGAAAAGTGGGGCCAGATTTGCACACCCCCGTCCAGCAGAGGTGTGTGACACACCCACCTTGGCTCTGCTGCAGCAGCAAGGTCAGCAAGCTTCGGCTGCAGGGCCAGTGCTGGGGCATCCAGATGGACAGTGGCTGGGGACAAGGAAATAGCTTACTGGGCTTGGCCGAATGGGTGGGTCGGTGGCCAAAACTGCTATCGAATCCCTGCCTTTGATATTGCTCAGGTGCCACCTACACAAACAGGAGCCAGACGGAGCTGTTGGGACCAATCTGGCAAGGTGACCTTTGCAGCTCCGTCTCTGCCTCCCCTAGCAGATTGGCCCATGGTCCAGCCTTGTTGGGAATGGCAAGTTTCTTATTGCTTTGGGCCTTTGGGGAACACCAGAACAGCTCTAGAGCTAATCAGACATTTGTGTAATAATTAGCACGTAAGGTTTATGATGTGCAACATGTTATAACAGGTTATATACAATCTGGCACAGCAAAGAAGCTTTAAACAAGCACAGCTCCTGCCCCAGAGGGCTGCCTGGGGGCTGCTTTTACATGGTAAAAAAGGAGCAGTGTGTGGTGAGCCCCAAACCTTTGGGACTGTTCTGGTGGTGTGTATGGCCTTCCCTCCAAGCTGAACAGTTTCTGTGCTACACACAACTTCTTTTCCACGTGGTGCTGTTGTTTGGAGCCTGCTGCCATGGTGAGAGCTACCCACAGGCAGTCACAGAATCACAGAATCACAGAACAACCAGGTTGGAAGAGACCCACCGAATCATCGAGCCCAACAATTCCCATCAAGCCATAAACCATGTCCCTCAGCACCTCGTCCACCCTCACCTTAAACCCCTCCAGGGAAAGTGAATCAACCACCTCCCTGGGCAGCCTTTGACACTGCCTAATCACCCTTTCTGTGAAAAATTTTTTCCTAATGTCCAGCCAGAACCTCCCTTGGTGGAGCTTGAGGCCATTCCCTCTTGTCCTGTCCCCTGTCCCTTGGCAAAAGAGCCCAGCTCCCTACTCTCCACAACCTCCTCTCAGAGAGTTGCAGATAGCAATGAGGTCTCCCCTCAGCCTCCTCTTCTCCAGGATAAATGCCCCCAGCTCTCTCAGCCCTTCCTCATCAGGCCTGTCCTCCAGCCCCTTCACCAGCTTTGTTGCTCTTCTCTGGACTTGCTCCAGAGCCTCAACATCCTTCTTGTGCTGAGGGGCCCACAACTGACCCCAGGATTTGAGGAGCAGTCTCCCCAGGGCCAAGTCCAGAAGGAGAAGAACCACCCTGGCCCTGCTGGCCACGCCATTTCTGATCCAAGCCAAGATGCCACTGGCTTTCTTGGCCACCTGGGCCACTGCTGGCTCATGGTCAGTCGGCTGCCAACCGACACTCAATCTCCCAGCCCCGACCACAAACAGGGGTTGTATTAATGGGACTCAGCACATGTTCCTGCCACGCACCCACAACAGCCAGGGCTTTGTCAGAGCAGAAGGGACCAGGGAAGCCAGGTGGACACAAAAGAGGCCTTCTCAGTGCCATCCCTGAGCAGCCCAAGACCACTCAAGTAGGGTTATCTGAATGTAGCTGGGTGCCTACAGGTCAGGTGTCTACATCTGGGCCAGGTGACCTGGGCTCCCCTTGTTGTCAGCAGAGACTTAGTCACAGCAGCTTGCAGAGCACAGGACATGGCTGTTCTGCTTCTGCAGACAGACAGTGGGATTGAACCCCGTGTGAAGTGCAAATAGGGTGTTTTTTCACTGCAGGCTCTTTTTTATCTCGTGGAGATACAAGTTCTCCACCCATGTTTGTCTGCTTCTCTCAGGTTTCCAAGAGACTCCATCGCCTGCCTCCATCCATTACTTGCCAATCAACCTCTTCACCTCTGCACTACAGATGCACCAACACCTGAAATGGGCTGGAAGCATCCTCTAGCCCTGAGGCCCACGATCACAATGCTGTCTGTGTCACTGCAGATAAGCTCCTCTAACCACATCACAGCCAGACACATCCAGCTACACCCCATGCCCTCACCCTGCAGGTCACCTGGGAGAGTTTTCCCTGGCACAGCACTGTGCGGGCACCGTGCTGGCTCCAAGCACACGACAGCGCTTGCCGGCTGCAGCGGGAGTGTGGCTGTGCTGCTCCCTAGCCAGCTCAACACAGCCATGGGGCTGCCCCATGGAGAATGATCCTGCCCAGCCAACAGCAGGGGCAGGGGCTCTGTGGCAAGGAGAGAGCTCAGAGCCTTGTCTGTCTCCAACTCTGCCTCCCACAAAGGTAGTTGCTGGAAGAGGATGGGACTGGCTACCTGGTCGGCAAGTCTAAAGCAGAGTATTTACAAAGCTTTGCTTAACATAGAATCATAGAACCACCAGATTGGAAAAGACCCACTGGATCAACAAGTCCAACCATTCCCATCAATCACTAAACCATGTCCCTCAGCACCTTGACCACCCATCCCTTAAACACTTCCAGGGAAGATGAATCAATCACCTCCCTGGGCAGCCTGTTCTGTGAAAAATTCTTTCCTAATGTCCAGCCTAAACCTCCCCTGGTTGAGCTTGAGGCCATTCCCTCTTGTCCTGTCCCCTGTCCCTTGGGAGAAGAGCCCAGCTCCCTCCTCTCCACAACCTCCTTTCAGGTACTTGCAGAGAGCAATGAGGTCTCCCCTCAGCCTCCTCTTCTCCAGGATAAACACCTCCAGCTCTCTCAGACATTCTTCATCAGGCCTGTTCTCCAGCCCCTTCACCAGCTTCATTGCTCTTCTCTGGACTCGCTCCAGAGCCTCAACATCCTTCTTGTGGTGAGGGTGCATGAAGTGTGCTGGCTCATCTCACCACTCCCAGGCACCAAGACCACCCTCCATAAACCAGGGTCCTCTGCTTTCGCTTACCTCTATCACTGGGTGCACCCTGTCCCTCCAGTCCAGCTGTCCGGTTACATCCCTTACCCTGGGGGATTGAAAACGTCAGGTGAGACAAGGGGTGAGGTGTGGTGGTCTAAGCTGAGACCTAGAAAAGGTGCCCTCTGCCAGGCCAGGAGTCACAGGTCCCATCAAACCATGGCATCTGGGGGCTGTGAACCCTTTTTTTCAGGAGAGCCCAGGCCACAGCTTGCATCACCCTCCCCAGCTAAGGCAGGGAGGCAGCCTCAGTGGATGCCATTTGTTGACCACCCTCTTTTTTCGTATGGGTCCTGGGACTGCAGACCAACCTGCAGCTGTGACTACAGAAGAAGCTGTCCCAGAAGAGCTGGGGCACAAGTGAAAGCTGTGGGGAGAGAGCTCTGGGCAGGCCCTGGTGATCTCACTCCCTCTCCAAGCTCCCCTGACTCCCACAGTAGCTCTGGGGAGGATGGAGGGATTCCAAACCTCAGTCCAGCTGCCACCCCCCACAGGCTGCAAAACGAGGGCTTGGCCTGAGATCCCCAGAGCATCCAGCACCCTCCACACTGCGGCGGGTGCGGAACATGCTCAAGGAACACCCGACTCCCCACAGTCTGACAGCGGGCAGGGTGTGCCCTGCTTATGTTGGGGCCAGCTCTCTCCACATTAAAGGAAACCTCTCTGCCCACTCCCTGTCCTGCAACAAGCCACGGAGGAGCGATCATCTTTCTTTAGTCATTTCCCCCTTGGCTCTGCTGGCTGACTGATTCCTGGCCCCCACGCTGCCTGTGGTTCTTTCGGGAGTGTGTCTGTGGGAGGGGAACGAAGGGGCTTTGGACCCCTGGGAAGCTCTGCCAGTCAATTCCTGGGACGAGGAGACGCGCAGCCATGGCAGCAGCAGAACGCTCCAATCCAGGCACTGGGGCGAGAGGGCACAGAGAGGGAGGGGAAGCGGAGGAAAGAGCCAGCTCGTAATTGCAAACGTTGCTGACTTGGCACAGCTGCATGGCTGGAGAGGCAGCCCAGAAATATGCCGTCATTCCTTAGTGGGGTAGGACTATGCAAAGACCCTCACTGCCAGCGCGCTTGGATCCAAAAGCCTGAGTGAACAAATGGGAGGGGGATGAAGAGACAAGGGCTTACCTCACCCAGGGCTCCCAGGAGCTGCGGTACCCACAGGACAAGCAGCGACAGCAGCGGTGCTCTCATTGGGACCAGGGGGGCTGCAGATTAAAGGGATGACAGGTTGAGGGAGGGATCTTCTTAGCAATGCCTGTCCTCAGCCAGACTCTTCTCCCATGGCAGCGAGGGGCTGCGTCCCCGCGTGCTTTCCGAGCATGGGTGGCAGGGTGACATCAGTGGGGACAGGCGTCGCATGCCAGCGCGTTGCACGTGAACCCTGCCAGCCGTCCCTGGGTGGGAACGAAGCACAACTCCGGGCTGGGAGAAGTCCAGTGTGTGTGTGAGCCTCTTGCTGTGTGCATTTGCTATTGATCCTGCGGGTCTGTTCCCTTCTGCGGTGACTCCACAGCCGTCCTTGCGTGAGCCTCCGCAAGCTGCGGCCAGAACACTGCTCACCGGGAGGCTTGGAGAGGGGAAGCTGGCTGTGGCTGTGGCTCTGCAGGGCTGGAGCCAGGGCTGGCCATCAGAAGGAGTTCTGCAGAGCTGTGGGAGCTGGTGCTGAGAGGGGAGGAGAGGGGAGGAGACAGCAGGGACAGATGACGGCTCTGAGCTGGAAGGGAGTGCCCAAACCGGCCCCCAGCAAGGGGAGGAAGGGCAGATCACAACCCCCACCAGCTGGGCTGGGATAGTGGATGGAGCAGTGGCACGAGTGGGAACCTGGGTGCTGTGCACCTTTTGGATGGTTGTGACCGGCACCTTCGTGCACCTTTTATCTCTGTCTGCATGAATTTCTGCACGGGGTGTTGATGATGAATGGGAAGCTTGGTCATGCTGAGTGAGGAGGAGAACTGCACCTCTCTGCGACGCCCATGGCATGGGGACAGCAGGCTGGAGCAGGGATGTGAGTGTGTGTTCTCCAAGAGGGTCCTGTGCACAGCATCGCGTGGGCACAGAGGTGCCTAGAGCGTGCCTTGCCCCTTTGAGGGCTTGGCTGGGGCTGAGCTCTGCCCGGTGTGCCCATGGGTGGCAGGAGTTGTGCCCTGCTGCCGTGGGGAGCCCCTGTGCCCCCCAGCTGCGAGCAGAGCTGTGTGGGACCACACTGTGTCTGTGCAAGGCGTGGCGGGATGCCAGCTCTGATTCAGAGTGGAGATGCCATTGGCTTCGCATCAGCGCTGGATATCTGGGACAGAGCTGGAAGAGGTTCAGTGATGCGTCTATCCTGGAAGCCAGAACAGCCTGTGTGGCCATGGGAATCTGTCCTGGTAGCCAGCATGGCCACCAACAGGAGTATTCAAGCTCTGTGTATTGCTGTGAGCCACTGAGCTGGCTCCCAGTTGGCTCCAGGACAGCAGATTCCCTCTCCCAGAACCTCAGAGGCTTGTCAGGTGGAAACCTGTGATAGATGGCTCAGCCCTTGGTGCCTGAGCAAAGACATGGAAAGCCTCAGTCCCTGCACACAACTAAGAAGAGAAGGGGACAGAAAGGTCCTGCCCTGTGCCCTGTCTCTAACCCCAGGTCAATCCCCTAAACCTCCTGACAGCCACCAGGTTGATGACGCCAGCTGGGAAAGGGGACAGAGCACGAGTCCCCTTCCCTTTGCATAGGGGACAGTTAATCCCCCCATTCCCAGCCAAATGGGACTGGTGCCAGAACTCCTGGTCCGTGGTCACAGTCACGTCTTTGCAGAGGTCCAGGCCCCGGGAGTCAGTGGAGGGTAAAGGGGCCCTGGTTCATCCCAGGGGTGAGGGTTGATTTGTCACCTTCACCTCCCCTTTTAACAACCCAAACATCTTTCCAGCAGAGGCAGAGTTCAGCAACCAGGGGACCTTCTGGTCACTCTGCCTCCAGACCTGGCAAGGGAGGACCCTGCACTCTGGACATGGGGATCAAGGTGGAAGCATAAGGCTGTTCCTTGGCTTGGGTGCAGGCAACCTTTCCTTAACCTTTTTCCTTAATGTTGGCAACTCCAGGGAGATATGAATGTTAAAAATGCAGATAATGCATCTGCTCAAGAGATAGAGACCCAGGGTAAAAGCTCTGGCTCTTAGGGATCCCTTGGTAAGCATTTGAGACTGATTTCCACCAGGTACTGGGGTGATGGGGACAACCTGACCCATCAAGCAGTGCCACAGGCAGCGGCTACACCCATCACTGTGACACTTGTCAGCATGAGCAGAGCTGGCTCCCTGCCCAGGAGCTGAGGGCAAGGTTGGTGCTCGTGGATGCTGGATGCTACATCCTCCAGCTGCTCAGATGGGTGGAGATGGATTCCCCCTCCATGAGCTGAGGTAGAGGGAGGTGTGGGGTGGCTGTTGTCATCTCCAGTGGGCTGGGGACTATTTTAAAAGGCCCCTTTCCAGAGCTGTGCTGCTGCAGGCAGCTGGGTGGAGGCTGGAGCTCCCTGCAGCAGTGAGCGCTTGCCAGGGCTACCCAGGGGCCCAGGGTGGGATCCAGGAGCTGCAGATGGCTGGTCGCCAAATGCCTTTGCAGAAAGGCTTTTGGTTGGTGACCCAACCCTGTGCACGTCCCTGGTGAGATGCAGGCTGTCAGGGAACACACCCCTGCCATGGCAGCACAAGGAGAGGTGACCCCACATGGGGAGCATGGAGCAGTCACAAGCAGCCTGGAGGGTCAGGACGACCGGGGCAGAGGCAGAGCAGGCAGGGGAGGCTGGGACAGGTGGCACTGGGATGTCCCCAGAGCACGGCAAGTGATGGCAAAGATGAACTGGCTGATGAAGTTCCTGGCTGGGAATTGTGGTTCAGGGGGATGGGGCAGGAGGGACTCTCGATTCTCAAGAACCACCCTCTCCTGTCTAAGGCAGTGTCCCCTGCAATCATAGAATCATAGAACAACCAGGTTGGAAGAGACCCATCGAATCATTGAGTCCAACCAATGACACAGACAGGAGATTTTCCCAGGCTGCAGAGAAAAGGTGGGGATTCTCTAGCTTTGAAGCACACCAAAGAGCAGCTCTGGGCCAGCAGAATGACAAACGCATTCACTGGAGTCCTGGGAAACTCCAGCTGGGACAAGTTGTCCCTGCCCAGTTGGGAAGCAAGCTGAGCCCATACAAAGTCACCACACCTGCCTGCAGCCCTGGCGTTCCTACCACCAACTTCTCTGCAAAGTGGGTCATCTCCAGCCACTCTGGCTTGGTGGGACAGACTTGCAAGGGAGGTGGGTTGGTTGCGGCAACTCAGAAGCTTGTTGGAAAACAACTTCTGCTGCCATGACCCTTTGTGAGGGCAGAACTCCACCACCAAGGTAGTTTCTCCAGGCACTGGCTTTCCCAAGAACAATCAGGTCTGTCCTGTCCACTCTGATCTCTGGACTGGGGATCTAAGCAGGGGCCACTAGAGCACGGAGTCTCTATATGTCCCCTGAGCCCACTGCCCTGCCACTCCCAGCATGAGAGGCTGTTGGGGACACCTCAGTACCATGTCTTGCTGCCCATCAGGATGGGACTGACCTCTGGGCACAGACTGGGAGGAGTCCCAGCATCTTTAGCAGCCCCTGCATGCTACTGGTGGTCTGTAACAGGGCACACAGAGCTGGCATCTCACTGGCTGTGGGGACACGTCCAGACCCACTGATTTAAACCTGGGGACCTGGTGCTTGTGCTGCCTAAGCTAAATCCAGTGCTGAGCAGCCTCCCAGACTGGACAGAAGCAACTGCTCATTATGTGCCAAAGCTGCTGTCCCCATGGCCACCCTGGTGACACTGTGCTACCACGGGAAAAGGACAAGTGAGAGAGCTCGCTTTCAACCAAGGATGCTAGATATCCCCTCTGGTACCCCCGACAGCGGAGCCTTCAGCTGTGCCGGACCCAAAAACAACTGTAGAAGGTTTCTCCACCCAGAAGCTGGAAGCAGGCCTGGAAACTCAGGGGCTGCCGAGTCATCATATTTTCCGTGAAGCAGAAAAGGCTACCACGAGGAGTAGGGGGATGGGGGACTCCCGGCTGACTGTGGGCAGCTTGGAAGTGATGCTGGCCAGAGCTGGGGTGCCACAGCAGGCTCTGTGCAGCCAAGTCACCACCTCCTGCAAGGGACAGAGCCTCAGGCTGGGAGATTGTCCTTGACCTGAGCCCCTGTGGGATCATCTAGTCTGGAGCAGAGACGGGAAGGGGACCTCTGACAGCATGTCCATCACTGTGGTGTCAGGTCTGGCTTATGGAATCATAGAATCATAGAGTCACCAGGTTGGAAAAGTCCCACAGGATCATCGAGTCCAACCATTCCCATCAATCACTAAACCATGTCCCTCAGCACCTCGTCCACCCGTCCCTTAAACACCTCCAGGGAAGGCGACTCAACCCCCTCCCTGGGCAGCCTCTGACAGTGCCCGATGGCCCTTTCTGTGAATATTTTTTTCATAATGTCCAGCCTGAACCTTTCCTGGTGCAGCTTGAGACCATTTCCTCTCGTCCTGTCCCCTGTCACTTGGGAGAAGAGTCCAACTCCCTCCTCTATACAACCTCCTTATGCTGAGGAACAGTAGCCACTGTGCAGTGGCAAAGACCCTGTCTGTCAAAGGCTCCGGGTGGTTCTCCCAGGCAGAGCCAACCTCAGTCTGTGAGCTCCTATTTTGCCTTTGTACTCTATGCACTGGATTTTACTCCAGGTGCCGTGGGCCCCAAGCTGGTGGCACGGGGCCTGTGGCATGCTGAGACACCTCTCAGACTGAGTGTGGTCCTCTACACCTATGGGAAGTGGGAGACCACCCTCGGAAGCACCAGCAGTGGTGAGGATGAGCAGGTTGGGCAAGAGAGTGCAGTGTCCCAGGGTCTGTGCTTGGTGCCAGCTGGTGTGCAGCCCTCTGGAGTCTGGGCACGGGCAGAGCCAGCAGAGCCCCTGCACACCACTGGTTATGGCACTTGTGAGGGACTTGGCCACAAGCAATACTGCCACTGCACGAAGAAGCCTGTCCCTGTGTGGATGTGCAGCCCTGCTGTCCCCGTGGGAGCTCTGCCCTGGGCAGGATCCCTTGCATCCAACCTGGCACCTTGGGACAATGTGTTACTCAGGGGCCCCAGGGTTTGGGGTAAAGGCACCAGAGGGATGGGGTGTGAAATGGCTCTGGAGTCCTGCCTCTGTTGGCCTAGCAGCAACATTCCTCTAGTCCCTGTCCCTCCAGTCCCTGTGCCCACCAGTGCTCAGCTGCCCTAAGCGATGATTTCTTCTCCTCTGCGATCTTGAAGGTGCCAAGTGCTGCCTGGGGCTGCAAGGGAGGAACAAGGGGAACAGGCTGGTCCTGGGGCAGAGCTCGTGGGAGACGCAGGTGCTGCTGGGACCTCAGTGTTTGCAAGGTTCACACGCTGCCGTTCTCCAACGCTAAACCCCAGAGCACTTGGATGCACTTCCTTCAACCCCTTCAAGGGTTTAATTACCCCCACGCGGAGCCCTGCCAGCACCACTGTCTCCTTCCTGCCCCACACTTCGAGCTTGGAGCTCTCCCCATTTTGCAGAGAGGGGAGAGCAGGTGGGTGGTGGGAGCCAGCACCCCTTCTGCAGGGCAGGCTCTGTGGGGCGGCAGGAGGCACAGGAGTGACCCCGTGCTCGGGTGATGCTCTGTGCCCTCCTCCTTACTGCCGGAGACCTGGCAGCAGAGCCCAGGATGCCTGCGGGCGCGAAGCAGGCGCCTGCAGACCTGGGAAGAGAAGAGCTGTGGGTGTCTCAAGAGCACTCCCAAAGCCGGCAGAGCCGGGCAGACCTGCTTTGCCCCCTCGGGCTGTGGGTGCCGCCCCTAGGGCTGAGAAGGCTTGAGTCCCCTTCCCCTGGCCAGGGCAAGAGGCACCAGGAGGGGAGGGCTGAGAGCAGCCTTGAGGGTGCTTACCCCACCTCTACTGAAAGCAGCACTCGGGTGGCACCTCGATGGTCCCCCAAAGCCCCTCACACCATCACCTATGGCCCCTGCAGGGCTCTGCTCCCACTTGGGGATACAGTGCCAGCACAGGCTGGCATCTGGTGCCGCCAGGATGTCATGCTCAGAGAGCCAAGAAGGTAGCCATGAAGCAGTTCCCGATATCCACTCAAGTCTCTTCTTGCTTGGAGGCCACGAGATGCCCCCTGCGCAGGCACGGCCGTGTAAACGCCATGCCCAGAGGCTGCCTGTGCCCTGCCACAGCCTCGGGGCTGTGGAATGGGGTTTGCCTGCACTGTACCAAAGCACAGTTCTCCTTTTCCTTACTCCATGCATCCTGGCTTTGCCCACACAGCTGGAAAGAGAGAGGAAAGCAAGAATTGGGACCAGTACCTTTCCTGGTGGGCATCCCCAGCGTGGTCCGCAGCCCTTCCCTGCAAGCCTGGCAAGTGTGCTGTCAACTTGGTGCTTTCGCTTGCCATTTACTCCCGTTCGTGCGCAGCCCTGACGCTCAAGTCTGGGCTGGTCCTACAGGAAGGCCCGCCTGGGCTCGCCCAGCACTGCAGCTGCAAGATGCCAGGGAGGAGCCATCAGCTGGATCGAGATGTCTCCTGCCATTTGGTGACAGCAGGGGTCTACGCACCACGGAGGGCAGGAGACGTGCCGTGCAACGGGTCAGGCACAGCTCACACTGCCCTGCACCTCACCTGGGTTGGTGCCATGTGCTGCAGGGCCAGCTGGGGCTCTTGGGGATCATAGAATCATAGAACAACCAGGTTGGAAGGGACCCATCGGATCTTCTAGTCCAACCATTCCTATCAAACACTAAACCAAGTCCCTCAAGACCTCATCCACCCGTCCCTTAAACACCTCCAGGGAAGGTGACTCAACCACCTCCCTGGGCAGCCTATTCCAATGCCCAATGACCCTTTCTGTGAAAAACTTCCTCCTAATCTCCAGCCTAAATCTCCCCTGGCGGAGCTTGAGGCCATTCCCTCTTGTCCTGTCCCCTGTCCCTTGGGAGAAGAGCCCAGCTCCATCCTCTCCACAACCTCCCTTGAGGTAGTTGTAGAGAGCAATGAGGTCTCCTCTCAGTCTCCTCTTCTCCAGGATAAACAACCCCAGCTCTCTCAGCCGCTCCTCATACGTTCTGTTCTCCAGCCCCTTCACCAGCCTCGTCACTCTTCTCTGGACTTTCTCCAGAACCTCAACATCCTTCTTGTGCTGAGGGGCCCAGGATGATGAGCATCCCTTCATGCCACTGAGGCAAAGGGAGACAGGGAGGGCCCCCAGGGCTATGATGGAGCACACACAGGCACCCAGCCCCAGGCTTCAGCCCTGGGGATGTCTGTCGGCTGTTGCTGCTGAAGGCTTTACTGTCCTAAACCCCACCAGACCAGCCACTGTCCCACAGTGAGGGGTCCATCTCAGTCCCATGTCAAGGGGGAGATGGAGAGAAGCTGGTGAGTCAGTTGCCTCAGGAGATACAGAGCATACCAAGACCTTGTTCAGGGTGGCACTTCTCACCTTGGTGAGTAGGTAACCAAGTGGACCCTGGAAGCAAGGAGAGGGGTCTTGCCAGTGGATTCAGAGGGAAGTTGGGATCATGGGACCAGGTCCCAAGGCACTGCCTCTCCCATCTTGATGGATGTGGCAGGACAAGGTGCAAGAGCCACCATGGTGAGTGTGAGGACTGCTCTATCCTGCAGTCACAGCTGAAAAATGTCCTGGAGCTCCTGTTCCTGGTGTCCTTGCAAGAGACTGACAGGATTAATCCGGCTTAGCCCTACACAAGAGCAGTGAATTCCTGCATCTGTTTTGTGGTCCAGGTCCAGGGAGGAACATTTGACCCTTTCCTGTCCCATGAGGGTCCCGCCTTTCAGCTGCCGCTCAGGGACTTCAGGCTTGTCACCATGCACACCAGTCCCTGCCAGTAGCGTCCCCTGACCCTTCCTCTGCAGAGAAAAGGGAGAGGGGATACTGGCTCAGTCCAAACCAGGACATAGTAGGGAGAGGAGGAAGCCCTGGACACTGCTGCCATGCTCAGCAGCTACGTGAGGACTCAGCCTCAAAAACTGGAAAGCAACTCAGTTTCCAACTGCCACCATGAATTTAAAAAAAAAAAAACGCATCTCAAAATGAAACCAGCCCTCTAGTTCAAAGTTTCCTGTATAAAAACAAACCTGCTAGACGGCTGCATTTGCACACAAAAGGGTTTGTTTTCGGAAGGAAGGTCTCTTTTTTGGAGGAGTAAACACAAGGCCTGCCCATCCTCTGTGCCTGGCAGCTCAGGGCATTGTCCCATCTTGCTCCCTGGCTGCTTTCTCTCTCACATGTCCGCTGTGAGCAGACCGTACCCCAATACCAGTGCCAAACTGAGCTGCTGGCTGGCTCACCCTGGAAGTGCTGGACCCTGAGCTGCTGGACAAGGGGTTTCATTCCTTTAGTACATTCATTCCTGTACTGGGAAGCCTCGGAGAGCACCAGGATGGGGCTGTGCAAGGGCAGAGCTGATCCTCCAGCAGATCAACATTTGCCTGTGGCTCTCCCTGCACTGTGGTGGTGCCTGAGCTGCAGCACAGCACCCGAGCTGCTCCCCTCCCCGTAGCACAGCTTCTGCCCCAGCCCTGCCTGCTTCTGTTCCTGCAGCTCCTCAGCTTCTCCCTGGCATCTCCCACAGCGACCGGAGCCAAACACAACACGAGCCTGTGTCTTCGGCAGTCAGCAGTGCCTGCTGCTTTCTGCGCCCAGACCTCAGAAGAAGAAGGAAGCTCTGTTTCTTCTCAGGAGCAGCTAAGGGATCCCCATGCCCTCTACTCCCTCCAGCTGAGCTGCAGGCCACCATGATTGGACATGGTTTAGTGTTTGATAGGAATGGTTGGACTCGATGATCCGATGGGTCTCTTCCAACCGGGTTGTTCTATGATTCTATGAGACCACTCTCCCCAGACTGACGCAGGTTTCAGTCTGGCACAGCTGCAGCCTGGGTGTTCCCCATGGCACTGCTCTAGGTGGCATTCACCCATCACAGTGGAATCAGAGAATCATAGAATCCCGAGGTTGGAAAAGATCTTTGAGATAATCAGTTTCAACCATACCTGTCCACTACTAAACCAGAATCCCAAGAGCTTCATCCACCTGTGTTTTAAACACCTCCAGGTATGGGGAGTCAATCGCCTGCCTGAGCAGCCTCTGCCAGTGCCTGACAACACTTTCAGTGAAGAAATTTTTCCTAATGTTCAATCTGAACATGCCCTGGTGCAGCTTAAGGCTATTCCTTCTTGCCCTATCACCTGTCACTTGAGAGAAGAGACCAGCCCCCACCTCTCTGCAACCTCGTCTTAGGTAGTTGTAGAGATTAATGAGGTCTCCCCTCAGCCTCCTCTTCTTCAGGCTAAACAACCCCAGTTCCCTCAGCTGCTCCTTGTAAGACCTGTTCTCCAGTCCCTTCAAGCATCTTGGTGGCTCTTCTCTGGGCATGCTCTGGCCCCTCAATGTCTTTCTTGTAGTGAGGAGCTCAAAACCTAATGTAGCATTTGAGGTGCGGTCTCACCAGAGCCAAGTAAAAGGGCTGAGTCACTTCCCTTGTCCTGTTGGCTGCATCATTTCTGATACAAGATGAAGCTGCTCCTTGGGACTTATCTTGGCCACGGGTGTGGGCCTCATGGTTGGCAGTTGCTGATGCCTTTAGTGGCACAAGCTTGGCCTCACGATGTGGGTGCTGCAGCTCTGGAGCAGGGATGAGGCAGTAGCAAAGGATGCAGGATCAGCTACCTCCACAATTGCCTTCTGGAGGTTTTGCTCCAGATCCCTACAAATTGTCTGTCCCTTCAGCCACAGACTCCGCAGCTTGACTTGGTGTGACTGGACTATTCCTTGGGTCCTGCAGAGCAGCACAGCTCAGCGTTACCTGTCCAGAGACCACTGATAATGTGCCCATGCAATTGAACAACCTGGCTGGAGGGCTTGGGGGCATGTGGGAAATGGAGACCTTCTGGGATACCAGACCTGGAGAACTGGAGAACTCAAAGCACTGACAGAAGTCATTTCCACCTCTGAGCTGGAACACACCCTCTCTGCCTCAGCTTACTGTCCATGGACTGGATTGCAGAGGTACTCTCCTGGAAGGGAGGTGGTAGGTTGGTAACAGGGACACATCAAGCTTTTCTGAGCCTCCTCATCCCTCCCTGGTCTGTCATTAGCAGTGAACTTGGCATCTGGGCGGTAAAGCCACGCTGTCCTGCTTCTCCTGTGGGTGGTGGAGCTGAGCTGGGCTGGCTGCAGCATCCAAGGCTTGGGGATCAGCTGAGCTGCCCTTCAGCTTGAGACGCTTGGCTGGGAGAGCCTAAAACAACAAACAGTGCAGAATAAGTGAACATTTCACTGCTTTTTCCTGGTCAAGTGGTTTCCTGTTTTCTAAGTGGCTCTTCCAGCACCACTAGGGCAGAGGACTTGTGCATGGAGAGCCTGGTCCCAGGGCAGAACTTCACTGGGGGGGCGAGTTCCTGCTACCTGACATCTGGCAGAGAAAGAAGTCACAAAAGATTTGCTCTAGGATCACCTGTGACCTTTACCATAGATCTGCAGTGCGCGACAGTATTATTTCACAGAAATCATAGAAAAAACAGGTTGGAAGAGACTCAGTGCATCATCAAGTCCAACCATTCCCATCAATCACTAAATCATGCCCCTCAGCACCTCGTCCACCCATCTCTTATACACCTCCAGGGAAGGTGACTCAACCCCCTCCCTGGGCAACCTCTGACACTGCCCAATGACCCTTTCTGTGAATTTTTTTTCTTAATGTCCAGCCTAAATCTCTCCTGGTGGAGCTTGAGGCCATTGCCTCTCCTCCTGTCCCCTGTCACTTGGGAGAAGAGCCCAGCTCCCTCCTCTCCACAACCTCCTTTCAGGGAGTTGGAGAGAGCAATGAGGTCTCCGCTCAGCCTCCTCTTTTCCAGGCTAAAAGCATCCATGAACACATGGTCTTGCCTAGCATGAAAGAGGCTGGACACCAGTTATTTACACAGTCTGGCTGGTGCTTCCGAAGGAGAGCTTTCCATGACCTAACACACTCAACACAGGCACAGTCACCTGCTTGATACACTCAGCCCTGTGTAGGGAGCGCTGGAGCTGCAGGACTCAGTGCTGTACTTTGAGCAAGAATGTCCCAGTGCTGTGGGTTATGTGGGATTGCAACTGAGGGCAAGTGGGACTCCCTGGGGCAGAGCACTGTAATATTTCCCAGGACTGTGGAGCGAGGGTTTCAATCTCTATCAATCAACTTTACTCCTCCCAGGCAACGTCCTGCACATTAGAATCATATCATCATAAATCAGATTGAAAAAAAGGCCTTGAAGATCATAAAATCCTGAAGGGAGGTTGTAGAGAGGAGGGAGCTGGGCTCTTCTCCCAAGTGACAGGGGACAGGACAAGAGGGAATGGCCTCAAGCTCCACCAGGGGAGATTTAGGCTAGACTTTAGGAGGAAGTTTTTCACACAAAGGGTCATTGGGCATTGGAATAGGCTACCCAGGGAGGTGATTGATTCACCTTCCCTGGAGGTGTTTAAGGCACGGGTGGATGATGTCTTGAGGGACTTGGTTTAGTGTTAGATAGGAATGGTTGGACTAGAAGATCCAATGGGTCCCTTCCAACCTGGTTGTTCTATGATTCTATGATTCTATGAAAATCCAACTGCCAGCCCAACCCCACTGTGCCTCCCTTGGCACAACTTGAGGCCATTCCCTCTCAACCTATCACTTGTTACTTAGTTGAAAAGACCAGCACCTACCTCACTATAATTTCCTTTCAGTTAGTTGTAGAGAGCAATGAGGTCTCCCCTCAGCCTCCTTCTCTCCAGGCTAAACAGCTCCAGTTCACTCAGCTGCTCCTCATAAGACTTTTTCTCCAGACCCTTCCTCAGTTCCATTCCCTGACTCTGTGTGCAAATATATACAAACTAGCTGTACAGCCCTGCTCGATTTCAGTGTTGTTGCAGCCTTGGATCTGTCCTTTCTCGCCCTGGGACTGTCTGTAGCTGTGCACACGGGTCAGGTCACCCTGCTTGTCATCCACTTACCACCCTCTTCAGATCCTCTGCCCCAGCCCAGAGCACCCTGCCCAGCTCCTTCTTCTCCTTCCCCTGCCTGTCACTGACCTCCACTTTATCCTGGAAGGGACAAGGAGCAGGGTCATTGGGACATCCCACCAGGTCTCCAGAGAAACACGTAGATATTTTCTCAGTTGACAAACATCACTTTTGCCCTCGTTTACTGAGCATTATTAAACAGAGGCTGTTTGCAGAGAGTCTGCCCTGACAGCCAGTCTGTGTCAGGCTCTGGGGACTGTCTGTCCCGTGGAGAAGAAGAGGGCAGAGAGGATACTGATGTGCTGGGTTGTGGTAACTGCTTGAATCTGTCCTGGCTCCTTGTGGAAGACAGAGTCCATCTGGACTTCCTCAGGGTCCATCCCTGACAGAAACATAAACCAGGCCCTTGCAGGAATGGGGAAACAGGGAGAGATAGGGGATTCCTGTCAGTACCTGCGGGTCCTGACCCAGCCTGTGCTGCAGGATGCATCTCTTCCTTGGAAGGAGCAGGTGGCAGGTCCCTGTCTGGCACATGTCTGCAGGTTTCTTGTGTCTGTGCTCCGCAGAGACCTCTTGGTTGGACTCCAGCTCCCCAAAACCAGGTTGAGGTGGCCGTGCTAGTGGCTCTTGTGTCTGAAGAGAGGCTGTGGACACACACAGAAGAGGGGCAGGCAGAGCTCCCTGGGGGGCAATGACAGCTAGTGTATATGCCCCTTGGCAGGTCTGATGCCCACCAGGCAGTACATGATCTGCTGTGGTGTTGTGGTGCCAGGCTGGCTGGTGACATGGCAGGAGGAGGTGACCTGCCCCAGCTGAAAGTAGAACTTGTTGGCTTTTCACCCCTCTCCACAGCCCCGTGAGTACTTAGGTGGTGCTTCCCCACCCTCTCCAAACATGTCAGCAGCTCAGCTACCTCTTGCACTATCCTGATATCCCAGACCAGGGCCTCAGCATTGCATGCAGGCTCTGAATTGTAAAGGGCTCTGTTCTTGCCCAAAATACATGCGCAGTCCAGCACCCCCTGTTAATATAGGGTGCAACTGGCCCTCCATAAACCAGAGGTGAGGTCTGAGGGGAGGATGGGCTGTCAGGTAGCACTGTAGCACTGCCAATGGCATGAGGTTTAACAAGGCCAAATGCCAAGTCCTGCACTTGGGGCACAACAACCCTGAGCAGAGCTACAGACTGGGAGAAGTCTGTCTAGAAAGCTGCCTGGAGGAGAAGGACCTGGGGATGTTGATTGACAGCGACTAAACATGAGCCAGCAGTGGCCCAGGTGGCCAAGAAGGCCAATGGCATCTTGGCTTGGATCAGAAATGGTGTGACCAGCAGGGCCAGGGAGGTTCTTCTCCCTCTGGACTCAGCACTGGTGAGACCAAACCTGGAATCCTGTGTTCTGTTCTGGGCCCCTCATCACACGAAGGATGTTGAGGCTCTGGAGTGAGTCCAGAGAAGAGCAATGAAGGTGGTGAAGGGGCTGGAGAACAGGCCTGATGAGGAACATCTGAGAGAGCTGGGGGTGTTTATCCTGGAGAAGAGGAGGCTGAGAGGAGACCTCATTGCTCTCTGCAACTCCCTGAGAGGAGGTTGTGGAGAGGAGGGAGCTGGGCTCTTCTCCCAAGTGACAGGGAACAGGAGAAGAGGCAATGGCCTCAAGCTCCACCAGGGGAGATTTAGGCTAGAGATTAGGAGGAAGTTTTTCATGGAAAGGGTCATTGAGCACTGTCAGAGGCTGTCCAGGGAGGGGTTGATTCACCTTCCCTGGAGGTGTATAAGGCACGGGTGGAGGAGGTCCTGAGGTACATGGTGTAGTGTTTGACTGGAATGGATGGACTTGATGATTCGGTGGGTCTTTTCCAACCTGGTGATTCTATGATTCTATGATTCAAGTGCCTTGCCCACCAACCGTCACGTTCAGGCAGACCCTGCACCTTACTCAGGTTACTGTAAACACTGCCCTGCTGCCTGCCCCATGGCTTGACCTACCCTGGCCACACCAGGTGGGAGCAGGGGAAGGGTTTTCAATAGCCCAGGGTGATGGAGAGGTCTGCTGTCTGCTTCAGCATCTCATGCAGTGCTGGCAAAGCGAGGTTTTCATGGGCAAAAAGCTCCATGTCTGTGCTGCATCAGAGCTTCTTGTGTCACCAGTTGCTGGCTTTAGTTACCCTCCAGTGCCGAAAACCCCACGGTTCTGTCCTCTGCAACCTGCATGTGCTGGCAGGAAAGGTGTCCCCTACACCAGAGCAGCTCGGGATATGCTTTGGCCCCCACAGCAGGAGAAAAAAGAACGAAAAAGTTTGGTTTTCTTAGGTTTCTTAGGTTTTCTTTGGTTTTCTTTTCTGGGGCATTTATGGCTTCCAGCACTCTGATTTCCTCACAGTGAGCCAACAGGAATAGTTCTGATACATGAAGCTGGAATAAAACAGGCTCTGTGTGCTGTGAACTCTTGCGGCTCAACCCCACTGCTGTGGTGAAAGCAAAGGGACGCAGGAGGAATCGGCAACGGGAGCAACACACAGCCCAACGTGGCAACTTCCGCATTTTCTGAGGCCAGAAAGCATGACCCAAAACAGCTTCTAAGAGCAGCCAGACCCAAGAGCAGCCAGACCCATGCAGAGGCACGCATGCGTGACCCTGCCTTGGTGAGACCTGCTGCAGCATCACTGTGCAGTTCTGCATTGTCTTGATATTGCTGCCCTCTGGCTGCCTCCGTACATCTCCAGCTGGGATCTACGGCTGCTGTCACTGGGCTCTGGCTCTTGAAAAAGACACACCACAACTCAAGAACATCCCCTGGAAGCAGGTCAGCAAGGTTCAGTGCACCATCCGCCAGGCTTGGGTGCTGATAGCCCATTCCCCAACTGTGGGATTGAGGAATTAGGAACAACCCTATGAAGTGCTACAGAAAAGAAATCTGTCTAGAAAGCTGCCTGGAGGAGAAGGACCTGGGGGTGTTGATTGACAGTGACTGAACATGAGGCAGCAGTGGTCCAGGTGGCCAAGAAGGCCAATGGCATCTTGGCTTGGATCAGAAACGGTGTGACCAGCAGGGCCAAGGAGGTTCTTCTCCCTCTGGACTCAGCTCTGGTGAGACCAAACCTGGAATCCTGTGTTCTGTTCTGGGCCCCTCAGCACAAGAAGGATGTTGAGGCTCTGGAGCGAGTCCAGAAAAGAGCAACGAAGCTGGTGAAAGGGCTGGAGAAGAGGCCTGATGAGGAAGGGCTGAGAGAGCTTGGGGTGTTTATCCTGGAGAAGAGGAGGCTGAGGGGAGACCTCATTGCTCTCTATAACTACCTGGAAGGAGGTTGTGGAGAAGATGTAGTTGGACTCTTCTCCCAAGTGACAGGGGACAGGATGAGAGGGAATGGTCTCAAGCTCCACATGGGGAGGTTCAGGTTGGACATTAGGAAAAAAATTTCCCAGAAAGGGTGATTGGGCACTGTCAGAGGCTGCCCAGGGAGGGGGTTGAGTCACCTTCCCTGGAGGGGGTTAAGGGACAGGTGGATGAGGTGCTGAGGGACATAGTTTAGTGTTTGATGGGAATGGTTGGACTCAATGATCCAGTGGATCTCTTCCAACCTGGTTATTCTATGATTCTATGAATTGAATGTAGAGAATTTTTCCATTTGCACATGCAATGTCTCTCATGCAATCCCGTTTGTGCAGGTGAGTGTCCTACCTGTAGGACATACACTGCTGTGATTGACTTGGTGGGATTTATGGCAGGAGGCTGAGTCTCTCTCGCTGCTCAAGGGGGATCTTGCAGGGTAATGTGTGACAGGGATGTGAAAGTGAATTCACATTTGCATGGGGCAGCACGGCTTTTCTTTGGGCTCTCCCACCTTAAAAAGATATTTTAATAGAATACAGGAAAACAGTATTAAAAAGTACGGAAAACATGCCTTCCATTCAAAGATATATTCAACGGGAGGTGGTTGAGTCACCTTCCCTGGACGGGTTTAAGATGCAGGTGGATGAGATGCTGAGGGACATGGTTTAGTGATTGATGGGAATGGCTGGACTCAATCCGGTGGGTCTTTTCTAACCTGGTGGTTCTGTGATTCTATGTTTCTACGATATGACAGGTCTCAGCTCTACAGTTTGCCCAAGAAAAAAAGGAAGAGGCCATCAGGGCAAGTTATGCAACTGCCTGCATGGAGAAGAGACAGATCCTGCCCAGCAGCAGCAGTTGGCAGCAGCAGCTGGGAACTGAAGGTGCCAAGCTCTTGGGCTGGTTTCACCCTCTACCACTGGTCTTTCATAGAATCATAGAATCATAGAACAACCAGGTTGGAAGAGACCCATCAGATCATCGAGTCCAACCATTCCTATCAAACACGAAACTATGTCCCTCAGGACCTCGTCCACCCATCCCTTAAACCCCTCCATGGAAGGTGAATCAACCACCTCCCTGGGCAGCCTCTAACAGTGCCCAAAGTTTTTCCTCATGTCTAGCCTGACCCTCCCCTGGTGGAACTTAAGGCCATTCCCTCTTGTCCTGTCCCCTGTCCCTTGGGAGAAGAGCCCAGCTCCCTCCTCTCCACAACCTCCTTTCAGGGACTTGGAGAGAGTAATGAGGTCTCCTCTCAGCCTCCTCTTCTCTAGGCTAAACACCCCCAGCTCTCTCAGACACTTCTCATAGGGCCTGTTCTCCAGCCCCTTCACCAGCTTCATGGCTCTTCTCTGGACTTGCTCCAGAGCCTCAACATCCTTCTTGTGCTGAGGGGCCCACAACTGAACACAGGATTCAAGGAGCAGCCTCACCAGTGCTGAGTCCAGAGGGAGAATCACCTCCCTGGCCCTGCTGGTCACACCATTTCTGATCCAAACCAGGATGCCATTGGCTTTCTTGGCCACCTGGGCCACTGCTGGTTCAGTTGGCTGTCGACCAACACCCCCAGGTCCCTCTCCTCCTGGCAGTTTTCCAGCCAGACTTCTCCCAGTCTGTAGCTCTGCATAGTGTTGTTGTGATCCAAGTACAGAATCCGCCATTTGGCTGTGTTAAACCTCATCCCATTGGACACTGCCCAGCGCTCCAGCCTGTTTAAGTCCCGTTGCAGAGCCTCCCTACCCTCCAGCACATCAACACTTCCACACAGCTTTGTGTCATCTGCAAACTTGCTAGGGGTACCCTCAATGCCCTCATCCAGGTCATTGAGGAAGACATTGAACAGGGCTGGACGACCCCGGCTTGTCCTCACCCCTCGGACTTCCCACAGAAAGTTCTGGCCCATCCTCCCAGTTCTGTGCTGTACAGCAGCAAGGCTTTACGGCCCCAGATAGTGGCACACGCGGGTCCAGTCTACGCTGGGGCTGGAGGATGCAGTCAGCATCACACACATGGGCCGTTTTAAGTGAGGTGAAGAGACTTGGCCCCACAGAGTTACACAGCCAGTATCTGCTTGATTCGTTGCACCCATTTCTGCACTGGACCTTGGCTAAGGTTGGGTTATTTTTAACCAGCTCCGGTTTTACTGTCTTCCTTCTGCTGTTATCATGGGCTAGGAGATGATCTGCTCACTTTATGTGAAAATCTCCCTGCCAATCCCAGACCAGATTAGCCTGAGGAAAGCCAGCGCCACGCCCCCTGAGCCCATGGCGTGTGGGCGCAGGCCGTCTCACAGTAAAAATGGAAGTGACTACTTTCTAACCGCTTCCTTTCTTTCTGGGTCTCTCTCACCCTCCTACCCCTCCTGACAAGTTCATTTCCTGTTATTGATAACAGCCCCTGCACCGGGCGAGAGGTCACCACGCTCCCTGCTCCCACAAGAAAACAACCCAGGGACTGGAGACAAAGGGCTGTGCAAGGCAAACCCAGTGGAGCTTTAGTTGGGCCAACAGTGAGGATCAGCCCATTCCCTCGGGTACCAAGGTCTCTGCTGTTACAGGTACAACATTGGAATAGGCTGCCTAGGGAGGTTGTTGAGTCACCTTCCCTGGAGGTGTTTAAGGGATGGGTGGATGAGGTCTTGAGGGACTTGGTTTAGTGTTTGATAGGAATGGTTGGACTAGAAGATCCAATGGGTCCCTTCCAACCTGGTTGTTCTATGATTCTATGATTCTATGATCCTCACCGGGAGCCCTGAGTCAGCTCCGGCACTTGTTAGATTTAAGAGTCAGTGTCTCGTCACCTTGAGGACGTGGCCACGTGTTGGCTTAGATCCGCTCTGCACTCACTGTTCCTCCATGCACGAAGTTAAAACAAATGGGGAAAGTTTGTTCCCACACGAGGAGAAGAATAAACCATGCTGATATAAAGCACCTTCAGGTCAGGAGAACATTTTTGATAGAATCATCTCTTCAGGTTGGAAGAGACCCACCAGATCATCGAGTCCAACCATTCCCATCATCGCTAAACTATGTCCCTCAGCACCTCGTCCACCCATCCCTTAAACACCTCCAGGGAAGGTGAATCAACCCCCTCCCTGGGCAGCCTCTGACACTGCTCAATGACCCTTTCTGTGAAAAAATTTTCCCTAACGTCCAACCTAAACCTCCCCTGGTGGAGCTTGAGGCCATTCCCCCTTGTCCTGTCCCCTGTCACTTGGGAGAAGAGCCCAGCTCCCTCCTCTCCACAACCTCCTTTCAGGTAGTTGTAGAGAGCAATTTCTTGAGTGATTGTTCTGGTTCCCATGCAACCTCCTTTAACTCACAGTGTCACCAACCATGAAGTGTTTCTACTCCTATGCAGATGGATCTGGTATTCACCTGCTTTGCCTCTGCCTTTCTGTTTGTAAACGTGGAGGAAAACTCAACCTGTTTGCAGGACGTGTGGCAACATATCTCATTCCAGAACTCAAAAGTGGGTCTGCTCAGCAGTTATTCCAAGAAGGAAAAACAAAGTTAAGCAAGAAATGCAGGTGAGAACCCATCCTCTTGGTTCTCCTTGAGGAGAGAAGCAGGTGTGCAGAGGGTTCCAAAATGGGTGCAGGAAGGATCATTGGGCATTGGAACAGGCTGCCCAGGGAGGGGTTGATTCACTTTTCCTGGAGGGGTTTAAGGGACAGGTGGACAATGTGCTGATGGACATGGTTTAGTGCTTGATAGGAAAGGTTGGACTCAGTGATCCAGTGGGTCTCTTCCTACCTGGTGATTCTATGATTCCATGATTCTATAAGATCAGAGGTGGATGCTCTGAAAAAAAAAACCAGCAATTCCTCCATTCCTCCCAGACTGATCTGGGCAGCAGCAGGAGTGAGCCGTGCACAATATCACTGACAAGACGGAGGAAGGTCACGCATCCACTCCTTCCGTCTCTCCTTCCTCAGGATCAGCTCCACCGCAGCAGGATGAGCATCAGGGCTGGTGCACAGCACTGCTCTTCGGGCTCTGAGCTCCCTGCTGACATGGGTTGTGTGTGGCAGCCGTGTCCCTGCTGCGGCACTGAGTGCTGGGCTGTCCTTGGGAATGCACTCATGCGGAGGATGCTGGAGTAGCCCTGCCTTGTTCTCAGGGAACAGCAATCTGCAGAGGCGCTTCGCTCAACTCCCAGCTCCCGACTGTCCCCAGGCCAGCGAGTGTGTGATGTGGAGCCCCCCAACGCGGTGCCACAATGGGGCTGTCCCCCCGGCAGGAGCAGGATCTGCAGGATGCTCGGGCTGATTGCGATGTCCTGCCAGGAGCGGATCTGCTGGCCTTAACAGAGTCTGCTGAAACCCGAGGCAGCCACTACACCTTCCAGCCCACGAGCGATGCTTAGGCAGCGAAGGACATGGGCTGATTTCCAAAACCTTACAGGACGTCTTCAATTCCCAGTTTTGTCAGCGGCAGTGAGACCAGCCCTGTCCGAGCGCTGGACCCAAAGGTGACCGAGGCCCAGCAAGACGAGGCCAGGATGTGGTAGGCAGTGTGACCGCGGGGTAGCGTCTGCGTTACGGGGGCTAGTTTGGTGCCTGCTTGGGCTCAGGTGATTTTGGAGCTACCTTGCTGCTTGGAGAGTGTGAGAAGAGGTGCTGGAGAGTGTGGATCAGCACAGGGTGGTTGGAGTAAGAGGGCAGAGGTGGGAGTAAGGACTGGCTGGAATTTAGTGGGGAGAACAACTCACACTCTGAAGCTGGGGGCTGCTCTTTGCATGAAGGGAGTTGACTATGAAAATATGGCCAGAGGAGACTCAGAGTGCAAGATGACACCATAGAAGTGGAGTTGTAAAGTGTGAATGAACAACCAGCAAGTACCAAGGGATCGATCCAGCTCTCCCTCCCTGAAGCACCAGTTCCATGGGGTTCTCAGGTCTTGCTGGACTTTGCTGAAAGAGCTGACAGCCATGCAGCCCCTTGAAGAGCTCTGGGGTTCTTGGGTCCTGCTGGACTTGCTGAAAGAGCTAACAGCCATGCAGCCCCTTGAAGATCTCTGGGGCTCTCCTACAGACCTCTCCAGCCCCTGCATCCCAGCTCATGACCATAATGCACAGGTTTTTGGGGGCAGTGGGCATGGAATCCCATGCCTGGCACAGCTCTGGACACACCTGTTGGAGCAGGGTAGACGGCTGATGTGGTAAGATCTGGGACCCTTCCCTGTGCATCCACCAGCCCTCTGCTGCCTTAGCATCACTCTGGGCATCATCATCACCTCCCAAAGCACAAACGCTGCATGCAATTACCCATCCTGCTTGTTGTTGGGGGTGTTGTTATTGGGGATGTTGTGAAGGCTGGATGCCTTTGGGTACAAGGTAAGGGAGGGATGTGGTGGCAGGGAGGCTGTTCTCCTTGCGGTTGTCCTGCTCTACATATGGTCTGTGAGAGTGAGAGGGTAAAGGCACTGATAATGCTACCCCTTATTCACTTCATCCCTTAGCAAGTTTGCAGATGACACAAAGCTGTGTGGAAGTGTCAATCTGCTGGAGGGTCGGGAGGCTCTGCAAAGGGATCTGAACAGGCTGGATCCATGGGCTGAGTCTAATGGCATGAGGTTTAACACGGACAAACGCTGGGTCCTGCACTTGGGGCACAACAACCCTATGCAGAGCTACAGACTGGGAGAAGCCTGGCTGGAAAACTGCCAGGAGGAGAGGGACCTGGGGGGGGTTGGTCAACATACGACTGAACATGAGGCAGCAGTGTGCCCAGGTGACCAAGAAGGCCAATGGCATCCTGACTTGGATCAGAAATGGTGTGACCAGCAGGGCCAGGGAGGTTCTTCTCCCTCTGGACTCAGCACTGGTGAGGCCAATCCTTGAATTCTGTGTTCAGTTGTGGGCCCCTCAGCACAAGAAGGGTGTTGAGACTCTGGAGCAAGTCCAGAGAAGAGTAGTGAAGCTGGTGAAGGGGCTGGAGAACAGAACCTATGAGGAGTGGCTGAGAGAGCTGGGGTGTTTATCCTGGAGAAGAGGAGGCTGAGGGGAGACCTCATTGCTCTCTGCAACTCCCTGAGAGGAGGTTGTGGAGAGGAGGGAGCTGGGCTCTTCTCCCAAGGGACAGGGGACAGGATGAGAGGGAATGGCCTCAAGCTCCGCCAGGGGAGGTTCAGGCTAGAGATTAGGAGGAGGTTTTTCACAGAAAGGGTTATTGGGCATTGGAATAGGCTGCCCAGGGAGGTGGTTGATTCACCTTCCCTGGAGGTGTTTAAGGGACGGGTAGATGAGGTCCTGAGGGACATGGTTTAGTGTTTGATAGGAACAGTTGGACTTGATGACCCAATAGGTCTCTTCCAACCTGGTTGTTCTATGATTCTATGATCACAAATGTCAGATCAGAGAGGATTTGCTGGAGACAAAGGATGTTCCTGTTCTGGACCATGAACCCTACCGAAGAAGGTAGGGAAGATGGTGAGGAGCACAGCTGGGGCCCTGTGGAACCCACGCCAAAGCCATTGCCTTTGGTGCTGCTTCTCCCCATCTCCTGGACTTTGCACTCCAGGGGCTGTCTGGCTCCTCCTTTGCCTGTAGCAGCAAGTGATGGAGGTGGCTGCCCTGGGGATCTTGTCCTGCCTTGACAACAAACCAACTCTGGAGGGGCATCTGCCCCGGCCTGGACACTCTCTGCTGCCAAAGCCAGGCTGTGCTGCGTGGTACAGGTGCAACACAGGACGCGTGTGGCACAGCAGTGATGCAGGTCCTGTTCCCTTGCACCACCAAACAGCTCCTGGCTTTCTGCTCACCATTGCACCCTTCTGCAGAGCCATGTCCCTCAGGAGGAGCAGGATGGCAGCATCGTCTGCCAAGTTGGGAGAAGTAGTGGGCACAAAAAGCGTATGCACCTCTGGAAGGTCTCTGCTCTGCAGAGGCCAGCGAGGCATTTGCATGCCCTTTGCCTGCATGGGTGGACACTGGTGCGTAACCAGGGATGCTGATTTTGCACGTGTGGGTGTGCATCCTGCCCGTATGCAGGTGGAGGGGCATGTGTCATTCTCAGTAGCTGTGGGCAATGAGATGTGGAGGATAGGTTGCTGCAGGAATAGAACCGAGAGCTGGAAAGTACCCTGGAATGAGTGGTGTGTTCTTCCTCCATCTGCTCCTGGTCTTCCTCACATCCAGCCTAACTCGTCAGCTCATGCTTCATTTTCCACCAGCACCTTGTGCTCAGGGTGCTCTGGGTCTCCTGTCTCCTCCCATATAGAATCACAGAATCGTAGAATCACCAGGTTGGAAGAGACCCACAGGATCATCGAGTCCAACCATTCCCATCAATCACTAAACCATGTCCCTCAGGACCTCGTCCACCCATCCCTTAAACACCTCCAGGGAAGGTGAATCAACCCCCTCCCTGGGCAGCATCTGACACTGCCCAATCACCCTTTCTGGGAAAAACGTCCTCCTAATCTCCAGCCTAAATCTCCCCTGGCGGAGCTTGAGGCCATTCCCTCTCGTCCTGTCCCTTGGGAGAAGAGCCCAGTTCCCTCCTCTCCACAACCTCCTTTCAGGGAGTTGCAGAGAGCAATGAGGTCTCCCCTCAGCCTCCTCTTCTCCAGGTTAAACACCCCCAGCTCTCTCAGATGTTCCTCATCAGGCCTGTTCTCCAGCCCCTTCCCCAGCTTTGTTGCTCTTCTCTGGACTCGCTACAGAGTCTTCCCGGGCTTTAGCAGGGGGAGGAACAGAGGCCACGCTGACCAGGTTGAAGCATGCTGAGATCCATTTGTGCACCATCAGATGTGTGTAGGAGTCAGGAAGTCTCAGCAATGCAGAATTTCTGCCTCTGGGAGCCTGAGCGGCGGCACATCTCTACTTCCCTCCAGCATTCCAGGTGTTTGATAGGAATGGTTGGACTCGATGATCCGGTGGGTCTCTTCCAAACCGGTGATTCTATGATTCTATGATTCCCTCCATCCTGGGAGAGTCTCCATGTGCAGGATGGTCTCTTCAATTCTCTATCGGTGTTTTCTGCATAAGGAAAAGCCAAAAGGTTCCTGTCCTGTCCTGTGTGTCCTGCTTGGTCCTTGCTATTGCAAGTAGACATGGCTGGTAGAGCCAAGCCAGTGGCATGATTAGGTCCATGAGCAACAAGAGGGTGAGTATGTGGATGTTGTGTTGCTTCAGAGGCTGAGCACACTGCTTCTCAGGGTCTGTTTCCTCCTTTTACTCCTCACTGAGGCACAAAATAAAGCTGGGTCACCCAGCTCCCAGGGCAATCAAGTAAGTTCATTTTGCAAAGGGAGCACATCTGCATCCTTCACTGCAACCTGGTAGGAGGAGGAAGGGTCTCACTGCTTCCCAAGCCTTTGAAATGACCACCAAATCTCTTAAATCATAGAATCATAGAATCATAGAACAACCAGGTTGGAAGGGACCCATCGGTCTAGTCCAACCATTCCTATCAAACACTAAACCAAGTCCCTCAAGACCTCATCCACACGTCCCTTAAACACCTCCAGGGAAGGTGAATCAACCACCAACCTGGGCAGCCTATTCCAATGTCCAATGACCCTTCCTGTGAAAAACTTCCTCCTAATCTCCAGTCTAAATCTCCCCCAGAGGAGCTTGAGGCCATTCCCTCTCGTCCTGTCCCCTGTCCCTTGGGAGAAGAACCCAGCTCCCTCCTCACTACAACCTCCCTTCAGGTAGTTGTAGAGAGTAATGAGGTCTCCTCTCAGCCTCCTCTTCTCCATGTGCAGGCTGGGGGTGACTACATCCTCAGGGATCCTTTCAGCTCAGGAAAGAACCCTCCCTGTTTACTCTGGTCCCTACTGAGGGTGAGTTTATGCTGCCACCTTGTTAAGTTCTGCACTGCTAGTAACGTTAGGAAGATTCCTCAGTCAGAAGAGAGAAGGTGGGAGGGAAGGGTAGTGTTGGGGCTTATTTGTGATGTGGCTGTGTCTAGCCCCCTATAGCCAAGTTCTTTCATCCCATGCAGGACTGGAAGCAGTTCCTCAGTCCATCCTCAGGCGTGATACAGGGTCCAGTCCAGGTCTGCGGAGGCTGCTGACAACTTGGGATCTGCTTGGAAGACAAAAATGCTGGTAAGCTCTTGTCTCCAGGGTAAGGTTCCTGTGCTGCTGGACAAAACCAGCAGTTTACTTTTAAGCTTGGTCCCTCTGATTTCCTAGTTCTTGTGAAAATGTGGTGCTGACAGGAGCCACCAGTGAATCATAGAATCGTCAGGTTGGAAGAGACCCACCGGATCATCGAGTCCAACCATTCCTATCAAACACTAAACCATGTCCCTAAGGACCTTGTCTACCTGTCCCTTAAACACCTCCAGGGAAGGTGAAACAACCACCTCCCTGGGCAACCTCTGCCAGTGCCCAATGACCCATTCTGGGAAAAACTTCTTCCTAATGTCCAACCTGAAGCTCCCCAGGTGGAGCTTGAGGTCATTCCCTCTCGTCCTGTCCCCTGTCCCTTGGGAGAAGAGCCCAGCTCCCTCCTCTCCACAACCTCCTTTCAGGTAGTTGTAGAGAGCAATGAGGTCTCCCCTCAGCCTCCTCTTCTCCAGGCTGAACACCACCAGCTCTCTCAGCCGTTCCTCACAGGGCCTGTTCTCCAGCCCCTTCATTCAGTGAAGATGCTGTTGCTATCAGGATGAAGCTCTGGCACCCCAACACCCCCTTGGACACAGGGCCCTGCAAACACACAGAACAGGCACCATGGTGACTGGTGTTGACCACACCACCCACGGGTGTCTCAGTCACCACAAGGAACTGGACTGGAAATGACCTGGGTCTGGAGGTTCCCCGGTGGCAAGGAGGTGCCAGCCGGGCATTCTGAATGAGAAGGTGTTTGGGATGTGGGAGATGCTGCAGTACAGTGTGGTGGGGGCAGAAAAGGAAGGAAGCGAACAGTGTCTGCACAGATCCAGGGCAATAACAAACAGGAAGAGCAGCCGGGCTGCGGCCGTGGGCATCAGCAGGCAGGATGTGCAGTGCCACAAGGGCAGGTCTGTCCCACCTGAGCCCAGCCCTCCAGGGACCTTCTTCCCCAAGGATACCCCTTTCCCTCCCTACTGGAGACAGGAATCATAGATTCATAGAATCATAGAATCACCAGGTTGGAAGAGACCCATCGGATCATCAAGTCCAACCATTCCCATCAAACACTATACCATGTCCCTCAGAACCTTGTCCACCCGTCCCTTAAACACCTCCAGGGAAGGTGAAAAGCTCAAGTGTCTTCCCCAGAGGTACCAAGGGATGGTGCTGGGTGCAGAGGGGTGCTGGGTAGCACCCACAGAGAGATGGGTTAGTGGATGGGTGAGGTGGCACGAGGACCACACTCCATGGAAAGATTGAGGTGCCAGGTCCAGGCTCACTATACAGTAGGATGGAGAATGGATGCTGCATAGCCTGAGCAAGGGCACGTGGGGAGATCTCTGCCTAAAAGGAGGTTGTGGAGAGGAGAGAGCTGGGCTCTTCTCCCAAGGGACAGGACGAGAAGGAATGGCCTCAAACTCCACCAGGGGAGGTTTAGGCTGGACATTAGGAAAAAAAAATTCACGGAAAGGGTCACTGGGCACTGGAACAGGCTGCCCAGGGAGGGGTTTGAGTCACCTTCCCTGGAGGTGTTTTAAGGGACGGGTGGACAAGGTGCTGAAGGACATGGTTTGGTATTTAACAGGAATGGTTGGACTCGATGATCCAGTGGGTCTTTTCCAATTCTATGATTCTATGATTCTATGATATGGGCATGGAGGCAGGAGCAGGAGGACTCGTCCCGGCTCTCAGAGCGGCAGATGGGGTCTGATGTCCCCAGAGCAGCACTGCTGCCACACAGGAACCGTCCCACCTTGACCCTTCTGCCAGCAGCCCAACAGTGCCCATCTTGCCCATCCCTCCGTGCCCCACAGACTGGCACTGGTGTGGCAGGGAGCAGAGGTCACCGAGCACACCCGCTGGTCCCTCTGCAACGCCCAAGCGGGCACCCCAGGACCTGGGGGCAGGCAGGGCTGTGCCCAGGGCTGCAGGACGGGGTTCGCGGGTGGGAAGCGGGGCTGGGGCTGCAGGCGGCCCAGCAGAGCTGAGCTGCGGCGATGTGGCCGGTATGTGTGTGGGCGGCTGGCAGGGTGGGGGAGAAGGAGGGAGAGGAAGCAGCAGAGGCAGCAGCTCCTTTGATAAGCAGCTTCCTGAACACTTTCAAACCGTGGTGACAGACCGAAACGCGTGGTGGATGCACGGCCTGTGCTGGGACCAACGGAGCCCACCCCGTGGGGCAGCAGGTAGGCAACCCCCCAGCCCACCCCTGCCACCCACTGGAGAGGGCATCCCACCAGGAGAACTGGGCCCTGATGCCCTTGGATACTGGCCATGCACTTGCTTCTGGGCAGCCCCCAAGCAGGGCTCCAGCGCTGGGCAGGGTGGTGAAGATGCTCTCCCTGCAGGTGCCCCAAGCTGCGGTTCCTCCCAGGGCTCTCCTGCTTGCCAGGGGCTTAGCTGGGACTGCTCTCAGGTGTTCTCTGGCCGATACGTAGGGAGTTGCTGCTGGACTTGCCGCCTGCTGCTACCTCTGGCCAGGATCAACCCTGGTGCTGCAGCTCCTGGGGAGCAGATGCTCTTGCGCTGCCTGACCGAAGGACACCCTGTGTGGGGCACCAGAATGGTGCATGTGGCAGTGGTAGCATTGCCACCATTAGGAATGTCACTAGGCACAGAAAGTCACAGCTCCCACCCCAGGCTTTTTCTCAGACAGCTTGGCCACAGCCTGGACCCAATTCTCCACAGGACCTGTGTGAGCTGACACGGTATCTATGATCCCACTCTTTGCTCACCAAAAGCTCCATCATCCACTGCCCCTTCAGATCCATCTCTTCCTCATGGAGAGAGCTGGGGATGAGAAGGAGCTTCACAATCCCAGGATGCTGCCTGCACAGTGAAGAACTCTGCCCAGAGGTGAAGCAGCATTGCCGGCATCTCCCTATCCCTAGCAGGGGCTGTTCTGGGACTGGTGGCATTAGAACCGTGGCACCCTCCACCATCTGGTCTACCCCATCACCTCTTGCTCAACCACCCAGATAAAGCAGTTTCCTCTTGACGGTTGCTGAGACCTGTGGGATGGAGGACACCATCCCAAGGCCTCCTTTACAAGAGCTGCAAGGCTGTTGAGCGTGCTTGGCCTCATATCTCCCAACCGCAGGAGGTGGCAAGGCTCCTTGTGGTGCTTACAGCCCACGCTGGCTCACCTGGCCAGTGCCACTGTGCTCATGTGGGGCCCAGCTCTTCCTCCTCCACACCATGTCCCCAGGTCAAAACAAGTATTGCAGAGAGGAGCTAGAAAAATGCAGCAACATGTGCTTCCCATGGAGATGGAGAGCATCCTGAGCTCCCCCCAAACTAGAACCTTCTCCACCAACAACATGGGTGTCATCTGCTTCGTGCAAGCCAAGTGATCAGTGCTGTGCCCAGGTCACCAGTGCTGTGGTGTCCTGGAAGGTGAACATGAGGGAAACTCTGAACAGGGGCTGAGGGCCCTGGTTCCAGGGCAGCTGAGGACCCCAAATCTGTCCTTTGCTTAGGGACCATCCATCAGGGTGTCCAGCTTCATGATATCTCTCAGATCTGCCTTTTCTTTTCCAGCTGCTTCTCCTCCAATGGCTCCTTGATCCGCTGGGAGCTGAGGACCCCCCGTGTCCACTCCCTGTGCTTCAGGACGAGGGCTTTATTGCTGCTGCAGCATGGTACAAACCTGCTTCGTGTGCTCCAGAGTTCATAACGGTGGCTTGACAGACTGGGCAGTTGGAGCAGAAAGGGACCAGATGGACAAGTCCAGTTCCTCTGCCAAGAAGCACGTGCGGCTTCAAGAGAGGTGAGTGCAGCTGGACTGTCCTGTAGCCCAAACCCTGTGCTGCCCAACTCAGCCCAGATAAGAGTGACCCATGGCACTGCTCATCCCCAGGGCTTGGGCTCCACCAAATTTACTTTCTCATAGAATCATAGAATCATAGAATCACGAGGTTGGAAGAGACCCACCAGGTCATTGAGTCCAACCATTCTCACCAATCACTAACCCATGTCCCTCAGCACCTCATTCACCCGTCCCTTAAACCCCTCCAGGGAAGGTGAATCAACCCCCTCCCTGGGTAGCCTCTGTCAGTGCCCAATGACCCTTTTTGTGAAACATTTTTACCGAATGTTCAACCTAAACCTCCCCAATGTTCCTCCCAAACCTCTCAGCCCATCCCTGCCAGCCCACTGCCTGCCAAACTCTGCGGATGCTCAATCTGATTGTGACACTGTGCTTTGAGGGCTTTTTAGCAAAGCCATGAAATGACCAGTGGCATCCTTGTTCCTCAACTAAATCTGTCTTCTGGGGTCTCACCCTGGCCCCTTTCTTCATGTCCGATTATTGTTTTTCTGACTTTTTCTTGGTATGGGGTGGTTGTAGCTGGTGATTTGGCAGGATAGGCTGCACTGTCATCCTGGGTAGCTGAGGGTCATCTAGGGAGCCCTTGCCCTTCGCCTTGCAGGAGGGGCTCCAACGTGTCACTGATGCTGGACATGAGCTCGCTGGGGAGTGTAGAGCCCATCCAGCCTGTCTGCACACCACGGGACATCACACTGAACTTTCTGAGGACGTCCAGCCATGTGCTGAGAAGAGAGGAGCTCCAGCAACGAGCGCAGAGTCTGACACAGCTCCAGGAGGAGTTTTCGGTACAATGCTTCTGTCCTCTCTCTCCCTCCTCACAGGAGGGGCTGATGGAGGCAGGGGCTGATGGGGTGGACATCTCTAAGGGAGGATCTAGGCCCAGCTGTGCCCCACAGCCCCATTCGCAGGGAAGGTGATGAGGGCACACAGAGGTAGGGAGCTGCCTGGGGAGCTTACCACGCACGTCCACCTTGTGTCCCTGGAAAGCCTGTCCTGCCCTCCCATGCCAAACTCTTCTCCTCAGGTGGCCTCTGGAGGGTGTCCCACCACATCTGGACTAAGGATAGGGCTCACCCCAGGAGCTGACATTCCTTATAGAATCATAGAATCATAGAACAACCAGGTTGGAAGGGACCCATCGGATCTTCGAGTCCAACCATTCCTAACAAACACTAAACCAAGTCCCTCAGATCATCCCTTATGATGCTGCTTGGTCCCTGGGTTAGCCCCTCATTGCTTGGGGGACCAGCTCTGCCATGACGAGGGGACATGAGCAGTAGCGATTGTTATTCCTCATAGTTGTTCACTCCTCCTGCAGAAAATCCCACCCAACTTTGTGAGTCCAGAGGAGCTGGAGATTCCTGGACGTGCCTCCAAGGACAGATACAAAACCATCCTCCCCAGTATGTGCCACTGCAACCCTTTGCCTTGTACTTGCCCAGGGAGAGCATACGTGTGCGTGTGTGTGTGTGTATGTGTGTGTGTGTGTGCAGGGGACTGGGGTGGCTCAGAGCAGCCCTGGCTCCAGGCTGGGCACTGTGGGTGCTCTTGGTGTTCCTGCTGTGCTTGGTCCTGCTTCCCCCTCTGCAAGAGCTGGGTGCTGTGTTACTGGACAAGTACACTGTGATATGGGGTGGGATGTGGGGAGCTAGTCCTTGGGGTGGATTCCAAGACTGTGCAACCCATGACAGACCAGCCTGGGTCCTTGTATGTCCCACGGTCACGTCACTGGGGTTATAAAGGCTGAGAAGTGATAAGAAGACACATCTGGGCTCTGGTTGGGCACTGTGGGAGGGCCCTGTGGGGTTATTGCCTGGGGAGTGAGTTACCCCATGTTCTCCCTGCAGTATGGGCAGGTTTGTCATGTCTGGGCATCCCCTGGCACATGAAGGTGATGTGTGGAATGAAGGAGCCCAATGAAGGGCACAGACAGCTCCAAGCAGAGCAAGGAGCTGAGAGGACTCAGTCTCCAGCCTCAGGAGATGAGACAGGAAGGATGGGCAGGATTAAGCTCTGAAGGATGATATCTGGGGTGATACCTGCCATCTCTTTCAGATCCTGAGAGCCGCGTCTGTCTCAGGAGGGCAGGGAAAAAGGAGGAAGACAGCTACATAAATGCCAACTACATCACGGTGAGCATCCTGCCTGGTTGGAGAGTGGGTAACATCACAGGTCCTGCAGTCTACAGTCTGCAGGGCATCGCGCTGCAAACTCCTCAGTGCTGCAGGTGCCACACTGTGTGCCTGAGCTTTGCTGTCACCCACTGTCTTGTGACTGCCCTGGGACAAGAGTCTGAACTTGCCACCCCTTTCTGAGCAGGAGAGATGTGGTTCCATCTGTGCAAGGCAGACCACTGTCTCTTTGAGTGGGAAAGCCACACGGGGAAGCTGTTCTTGGCTTCTGTTGGTTGAGCACTCACATGGATTCTCTTGCAGTAGCTTTTCCACCTCATCCTCATTTGTTGTCTGGTAAGGCCACTAAAGGCAAGCTGTGTCAACAGAACATCACAGCCCAGTGCTGCTCAACAGACATCCAGGATGCTTGGAACTGTGAAACTGAGACTGGGGCAAAGGCAGAGCAGAGGCTAGCGCTGAGCTCTCCTCCTTGTATCCCCAGATTTAGCCTTCCCACTGCTGGGCACTGCCACGACCCCTCCTAAGCCTAGTGGGAAGGCACCTCTGGTGGGACCCAGCTGGGACTGTCCCAAGTCCCAACCAGTGGAACTTGATGACTTCTGCTTGTCCTTGGGTTGACAAGTGCCCTCCCTGTATGAGCTCTGACTCACCAAGGCGTCCATCACACCTGCTGTCATCACACCAATAACCTGGGGATGCTTGCAAGGCTCTTGGGTGCACGTGGCTTGCTCTTTGGGCTTGTTGATGGATTGGACAACTGGGAAGATGGAGACAATGTCTGGTAGTTCCTGATCAGGTCTATGGAAGCATTTCAAGCACAGGTTTAGTAGGAAATAGTCCGTGTCAGCTCAGCCTTTCACCTTTAGAAGAAGATAAGCACCACAAGGGCTGAGGTGGCATGGAGACTAGGTTCTCCTTGCATGTCAGGGTTCTTTCCAGCATCACTGGGGGACGGTGTGTTTGCAGGGCTACGCAGGGCGGCCGCGGGAGTACATTGCCACCCAGGGACCCATGCTGAACACTGTGACTGACTTCTGGGAGATGGTGTGGCAGGAGGAGGCGCCTCTCATCATCATGATAACCAAGCTTGAGGAGCGCAAAGAGGTACGACTGTCCAATGCCCTAGAACAGCACCCACCCAGAAGCAGTAATAACAACAGTAAAAGGTTTTGTTGAGGCCAAATGTCGGGTCTGAGCACCTGCTTCTCTGCCTCATCAGCCAAATGATGAGGCAGAGAAGCAGGTTCTCAGACCCGACATTTGGCCTCAACAAAACCTTTTCATGGTTGGACTCGATGATCCGATGGGTCCCTTCCAACCTGGTTGTTCTATGGTTCTATGATTCTCTGCTTTGCTCTCAGAGGGTACCCCTGATCGATCACACAAGGAGAAGAGTCTTAGGGCTGCAGCCTTGGCCCATCCAGAAAAGCCTCTTCTACTCATGTGGCCTCTCATGTTCTAGACACAGTTTGCCAGATGGATGATACAATAAAGGGATTAGGGCAACCCCTGGGACAGGGAGTAGAGGCAGCAGAGTCCCTCTGGCCCTGAGCAGTTTTCCTGCTAGGCTGGAAGTTCTTGGTCGGTAGATCCAGGGTGGGATGGGAGCCAGCAGCACTGTACCCTTGCATGGCAGCCACCCTGTGACTTTGTGGGTTCCCTGACTCCTCATCCAAGTAGCATCTGCCTGGGGGAATGTACCCTGTCTCTCCTGGCCATGCCTTTCCTCCCTTCTCTCTGTGGCTGGTGCAGTCTCCCTGTGCCCTCCACTGAGCTGGGTCCTCCTGGGTCTGCTAGGACATGGACTGGCCCAGGCACAGCTCCCGTGGGGCTGGGCAGAACCACACAGTCCTGGATTCTGAAAGCCATATGGCAGGGGAAAGGGTGCAAGGGGAGCAGATGTGGGGAGAAGGATATATCCCTTCTTTAGCTTCCCCTCTGATTCACTCCACATCCACCTTCCCTGCTGCCCCACAGCTCCCCAAGCGATGCCCCTTCCCAGGAGCACTGAACAAAGCATAACTCAATAATCCAGAGGTTGCCCTGAGCATCTCCACAGCCGTGAACCCTATTTTGTTCTTTCAGAAATGTGTCCACTACTGGCCCGAGAAGGAGGGCACCTATGGCCCATTCACCATCCGTGTGCAGGGAGTGAGCGAGTGCGTGGAGTATGTGGTCCGGGATCTCTCCATCCAGGTGGGTTTGAGCTCCATCCTGTGCCAGTGGAAGAGCCCAGCAGGGTCTGGCAGCAGCCCTGACACCCCCAGGCTCTCTAATGGGGTGGCAGAGGTGCGCAAGAGGAGACCAGAGGGTTCACAACTTGGACAGCTCGGTCTTCTGACCCCAGGGGAGGGGTCTGCAGCTCCTGCCTGCCCAAGGAGGCTGAGAGGGAGAAGGACCCAGCCCTGGAGAGGGGTAGAGTCAGGGAGACCTCCTCTATCAGCCCTGTGCTGTTTGCACTGTGCTCTGGGCAATGCCCCATGGGCTCTCCACACTCACCCTAGGCTGTCACTAGCCAGTGGCTTTCCCTGGGCTGTGGGGATAGTATTGGGACACTGCATCTGTTCCTATCTTCTGGGCTGGGTCTCTTCCCAGTGGGTATCATCTCTTGGGTGTCTGGCAGGGCCTCAGAGGAGGATTTGAGAGGAGAGCAGATGAGAAGGGCACAGGCTACAAGGCCTCTGCTTGAGCTGGACTCCATGACTTCATTTGGCCCAGCCAGTGAGTCCATGCTCCTGTGTCCTGATTTCTCTTTCTTTTGTGCTGGAAAAGCTTGAAGGTGAATGCCGCCAGGTCAAACACATCCTCTTCCCTTCCTGGCCGGACCAGCAGACACCTGAGTCAGCCAAACCCCTGCTGCACTTGGTATCTAAGGTGGAGGAGACTCTCCAGGCTCCAGCCAGCCCAGGGCCCATCGTTGTGCACTGCAGGTAAGAGTTTTCCCGTCACCCGAGCCCTTGTGTATCCTTCACCTTGGAGAAGGGGAAAATCCTAGAATCGTAGAATCACCTGGTTGGAAAAAGACCCACTGGATCATTGAGTCCAACCATTCCCATCAACCCCTAAACCATGTCCCTCAGCACCTCATCCACCTGTCCCTTAAACCCCTCCGGGGAAGGTAACTCAACCCCCTCCCTGGGCTGCTTATTCCAGTGCCCAATGACCCTTTCCATGAAAATTTTTTACCTAATGTCCAGCCTGAACCTCCCCTGGCGGAACTTGAGGCCATTCCCCCTCCTCCTGTCCCCTGTCCCTTGGGAGAAGAGCCCAGCTCCCTCCTCTCCACAACCTCTTTTCAGAGAGTTGCAGAGAGCAATGAGGTCTCCCCTCAGCCTCCTCTTCTCCAGGAGAAACACCCCCAGTTCTCTCAGACATTCCTCATCAGGCCTGTTCTCCAACCCCTTCACCAGCTCTGTTGCTCTTCTCTGGACTCTCTCCAGAGCCTCAACATCCTTCTTGTGCTGAGGGGCCAGAACTGAACACAGGATTCAAGGTTTGGTATCACCAGTGCTGAGTTCAGAGGAAGAATAACCTCCCTGGTCGTGCTGGTCACACCATTTCTGATCCAAGTCAAGATGCCATTAGCCTTCATGAGCTGGTGCTGCTGTAGTACAGAAATCCAAGGGCACAACATCCCCATAGCAGAGTTTTCAGCCCTAGAACTCCAGTTCTGGCATCAGGATGGTGCATCCTGCTCTGTAAAGAAATCTGATTTGCGCTTGGTCTGTGGACAGTGAGGAGGGAGCAGGAGAGCCCCACGGGGTCAGGACTCAACCACCAGACCCACAGCTTAGGCTCCTGCGTCCTCTGCCCCTGAGCGTGGCCTGCAGCATGGCTGTGACACTGTTTTTTTAAGGCAACCCTCCTAGAGGAAGTGGTGTCTCTATTTTCTCTCACTGCTTGGTGAATTTGGGGACTGCGGAGCAGAGGGTTCAGTGTCCTCTGTGCAACACACTCAACACACGATGCTGCAGGTTGGCCTGCCCCAGGCACACTGCTCAGTGCCTGGGGTTAGGGAACAATTAGGATGGGATGAGGGGGCTGCAGGGGTCACTGCACTACACAGGAATTGGAGTTGCAGACTGGTTTTGCACTTCCAAAGTGTCCTTGGCTATGGTAGAGTGATGCCAGCCCATGGCTTTCGGTGTCTGGCTGAGAATGTTGGCCTGTCATAGAATCATAGAACAACCAGGTTGGAAGGGACCCATCAGATCTTCTAGTCCAACCATTCCTATCTAACACTAAACCAAGTCCCTCAAGACCCCATCCACCCGTCCCTTAAACACCTCCAGGGAAGGTGAATCAACCACCTCCCTGGGCAACCTATTCCAATGCCCAATGACCCTTTCTGGGAAAAACTTCCTCCTAATCTCTAGCCTAAATCTCCCCTGGCGGAGCTTGAGGCCATTCCCTCTTGTCCTGTCCCCTGTCACTTGGGATAAGAGAAGACTTCTTGGCCACCTGGGCACACTGCTGGCTCATGTTCAGTTGGCTGTCGACCAACACCCCCAGGTCCCTCTCCTCCTGGCAGTTTTCCAGCCAGGCTTCTCCCAGTCTGCAGTTCTGCACAAGGTTGTTGTGCCCCAAGTGCAGGACCCGGCATCCTGTCAGCTGGGACCTGGACCCCAACATGCTCCCAGGCAAAAATCGTGGCAGCAAACCAAACCAGGAGTGTGTCCAGCTCACAGAGACCAAGGCCCAGGCAGCGGATGCCATTGGTGCTCAACTCAACTGTGTCTCTCCCGCAGTGCAGGCATCGGCCGGACAGGTTGTTTTATCGCTACCAGGATCGGATGCCAGCAGCTGAAGGCCAAGGGGGAGGTGGATATCCTGGGAATTGTGTGCCACCTCCGCATAGACAGGTGGGTGCGGAGAGCAGGCTGCTCCTTGGAGGGTCCTGCCCAGAGCCACACCTGGGAGGAGGGATGCGGGGGGGATGTGGGGATAGGCGTCATCATGAGGGGGTATTTTTGATGGAAACCAGAAGGGTTGTGGAAAGATGCAGATGTGGTGACAGCAAGCAATAGCCCAGAGTTGAGCTGGTTTTGCTCTCAGGGCTGTTGTAGCTCTGAGGACCTAAGGACATAAAGGAGAGGAGAGGAGAGCAGCTCTGAACCTGGCAGCTGCTCTGCCCCTTCCAGCTCAGTCATGAATTACAGAAATGCCTGATTTTGCCACTCTTGAAGAGGTACTGGTAAAAATCAGAGCTGAATCAGTTGCTAATCCATGTTCTGAACAACCCAGCAATGCTCATGAGGCCAAATACACTTTGGGCAGCGTATCAGATGCACCTGGGGATGGTAGGTGAAACAGGAATACTTGTTCCTCAGGAGCAGGGAGCCAGGGACGGAGCTGTGGGCTTTGGTGTCACTGAGACCTGCCTTTCCCTTGCAGAGGTGGGATGATCCAGACAAGCGAGCAGTACCAGTTCCTCCATCATACGCTGGCTCTCTACGCTTCTCAGTTGCCAGAGCAAGGAGGTCACTAGCGCAGGGTTCCCAGCAGGCTGCTGGCTCCACACTCCAGCCTCTCCTGCCCCAGCCTCGGGGACATCTCTACCAAAACTCCTCTCTGCTGCTGCTGGGACAGAGAGCAGTGGTACGAACATCCCTCAGGATGAGCACAGCTGAGCAAACCCATGGGGATGGTGGCCTTGCCACCACAGGATCTAGTGGGCTCAATGGTGCTTGAGGTGTCTGTCACTGCTGCCTTGAGGCACCCCTGGGAAGAAGCTTTGGCTTTTGAATTGTGCAACATTTTCTTCTCAACCAGAAGAGCAAGCCATGCGGAGGAATTGAAGCTGGGTGACCACCAGGAGCACAGTTTGCCTTTTAGCTGCACAGACATGTTTAACTCGTTAGAGCGGAGCTGATACAATTTCCCTGCAAATAAACAGAGCCTTTCTCCTGGCTGTGCTTCGTCCGTGGGCAGGGGCTGCACAGTGCGCAGGGCTGGGCTTGCTCCCAACGCACACCGTGATGCTTTTCTTCTGAAAGATATACCTCAATCATTGAATCTTAGAATCATAGAACAATTCGGGTTTTAAGTGACCTTAAAGTGAGATTAGGAGGAAGTTTTTCACACAGAGGGTTATTGGGCATTGGAATAGGCTGCCCAGGGAGGTGGTTGATTCACCTTCCCTGGAGATGTTTAAGGCACAGGTAGATGAGGTCCTGAGGGACATGGTTTAGTGTTTGATAGGAATGGTTGGACTAGAAGATCCAATGGGTCTCTTCCAACCTGGTTGTTCTATGTTCTATGATCTATGTTCTAAAGATCATTTAGTTCCAACCCAATTGACATGGGTAGGGACATGTCCCACTATATCAGGCTCTCCAGCCTATGTTCCATTGATATGTTCCACTATATCAGGCTGCCCCATCCAGCCTGGCCTCGAATACCTCCAGGGATGGGGCAGCCACAACTTCCCTGAGCAACCTATTCCAGTGCCTCTCTGCTCCCACAGTGAAGAAATTCTTCCTTATGTTTAGTTTATATCTGCCCCTCTACAGTTTATACCCGTTGCCCCTCGTCCTATTGCTACAAACCTTTGTAAACAGCCCCTCCACAGCTTTCTTGTAGCCACTTCAGGTATTGGAAGGTCACTATAAGATCTTCTCAGAGCCCTCACTTCTCCAGGCTGAACAACCCAAACTCTCTCAGTCTGTCCTCATACACGAGGTGCTCCTGCCCTCTGATCATCTCAGTCACCATCCTCTCGACCTGTTCCAACCATTCTATCTCCTCCTTATGTTGAGGATTCCAGAACTGGACACAATACTCCAGGTGAGGTCTCACAAGAGAGGAATGAAGGGGCAGAATCATCTCCCTTGACCTGCTGACCATGGGTCTTTTGATGCATCTCAGGCTGTAGTTGGCCTTCTGGGCTGTGAGTGCACATTGCTGACTCATGTTGAGCTTCTCATCAACCAACACCCCCAATTCCCTCTCTGCAGGGCAGCTCTCAGTCACATCATCCCCCATCATGTACTGAAATTGGGGATTGCCCTGATCCAGGTGTAGGACCTTGCACTTAGCCTTGTTGAACGCCATGATGTTCTCACAGCCCCACTTCTCCAGCCTGTCCAGGTCCCTGTGGATGACATCCCATCCTCCTGATGTAGCAACTGCACCTTCAGCAGTCATTGGCAGACTTGCTTTGGGTGCACTCGATTTCACTGTCAGTATCATTGATGAAAATATTAAACAGCACCGGTCCCAGTACAGACCGCTGAGGGACACCAGTTGTCATCGATCTCCATCTGGACTTTGAGCCATTGACCACTATTCTCTGAATACAACCATCCAACCAGTTTCATATGTACTGAACGATCCACCTATCAACTCTGTATCTCTCCAATTTAGAGAGAAAGGGGGACCATGATGGATCACATCCATTGGTTTACCTGTATCCACTGCTGTGGTTACCCCATCATACAAAGACACTATCATTCAGGACTTAGAATCATAGAATCATAGAACAACCAGGTTGGAAGAGACCCATCGGATCATCGAGTCCAACCATTCCTATCAAACACTAAACCATGTCCCTCAGGACCTCATCTACCCGTCCCTTAAACACCTCCAGGGAAGGTGAATCAACCCCCTCCCTGGGCAGCCTATTCCAATGCCCAATGACCCTCTGTGTGAAAATGACCCTCTGTGACTTGTCCCTGGAGGAGCCATGCTGACTGCCACTAGTCACCTCCATGTCCTCCATGGGCCTTAGCATGTCTTCTGGGAGGATCTCTTCCACGATCTTCCCAGGCACAGAGGTGAGGCCGACAGGCTGGTAGTTCGCAGGGTTGTCTTTTCTACCCTTTTTTTCTGCAGTCCTCCTGTCTTGTCATTAGTACAAAATGAGGGATCTTCAGACCTGTATCCTCTCTGCCAGTGTCCCAGCCTCACTGCTCCTCTCTGGCCCCACTCCGGTTATACAAGAGCAGCAAGCAAGCTGGTGAATCCGAGCAACGAAGTTGGTGAGGGGGCTGGAGAACAAGTCTTATGAGGAGTGGCTGAGGGACGGAGGTTGTTTATCCTGGAGAAGAGGAGGCTGAGGGGAGACTTCATTGCTCTCTCCAGCTCCCTGAAAGGAGGTTGTGGAGAGGAGGGAGCTGGGCTCTTCTCTCAAGGGACAGGGGCCAGGAGGAGAGGGAATGGCCTCAAGCTCCACATGGGGAGGTTCAGGCTTTGACATCAGGAAAAATTTTTTCATGGAAGGGGTCATTACACACTGGCAGAGGCTGCCCAGGGAGGGGATTGAGTCACCTTCCCTGGAGGGGTTTAAGGGACAGGTGGACGAGGTGCTGAGGGACATGGGTTAGTGTTTGATAGGAATGGTTGGACTCGATGATCCGGTTGGTCTTTTCCAACCTGGTGATTCTATGATTCTATGACAAGCAGAGAGCCAAAGCTTGTTCCTCCTCTTTCCTGGTCTCGTTGGACATAAGTAGCAAACCCATTGGCAGACCAGGCATGTGCCACTGTGCACATATACCCTATATTACAGAAATTACTGTGCATTGCTGAGCCATGGTAGCCCCTATTAGTCTTTCCTACGTGTTTGCAGACTCTCTGGAGAGAGGACTTGCCAGGGAGGACTTGCCAGAGGACTTGCCTACAGTAAGATAAAACCATGCTGGAACATCTGCTCATGGCAAGGTGCAAATCATTTTGGAGGAATTCTTGGAGAGTGGATGGAAAAGTGACAGCTAGTGAGACTCTCTCTGCTAGCACAGCCCCCTCCCACAATCCCACGAACAATCCCACAACCTGCCCAGCCAGGGCACTGCTGGGGGGAATTCAGTCTCTGCAGGGCTCCTGCCTGGTGTCTGGGTTCTCGGAGCAACCACAGAGCCTCCACGAGCCCCCTGAGGGTCAGAACTTTGACTTGTCAGTTGACTTCATATCACGCTGTTGCCTTTGATGGTGTCTCTGGAGCCGCCAGTGGAAGTGTCGAGCCTGTCTCACACAGGCTTTCTTCAGCTGGCTCTTTCCTGAGTTTTCCCCACCACCACATTCCCTTCAGGCAGGGGAATCTGAAGAGCCTGTGAACTGCACCAAAGCACAGTTTTCGCCCACGCTCCCTGGACAACAGGACATGCTCCATTTTTCTCATGTTTTCAGTTTATCAGCACAAGCAGAGCCGCTGGGCAGGTTTGCAGCGAAAGGGCAGGCTTTGACATGGGGGCTGGGGAACAAGTCTTATGAGAATTGTCTTAGGGAACTGGGGTTGTTTAGCCTAGAGAAGAGGAGGCTGAGCAGAAGCCACATCACTGTCTACAACTGCCTGAAAGGAGGTTGTGGAGATCATAGAATCATAGAACAACCAGGGTGGAAGAGACCCATCGGATCATCGAGTCCAACCATTCCTATCTAACACTAAACCAAGTCCCTCAGGACCTCATCTACCTGTGCCTTAAACACCTCCAGGGAAGGGGAATCAACCACCTCCCTGAGCAGCCTATTCCAATGCCCAATGACCCTTTCTGTGAAAAACCTCCTCCTAATCTCTAGCCTGACACTCCGCTGGCAGAGCTTGAGGCCATTCCCTCTTGTCCTGTCCCCTGTCCCTTGGGAGAAGAGCCCAGCCCCCTCCTCTCTACAACCTCCTTTCAGGTAGTTGTAGAGAGTAATGAGGTCTCCTCTCAGTCTCTTCTTCTCCAGGATAACCACCCCCAGCTCTCTCAGACGCTCCTCATAGGGCCTGTTCTCCAGACCCTTCACCAGCTTCAGGTCCCTTCTCCCAAGTGAAAGGTGGTAGGACAAGGGGGAATGGCCTCAACTGCACCAGGACAGGTTTGGTTTGGACATTAGGAAAAACTTCGTCACTGTAAGAGTTATTAAGCACTAGCAGAGGCTGCCCAGGGCGGTGATAGAGTCCCCATCCTTGGAGATGTTTAAAAGATGAGTAGATTAAGTGGTTAGGGATACAGTTTAGTTGTGAGCAGGCACAGTTAGACTTGATGATCTCAGTGATCTTTTCCAACCTAGCAATTCTCTGATTCCATGGCATTTCAAGGGCAGTGCTGAGGTCCCAGGAGCTCAGAGGGGAGCTTTAAGAGCAGGCTTCTCACCCAGCACTAGAGGGACGAGGTTGACCTGGGGACTGGAAGTTCCATGGCTGCTGTGGGTCATGGGAATGACATGCAGGTCTTCAGAACCCCAGTGGTTAAACTGTGAGACAGAGGAACATGGTGAATTAGCCCTTCACTGCCTCACATTAATGAGAAACACAGCCCTGACAGTTCAGTTTCTTTAAGGAACTTGGCTGAGAAACCACATTAAAACCTCTTGGGAATTTCAAATATGCCAATGTCTGGAGAGGTCCTAAAGTGGTGCTACCTCTTGCCTAAGACACTCTTTGTAGTCCCACGCTCCTGGCATGGTGACCACAGGGTGACCCAATGATGGGTAGACCTGCAGAGGTGTAGTTGCAAGGACCAGATGGGGCATCCCCATCTCTCTGCAGGGAGCGGAGAGCAGGACACTCTGCTTCAAACCACGGGGAAACTTCCAGACGCCTCCAAACCTGCCAGGGCTGGTGTGAGACCCTTCCCTTGCTGAGATAAAAGGTAGATGCTGAGCAGAGACCGACCAGTATGTGAAAAGGCTTTTTTGGCTCATTCATGAGCAACAAAGTTGGTGAAGGGGCTGGAGAACAGGCCCTATGAGGAGCGGCTGAGAGAGCTGGGGGTGTTTAGCCTGGAGAAGAGGAGGCTGAGGAGAGACCTCATTGCTCTCTGCAACTACCTGAGCGGAGGTTGTGGAGAGGAGGGAGCTGGGCTCTTCTCCCAAGTGACAGGGGACAGGATGAGAGGGAATGGCCTCAAGCTCCACCAGAGGAGATTTAGGCTGGACATCAGGAGGAAGTTTTTCGCAGAAAGGGTCATTGAGCAGCGTCAGAGGCTGCCCAGGGAAGGGCTTAACAAGACTTGAAGCTAGTGAAGGACTGCTGGGATGAGTTTGCCTGTGGCTGGTGGTTCCTGCAGGTTTCTGCCCAAAGCCCCCGCACTGTGTTATCATGGGCATCAAATCCTCCTCCCTGTCAGCTTCCCTGGTGACCTGCAGCAGGACCTTCCGCAGGGATAGATTGTAAAGGATGTTGAGGCTCTGGAGCAAGTCCAGAGAAGAGCAACAAAGCTGGTGAAGGGACTGGAGAACAGGCCTGATGAGGAAGGGCTGAGAGAGCTGGGGGTGTTTATCCTGGAGAAGAGGAGGCTGAGGGGAGACCTCATTGCTCTCTATAACTCCCTGAAAGGAGGTTGTGGAGAGGAGGGAGCTGGGCTCTTCTCCCAAGGGACAGGGGACAGAACAGGAATGGCCTCAAGCTCCACCAGAGGAGATTTAGGCTGGGCATCAGGAGGAAGTTTTTCCCAGAAAGGGTCATTGGTCACTGTCAGAGGCTGCCCAGGGAAGGGATTGATTCACCTTCCCTGAAGGGGTTTAAGGGACAAGTGGACGAGGTGCTGAGGGACATGGTTTAGTGATTGATAGGAATGGTTGGACTCGATGATCCAATGGGTCTCTTCCAGCCTGGGGATTCTATGATTCTATGATTCATTTCTTTCTCTCCCTCCGTGATGGATTCACCCATCCCTGCTGGGAGTGGGGTGTTTGCCTTGAGGGCTGCATGGATGATTTCTCTGGCAGGAACTGCAGTAACACTGGTGCTATCAGGAGGCAACATCTGCTAACAAATCCGTGCCACAGGCATTTTGAGTGGGAAGCTCCAAATCAGAGTAGGGAACAATCCCTGGGCCGGGATCTGGTAAAGAAAAAAAAACCATTTTCAGGCAGAAACTACACAGAAGAATTGAGGAGCAAAGAATATTTCAATCGTATGAGGAGGAGTTGCAATGGAGTAATTACAAAAAGTAGTGATCTTCCTGCTTCCCCAGGCCTCCCTTTGAGGGCACAAGGGGCTTTGCTGCTGCTGCATCTCTGAAAACAAAATTATTTCTGTCTCTGAAATCGACTGCAGCTTCCCAGTGACTTAGAGTACATGATGGAGTCTCTCTCACTGTTAGTTGTCACAAGCTCCAAGAAACCTTCTGGGAGGGAGATGCAACCACCCTTGGACAGCCCTGAGGGGAGAGGCTAAGGTCAGCCTCGGGAAGAGGAGACTGAGGGGACACTTCATCATGCTCTGCAGCTTCCTCACAAAGGGAGGAGCAAATGCTGAGCTCTTCTCTCTGGTGACCAATGACAAAATGCAGGGTGTCCAGGGCACCAGGGTGCAGGTGGTCCATGGTGCAGGGGTGCACAGTGCGGTGGTACAGGGTGCAAGGGTTTCCGGGGCTCAGGGGTGCAGGTTGCCCATGGTGCAGGCTGCAGAATGTCTGTGTTGCAGGGTTGAAGAGGTGCAGCGGTGCAGGGTTGCAGTGGTGCAGGGGTTCAGGGGTTCAGAGTGCAGGGGTTCAGGGGTACAGTGGTACAGGGTGCAAGTGTTTCAGGGGTTCAGGGAGCAGGAGTTCAGGGTGCAGGGGTGCATTGTGCAGTGGTACAGGGTGCAAGGGTTTCAGGGGTTCAGGGGTGCAGGTTGCCCATGGTGCAGGGTGCAGAGTGTCTGTGTTGCAGGATTGAAGAGGTGCAGCGGTGCAGGGTTGCAGTGGTGCAGGGGTTCAGGGAGCAGGGGCTCAGGGGTGCAGGAGTTCAGGGAGCAGGGGTTCAGGGTGCAGGGGTTCAGGGTGCAGGGGTTCAGGGGTGCAGCGGTGCAGTGGTGCAGGGGTTCAGGGTGCAGGCGTTCAGTGGTGCAGGGGTTCAGGGTGCAGGGGTTCAAGGAGCAGGGGTTCAGAGGTGCAGGGGTTCAGGAGTGCAGGGGCTCAGGGGTGCAGGGGTTCAGGGTGCAGGCGTTCAGGGGTGCAGGGGTGCAGGTTGTCCATGGTGCAGGTTGCAGAGTGTCTGTGTTGCAGGGTTGAAGAGGTGCAGCGGTGCAGGGTTGCAGTGGTGCAGGGGTTCAGGGTGCAGGGGTTCAGTGGTGCAGGGGTTCAGGATGCAGGGGTTCAAGGAGCAGGGGTTCAGAGGTGCAGGGGTTCAGGGGTGCAGGGGCTCAGGGGTGCAGGGGTCCAGGCTGCAGGGGTTCAGGGTGCAGGGCTTCAGGGGTGCAGGGGTTCAGAGGTGCAGGGGTTCAGGGTGCAGGCGTTCAGGGGTGCAGGGGTGCAGGTTGTCCATGGTGCAGGGTGCAGAGTGTCTGTGTTGCAGGATTGAAGAGGTGCATTGTGCAGGGTTGCAGTGGTGCAGGGGTTCAGGGAGCAGGGGTTCAGGGGTGCAGGAGTTCAGGGAGCAGGGGTTCAGGGGTGCAGCGGTGCAGGGGTTCAGGGTGCAGGCGTTCAGTGGTGCAGGGGTTCAGGGTGCAGGGGTTCAAGGAGCAGGGGTTCAGAGGTGCAGGGGTTCAGGGGTGCAGGGGCTCAGGGGTGCAGGGGTTCAGGGTGCAGGAGTTCAGGGGTGCAGGAGTTCAGGGGTTTGGGGTTCAGGGAGCACAGGTTCAGGGGTGCAGGGGTTCAGGGTGCAGGCGTTCAGGGCTGCAGGGGTGCAGGTTGTCCATGGTGCAGGTTGCAGAGTGTCTGTGTTGCAGGGTTGAAGAGGTGCAGCGGTGCAGGGTTGCAGTGGTGCAGGGGTTCAGGGTGCAGGGGTTCAGGGTGCAGGTTGTCCATGGTGCAGGGTGCAGTGGTGCTGAGTGCAAGGTGCAGGATGCAAGGTGCAGAGTGCAGGATGCAGGGTGCAGGATGCAGGGTGCAGGATGCCATCCCGGCCGCTAGTCCTCCCGTCCGGCAGGGGGCGGCAGCGGCGGCGGGCGGCGCGGGGCGGCGGGGTAGCAGGAGGCGCGGACAATACCGGGGCGGCGGCGGCGGCGGCTTCGGCCCCGATCGGCTCCTCTCGGCCACGCTCGGCTCCGCTCGGCCTCTCTCGGCCCGGCCCGACCCCACTCGGTTCCGCTCGGCTCCGCTCGGCCCGGTTCGGCCCGTGTGGTCTCGGCGCGGCCCGGCACGATGCTGGCGCTGTTCAGCAAGCTGCTGGACTGGTTCCGGGCGCTGTTCTGGAAGGAGGAGATGGAGCTGACCCTGGTGGGGCTGCAGTACTCGGGCAAGACCACCTTCGTCAACGTCATCGCGGTGAGCACCCCCCGTACCCCGATTCCCGCACCCCAGCTCCGGCAGGCCCCGCTGCAGCCATCACGCATCCCTCCTCCTTGCGCCCCAGTCCTGCAGCCCCGGCCTTCTCACCCCCAGCTGCTCCCCAGAATTGCTCCTGCCCGGGAATGCGCTTGGGGGGTGCAGGGCACGGGTTGTGGGGGGCAAAGTGTGAGTGGTGGGATGCAGGGCACAGGCTGCGGGGTGCGAGCTGTGGGGTGTGAGGTGAAAGCTATGGGATGCAGGGCACGGGTTGTGGGGTACAAGCTGTGGGATGCAAAGTGTGAGGGGTGGGGTGCAGGGCACAGGCTATGGGGTGCAAGCTGTGGAGTGCGAGCCATGGGATGCAGGGCACAGATTGTGGGGTGCAAGGTGCAAGCTGTGGGATGCAGGGCACGGGTTGTGGGGTACAAGGTGTGGGGTGCAAGGTGCAAGCTGTGGGATGCAGGGCACAGGCTGTGGGGTGCGAACTGTGGGGTGCAAATTGTGGGGTGCAAAGTGTGAGTGGTGGGATGCAGGGCACAGATTGTAGGGTGTAAGCTGTGGGGTGCAAGCTGTGGGGTGCGAGCCATGGGATGCAGGGTACAGGCTGTGGGGTGCAAACTATCGGGGTGCAAGGTGCGAGCCATGGGATGCAGGGTACAGACTATGGGGATGCGAGGTGCAAGCTATGGGATGCAGGGCACAGATTGTGGGGTGCAAGCTCTGGGGGGCAAGCTGTGGGGTGTGAGGTGCGAGCCATGGGATGCAGGGTACAGGTTGTGGGGTGCAAACTATGGGGGTGCGAAGTGTGAGCTGTGGGATGCAGGGCACAGGTTGTGGGGTGCAAACTATCGGGGTGCAAGGTGCGAGCCATGGGATGCAGAGTACAGACTATGGGGATGCGAGGTGCAAGCTGTGGGATGCAGGGCACAGATTGTGGGGTGCAAGTTGTGGGGTGCAAGGTGCAAGCCATGGAGTGCAGAGCACAGGTTGTGGGGTACAAGCCGTGGGGTGCAAGGTACAAGCTATGGGATGCAGAGCACAGATTGTGGGGTGCAAGCTCTGGGGGGCAAGCTGTGGGGTGTGAGGTGCGAGCCATGGGATGCAGGGTACAGGTTGTGGGGTGCAAACTATGGGGGTGCGAAGTGTGAGCTGTGGGATGCAGGGCACAGGTTGTGGGGTGCAAGCTGTGGGGGGCAAGGTGCGAGCCATGGGCTGCAGGGTACAGACTATGGGGGTGCGAGGTGCAAGCTGTGGGATGCAGGGCACAGATTGTGGGATGCAAGCTGTGGGATGCGAGGTGTGAGCCATGGGATGCAGGGCACAGGTTGTGGGGTGCAAGCTGTGGGGTGCAAGGTGCAAGCCATGGAGTGCAGAGCACAGATTGTGGGGTACAAGCTGTGGGGTGCAAGGTGCAAGCTGTGGGATGCCGGGCACAGGCTGTGGGGTGCGAACTGTGGGGTGCAAGCTGTGGGGTGCAAAGTGTGAGCTGTGGGATGCAGGGCACAGATTGTGGGGTGCAAGCTGTGGGGTGCGAGGTGCGAGCCATGGGATACAGGGTATAGGTTGTGGTGTGCAAACTATGAGGGTGCGAAGTGTGAGTGGTGGGATGCAGGGCACATATTGTGAGGTGCAAGGTGTGGGGTGCAAAGCGTGAGCTGTGGGATGCAGGGCACAGGTTGTGGGGTGGAAACTGTGGAGTGCAAATTGTGGGGTGCAAAGTGTGAGTGGTGGGATGCAGGGCACAGATTACAGGGTGCAAGCTGGGGGGTGCGAGGTGTGAGCCATGGGACATAGGGTACTGGTTGTGGGGTACAAGGTGCAAACCGTGGGATGCAGAGTACAGACTGTGGGGGTGCAGGGTGAGAGCCGTGGGTTGCAGGGCACAGGCTGTGGTCTGCAGAGCCTAGGTCATAGGGCGCAGGACATGGGGCGCAGGTTGTGGGGTGCAAGCTGCAGGTTGTGGGGTGCAGGGTGTGGGCTGTGAGGCACAGACACAGGGTGGGATCTGGCCCAGGGTGCAGGCCTGACAGCACCAGGAGGGCTTGGGCAAACCCTGCCATTTGCTCCCCACATCCCTACACACAGTGGCTCAGTGGGTGCAGGCAGACAAGATCCCAGACCCACCTGCCCTGCCCAGCTGGGGCTGCGGTGCTGGGAGGTTATGGGTCTTGGGGTCCCCCTGGGTGGCTGCAGCACAGGTCCTTGTCCCCTTTGCAGCAGGCGCTTTGTCATCGCTGGGCCCTGCCGCCCTTGAGGGCCTGTGCTGACCACACGAGGGATTTTGCTCAGTGGCCGATGTGCGTGTCCCACGACCTCCACCCCTTCCTTGGCGAGCAGTCACCAGCCACCGTGTTCCATGGCACATGTTTTGCACCCAAACAGGGCGGTGGCACCACCCTGGGGACCCTGCAACCCCCACCTCAATCTGGTTGCCTTGTCCGCGGGGTCCCAGGCTCCCATAGTGGAGCTGGTGGCTCTGGATCCTGAAGCCAAGGGTGTGGTTTCACCCAGGGGGTGCTTGATGTATCCCCTTGTGCTTTTTGGGTTATTGCCTTCCTCTCGTGCTGCGATGCAGCCGCTGGCAGGCGGATCCCACAGGGGCTGTTGCTCCCGGGTGTTTCATGGAGGGAGGCAGATGCAGATCCTCCAGCTGTTCCGGTTCCCCCTGGTTCCTCTTGTCCGTGCACTTTGCTTCCCTCGCTGCCTCCTCGTTTCCAAAGCAAAGACAGTACTTGCTGCTGGCTCGGGGCACTGGGAGCTGCTGAGCTGTCAAAGGTGATTTTGCAGCTAATTTGTAGGCTTCGTTGCACTGCAGATCTGCTCCTGGGAGGATTTCCCTTGGAGCTGGGCATTGCAGGGACAAAAAGTCCTTTCTGAAGTGTCTGGGGGTAGAGGGAGGACACCTTAAAATGCTTTTCACCCCAGAGACAACGGTGCTCCTGCTCTCAAGCTGTTTTGCTGGGAGCCACCACTGGGCACTCAGGTCTCCTGCTGGCTCTGCCAGGGGACAGGGAGCATTGTGGCTCTGGGGCAGTGACCGTGAGCACCGATCATTTCTTGGGGCTCTTGGGGCTCCCATTTCTTGGGACTCTTCCCACACCATTTGTGGTCTTAATGGTCCTTTTTTTTGCAGTCCCATATCTGAAAGGATGTGGTAGTGCCACACGTGGGCTGGTTCTGCTCCGGACACACCACGTGCTGCCAGCCTGCTTGTAGCAACACAGGGGAAAAAAAATGGAAAAGTAATTTAGCACCTTTTAAAATAACTGGATTAGCCTTAAAGGGTGATGGGGCTTTATCCCAAACCTGCTGAGCTCCTTGCAGCTGGTCACGAGTGGTGTCCACAGGACTCAGTGCTGGGACCAGTCATGTTCAGTATCTTTCCCCGTGGTCTGGGTGAGGGGATCAAGTGCTCCCTTTATTTGCAGATGACACCAAATTGTGCAGGAGTGTCAGGAAGACTCTGCAGAGGGACCTGGCCAGGCTGGATCCATTGCTGAGACCAATGGGATGGGGTTCAGGCTGAGTGCCAGGTCCTGCACTTGGGTCACAGCAACCCTGTGCAGCCCCAGACTTGGGGAGGAGCGGCTGGAAAACTGCCCTGTGGAAAACGACCTCGGGGTGCTGGGTGACAGCAGCTGAACACAAGCCAGCAGTGGCTCAAGTGGCCAAGGTGACCAGTGGCATCTTGGCTTGGATCAGAAACAGTGTGGCCAGCAGGAGCAGGGGAGGGGTCATCCCTCTGGACTCACCATTGGTGGGGACGCACCTCAAATCCTGGGTTCATTTTGGGGCCCCTCAGCACAAGAAGGACACTGAGGGGCTGGAGCGAGTCCAGAGAAGGGAACGGAGCTGGGGAAGGGTCTTGGAGCCCAGGGGTACTGCGAGTGGCTGAAAGACCTGGGGCTGTTTATCCTGGAGAAGAGGAGGCCGAGGGGACACCTCATTGCTCTGTGCACCTCCCAGAAATAAGGTTGTGGTGAGATGGGCGTTGCGTTCTTCTCCCAACTAAGAAGTGATAGGATGAGAGGAAACGACCTCAAGTTGTGCCGTGGGAGGTTTAGACTGGATATTAGGAAAGATTTCTGTACCAAAAGAGTGGTGAAGTCCTGGCAGAAGCTGCCCAGGGCAGTGGAGGAGTCTCCATCCCTGAAGGGGTTCAAAACCCATGTGGCTGTGGCACTTTGGAACATGGTTTAGTGGGCATGGTGGGGTTGGGCTGTTGGTTGGACTGGCTGAGTTCAGATATCTTTTCCAACTTCAATGATTCTGTGGTTCTGCCCTCTTGCAACGGCTCTTTTGCCAGCCTGGTTTCCCTTCCCCATGAGAGAGCTGGGGTGTTTATCCTGGCGAAAAGGAGGCTGAGAGGAGACCTCATTACTCTCTCCAGCTACCTGAAAGGAAGTTGTAGAGAGGAGGGAACTGGGCTCTTCTCCCAAGTTACAGGGGACAGGACAAGAGGGAATGGCCTCAAGCTCCAGCAGGGGACGTTCAGGCTGGACATTAGGAGGAAGTTTTTTTCCAGAAAGGGTCATTGAGCATTGGAATAGGCTGCCTAGGGAGGGGGTTGAGTCACCTTCCCTGGAGGGTTTTAAGGGACGGGTAGATGAGGTACTGAGGGACATGGTTTAGTGTTTGATAGGAATGGTTGACTCAGTGATCTGATGGGTCTCTTCGAACCTGGTGTTTCTGTGTGCCTCCTTCTCTCCTGGCCACAGCCGCAGCGGATGGGGCTCAGTGAGGGGTTTGGTGCTGTTCCTGCTTCTGCAAGTAGACACTTCATACCTGGTGTTTTTGCTGTGAGCAAGACCCTGTACATCAAGACTCTCTCTACTGGTGTAGGTAAAAGTGATATCTAGGGACTTCAGCAGCTCTCAAGGGAAGTTCTCCAAGTGAGGGCTGAATCTGGCTTCGTGATGGGATATTCAACACCCTTGCAGGGCAGTCAGGCTCACGGTGCTGAGCAACGACCTCGACCTTTGCTGATGTTTTGCCTCTGTCTGTGAATTTCTTTCACAAGTTCAGATTTTGTGGCAGATGCACACAGAGAAGAGAGGAACTCACCATCAAGAAAACATCCTGGGAATAAGGAAGTGTTTGGGGCAGTGAAATAATAACCTGATAAATAGAAAAATCCCAATTCAGTGGAGCTGCGTGAGAAGTGTTTGAGCTGCCTGGCTTTAAGGTGGTGTCATGGGCGCGTTTGAAGGGGAAAGAGCTGGGATTTGGGCTTTGGGATGGGGAAAATCCTGACCTGAAGAGGATGAGATTTTGTTGTTGTTGGAGAGATTTCCCCAGGAATCTCTGTCGCTGCCAGTGCTGCTCCCCAGCCCTCAAGTGAACCTGGGACCAGAGCTCTGATGGAGGACTTGGTGCCATCCTTGTCTTCTAGATTTTTTTAGATGTGCCTGGCTGAAAAATGGTATCTGGTTGCCTGGAAAATGGGGTGATTTCCTTCAGCCCAGAGCTGTGGCCATGCCAGGTGGAGGTCTTGCTGAAGGCAACCACAAGGCAGGGATGACTCCTCTGGGTCTCCCGGCAGGGGTGTTTAGTTTTCAGGACTCATCTTTCTTCCCCTGGCTGGTGGGAGCTGAAGCTGGAAGGCCTGCATGCAAAGACACATGAAAGGCTGTAAAACAGGACAAGACAAAAACAGGGGACAGGACAAGAGGGAATGGCCTCAAGCTCCACCAGAGGAGATTTAGGCTAGAAATTAGGAGGAAGTTTTTCACGGAAAGGGTCATTGGGCATTGGAATAGGCTGCCCAGGGAGGTGGTTGATTCACCTTCCCTGGAGGTGTTTAAGGGACGAGTAGATGAGGTGCTGAGGGACATGGTTTAGTGTTTGATAGGAATGGTTGGACTCGATGATCTGATGGGTCTCTTCCAACCTGGTTGTTCTATGATTCTATGAAAACACATATGATCTTGGTTTTAACCAGAAGCCAACTGCCTTTTCCACAATCTAGGAGGGAGCAGGGTAAGACTTGAGGGAATCAAGAGCCCTTCAAGAGGTGCTGGGGCTCAAACCCCATCAGGCCAGACCATGTTTAGAAGAAGCAAGTGTTGTTCTGCTTTTGATTTAACATAACACATCTTCCACCTGCACTAGAAAGCCTTCTGAGGGAGCAGAGCCACGGAGACTGTGTGCTGTAGTATCTGACCTCCGTGGTGGGGAGGATGGGGACTGGGCCGGCATCCCATGCTTCACCACACTCAGAAGTTGATTTGAATCAACGCTGCAGGAGGAAGCCACGTCAGCTTCATACATGGCATCACGTAGGATGATGGATGCCTTGGCAGCTGATCAGCTTTCTGATAGCGCTGCCGGTAGATGTGCATCCCAACAGCTTCTGAGAGGATGGAAGAGCTCAGTGCCTGCTCCCACCTGTCCCTGAGGAGCCACTATCCCACTCTGCTGGCCAACTGACCTGTTTTGGCTCAGTATCTGAACCTGGGACAGGAGGTGGCATCTCCAGGTGCTGCAAAGTCTCCAAGGATTGCTGGGAATGTGGAGAAGAGGGATGCTAGTGGAGATACTGAGGGAGAAGTGAGGGGATCGTTTTCTGAAGTGCTTTCATCGGTCTGTCTGGCACCCACCCCTCCAGTAAATCCCAACATACCCCTTACATGGACTGGGAGGTGGTTGTGGGTCCTTGTGCTGGGTGGTCACTGCCTCCAGATGCAGCTTCTGGGCTCTCAACAGTTGCTTCCATTGCACCTGAGCTTCACAATGCAGAGGGTGGTAGGTTTTCTGGGGTGTTTCTTCATGTTTCTGGAAGAGGAGAAGGAGCTGCCTGGGGCAGAGTCTTGCCTTGCTGCTGTAAGCTCTGCCAGCATGAACCAAGAGAAAATGGTCAGAGGTTTTTTTCCCAGGATGGTTTGAGTTGGAAGGGACATTTACAACCCATCCAGTCTAACCTTCCTGCAAGAGCAGGGACACCTTTAACCAGATCTGGTTGCTCAGAGCTCCATCCAAGCTGACCATGAGTGTTTCCAGGGTTGGGGTCTCCACTGCCTCCTTGGGCAACCTGGGCCAGTTCCTCGCCGCCCTTAGTGTGAGAAATATCTTCCCTTGCTTAGGGCTCACTGGAGTGTCCTTCCCGGGGCTGTTGCTGGCACAGTTGAGAAGAGTGACTGTCCCATCCCAAGGGTGATACCAGCTAGCATCACACTGCACCCAGGGAATAGGTTTGAGAGCTTTGTGCCTCAGCCAGGCTTTCCAGGGTGTAGGTATGTGCAGGTATCAGGGCTGAGCCAGGTTTTAAAGCATCTACCTGGTCACGTCCATCCCATGGCGTGGGTACCATCTTCTGGGTGAGAGCCATGGTCCCATCCTGAGAAACCCAGACATGGTCCTTGAGTCTCTCCTAAGCATAACCTGAGGTCTGGATGTAGCAAAGACCTGCTAGTTAAGGAGTGTTGTAATTATTTTTTTTTTTTTAATTAAAGAGCACAAGTTAGAAAGGCAGCCCCAGAAGAATGTAAATATCAGTGAGCTTGCAAAGTTACAGGGCAGCATGAGCCTCAATGAGGAGACCTGATTGCTCTCTCCAACTACCTGAAAGGAGGTTGTAGAGAGGAGGGAGCTGGGCTCTTCTCCCAAGTGACAGGGGACAGAATGAGAGGGAATGGCCTCAAGCTCCACCAGGGGAGGTGGACATTAGGAGAAAGTTTTTCCCAGAAAGGGTCATTGGGCAGTGGCAGAGGCTGCCCAGGGAGTGACCATCCCTGGAGGTGTTTAAGGGACAGGTGGACGAGGTGCTGAGGGACATGGTTTAGTGTTTTATAGGAATGGTTGGACTTGATGATCCTGTGGGTCTCTTCCAACTTGGTTATTTTATGATTCTATGATTCAAGCAGCCTGGGTTGGAGATCTACAGGCTTTCAAAGCAGAGCAGCCTTGGAGCTGGATCCAGCTTTGAAGAACCAAGGATTGCCAGGCTGTGGCAAGCTCAGCAGTGGCTTTATTTCTCTACCTGGTCCTTATAGCCACTGCTAGTCTACTCTGGTGCCTCTCACCTGAGAGGTTTCATACAGTTGTGTCACCTCTTTGTTAACTCTTCAGCAATCGATCAGCATGTACCCCTGTGGCAAAGCCAAGTGCTGCTTGAGAAGAAGTGGTGGACTCTGTTCCTATGATCTGCAGAGGTCTGAGTGAGGAGTTAGTCCCCAAGGGCCTGGTGGGAATGGTCAGAGTCAGGCCAGGTAGAAGCTCAAAACTTGGTTCCTGTGTCTGGTGGAACTGGTGGTGCCTGCTTGCTGCTGTAGAGGAACAAGCAACTGGAAGCCAATGGCTCTGCAGGCTTGGAGCTGTTGAGGAATGGCCAAGGAGCAACCTCCTGTATTTCCTCTGGCTTGGCAGCAAGAGTCCACCAGCTACAGCCTCATGAGAGGTTTGTCCTTGTCCGCAGTTTCCTCCTCTATTTCCACAGCTGGTATCCACTGCCTGGTTCTCCATTTTTCTTGTTCTGTACTTTTATTTTTAAGTGGAAAATCAAAGGCAGTCCTCATTTCCTCTAGAAGTGGAGAATGTATCGGCATTGGTCAAGCTCTGGGTGTTGTAGCGCCTGCTTTATAATTAGTGCCATTGTGCACATTTTCTCTCCTAGTTAACTGCACTACTCAGGAGCAACAGCTTCAGCAGGTAGAAGAGTTGGTTCCTATGGGCATTGCTTAAATATTTACTTTGGTCTCATCTTCAGAGTCTTGGAGAAAGCAGGGGTTCAGTTTTATCGGTGGCTGCCAGCTCTGCCTGCCGTGTAATTCCCTAGCCATAACACACCCAGATAGGTCTCTCAGTTGCCCCTCAGACCTCATGTTTCTCTGAGAGTTGTCCTCACTTTCCTGATCCCTCCAGTAGCTGCCTTTGCCCACGGTGTCAGCCTTGGGGACACCCACCCTCTGTCTCGATGGCAACTGCCTGCTCAGTGGTGGCTGCGTGCTCACCCACACTCATTCCAGTGCTGCCCCAGGGACAAGTGGCCTCTGATCCCTGGTTTAGGGACTGGTTGTGGTGCTCAGACTCCCAAACACATGCTTGCAGAATGTGGAGACGCTTCCCAGGGAAACAGAAATGCAGTTGGGGCAGAAGGCAGGGCAGACTGTGCATGATGAGCTGGAGGCACAGCCAAACCTACTGACCAGCTCCCTGCTGACCCTTTTTATCCTCTCATCCCTCTCTTTTCCCATGTTTGTTCCCGTGTTCATCCCAGAAGTCTTGTGCAGTGCTGTGGCGCTTCTCCCCTGCCCATGTGTCCAGCACATCGTGTGAGGAACCTTCTTGGGCTTTCCTGCCCTGGGAGCAGCCAGACCAGGAGTTCTGGGGGTTCATCTACCAGTTCTTTACTCTCCTTCTCCTTTGTGTGTGTGCAGATGAGGTTTTCTTATTGCTGAATTTAGCAATTACCTCTGCCAAGCTTGTCTAGGAGACACCCTGCAGCTCCCTGTGGTGAAACCCAGCTCAGAAAGGAAAGCACAAAGCTTTGTCTTCACAAAGTGCTACTGGTGTCCTGGCCAGGCTGTGGACCTGTGGCACAGCTACAGTGTCCCGCAAGGACCACCCCAGACCACACAGGGTACATTTTGGGGTGCTCCGAGACCCTTGGTCAGCCTTTTGGGGCTCCCCTGCGTGTCAGTCTGCCTTCTGATGCTTCCATGAGTCATGGTCCTACCTTTTGGGGTGCTCCAGTCCCCTAGGTGTGAATTTCATTGCTCTCCAGGGCAAATGGGATGTGATTCAGGATCCTGAGAGCCCTAAGGATGCCTCTTGGAGCACCCTGAGGCCCCTCAGTGTGTATTGTGGAGTGCATACCCTGCTCCTGGCTCTTCCTGGGACATCACAGCTGGTTTGGGCTGCTGTGCTTGAGGGAAGAAGGGATGGGAAGGGAGAAGATCCAGCTGAGAGCAGGGCAGTGGCTGGAGGTCCCTGAGAAGCCAACAACAATTGAAGAGAGGGCAGCCTGGGCACTGTGGTTTGGTAGAAGACCAAGGGAGACTGACTGACCTCAGAAACGAGAGAGGGCCAAGCTGGTCTAGTTTCTATGAGCTGGGTTGGACAGGGAGGAGGAGGCAGATGAATGCTGGCAGTGGCAAAGCAGGGGCGTGGAGGCATTATGGGCTGGGGATAAATTAAGCACCATGTCTTCAGGGTTCCACTGCCGGGACCATCCACTGGGCTAGGTAACCAGAACCAAGGCTACCCAAACCAAAGCTACCCAAACAAGACTACCCAGAACCAAAGAACAGTGTTCAGTTCTGGGCCCCTCACCACAAGAAGGATGTTGAGGCTCTGGAGCGAGTCCAGAGAAGAGCAACAAGTGGTGAAGGGGCTGGAGAACAGGCCTGATGAGGAACGGCTGAGAGAGCTGGGGGTGTTTATCCTGGAGAAGAGGAGGCTGAGGGGAGACCTCATTGCTCTCTGCAACTACCTGAAAGGAGGTTGTGGAGAGGAGGGAGCTGGCTTCTTTTAACAAGGGACAGCGGACAGGATGTGAGGGAATGAACTCAAATTCTGCCAGTGGAGATTTAGGCTGGAGATTAGGAAAAAATTTTTCACAGAAAAGGTCATCGGGCAGTGGTAGAGGCTGCCCAGGGAGGGGGTTGAGTCACCTTCCCTGAAGGTGTTTAAGGGGCATGCGTGGACGAGGTACTAAGGGACATGGTTTAGTTTTTGATGGGAATGGTTGGACTCGATGATCCGGTGGGTCTCTTCCAACCTGGTTATTCTATGATTCTAAGGGTGCAGGTATCATGTAGCCACCTCATGAGCACCCACCATGGTTGGAGACATGCGCTGAGCAGCAGAGAGGCTGCTTCCATTTCCTTCAAGAGGACAATGCTAAGGGCAGAACTGCTAATCTGTGACCTTCATCTTGTCCCAGAGGACCCAAAGTGGTCTGGGGGCATTAAATGCTTTCCCCCTATTGCATGTTTAGTGCTGTGTGGTGTGGCTCTGCTTCTGTCCTGTCCCACGGGAGGATGAGATGCTGAGGGACATGGTTTAGTGATTGATGGGAATTGTTGGACTCAATGATGCGATGGGTCTTTTCCAACCTGGTGATTCTATGATTCTATTTCCTGAGTGTGCAGGAGGGCATCTTCTTGGTACCTTGCTTGGAACCAGAGGCTTTTGCTTCTCTCTAGAGTTTCTATAACAGACTCTGTGCTGCCAGCAGGTCATGCTGTGCACACCCAGCACCCCAAAGCCTGGACCAGCAGAAGGTGGTGACACTATTGCCACCAGCGCTTTGTGTGTCCATCACCTCTGTCTCTCTCTCCAGATGCTGCCTCATTACGGAGACATCCTGAACTAGAACAATCGCTAACAAATTTGTAGGTGGTTGTGGGCTCTGTCTGGGTAGAAGTGGAAGCAAACATTGCTGCAGCTCTTGTACAGAGATGCCTTCTCCACCCAGGAGTTGAGAGCTGTGCTGTGTGTCCCAGGGGAACTGCTGAGAGCATCTCTTGTGTGTCTTTCTGCCTGCACCTCAAACAGGTGCTGGGTCAGCACAACCTCAGTGCCGCTGTCCAGAGCATTTCAGGCCTTGGTGCAGTGCTGAAGCAGCAAGAGCAGCCCAAGGATTTTCTCTTTCATCTGAGAAACCTCATTTTTATGAAAGAAACAGAGCTTCAATCAAAAAACCAGAAAGCCGTTAGCTGCATTGCAGGGAGTGAGGTGAAGCTCTCTTGGAGAGTATCATCTCCATTGTCTCGCCTGCCTCCTCTGGGGTCACCAGCAGTGTCATTCACACCCGGGTCAGCTGGCCTGTGGCCTGGCTGCTGTCCCCAGGCTTGTCCCTGGATCCCGTTTTTGCTCTCGAGGTACAGAATGCCCTGGAGGCAGGGCCCATGGGGTCAGGAAGGGCAGCACAGCCTGTTCCAGCTGTGGTATCACCTCTGGGAGCATGACCAGGAGGGACTGATGGGGTTTCCACTGTGCTGAAAGCCTGTGACGTTGAGTTTCTAAGCTGAGGGGTGCTGCAAGCCAGGCTGTGTGGTGCTGGTGAGACCATCTGCTTTGGGGTGGAAGTGCACGGTGGCGCCCATCTCTGTCCCACAGCACCACGCTTGCCCAGCTCAGTCTGCCTGCAGTGGTAGACTCTGGCCATCAAGGATCCCTTGCACGGAGGTTTTGAAACTAAAGCACACTGAAGATCTAGGGCAAAAGTTGGAATTGTCTCAGTTTCAGACCCATGTGACTCTTCTTCCTTCCTGCCAGCACTGGGGTGTCTCTGTCTCACCCAGCTCCTGGAGACAGCTCCCATTCCCAGATCTCTGGGTCCCCTGGGAGGGCTGTGCTATGTGTGGGGACAGCCTTGTCCCCTCCGGTGCCTCCTGTGTGGGGACAGAGGGCTCCATGCCTTAGAATCATAGAATCACCAGGTTGAAAGAGACCCACCGGATCATCGAGTCCAACCATTCCTATCAAACACTAAACCATGTCCCTCAGCACCTCATCCACCCGTCCCTTAAACCCCTCCAGGGAAGGTGAATCAACCCCCTCCCTGGGCAGCCTCTGCCAAGGCCCAATGACCCTTTCTGTGAAATATTTTCTCATTATGTCAAGCCTGAACCTCCTGGCGGAGCTTGAGGCCATTCCCTCTCATCCTGTCCCCTGTCCCTTGGGAGAAGAGCCCAGCTCCCTCCTCTCCACAACCTCCTTTCAGGTAGTTGTAGAGAGCAATGAGGTCTCCCCTCATCCTCCTCTTCTCCAGGATAAACACCCCCAGCTCTCTCAACCGCTCCTCTTCTTCTCCAGCCCCTTCCCCAGCTTCGTTGCTCTTCTCTGGACTCGCTCCAGAGCCTCAACATCCTTCCTGTGCTTAGGTGACCTGTGGTGCTCAGAGCCCAGTGGTGCTTCTTGTGCTTTAGGTGACCTTTGGTGCTCAGAGCCCAGAGAGCTGCAAGTCCAGGGGAAATGCTATAAAGGCTTGATTTTTTTCCCATCTTGCTGGGGTACTTGGAAGTCAAGTATCCCTCCGTGGGGCTGTCATGGCTCAGCTCGGTGAGGGGCAAATCGAGGCCATGCAGCGGGGCTGATCTTTTCTAACTGTTTTAAAGAAGAGCTCCTGGGAGAGCAGTGGCTTTACAAGTGAAGCTCCTGGCTGCCATCACTCCCACACTGTCAGCTGTTGGCGAGTCTGGATGGGGAGGTTACAGGTGAGAAATAAAAGCTCCTGGCAGGAGAACAGAGACCAAGTGCAAACCATCCTGCTCCACAACGTGCCACATTCCCAGCCTGGCCTTCTTTGGACAGCATGAGTGGGTTTGTCTTGATCCCTTGGCCGTGGGCAGCTTGGAGGCAGGCACTGTGGTGGGGGAAGGATCTAGGGTAGGGAACGAGGCCATGCTTTATCACAGCAACGTGGTCACTCCCATCTTTTCTGGGGGAAAGCAGAGATGACTTCTGGCTCCTGCAGTCATAGGCTCACAGAATCCCAGGTTGGAAAAGACCTTTGAGATCATCAAGTCCAATCATACTTGTCCACTACTGAACCAGATCCCTAAGCACTCCATCTACCTACACAAGAAGGATGTTGAGGCTCTGGAGTGAGTCCAGAGAAGAGCAACAAAGCTGGTGAAAGGGCTGGAGAACAGACCTGATGAGGAACGTCTGATAGACCTGGGGGTGTTTAGGCTGGAGAAGAGGAGGCTGCGAGGAGACCTCATTACTCTCTCCAACTCCCTGAAAGGAGGTTGTGGGGAGGAGGGAGCTGGGCTCTTCTCCCAAGGGACAGTGGACAGGACAAGAGGGAATGACCTCAAGCTCAGCCAGGGGAAATTTAGGCTAGAGATTAGGAGGAAGTTTTTCACAGAAAGGGTCATTGGGCATTGGAATAGGCTGCCCAGGGAGTGGGATGATTCACCTTCCCTGGAGGTGTTTAATGGTGGCCGAGGTCCTGAGGGATATAGTTTAGTGTTTGATAGGAATGTTTGGACTTGATGATCCGACGGGTCTCTTCCAACCTGGTGGTTCTATGATAACCATCTTCTCAACACCTCCAGAGATAGTGACTCAAGCACCTCCTACGGCAGCCTCTGCCAGAGCATGAGAACCCCTTTTTCAGTGAAGAAATTTCAGTGAAGAAATTTCAGTGAAGAAATTTCAGTGAAGAAATTTTTCCTGATGTCCAATCTGAACCTACCCTGGTGCAGCTTGAGGCCATTGTCTCTTGTCCTGTCACCTGTTGCTTGGTCCATCCCTTCCTGGTAGAAGAGCTACCATCAAATGTGAACCATGTCTCAGGTGGCTTTTGCACACCAGCACTTCATGTGATGTCTGAGTTCCCGGATGGAGGTTCCTGCAGCTTCCAACACCTCTGCAGTGGTTGCTCGTCCCATCTTCTAATTCAAGCCTGATAATTCTTTAATACCTGGTCCATAAAGCCAAATTGTGTGTTGAACCTCAGTCCACAGGAGACATCCTCTGTGTGGGCCATTGGTAGAGGGATTCTTTTCCTCCTTTCCCCACACCTTTCCCTGCCAATCCTTAGTGTGGTTTTTGGGTGCACCATGGCTTGAAGACCTCTCTGCTGCCAGACTTTGCCGATGAGCGCAAAGGGAAATGAAAAAGGGAAGTGGTGTGTATTGCAGAACCGTTGGAAGAGATCAGGAAAACCCTGGGGACTCGCTGACGTTGTGGGTCTGGAGGAGCTGTTGACTTAACCAGGCACAAAATTCTGCTTGTCAGAAAATGGCATAAATTGCCTTCCCTTTTTGAGGTCTCTGTTTACTGAAAGTCCTAGAATCAACAAGACTTGAAGCTAGTGAAGGACTGCTGGGACGAGTTTGCCTGTGGCTGGTGGTTTCTGCAGGTATCTGCCCAAAGCCCCCGCACTGTGTTATCATGGGCATCAAACCCTCCTCCCTGTCACCTTCCCTGGTGACCTGCAGCAGGGCCTTCCGCAAGGATAGATTTTAAAGGATGTTGAGGCTCTGGAGCAAGTCCAGATAAGAGCAACGAAGCTGGTGAAGGGGCTGGAGAATAGGTCTTATGAAGAACGGCTGAGAGAGCTGGGGGTGTTTATCCTGGAGAAGTGTAGGCTGAGGGGAGACCTCATTGCTCTCTACAGCTACCTGAAAGGAGGTTGTGGAGAGGAGGGAGCTGGGCTCTTCTCCCAAGGGACAGGGGACAGGACAAGAGAGAATGGCCTCAAGCTCCACCAGGGGAGGTTCAGGCTGGACATTAGGAAAAAAAAAATCACAGAAAGGGTCATTGTGCACTGCTGCCCAGAGGCTGCCCAGGGAAGGGGTTGAGTCATCTTCCCTGGAGGGGTTTATGGGATGGGTGGACAGGGTGCTGAGGGACATGGGTTAGTGATTGATGGGAATGGTTGGACTCGATGATCCGGTGGGTCTCTTCCAACCTGGTGATTCTACGATTCTATGAAAAGAAAAGCAGATCAAACTGTAGTGAGGCTGCCTGCTGGGTGCGAGTCTGCAGGAGGCAGGGGCTGAAGGGCTGTGGTGGCCGCTGCTTCCAGGATCCTTAATGGCCTCAAGCTCCACCAGGGGAGATTTAGGCTGGAAATTAGGAGGAAGTTTTTCACAGAGAGGGTCACTGGGCATTGGAATAGGCTGCCCAGGGAGGTGGTTGAATCACCTTCCCTGGAGGTGTTTAAGGCACGGGTGGATGAGGTCTTGAGGGACTTGGTTTAGTGTTAGATAGGAATGGTTGGACTAGAAGATCCGATGGGTCCCTTCCAACCTGGTTGTTCTATGATTCTATGATCCTGCTGGGACTGCATCTCAGAGCCTCCCTCTCTACTGCTCAGGCAGGGTCGTCTTACAGTGTTGGGGTCTGAGCAGCAAACTAGAAGGCAGGGAGGGCTTTCCCAGACCAGCGCAGTCCTGTCCCTGTGGCGTGGTGCTGGGCACGTGCTGTGGCATGGTAAGCTGGCATCTCCCCGCAGCAGCAGAGGGGCTGTTCCTGCTCACCACTCCAAAACCGCTAACCTAGTTTCGCAGCAACACTGGGATGCTGCAAATCTGTGGCAATTTCATGCTTGTCCTGCCTGACGTGGCTCCGAGCGGCGCTGCTGGAGTGGCAGCTCCTAATGAGGGGGAGAGGGGACTCTTTGCATGGTTTCCGTTCCTCCTAACGCTGTTTCATCTTGTTCCTTCCAGTCAGGGCAGTTTAATGAAGACATGATCCCGACTGTGGGCTTTAACATGAGGAAAATCACTAAGGGGAACGTTACCATAAAGGTAAGGTGAAGATTTTATCACTGATGTGGGCTCCTTGGAATGAAAACTGGGGTGAAGGGAGGCTGGTGGGACTTTCAGCAGAGGCTGAAAGGCGCTGGCAACCCCAGCTGCAGTTGGGAAATCCTGTCCTGTTGGGTTTGTGGAGCTACCCACCAGAGGAGGTGGTGGGAGGGGATGTAGGAGGTCCAGACCTCTGCAGGAAAAACCAATTCAGGCTGCAAAGCTGTGAGGTTTTCTTATACCTCTGGCTTGCTGGCAGGGACTTGTGGCTGTGGTCTCCTTGCTGAAGGTGGGAGCACCAGGAAAATCAGGTCATGTCTTCCAGTGGTGGTTGCTGCCTCAAGAGCAAAGAGGGAGGAGGTTTCTACCCCTTCTGGATCTTTCACACGCCCGGAGTCTGATGGGGAAGTCATACTGGGATGGGCTTGAAAAGCTGACTGGGAATCTCTCTCTGCTGCAGAAACATTTCTGAGACCGTGCTGTGTGTTTTGGAATGGGAAAGACCAGGAGGGGTGTGGGTAGGAGGATTCCTGTGTGGCAGCAGAGCACATCCTAGCTGCTCTTCCCAAGGTGTTTCCTTTCTTTATTGAGCCTAGATCCTCCTCATTAAGTTTGAGGTGAAGAGAAGGGCATGGCAGTGGGTTTGGTGCATGCCTGTTGCTCCAACTGGGTCATGGGCAAGGCAGTGGGGTGACGTAGCCTTCTCCTTGTCACAGCTCTGGGACATCGGTGGACAACCACGGTTTCGCAGCATGTGGGAGCGGTACTGCCGCGGAGTGAGTGCCATCGTGTGAGTATCCCTGGGAGCCGAGAGCCCCATCACCTGCGCAGCAGTGCTGAGCACAGCCAGTCGGTGAGGGCAGGATCCCACCACCTCATCCAACGGTGCTGGGCAGGGCTGAGCAGGATGAGCTGCAGGGCTTTTGCTGCCAGTGCTGGGTGCCCCTGTAGGAGTTGAGGTGCTTCCGCTCTGGCACTGGTGCCCCATGGGCTTTGAGCACAGGGCAGTCACATCCCCAGCAGCCACAGCAGCCACATCCCTTCTAGCATCACTCAGGCCATCTCTGTTCCTCAGGTCTTGCCCTTCTTGGTTACCAAGCTTCCTCTGTGCTGCGTGGTCATCGCAGGGGCTAAGCAAAGGCCATTGGAAAGGCTCAGCCCTTTCCAAGAGGCTGGTTTTGAGGGCAGCAACATGTTTTCAGGTTTTGATGTTTATGTGCTACTGGATGAATCCATGGGCTGAGGCCAATGGGATGGGGTTCAACCAGGCCAAGTCCCAGGTCCTTCACTTGAGCACAACAACCCCATGCAGCACTCCAGGCTTGGGGAAGAGCTGCTGGAAAGCTGCCTGGAGGAGAAGGACCTGGGGATGCTGGTCGACAGCCAATGAACGTGAGCCAACAGTGTTCCTAGGTGGCCAAGAAGGCCAATGGCATCTTGGCTTGTATCAGAAACAGCGTGGCCAGCAGGAGCAGGGGGTGGGATCATGCCCCTGGATTCAGTACTGGTGAGGCCACACCCTGAATCCTGGGTTCAGTTTTGGGCTCCTCACTGCAAGAGAGACATTGAGGTCCTGGAGCATGTTCAGAGAAGGGGAATGGAGCTGGTGAAGGGTATGGAGAATAAGGGTTATGAGGAGCAGCTAAGGGAACTGAGGTTGTTTAGCCTAGAGTAAAGGAGGCTGAGAGTAGGCATCATCACTGTCTACAACTGCCTGAGAAGAGATTGTAGCAAGGTGGGTGCTGGTCTCTTCTCCCAAGTGACAGGCGATAGGATGTGATGAAATCACCTCAAGTTGCACCAGGGTAGGTTTAGATTGGATATTAAAAAACACTGTAACAAAAGAGTGGTGAAGCCCTGGCAGAGGCTGCCCAGGGCAGCAATGGAGTCTCCATCCCTGGAGGGCTTCAAAACCCATGTGGCTGTGGCACTTTGGGACGTGGTTTAGCTGGCACCGTGGTGTTGGGCTGTTGGTTGGACTGGATGAGCTTCGAGGTCTTTTCCAACCTCAATGAATCGATGATTCTATGATTGCAGCTTCTTCCCCTCACCTGCCATGTCCCTGCTGTCACTGGGATGAACCCTGATGGGAATGGGCATGGGGAGGCCCCCACTCTCTTGGGAGAAACAAAAGGCTCTTACTCCACAGCTTTCCTTGGGAAGAGGGGCCCTGGGGGAAGAACCCTGTTATCCCATCCCCTCCTCACACTGGCCTGGGAGCTGGTGGGGGTGATGCAGCTGCCGTGCGAGAAAGGTTTGGTGGTGGCACAAACCTTGGCACAGCAGCAGGGCGTGGGGAGCTCGGTGCCTATGCTCAGGGATGTCCCTTCCCTTGCAGGTACATGGTGGATGCTGCTGACCAGGAGAAGATAGAGGCCTCCAAGAATGAACTGCACAACCTGCTCGACAAGCCACAGCTCCAGGGCATCCCGGTGAGCGGTTGCTTGGATAGGTGACTTCCAGCTCCCTGCAGCCTTAGGCTGGTGGCTGCTGGGGTTTGCAGCGAGAAGTTTGCATCTTGCAGAGCAGATCTGGGGGCAGATCTCCTTCCTTGGAGGGGTCCCCTTTCCCACTGCACTCCTGCAGGAGCTGGAAAGTGATGCTTTCTAGACTAGGGCCAGGCCAACCAGCAGGGAAGGCAGCTTTACCAGAGACCAAACCCCGCCCCTGGCTGTGTCAGACCTGTCCTCTTCCATGAATCTGCACCTTATTTATGGTGAGACATTAAGGTCCTGTCTCCTAGGAGAGCGGCCACTGGGCTGAGCCATTCGCAGGAGGTGGGAGCTGTGAGCAGCGGGAGGGCAGCTTGAGCACACGGCGTGTGCCGGGGCTGGGGGCTTGTGCAGCGTCCAAAACCACCATCTTTTGAAAGGAGCTAATCAGGGACCTTCCCACTGATCCTGAACGTTTGCTGCCAAGTAAGTTAAGCTTGCAACGTAACACCCTGCGCTTGCAGCCCTTTTGAGTGCTCTTATTTGAGAGCAAGTCTCCAAATTTAACCTGGGGGCTGCTGATTGCCGAGCTGCCGCAGAGACCCCGGCTCACCCCACAGCCTCAGCGCTGGCCCTGTCAGATGACAGGCGCGTGGCTTGCTCCAGAGGCATGAATGAGCCCTGCTGGGTGATTATTTTCCCCGCCTAGGCTGAGGATGCCTTTGTGGAGGAGAAAAGCCTTGAAGTAAGGAGAGATCAGAGGATGGTGCAAACAGCCGTCGCTTTTTTGGGCTGGCTGCCTGCAGAGAGCAGGTTCTGTGTGGTGTTCCAATCCTGCTTCTTCCTGATAACATCAGTTTTAGCAATTTCACTAGATTTTTTTCCTCAAAGAATGCAAGAGGATCCTGGGAGAGCATCCTAGATGGCATGAGAGCTGCTGGTGCCCTTCAGGGAGGATGGGGCCAGCTTCTGGGACTAGAGAATACGCAGGAGATGTTGTATACAGCTAATTAAAGCTGTTAATTGAAGCGCGCTGCCTTCCGATTGCCTGCTAAAGCAGTTTTCTCCTGGTGAAGTGGTCCAGGCTGGCTTGCATCTCAAGCAGGGTCCACTTCTGGGTGGCAGAAGCAGGTTCCCACTTGGCCTGTTGTCCAGGGGCTTCAGGTGTCACCTCTCCCCTGCTGCAGGTCCTAGTGCTGGGGAACAAGCGAGACCTGCCTGGTGCCTTGGATGAGAAGGAGCTCATTGAGAAAATGTAAGTGTGCCAGGGACCTGGGTGGTCGTGGTGGGGCTGTGACACTGTGACCCCCCTGCTCCTGCCGTGTCCCTGCCGACACGGTCACCCCGCTGTGCTCTGGCAGTTTTCCTATCCCATTGCTGGGCTGGGCTGGCTGCACACGTTCTGCAGCAGCAGGTGGTAGAAGTGACATCTCTGTGTTTGGGGAGCAGGAGAGGATCCGGAACTACCTGTGCCAGGGCTGTGTGCTCTGTGCCACACGGTGGCGTCAGGGCCTGGCACGGTGCTTGGCGCTGGAGCCACGTGGGCGCCGCTCCTGTCACCCTCTTGTGGCTCTGCCTGGTGTGGGCAGGCCTTTGCTGCTTGGAGGTCAAATCCTGCTCCAGCAGCGTGTGACACCATCCCTGTCCCTTTCCCTTATTTCACCACCCTTTGCCATGCAGCACGTGGCCTCCTCGTGGCCGATGCTGCCTCCTGCCCACCTCCCCGACTACACTGCAGCTGGGGGCTGGGAGGCCTCGCTGACTCACAGCATCTCTGCTCCCCCTTTCCACTCTTCAGAGATCTCCTCTGCCCTGCAGGTGTGTGTGCAGCGCCCGTGCCACCAGCCCTGGGCTGCTCCTGAGCACCCTCTCCCCCGGGGGAGGAAAGCTGTGGGATTTCACAGCCTTGAGCTTGGGTCCCTGCTGCTCCGTCCCATAGGCACAGCACACCGCTGTCCCTTCCCAACGGGCCTGTCGCTCCTCAGGATCCTGGGGAGATGCAACCCCTGCAAATATTTCCCTGTCCTCCGACTGGGGTCCAAAAGGGCCCTTCAAAAGTCTGCCTGGAGGCATCGGTGCCGATGTGCAGTGCTGGGGGGGCTGCAGCCAGAGCTCAAACCTCTCCTTGCAGGAACCTGTCTGCCATCCAGGACCGAGAGATTTGTTGCTACTCCATCTCCTGCAAAGAAAAGGACAACATTGGTGAGTCCTGGCAACTCTGGTGCTGGGCTTGAGGTCTGTCAGCCCATGCCCAGGGTGGCAGCATTCCCAGGCAGTTGCTGAAGGACGGGAGGGGGTGACAGCCAGAGGGAGAGGCTCTAAGTGTCCCCTTGCCTTTGCAGACATCACCCTACAGTGGCTTATCCAGCACTCGAAGTCTAGGAGAAGCTGAGATCCCGCAGGCTGCAGCTCGGATCGGGAAGTTGCCATTGTACAAGCCCATGTCCCTTCTCTCTCCTGCTCTGTCCCTCCAGCTCTCTCTAGATGGGTATTTTTAGGGGACCCCAGACTCCGCTCGCCTTGAGGTGGAGCCCTTGTTTTTATTGTAAAGAAAATGTCCAACTCTGCCCTCTTCTCCTCTCCTCTCTCTGTCTCTTCCTCCCATTTTGGCACTGTTCTGTTGTTGTCTGTGTATACAGTATATATATATATGTATATATATTTTAATTTTTTAATTTAATTGGCAGCACTGTCACTAAACCGCGCCCTGTGAGTGGTAGAAAGGCTGTGGGCTCCCCAGCACTGGGCGAGGAGCCGTGCTGGGAGGAAGATGAGGTGGTGGCGGGAGGCAGCCCCTTGGAGATGGTGCTGGGGCTGAGAGGCAGGTTCCTTGGGGCTCCCTTGTCCCTTCCCCGGGTGCCCTGCCCAAACCCCAGGCTGGGAGCACCCTAGGGGGTTGGGGAATGTGCCTGCCTTGCCCTTCCCCTTGCTTTACCCCCACAGGCAGGAGTCTGGGGGAGGCAATGCTGACCCCTGGGCTTCTCACCCCCTCGGGGGGGGTCAGGGGTCAGTCATGACCCATTATAATCAGCTTCCCCATCACCTCTGGCTACGTGTCACCGCCCCAGTCCCTTCTTGCTGCCGTGGGCCACTCGCCCTGCTGCCCCACATCGTCCCCAGGCCCCCGAGGCTGAATCCTGCCCTGCTGCCCCATCGTGATGCTCCGGAGCCACCGCAGGGGGGCCAGCGATGCCAGCAGCCCCTGGGCTGGCAGGAGCCAGCCCCTTGCCCCCTCTCTGCCCTAGCTGCCTCCTGATGGGGCTCGGCCCCGTGTAGCCTCTTGGGGGGCCGTGGTGACTCCTCACATGTCAAAAGGCGTCGCCTGTGCCCGGCTCGGGGCTGCTGGCTCTGCCTCGGCCTGGGACACGGAGACACCTTCTCCAGGGGTGGATGAGAGCCCCCTGCACCTGCAGCGTTGCCTGACACAGCCAGGTTGTTCTCTGGGACATTCCTGGTTCCCTGTGCCCTGCTCCTGACACAGATCCCCAGCTCTGCTGGGGTTGGGGACGTGGAGTCAGGGTGCGCTGGGGCAAGGTTGGGTCGTGTCTGCAGGTGGGAAGAGGGTGAGAGGAAATTTTGGGGAGGGTCAGGAAGGCTTCACCCATCTGTGCTGCGTGTTGGGTCTCTCTGCAAGAGCAGCCTGGAGGCCTGGGCAGGTGATCTGGGGCCAGCCTGGGGGGGAATTTGCTGGGCTGAGGGGGATGCGCTGGCATCGGGAGTGTGGGCATGTTGGGGGGTCAGGGCAGTACCTGGGGAAGAGGGCAGTGGTGGCCCAGGGTTGGTGCTGCCTCTGGGGCGGTGAGGCCGGGGGTTTCTCTTCTGTTCTCGTTTTTGCAGAATTGCACAAAGAGAGGTTTCCTTTTTCCTTTTCTTTTTTTTTTTTTTTAATTTAATGAATTGTAAAGTGTTGTCACCCACCCCACCCCCCCATCCCTCCTCTTTTTTTTTTTTTTAAGAGATATTTTGGCTCAGATTTGACCTCTGTTAGGAAATGATTCTTGTAACTGTACAATTTTTTGCCTCCTAATAATAATAAATTAACAATTTTGCGTTGGGGGGGCTGTGGTTGTTGTCACATTGCTTGCTTGCCATCACTGCCCTCCATCCCTCCTCTGTGCCTGTGCCTGGGAGCACACGCGGGGTCCATGTCCCTGGCTGCACTGGGCACTCCCCTACTCACCCAAGAAGTGTCAGAGCCAGCCCTGATGGCTCCAGATGCCTCATTTTCTTGGCCTGGTTGCAAAATGAGCTCGGAGACCTCTGGATTACTCTTCCCCCACCTTGTAGAATCATAGAATCATAGAACAACCAGGTTGGAAGGGACCCATCGGATCTTCTAGTCCAACCATTCCTATCAAACATTAAACCAAGTCCCTCAAGACCTCATCCACCCGTCCCTTAAACACCTCCAGGGAAGGTGACTCAACCACCTCCCTGGGTAGCCTATTCCAATGCCCAATCACTCTCTGTGAAAAAGTTCCTCCTAATCTCCAGCCTAAATCTCCCCTGGTGGAGCTTGAGGCCATTCCCTCTTGTCCTGTCCCCTGTCCCTTGGGAGAAGAGCCCAACTCCCTCCTCTCTACAACCTCCTCTTCTCCAGGCTAAACACCCCCAACTCTCTCAGCCGCTCCTCATCAGGCCTGTTCTCCAGACCCTTCACCAGCTTTGTTACTCTTCTCTGGACTCACTCCAGAACCTCAACATCTCATGTCCCAGGACTGTCTGCTTTGATGCTGGCTTCGGAGTAGGGCTGCTACAGAGCTCCTGCTCCCTCTCCCTGCCTCCTTGCCTGCAAAAAAAACCCTTATTGGGAGCTGTATCCATTGCTGGGGGTTGTCCTGCCCCACTTTGGGGGTCCCTGTGTGCTCTGGGGCTCTAGCCGTGTGGGGCTCTGGCTGTGTGGGGGCCGTGTGGTGCCCGCACTCCATGCTGCTGGTGCTGCCCGCGCTCTCCCTGCCCGCTCTCCTCCTCCCCACGGGGCTGCAGCAACAATCCTCGCTTTGTTCACCCTTGGCCCGAGCTCAGGACCGGGTGGCACAGCCCAAGCGCTTGAGCGCTGCCCCCGCTCCCTTCCCACCGCCAGTGAACCCCACGGGAACCCCACTCGCCCGTGGGGATGTGAGGGGGCGAGGGCACCTTGGGCTCCTCTCCCTGCTTCCAGCCCCTCTGCAGGATGAGATCCCTCTTCTCCCCGACTGCTCCTGTTCTGCGAGGCCCAGCGCTGGCAGGGGGAGGAGAGGAAAAACCCAGTTTTGTGCTCTCAGACGAAAACTGGGGCTTTTGTTTCCCTGGAAACAGGGCTGCGAAAGCAAAGCCCAGTGGGTGTCGGTGCCGCACAAAGAGCACAGTGAGCCCCTTGCATTCACCCAGCTATGGCAACCGTCTCCCTCGCCCCGGCATTTCACAGGCTGGGGCGGGCGCCAGCGCAAGACAAGAAGCTTTCACAGCTCCAACGGACGCGGTCAGTGTGGCCAGTGTGCCCTCAGCCCTGTCCCTCTAGCCAGGCTGTTCCCCACAGGTCCCTGTGGGTACAGGAGCCCTGGGCAGGGGGCAGATGTGGGGCCTGGAACCCCTGGTGCCCTAGAACCATTGTCCTGGACAAATGTGGCCCTGCAATGGGTGGAGAGATGAATGCCAGGAGCATTTGGAGGTGTTTGGATGAGATGCTCTCACCCAATTGGCTGCTCCAGAGTTGCTGCTTCCACCTGCAGCAGCAGCATTTTGGTCCCACACAGATGAGTAACCACCTGCCTGGAAGACTGTGGAGCACCTCAGCTCAGTGCTGGGCTTTACTGAGACCACTTTGAAACATACAAACCATCCCAAGCCTGGTGCTTTGGAGAGGACACTACCAGGGTCTTGGCTCACACCAGCTTGCTCAGTATCACCTCAGAGGGCAGGTGACAGAGATCCTTTTCCCATTGTCCTTGGGTGTTGCCTGACCTGGCACAGCTGCTTTCATAGAATCATAGAATAACCAGGTTGGAAGAGACCCACTTGGATCATAAATCCAACCATTCCCACCAATCTCTAAACCATGTCCTTCAGCACCTCATCCACCTGCACCTTAAACACCTCCAGGAAAGCTCCCCCTCCCTGGGCAGACTCTGACAGTGTCCAGTGACCCTTTTCATGAAAAGCTGTTTCCTAATGTCCAGCCTGAACCTCCCATGGTGGAGCTTGAGGCCATTCCCTCTCGTCCTGTCCCCTGTCACTTGGGAGAAGAGCCCAGCTCCCTCCTCTCCACAACCTCCTTTCAGGTAGTTGTAGAGAGCAATGAGGTCTCCCCTCAGCCTCCTCTTCTCCAGGCTAAACACCCCCAGCTCTCTCAGCCACTCCTCATAAGACTGGTTCTCCCTCCCCTTTCCTGCCCTTGTGCCCTCCCCAGGTCCCCGTGCCCACCCCAGAGCCCCCAGGTTTTGGGAAAGAACCCCCCAGGTTTTGGGAAATAGCCCCCCAAGTGCCAGGCACTGGCTTCCCGTGGCTCTGCTCATCGGTGCTGGACGGCTGCATCCATAACATGCTCTAGGTTACTGGTTTATTGAGCTCTTACAGGGCACAGCTTGGATCTGGTGGAATACAGTCACTGAGACCTTCTCCTACTGAGGAGGGGGCTGGCAAGAGGGGGTGGGACGGGACGAGGGCAATTTGTTTCCTATGTCCTCTGCAAGCTGCCATGGAAACCCTCAGTAGTATCAGGTGGGACCATTCTGGCACAATTCCATCACCAGAGCAGCAACCCCGACCCCAGGCAGCCAGGACAGGAGGGCACTGGTGTCTTTGCAGAGGCAAGAAGGCTGCCAATGTAGCCACCGGACCTGGGGTTTCAAGCCCCACTTGCCCAACGTGGGGTTTGAAGGCTATGGCGCAGCCCCCCACACTCTCTCTTCCGCTTTCTCCGCATCCAGACATGGGCACTAATGGCAAAACAATGTTTGGTCTTGGGAGGAGGTGGTGGATCGATCTCTACAACTCCCCGGTGGCACTTAGCAGGGGGTGCCGAGGGCCAGGAGGGGTGGAGGGGACTCCCGGGGCTTGTCGAAGAAGATGGAAGAGGACATCTCCGTTTTGAGCTTGCTGTCAGCGCTGCCCTCGCTGGAGGCCGTGTCGGGGCTGCAACCCTCGCAGCAGCAGCAGCAGCAGTCCATGAAGGCCTGGCCCAGGGGTCTGCAGAGGCACAGGAGCAGGACGGGCGTCACGGAGCACTTGAAGAAGAGGAAGAACTGGTTGATGAGGTTGAGGAGGTCCAAGGTCTGCTTGGACATGTTGGGGGACAGGTAGGCCACCACGATGTTGCAGACGTTCTCGGGGATGGTGCAGAGCCCGTAGATGATGGTCAGCCCGATGATGGTGCAGTTCAAGTGACTCTCACACTGGCTGTGCTTGGTCCCTCGGCACTCGGCCTTCTTGTCGGTGCCGCTGATCCTCCGTGTCACCAGCTGGCAGCTCACGGTGAAGAGGATGGGCAAGCAGAAGTAGCAACCGAAGTACCACCACATGCGAGCGTTTTGGTAGGTGAGCACCAGCGAGTAAATGGACTCCGGCAAGTTGGACGAGGGCTTCATGGTGCAATACTCGGTCACCACCCCAGACACGGGCGATGTGTCCTGTGCCAGCTGCCAGAGCAGGATCTCTGGCACCGAGAGCGTCATGGACCCTATCCAGATGACAGCCAGCTTGGCGATGATGGACTGGCACTGCTCGATGGGCCGGGCACTAGCCTGGGGGCTGGTGGCCGCGTGGAACCTGTCAATGCCCAGAGCACAGAGGCTGAAGGTGGTGACTCCCAGCGACGACACCTGGCAAGAGGGGAGGAGGAACAAGTGAGCTTTGCTGCAGGGACATCCCGGGGGACTCAACTTTACAAGCCTGGTGACAAACCCCTGGCTACCCAAGACCACAACCCAAGACCCTTCCTCCAACGTTTTAGAGAGGTCACAACCCGTGGCTGCATCCCAGGGTTGGAGACACTCTTCTGTGACTCCTGAAATCATAGAATCATAGAACAACCAGGTTGGAAGGGACCCATCGGATCTTCTAGTCCAACCATTCCTATCAAACACTAAACCATGTCCCTCAAGACCTCATCCACCCGTCCCTTAAACACCTCCAGGGAAGGGGAATCAACCACCTCCCTGGGCAGCCTATTCCAATGCCCAATGACCCTTTCTGGGAAAAACCTCCTCCTAATCTCTAGCCTAAATTTCCCCTGGCGGAGCTTGAGGCCATTCCCTCTTGTCCTGTCCCCTGTCACTTGGGAGAAGAGCCCAGCTCCCTCCTCTCTACAACCTCTCTTCAGGTAGCTGTAGAGAGTAATGAGGTCCCCTCTCAGCCTCCTCTTCTCCAGGATAAACAACCCCAGCTCTCTCAGCAGCTCTCTTGACCCATTTGTCACTGATCAACTCCGTTTTCTGCAGAAGGGAGAGGCTCTGCTCCAACCCCAGCCAGGCTGGAAACAGCAGGATTGTCCCTCTAGTTCTTTCTCTGTTCTGGATAACTCTTGGAGAGGAAAAGCAGGGGCCATCCCACCACCAGCACATTCCCAGGGTCCCCAAAGTCCCTCTGTTGCCCCAGGCTGCCTTGTCCCTGCCCTGATCTGTGGAGCTGCTGCCCGCTTCCAGGACAGGCCAAACAAGTTGAAGGTGCCGATGTCACGAACCAGCTTGGAGCGATTTCCGCTGCATTGAGAGTGGCAGGAAAAACATCCCGTTTGCCAAAGAGAAGAGGCCAAAGGAGACAGAGGAACCGCAGTGGCTCTGGGAGGGCTGGCAAGGCACCGAGGGTCACAATCAGTGTTCCTGGGCCCAGCCCCAGAGCTGCGGTGTCACTTGGAGCCAGGTCCCACAGCCCGTGGCCAGGAAAATGGCAGTCACGGGCTGCTGCTCCCCAGCCCTGTGCTGCTTCTGACCTCATGAAGCCATCAAACATCACCCTGTACTGATGGGCCTTCTCTACACTCAGGAAACTTCTCAGGGCTCTGCAGGATGCCTGGGCAGCAGCCCTAAGCAGGTCTGGCACCAACACTTTCCCCGTGGTCCTGGGTTGGCTCCTTCAGCTGTGCAGAGCACAGGAGCTCCTGACCAGCACTGATGCTAAGTATCCAGCATCCCTGTTCAGTTATGAGCAGCAGCATCCACCCTAGACACAGCACCAGGGCGCTAGCCCAGCATCACCATTGCATCCAGCCCCACCACACAACATGTCCCAGCTCCTCTGCCCAAAGCCCAGAGCCACCCTGAGCTTGCAGCACCATTGCCCTGCCCCACAGCCAGCACCCAGAACATTGTCCAGCTTTCTGGCTGGCACCTGCAGCCCTCCCAGCACTGCTGTGCTGCTGCTTCTCCTCTCCACACACACCCTTCCACAGGATCTTGTCCCTCTCTCAGTCCCCTTGGTCCTGGTAAGTAATTCGGACACAGCAGAGCATCGTTCCCCAGTGCCCTGGCAGGGATGCAGCTGCTGCCACCCCAGGCACATCTCTGTGCACTGCTGACCACCAGGAGCCCACATAGCCAGCTCCACTCCAAAAACCTGGCTTTGTGCCCCCTCATCACCCCCTGAGCATTTGATTAGCCACAGAAAGGAGGACAGAAGTTTTGATCCTCAGAGTTCATCCAACAGCCTGAAACACTTGCACGGTCCCATATGAAAAGGTTGGATGTGAACCACTAGGCTGTAGATGCCTAGATCCCTTCCGTTCTTGTGGCTGAGTCTGCTGGGGAGTTAGCTGGGGTCTGGCTATGCTGTCCCACCCAGGCTGAGGAGCTCCTGGTGTTGGGTCCCAGGTGAACAGAGAAACCCTGAGGCCCCTTTCTGCCCTGGCTTTGGGCCCAGGAGGGCAGGAGTGGTAGCTGGGGTGGCAGAGAGAGAGTGTCCTCCTCAGAGGACCACACCAGTCCATCCTAGAATCATAGAATCATAGAACAACCAGGTTGGAAGAGACCCATCGGATCTTCTAGTCCAACCATTCCTATCAAACACTAAACCATGTCCCTCAGGACATCACCCACCTTGTGCCTTAAACCCCTCCAGGGAAGGTGACTCAACCCCCTCCCTGGGCAACCTGTTCCAATGCCCAATGACCCTCTGTGTGAAAAACTTCCTCCTAATCTCCAGCCTAAATCTCCCCTGGTGGAGCTTGAGACCATTCCCTCTTGTCCTATCCCCTGTCACTTGGGAGAAGAACCCAGCTTCCTGCAGCAGCCTCAGCATCCCATCAACCTTCCTGCCTCCTTTGGGGACCAAGCTGTCCCAAAGGAGAGCTGCTGATGCTGAATTACTGGAGATGACATCCCTAGGGATCTCACACACAGGGACAGGGACACAAAGCCTATGGGGCAGCTCAGAGGAGGCCACAAAAGCCCCTTCTCAAGAATGGGGCTGGTTTGAGGACATAGGATCATGGAATGGGTTGGGTTGGAAGGGACCTCAAAGCCCATCTAGTTCCACCTTTGCCTTGGGCAGGGACACCTCCCACTGGGTCAGGGGCTCCAAGCCCCATCCAACCTGCCCTTGAACCCCTCCAGGGATGAGGCAGCCACCACTGCTCTGGGCAAACTGACCTTTTCCTTCCCATCCTCAGCCAGGATGCTGAGCCTGCCTGTCTGGGCAGATGTGGGTTCATATTTCTGCCCCTCTTTGAGTCCTCCTGCCTGTCCACAACATCACAGGCCTGAGGTGGAAGATAGGAATGGGGCAAGTAATTCATTTCATAAGAAGCAGAGGTGGGAGACCTCCAGAACGGAGCCGCTCCTGGTTGCTGAGCAGGGGAGAGAGTGTGGGGAGGGGGCTGCCCATCTCCTTTAGCAAACACCACTTCATTGTGCTGAGCTGTAACTTGCACGTTTAGGGCTGCACCTGGCAGGATTCCCAGGGTGTGGGTCCATCAACCCAAATCTGTGCCAAAAAGACCCAGTGGCGTCACCGGTGTCCCCTGCTGGAGGTGCACACAGCCAAAGTGTCCATGAGGGACCTGGGGGTGTTGGTTGACAGCAACTGAACAGGAGCCAGCAGTGTGCCCAGGGGGCCAAGAAGGCCAATAGCATCCTGGCTTGGATTAGACATGGTGTGACCAGCAGGGCCAAGGAGATTCTTCTCCCTCTGGACTCAGCACTGGGGAGACTGCTCCTTGAATCCTGTGTTCAGTTGTGGGCCCCTCAGCACAAGAAGGATGTTGAGGCTCTGGAGTGAGTCCAGAGAAGAGCAATGAAGCAGGTGAAGGGTCTGGAGAACAGGCCCTATGAGGAGTGTCTGAGAGAGCTGAGGGGGTTTAGCCTAGAGAAGAGGAGGGTGAGGGGAGACCTCATTACTCTCTCCAACTACCTGAAAGGACGTTGTAGAGAGGAGGGAGCTGGGCTCTTCTCCCAAGGGACAAGGGACAGGACAAGAGGGAATAGCCTCAAGCTCCACCAGGGGAGGTTTAGGTTAGAGATTAGGAGGAAGTTTTTCACACAGAGGGTCATTGGGCATTGGAACAGGCTGCCCAGGGAGGGGGTTGATTCCCCTTCCCTGGAGGGGTTTAAGGGATGGGTAGATGAGGTGCTGAGGGACATGGTTTAGTGTTTGATAGGAATGGTTGGATTCGATGATCCGATGGGTCTCTTCCAACCTGGTTGTTCTGTGATTCTGTGACCCTGTGCAAAGGCACTGACATCCAGGAGTTGGTGGTCACAGTGCTTGAGGGGGGTGGAGCAGCAGGACAGAGCCAGACCATTGGTGGCAGGGGTGGCCTCAGCCCTGGTCACCTCAGAGCCCTAGAGTCAGAGCTGTGCCAGCACATCCAGGCCCACGTCTATCCCTCAGCCTGTGCTGGGGTTACCCCAACCCGCAGCTGCTGTCAGGTGAAGCAGGAGAGGATAATGCAGACACCCAGGGAGGAAGATGCAGCCGGGTCCTGCACCCAAGAACCCTGTGGGTCCCAACAGAAGCTGAACTAGGGAGAGGGACATCGGGGAAGGGATTGTGGTGGAACCTGTCAATGTCTTGGGGCCATTTCTTTCCCTGTAATGACTGAGCTCCCTACAGCCACAAGTCTTTGTTGTCTAAGTGCCAAGGCCTGTTTTCCATCCCCTCCAGCTGCTGCTTCTCTGAGCAGGCTTGAGTCCTAGCGATGAGCGTGGACAGGTCTGGTGATGAGAGATGGTCAGGTCCCAGCTCAGCACGATGATAACCCTGGGATGGGCAGACTGGCCTTGGAACAGGTTTTGAGAGGTATCCATGGTCCCATGCAACCCAGGCAAGTTTGAGGAGAATAAAGAAAGCAGCCCCCAAGCCCTCAAGCACCAGCCAGGCTCTCAGCTCGTGCCTGGTTTTCATCTGTTTTGTCAGAGGCACTGACCTTGCAGGGAGGAACCTGGTGGGATGGGCAGGCTTTGAACCTTGACTGGCTTGACCAAGGTTCTGAACCTTGACTGGCTTGACCAAGTTTGACTGGCTTGACCTGATAACTACCTGAGGGGAGGTTGTAGAGAGGAGAGTAATGGACTCTTCTCCCAAGTGTCAGGGGACAGGATGAGAGGGAATGGCCTCAAGCTCTGCCAGGGGAGGTTTAGGCTGGACATCCGGAAAAAATATTTCACGGAAAGGGTCATTGAGCACTGGAAGAGGTGGCCCAGGGAGGGGGTTGAGTCATCTTCCCTGAAGGGGTTTAAGGGATGGGTGGATGAGGTGCTGGGGGACATGGTTCAGTGTTTGATGGGAACAGTTAGACTTTATGATCCGGTGGGTCTCTTCCAACCTGGTGATTCTGTAATTCTGTAAAGGCTCAGAGAGCCTGCAGGGACCAGACACTGTGTCTGATCCCTTCCACCCTTGTGTTTGCACCCTCCTTCATTCAGTCATGCTTTGGAGCCCCAGGCAACATGCACAGACAGGCTGGGTCTGTCAGATACCAGCGTAAAGGGGAGCAGCCTGATCCCAGCCAACTCTAGAGGGTGGGAGTTGATCCATACCATGGGGTTGTTTTCAATGCAAGAGCAGGACCACGAAAAATCAACCCATCTGGCATGGTTTTACTCATTCTGCCTTTCTTTGCCACCACAGTCCCTGCAGCCTTCTCAGGGGGTCCCCAGCTCACCCCAGTCATGGTAGAGGAATCAGGTGAGATCTGAGGAAAAACGAACACCTCAGGTTCCCAAATACACTCCCAGGGCTCTCCCACCCCACTGCTGCTCAGCGTTTCCCCACCTGCAGCCCCTGCCCCAGGGTTATCATAGAATCATAGAACAGTCAGGCTGGAAGAGACCCACCAGATCATCGAGTCCAACCGTAGTCACCCCATTCCATTCTGTCCCCACTGCTTTGGGGCTCAACTCCAACCTCCCCAGTCACCCCATTCCCTCCCTAGTCACCCCATTCCCTCCCCATCACCTCAGGGCTCAGCTCCAGGAACCCCAGAACCCCTTTCCCCTCCCTCCCCACCTCTGCCCAGCACCAGGACCCTGGGAACGGGGGTTTTTGAGGAGTGGAAAAGGCCATACAAATGTAGGTGCCTCTGCGTGTCCCCTCAGCCTTCCCCAGATGGAGCTGACAGAAAACGTGAGGGAACAAATTTGAGTCCAGAGCCTCAACTGCTGTAAAATGCTCCAACTCAGGCAATTTCAGTGGCAATAAATTGATGTAGGTGATGACCTGGATCTCTCTTACCAAGTCCAGCCTGTCAGACACCCTCAAGAACAGTTCCTTGCCAACAGATTCTCTCAATTCCACGATGCCAGCAGCCCCAGCCTGGGCTAAGTGCATTCACAGGGCTAAGCCCACAGGCTGGGTCTGTCAGTCAGACAGACAGAGGGACCCCAGGGACAGAAGTCCCCATGCTGGGTGGACAAAGGAAGGTTTCACGGGCTCTTCACAGCCCCAGCAGGGTTGTTGCTGCCTACAGGAGGAATGGCCCAAGGAGGACACAAAGGGAAGGTCAGTATTGGAACCGTCCCTCAGTCCCTTGCTGTGCCCCACGACTGGTGTCTCAAGCACACGGCCCTCGCGCCTGGGCCACAACAGCCCCAAGGCAAGAGAGCAGAGAGGAGACAGGTCCTTGAGCCCTCCCTGCAGCCCCTTACCTCCATGAAGGGCACGATGCGACAGGATATGTCCCCCAGCAGCCTCTTCTTGGTGATCTCGTTGAAGATGACTACGGGCAGGCAGAAGAAGAGGATGAGGAAGTCCCAGAAAGCCAGGCTGGCCAGGATGGAGTTCCAGGCGCTCTTCATGTAGTAGTTGTGCCACACAATGCACATCACAGACAGGTTTCCGATGATGCCCACGGCAAAGACGATGAGGGACAGGAACATCACAGCATAGGCACTGTAGGAGTTCTCCGTCACTGGGTACAAAGGGTTCTGGATCTGCAGCCGTTTGTCAGACACGGTGGCCAGGTTGTCTCGGGGCTCCATCCCCTCCCTGTCCGTGGGGACCCCTTGCTGCTTCTCAGATGGGTCTGTGCTGGATGGCAGAAGGACCTTGGTTGGGTTCAGGCTACCGGAGTTGAGGGGCCGTGGGAACTCCACCCGCACCCCCGGCACGTACTGCTGCACCGACTTGGAGTCCTCCTCCGTGCCCCGACGCGGCCTCTCCTTCATCATCTGGACCTCTGGTCTGTCCCAGGAGATCGTCGCCACAGTCCTGCCTCCATCTGAGCCCTGGGCGAGCTGGGTGCTGCCTTCCCTAGGTTGCCCATCCTCGCCTCGTCTCGCCACAGCTCCTGGAACCAGCAGCACCAGCAGCAGAAGTGTTGGTGGAGAAGGCATGATCCCCTCTGCACCCTCTGGTGAAAGCGTGTGGTGGGAGACAGAGCAGCCCCGAGCACAGGGACCCCAGGGCTGCGGGCAGCGAGGGAGCCTTGCGGAGGAGCAACCGCTCTGTCCGGCTCTGGCCACTGCTCTGGACTCTCTGTAGAGCTCTGGGCACAATAAATGCTGGGCTGGGGAGCGGCAGAGCCGAGCCCTCTGCTGGTCACCCACCCGCGCCCGGCGAGGCTGCCAAGCTCTGCAGAGACACCACAGCTCCCAGGCCTGGCAGCTCAGCAACCCCTAGCATCACCCCAGCATCCCCTCAGTGTCCTCTCAACATCTTCCCAGCATCCCCTCAGTGTCCTCCCAGCATCCTCCCAGCATGGCCACAGCATTTCCACAGCATCCTGCCAGTATCCCCCAGCATTGCCACAGCATCTCCTCACCACCCTCCAGCACAAACTGGGTGAAGGACACCATGCCCTGGCACTGGGGATATGCCGCTTGGCTCCCTTCTTCCCACCCGAGATCTCTCCCTGTCCCTGAGCAGACGGCACTAAGGATGCCCAAGGTCCGGCACTGGGAACCAGGTAGCATCTCCTGCCATGCAGGCTGGGCTCAGGACTTCCTCCAACAGCCTGGTTGGTGACCTTCCCAGGGCTGCAAGGGTTACCAGGGATGAGGGGAAGGACTGGTTGGCCTCGGGAAATGCTCCTCGCTGCATCAGGGAGTCAGATCTGCTGGTCCAGTTCTTCCAAGGTTAGTTGCTGCTTTCCTATTGAATTCCCTCACTCCGGGACAGAGTTTTGAACAGAACTTAAGTTCCTGATCCCCTCTACCTTTCACTTCTTATACCCATCATCTCACCCCCACAACTGTCTTTCTCCATTTCTTCACCTCTCCCCACCCCAATCCCTTCTTCCCTGCCCAGGCTCCCTTTCCTGGTGCCTGTGCTCTCCTGCTCTCCCTCACAGGGTGGTGGTGGTGCCAGGGATGCTTCACTCCCTCACAGCTAGCAAACACCAGCTGGGACAACCCTGCTGCCTCTGCTGGGCACCATGCCCTTCCCCGAGCCCCTCAGCCTCTGGGCTGATGTCGTGGAGCACCAAGGGAGACACTGGCCTCTTGCCCTGTGTCTGGTGGAGCTGATGCCACTGGAGCCGGAGCAGGTCAATTTGAGCCCCAGAGTTCAGGGGCTGCCTCTTCCCAGCAAGTGTGTGACCACAGCAAGCAGGACGTTGGCTGAGATGGGTTTCAGCTGTAGGCTGCTCCTGCTCTGCTCAAAATCACATCATACACATACATATCACATCATTTGTATCAGAAATGGTGTGACCAGCAGGTCCAGGGAGGTGATTCTCCCTCTGGACTCAGCACTGGTGAGGCCGCTCCTTGAATACTGTATTCAGTTCTGGGCCCCTCACCACAAGAAGGATGTTGAGGCTCTGGAGAGAGTCCGGAGAAGAGCAACGAAGCTGGTGAAGGGTCTGGAGAACAGGCCCTATGAGGAGCGACTGAGAGAGCTGGGGGTGTTTAGGCTAGAGATGAGGAGGGTGAGGGGAGACCTCATTGCTCTCTGCAACTCCCTGAAAGGAGGTTGTGAAGAGGAGGGAGCTGGGCTCTTCTCCCAAGTGACAGGGGACAGGACAAGAGGGAATGGCCTCAAACTCCACCAGGGGAGATTTAGGCTAGAGATTAGGAGGAAGTTTTTCACAGAAAGTGTCATTGGGCACTGTCAGAGGCTGCCCAGGGAGGTGGTTGATTCACCTTCCCTGGAGGTGTTTAAGGGACAGGTGGATGAGGTGCTGAGGGACTTGGTTTAGTGTTTGATAGGAATGGTTGGACTCGATGATCTGCTGGGTCTCTTCCAACCTGGTTGTTCTATGATTCTATGATTATATGATACTCAGCTGGACCTTGGTCCTCAGCCACCGGCCTCTGTGGCTGGGCTGGCAGGGATCAGGGGCTTCAGGGGCTTTGGCTGCAAGACACAAGCAACTTTCCACCTGTGAAAGATCAAGGGAGCAGCTTGGTCCATGGGTCTGCTTTGGCCTTGGCCCACCATTCCATATCCTAAATGAGCCAAGTGTTCTCTTTAGTGGGATACAAACCCTGAAAGGTCTAAGATGTGAGAGAAGAAAGCTAGACTTGGTTTGCAGGGGGGGCACAGGCTGTGTTCCGAGGTGGGGATGCCAGCAGAGCCGGGACACGGGCACCTTGGCCAACATTTTAATCAGTTTGGTTAACTGAAGCATGGATAACATGAACTCCTTCCCCAGAGAACCCCCTGCACTGATCCCAGCTCTGTCTGTCAAGGCCAGGTAGGAGAATCATAGAATCATAGAATCACAGAACAACCAGGTTGGAAGGGACCCATTGGATCTTCTAGTCTAACCATTCCTATCAAACATTAAACCAAGTCCCTCAAGACCTCATCCACCCGTCCCTTAAACACCTCCAGGGAAGGTGAATCAACCACCTCCCTGGGCAGCCTATTCCAATGCCCAATGACCCTCTGTGTGAAGAGCTGCCTCCTAATCTCCAGTCTAAATCTCCCCTGGTGGAGCTTGAGGCCATTCCCTCTTGTCCTGTCCCCTGTCCCTTGGGAGAAGAGCCCAGCTCCCTCCTCTCTACAACCTCCCTTCTGGTAGTTGTAGAAAGTAATGAGGTCTCCCCTCAGCCTCCTCTTCTCCAGGATAAACACCCCCAGCTCTCTCAGCCCTTCCTCATCAGGCCTGTTCTCCAGCCCCTTCACCAGCCTCGTTGCTCTTCTCTGGACTTGCTCCAGAGCCTCAACATCCTTCTTGTGCTGAGGGGCCCACAACTGAACACAGGATTCAAGGAGCGACCTCACCAGTGCTGAGTCCAGAGGGAGAATCACCTCCCTGGCCCTGCTGGTCACACCATTTCTGATACAAGCCAGTATGCCATTGAGAGACGGGAGTTTGGGTCCCTATATGAGAAGGAGTGATGCGGTCGCATCTGGGTCAGGCTCAGAGGACAATCATAGAATCACAGAACAACCAGGTTGGAGGAGACTCATCGGATCATCGAGTCCAACCATTCCTATCAAACACTAACCCATGTCCAATGATGCCTCCTGATGATGGAGCTGAGTGAGGATGAGCAGAAGCAAGTCAGGACTTGGGGTAGGAGCACAGAGGAGGACGAGGTCTTTCCTCAGTGCCCACATTAGCTCAGAGGAGGGAGCCCTTGGTGCATTCCTCGCCTGCCAGGAGGGACTCGGCAGTGGGTACCAGCACCCTCCCACTGGGCTGGAGGCAGCTGAGTGTTTTCCTGTAAGGAGAGGGAGCTATTTTTAGTTTAATTTCATGGCTGTTGCACAATGCTGGGTGTGTCCCGGAGCTGACTGAACACAACAGTAGAGTTCACTGGGGCAAGGTGACACTCTGGTGGCAAGGGAGTGACCTCAGGCAGGCTCTGTCCCCCAGGGAACTGCTGCCCAAGCAGCCTCTCTGGGATGCTGTTCTTTCTTCCCTCCCTCGAACCAAGAGTTCCCAGTCAGCGTGGGTCCCTGGCTGCCCCTCAAACGGGGGCTAGACAACAGCACTGGAGACTCTTTGGGAACCTCACATTTATCTTCTCCAGCCTGGATTCGCAGACAGGTTGACACTGTTTCTCAGGAGATGAGTGTGTGTCTGGGGTTTGTTGACGTCTCCTTGGAGGATCTTTATCAGAGTCAGAGCTTTCTGCTGTAACCCAGGGAGGTTTCTCCCTAAATCCCCTCTCCCAGATGCTTCATTCAACCCTACGAGTTTTAGACACACCTACATAAAAAATCCCCTTCTAAGACTTGCACCTCCCCACCGTGGGGCCCATGGGGACGACCCCCTTAGAAAGGTGTTCAAAATCATGTGATGGAAAAGGGACAAAAGTCAGTAGCACTTCTGAGCCTGCTTTGCAGCACTCCTAATCTCTTCCCCATTTGGAGGCTACTTTAAGCTGCTCCTTTGGAACAGGACAGCTCTGTTGCACCCAAGGGCAGTTACGAAGCCGTTCAGCAACTTCTCCTCTCCCATCCACTGTGTTCATGTCCCCACCAGGGTTCTCCAGATGGTTCAGGAAGGGCGGAGCGGGTTGTGAGGGAGCAACTATCTGATCCCACTAATGGGCTCTCTCAGTGGCTGGAGGGGATGCATGTGCTGAGGTGGGCAGTGGGAGAGGTGGTCATCTGAGGGGACATGGGACTGTCTGTGTGTGGGATCTAGGTGCTGAGGGACATGTGTTAGTGATGGGAATGGTTGGACTCTATGATCCGGTGGGTCTCTTCCAACCTGGTTGTTCTATCATTCTATGATTCTATGAAGAGCATTTTTCCTAGGAGGTGAGAGCACCATAACCTCCAGCAGCCCCACTAGTCTCCACACAGGTCCCCCCCTGCTACTCTGCACTCCCTGCTGTGTGGGTCTGTACTCTGCTGAGCCATCGTGTGACACAGGATCCTCACTAGGACTCTGGGAGATGCCAAAGCCATTCACGTCATGTCCTGCTTTTAGCAGAAAGCATGTGTCTCACCAAACCTTAAGAGTGAGTTTAGATCCAGCATAGCTTGGCTCTTCCAGAGTCCTAACAGCAGGTGAGAGCCCCTTGCACCCAGCATGAAGAGCAGGCTCGCTCAGACTCAATTTCATAGAATCATAGAATCACCAGATTGGAAGAGACCCATCGGATCATCGAGTCCAACCATTCCTATCAAACACTAAACCATGTCCCTCAGGACCTCATCTACCCGTCCCTTAAACACCTCCAGGGAAGGTAAATCAACCACCTCCCTGGGCAGCCTATTCCAGTGCCAAATGACCCTTTCTGTGAAAAACTTCCTCCTAATGTCCAGCCTAAATCTCCCCTGGTTTGGCCTCACCAGTGCTGAGTCCAGAGGGAGAATCACCTCCCTGGCCCTGCTGGTCGCACCGTTTCTTATACAAGCCAGGATGCCATTAGCCTTCTTGGCCACCTGGGCACACTGCTGGCTCATGGTCAGTCGGCTGTCAACCAACACCCCCAGGTCCCTCTCCTCCAGGCAGCTTTCCAGCCAGACTTCTCCCAGTCTGTAGCTCTGCATAGGGTTCACCCCTGCTTTTTCTCCATTGATGAAAATGATCTTCTTGTTAAACCAGTATAAATGTCAGACACCCCCTTGAGGCTTCACCGCTGAGGTTTGATGAGCTCCTCAGAGCTGACTCAAGCTCTCTCTGCCAGAAGCAGAGCTGCCCTGTCTGCCTTGCACATGAAGCGTGCAAGACGTTCCAGACCCTCGCCACCCCTTCCCAGCACCAATACTCCTCACCCCGTGGCAACTTGCACATCCCTGTTGCTGGAGAGACTCGGGGCAGCCAAAGCCCAAACACCCAATGAGGGGATGGAAACAGCTCCCTTTTATTTCCAGCAAACAGTCCAGGCACAGGAGGCAAAGCAATAACCGGGCTGGTAGCCGCCTGTTTGCCCTGCGCTGTTGGTGACCTGTGTGGTTCCTTGAAAGCGGGAAGAGAGCAGGGAGGGGACAGGGTAAACATTGGCAGCTGGTGCAGCCAGAGAGGGATGAGGCTGCTGCTCTGCAGGTTGGGCTGGAGGAAGCAGGTGAAGATCTCCCCCACCACTCTGACCCTTGTCCTGGATGAAGATCATAGAATCAGAATCATGGAATGGTTTGGTCTGGAAGGGACCTTAAAGCCCATCCAGTTCCACCCCTGCCATGGGCAGTGACACCTCCCACTGCATCAGGGGCTCCAAGCCCCATCCAACCTGCCCTTGAACCCCTCCAGGGATGGGGCAGCCACCACTGCTCTGGGCAACCTGGGCCAGGGCCTCCCCACCCTCACAGCAAAACATTTCTTCCTAAAATCTTATCTCAATCTTGCCTCTTTCAGCTGAAAATCATTCTCCCTTGTCCTATTCCTACACTCCTTGATCTAAAACCCCTCCCCAGCTTTCCTGGAGCATCTTTCAGCACTGGAACCTGCTCTAGGGTCTGCACAGAGCTTTCTCTCCCCAACACTGAACAACTGCAACTCTCTCAGCCTGTCCTCATACAGGAGGTGCTCCAACCCTCAGATCATCTCTGTGGCCTCCTCTGGACTCACTCCAACAGCTCCACGTCCTTCCTGTGCTGAGGGCTCCAGAACTGAATGCAGGGCTCCAGGTTGGGTGTCACAAGAGCGGAGCAGAGGGGCAGAATCCCCAACTTCTCCTGCTGGTCTCACTGCTTTGGTGGCTCAAGATACAGTTGGTTTCTGGGCTGTGAGCATCCACTGCCTGCTCATTTGGAGCCTGTCACCCCCGAGCACCCAAAGTCCTTCTCCTCAGGGCTGCCCACAGTCCACTCTCCGCCCAGCTTGGGATTGCCCTGATCCAGGTGTGGGATCTTGCCTGGACAGTTCACACAGCTCCACCTCTCCAGCCTGTCTAGGTCCCTCTGGATGTTGAGATGATTGTCGCGGCCTCCCTCCCATGGCTAGGACAAGCCTGATGTCTGTATTCACCCAGGGTCCTCTGTCTCAAAATTAACTCTCAATGTGCTGGGCTGAGCCTGCCTCACTCAGGGCTTTATGGTGGTGCTTGGAGTTCCCATCAGTGTCTTGATGGTACCATTCCTGCAAGCTCCACCAGGGGAGGTTCAGGCTGAACATTAGGAAAAATTTTTTCACAGAAATGGTCATTGGGCATTGGAACAGGCTGCCCAGGGAGGTGGTTGAGTGCCTACATAAAAAATCCCCTTCTAAGAATTGTACCTCCACACCGTGGGGCCATTGTTGACAGCCCCCCTCAGAAACATGTTAAAATCATGTGATGGAAAAGAGACAAAAGTCAGCAGCACTTCTGAGCCTGCTTTGCAGCACTCCTAATCTCTTCCCCATTTGGAGGCTACTTTAAGCTGCTCCTTTGGAGCAGGACAGCTCTGTTGCACCCAAGGGCAGTTACGAAGCCGTTCAGCAACTGCTCCTCTCCCATCCACTGTGTTCATGCCCCCACCATGGTTCTCCAGATGGTTCAGGAAGGGTAGAGCGGGTTGTGAGGGAGCAACTATCTGATCCCACTGATGGGCTCTCTCAGTGGCTGGAGGGGATGCATGTGCTGAGGTGGGCAGTGGGAGAGGTGGTCATCTGAGGGGACATGGGATTATCTGTGTGTGGGATCGAGGTGCTGAGGAACATGGTTTAGTGTTTGATAGGAATGGTTGGACTCTATGATCCGGTGGGTCTCTTCCAACCTGGTGATTCTATGATTCTGTGATTCTAGGGTGTACAACATTTCAGCCCACAAGTTGGGGCTTTCAGGGTGAAGCCACTGTGATATTTGACCAGCTGTTCCCAGCACAGGGTGGTGCCAGCCAGCTGCACACAGGAGTCGGGAAAGGCTTTGGAGCCCACGGCTTTCCCTCCTTGGAGCTTGGGAAAAGCTTCCTCTGTCCTCAGGAGACCTCATTACTCTCTACAACTACCTGAAAGAAGGTTGTAGAGAGGAGGGAGCTGGCCTCTTCTCCCAAGTGACAGGGGACAGGACAAGAGGGAATGGCCTCAAGCTCCACCAGGGGAGATTTAGGCTAGAGATTAGGAGGAAGTTTTTCCCAGAAAGGGTGATTGGGCATTGGAATAGGCTGCCCAGGGAGGTGGTTGATTCACCTTCCCTGGAGGTGTTTAAGGCACGGGTAGATGAGGTGCTGAGGGACATGGTTTAGAGTTTGACAGGAATGGTTGGACTCGATGATCCGATGGGTCTCTTCCAACCTGGTTGTTCTATGATTCTATGATTCTCTCCATCCACAGCCAGCACTGCTGAGACAAGTCCACAACCATGGCCTTCTTGGCTATCTGCAGGATGCTGGCTCCGCTCCGTCCTGCAAGTTTCCCAGTAGTCACTTGCTTAAAGCATGACATGAACACTCAAATCTATTTTGCAGTGGGGAAGGCAAAATAATTATGGGATTTTCCTCGAGCCAGAGCAGGAGGTAAGTTCCCAGGGCTCCTCACAGGGACTGTGGTGGGGACATCCACCTCTCTACGGATCAGTGCCACAGCATCAGAGCAGCCTTATCCGCACAGGGAAGCGTTGGCAGCTCATGTGAGCAGGGGCTGCATTTCTGCTCAGAGCAGGGCAGTCACGTTGTGTTCAGGGGAGGAACTGAGAACCCAAGGCAAGTTCAGCTGAGGGCAGAAGCAGTATTTTCCTGTGGAACAAAACGAGCAGCAAGAGGCCATTTGAAAAGGCCCTGAGCTTAGCCCCTTCGGTGGACCCCATGAGATGATTTGCCTCTGAGTTCCCATGAGAACTCACAAATATAAAAATGTGAGTGAAACAACAAATTTAATGTAGAAAATAAACCACCTGCAAGTCCCACCTTCTTTTTGGGGGATGTGGTATCTAGTTTCTCCATTTACCCAATAAGAGTCCCTCTGGCTCTGGTAAAAACTTCTGCTTTGAGAAAACCTCATGCTACTCATAGAATCATAGAACAACCAGGTTGGAAGAGACCCATCGGATCATCGAGTCCAACCATTCCTATCAAACACTAAACCATGTCCCTCAGCACCTCATCTACCCGTCCCTTAAACATCTCCAGGGAAGGTGAAACCTTCCCTGCTTCCCAGGTACTCGCTGCTGTATTCCCTGGCGAGCACTGCAGAATTAGAATCATAGAATCATAGAATGGTTTGGGCTGGATGGGACCTTAAAGACCATCTAATTCCAAGCCCTGTGCCATGGGCAGGGACACCTTGCACTGGATCAGGCTGCCCAAGACCCTATAGAACCAGGACTTGAACATCTCCAGGGATTGGGCATCCACAACTTCCCTGGGCAATGTGTTACGATGCATCAGCATGTTCATTGTGAAGAAATTACTCCTTATGTCTAGTATAAATCCCCAGTTTAAAGCCATTCCCCCTTGTCCTAGCACTCCTTGCCTTTGTAAAATGTCCCTGCCCAGCTTTTTTGTACCCCCCACTTTGGGTATGGGAAGGTCCCTAGAAGGTGTCCCTGGAGCCTTCTGTTCTCGAGAGTGAACAACCCCAATCAGAATCATAGAATCATAGAACAACCAGGTTGGAAGGGACCCATCGGATCGTCTAGTCCAACCATTCCTATCAAACACTAAACCATGTCCCTCAATACCTCATCTACCCATCCCTTAAACACCTCCAGGGAAGGGGAATCAACCACCTCCCTGGGCAGCCTATTCCAATGCCCAATGACCCTCTGTGTGAAAAACTTCCTCCTAATCTCCAGCCTAAATCTCCCCTGACTGAGCTTGAGGCCATTCCCTCTCGTCTTGTCCCCTGTCACTTGGGAGAAGAGGCTATCACCCTCCTCTCTACAACCTCCTTTCAGGGAGTTGTAGAGAGCAATGAGGTCTCCTCTCAGCCTCCTCTTCTCTAGGCTGAACACCCCCAGCTCTCTCAGCAGCTCCTCATCAGACCTGTTCTCCAACCCCTGTTCTCTCAGCCTCTGTGTTTGCACGCCCCTGGCTGCACTCAGTGAAAGGTGGAGGGTGAACACTGACTGGGGCTCCAGGTGACTGGAAAATAGTTCTGGGGTTGCTGTAAGGGCAGAGAGCCTGTGCTGAGGGATTTGTATCAGCACTGCCATCCCTGCTCGTATCGGCAGGGCGAGAGGCAGAGTGGGTGACCCCCAGCTGCATCCCACTTGACAGCCAAATCGTTGTGGCTTGGGAAACACTAGTGGAAAATAACCTGGCTTCACAAGGACAGGTGCCAAGTGAGCCACAGTGACAGCCTCTGTCTCTGCTCTGCCCAACCCACTCAAGGTGTAAGAGCGAAGGTCAGGATGATGAGCACTTACTAGGAATATCGTGGTTTGTTTCCTTGGAAAGCTGCGAGGAGTGAGCTGGTACATCCCTGGGTCCCCTGAGGGTTGCTGGGCTTTCACACTGGCACTAGGGTGGTGCAGTGTCACAGCCTTGGTGGGAGGAGGTCTGTGCTGTGTGAACCACAGAATCATAGAATCACCAGATTGGAAAGGACCCACAGGATCATCGAGTAAAACCATTCCCATCAATCACTAAACCATGTCCCTCAGATCCTCATCTACCCATTCCTTAAACACCCCCAGGGAAGGGGAATCAACCACCTCCCTGGGCAGCCTCCTCCAATGCCTCATGACCCTTTCTGGGAAAAATTTTTTCCTAATGTCCAGCCCGAACCTCCCCTGGTGGAGCTTGAGGTCATTCCCTCTCATCCTGTCCCCTGTCCCTTGGGAGAAGAGCCCAGCTCCCTCCTCTCCACAACCTCCTTTCAGGTAGTTGGAGAGAGCAATGAGGTCTCCCCTCAGCCTCCTCTTCTCCAGGATAAACACCCCCAGCTCTCTCAGCCACTCCTCATAGGGCCTGTTCTCCAGCCCCTTCACCAGTTTTGTTGCTTTTCTCTGGACTCGCTCCAGAGCCTCAACATCCTTCTTTCCATGCTGCAGGCAGGGCCTTCAGAGTCCCCCATCCCACCTCACATCCAGACACGGTCTCCTGAGTTGTGTCTCCTGCACCCAGTTTGCCTTATTATCAGAGACCTTGTCCTCCCCACCTTTCCTGCAGGGGCTGGGGATGTGCTGGGGGCACATCAGGGGTTTAGGAACATGGTGGAGGGAACAAGGGGGACTTGCTGGGGGCTGACAATGTGCTGGGATGGCAGAGGCGCTTTGCCTGCCTGTCGTACCCTGAGCCAGAGGTACGTGGGTACTGAGGGAGGGTCCAGACCCCTTGTCTTTACCCACCATGAGCACCCCCATCCCAGGCAGTGCCACTGTCCCTCGCACAGAGGGCTTGGTCCCCATCGTGCCAGTGGGGTGTGGGGCAGCGCGGTGACGTTTGGCAGCTGCCATGGGCGCCCCACCCTGGGTGGGGATGAAGGTCGCTGTGCAGAACGTTGGGCTGGAAAAAATGGGGAAATTCCCTCAGCGCTCACACACAAGTGAGAGCTGGGGACCCGGAGCCCACGACCCCCACAACCGCCCTCCCTTCTCCAACCCCCAGTAGCTCTAGGGATGCTCTGTGCTACCCCTCACCCTACCCCAGGCCACTGTCACAGCTCATTGAGCCCCTGAAATGTGTCCTCCACCCTGGGGATGTCCCGGTCACACCAGCTAGAGCTCACAGACTGCCTGTACACCGGGTGGGCAGTGCCTGAGCCCTGCCAGATAGACACCCGCTCCTGACAGACCCCACTCCAGAGCCAGGGGAGCCTTTGCTGGAGCCACACACTGGCAGTGCCACACCAAGACTGTGGGTGTCCTGTGGAGCTGGTTATCTTGTCAATGTTATGGCCAAGGGAGAAGATTTTGCCTGGGGTCTCAGAAAGTAGGAGCTCCTGGGGGCGCTGGGCAGCTGTCTGTGCTCTGCCATGCAGGACTGGTACCTGTGCCCATTGCAGAGTGCTGGACACCACAGCGCTGGGATTGTGCTGATGCTGGATGGCTAAGTCTGGTCTGGTCTGGGGTGAGGAGGACACCTCTTGAGGTCCAGATCCACACGATCAGCACCAGACGTTCTGGAGGTATCTTCACCCAAGGCTCAGGAGAGGGCAGAATCTCCTAAGCCTTTGCCTGAGCAGCCTTGTTTTCCAGGGCTGTGGTACTGCCAGGGGTGCTTGGAGAAGGATGGACGATGCAGGAAGAGAAAAACCTCTCTACCAAGTCTGTTACCTGCAGTTTGTTACCTGCAGGGGAGGCACCAGACCCTTTGCATCTCGGGATGCCCACATGACAGCCACAAGGACACAGACACAAGTAACCAAGACGGTTTCAAAGTCAAAACTTCTTCAGTCCAACACCTGCAGCGTCAGCAAGGCAAACCACAAGAACAGAGATGAAAACAGGATTCCTGGGGCTGCTGGCACCATCCACCTCAGGTTTCAAGCTCTGCGGCCTGTGGGTCGCAGGCCTCAGAGGTCAGAGGCCTGTAGGTCAGAGGCCAGCGAGAGCAAGGGGTTGTCCTCTCTCCAGTGATGGAGAAAACCCCAGGTTCTCAGGTTCAGGGAGGTGATTCTCCCTCTGTACTCAGCATTGGTGAGGCCACTCCTTGAATACTGTATTCAGTTCTGGGCCCCTCAGCACAAGAAGGATGTTGAGGCTCTGGAGCGAGTCCAGAGAAAAGCAACAAAGCTGGTGAAGGGGCTGGAGAACAGGTCTGATGAGGAGCTGCTGAGTGAGCTGGGGTTGTTTATCCTGGAGAAGAGGAGGCTGAGAGGAGACCTCATTGCTCTCTACAACTCCCTGAGAGGAGGTTGTAGAGAGGAGGGAGCTGGGCTCTTCTCCCAAGTGACAGGGGACAGGACGAGAGGGAATGGCCTCAAGCTCCACCAGGGGAGATTTAGGCTGTACATTAGGAGAAAGTTTTTTACACAGAGGGTCATTGGGCATTGGAATGGGCTGCCCAGGCAGGTGGTTGATTCACCTTCCCTGGAGGTGTTTAAGGGACGGGTAGATGAGGTGCTGAGGGACATGGTTTAGTGTTTGATAGGAATGGTTGGACTCAATGATCCCATGGGTCTCTTCCAACCTGGTTGTTCTATGATTCTATGATTCTCCATTAAGTTTTCCTCACTTTCCTTGTGACTTGTCCCACAGAGTGAGTTGTCCAGCACTGAGAAGCTGATCCTCACAGCCACGAGCCAGCAACCCACAGAGGACTGGAGCTCCCTCAGTGCTGCAATAAGGCAGGAGCCATCATCTTGAGAGATGACCTCCCCTGGATTCGGGTCAGTAGCTCCAGCTTCACACTGAAGCCCGTGGGCCTGAGTCATCAAGGTGACACAATCATAACTTGCTGGTATCTGCCAGGTGTGGCAGCGCAACCGGTGACGTGAGGCCAGGTAGCTCATGAGCACAGGGAGGCGGTGATGCAGCACTAATTTCAACATGGTATCTGTGGCACTTGTGATTGTGGGTGGGGGACATCTTTCTGCTTCTCACAGGTTTGGGCACTTGCCCAGGAGCTGGTAAGACAGACTGTTTGACTGTCAGGTGTCACAAACCTGCCAGGGTTCAGGCTATTGTCACCTGGGAGAAGCTATCAAACTCCAAGGAGCCCTTTCTGGGCTGCGTGGGGCTCATACCTGAGGCAGACTCCCCAGTCCTCTCTCCTTGTCCCTGGCAGCACAGCCACAGGCATGGTCTGCTCCCTGCCAGGTCCTGGTCATCACACTGTGACCTTCCCCACCTGCTCCAGCCATCCAGATCCCTGATCTGGGACACCACATCCCTGGAAGCAGTGGAGAGCTGGGTTTAGGCGGAACATTAGGAAGAAATTTTTCATGGAAAGGGTCACTGGGCACTGGCAGAGGCTGCCCAGGGAGGGGGTTGAGTCACCTTCCTTGGAGGGGTTTAAGGGATGGGTGGACGAGGTGCTGAGGGACATGGGTTAGTGATTGATGGGAATGGTTGGACTCGATGATCCGATGGGTCTCTTCCAACCTGGTTGTTCTATGATTCTATGCTACAAGCACACCCAGGATAGGGAGAGAAAGAGCACTTTAACTCCTACCATTGTTGCGGAGAACTTAGAGAGCAGGTGAAGGTGATTCCTGCTGGCTGCTGGACAGGCAGGGAGAGTACCTTCAGGCTGAAGGGAAATGTGCCACAGGAACGTCCCCCATGGGAATCCCAGACATTAGTGCTGGCAGCTTTAGACCCTTTGGCCTAAAACCGTAGAATCAAAGAATTACTAGATTAGAGAAGACCTTTGAGATCATCAAGTCCAGCTCTACCAGTCCACTACTAAATCATATCCCCGAGAACCTCATCCACCCATCTTCTAAACCTCTCTAGGGATAGTGATTCCACCACCTTCCTGCGCAGCCTCTGCCAGTGCCTGAGAACCCTTTTGGTGAAGACGTTTTTCCTGATGTCCAATCCGAACCTGCCCTGGCGCAACTTGAGGCCATTCCCGCTCGTCCTATCACCTGTCACTTATGCCAGGAGACCAACACCCACCTCGCTACAACCTCCTTTCAGGCAGTTGTAGACAGTGATAAGGTAGTGATAAAAGCAGAGCTGCTGTTTCTTTTCCCTAAACCACGTGACATCTCTACCTCCAAACCACAGCACAGAGTTACACCCCATTGTCCAAGGAATAAGGACATTGGTGTTTTGTGTCACCTAGGCCGAGTTACCACTGCACAGGAGAGCTGCTGGAGGTTCAGGACTGGGCACAATCCCAGGCATTCTTTGTCCTTGATGGTCTCTTGGTCCTCCAAGTGTGCCCCAAGCCTTTTGTCCTAATCACAGCCATGCAGGTGAGCTCAGTAGGCAAGATTAGGTCCTGCCCAGCCTGGCAACTCTCTCCCTCCTTGCTAGGAAACCCAGAAAATAAAACATTTTCTCTGGTCTCATTGTATGAAACAGAATCATATAATCACCAGGTTGGAAGAGACCCACCAGATCATTGAGTCCAACCATTCCTATCAAACACTAAACCAAGTCCCTCAGCACCTCATCCACCCGTCCCTTAAACCCCTCCAGGGAAGGTGAATCAACAAGCTCCCTGGGCAGCCTCTGCCAGTGCCCAATCACCCTTTCTGGGAAAAACTTCCTCCTGATATCCAGCCTGAACCTCCCCTGGTGGAGCTTGAGGCCATTCCCTCTCATCCTGTCCCCTGTCCCTTGGGAGGAGAGCCCAGCAACCTCCTCTCCACAACCTCCTTTCAGGTTGTTGCAAAGAGCAATGAGGTCTCCTCTCAGCCTCCTCTTCTCCAGGTTAAACACCCCCAGGTGGGAGCAAGTCTGGGGCTGCCAGCAGAGAGCAAAGGCAGAGGGGGTGAGAGAGAATGGGCTGCAAATGGTTATGCCCCATGGGAATCACCTGTGGCAAAGATCTGGAGGATTTCCAGCACCTCAGGACCCGATAACCGTTATCTGTGGGGTGCTGAATGAGCCCACAACAAAGAGAGGGAGAAGCAGAGAGCTAGCGCGGAGGAGAGCTAGGGCTGAGCAGAGCCAGCGGGCACAGCCCAGTTGTTCCTGCTCTGCGTGCCAGGGCTCCTGCAAGCTCATGGCTGTAGGTGTAGAAAGCCCACGAAACACGGGGATATCTGCAGTCATCTCTGGGCTCCCGGCAGACTGGCAGGTGAGCTGCCACAGGCAGGTGTTTGAGCCTGCACCGTGCCAGGCTCTGAAGCGGGTGCAGGGGAAGGCTGCCAGGCAGGTGGTAACGGTGCCAGGCGCTGCAAGGGCACTGCTGCCAGAAGAGAGTGGTGTCAACTGGCCAGAGGCTGTGGGAAAAGCTGCATGGGAGGATGCCCTTTCTCTTTATTTGGGGCACCTGGGCCTCCATCTTCACTGGGACAGGGCAGCAGCCAACTGGACCAAATGTGCTGGATTTAGAAATAATGTGTTGAGGAAAGCTATTTAGAGATATTTTTAATAGGATGTTTTCCAAAAGAAGCAAGGAAGGACATTGCTCAAATTACCTTTATAGCCTAGAATTGCCCTTAAAGAGGTCTTAAAAATTCACCCTGTCAAACCAGCCCCCACCTCTTCAACCCAAACTACCAAACCTCACATAAAGGTTTGTCACGGAAAGTGTCATTGGGCCTTGGAATAGGCTGCCCAGGGAGGTGGTTGATTCACCTTCCCTGGAGGTGTTTAAGGCACAGGTGGATGAGGTCCTGAGGGACTTGGTTTAGTGTTTGATGGGAATGGTTGGACTAGAAGATCCGATGGGTCTCTTCCAACCTGCTTGTTCTATGATTCTATGATTCTACAAAGACTTTTTTTTTTGCTAATTTTCTGGGCCCTCGACAAATCCTTGGGTCAGATCTGGTCCTCTTAAATGTGCTACAATTTGTGCAGAGTGGTCTTATGTAGCCTTGTAGTAACATATATGCTCCTATCATAGAGTTATAGAATCATGAGATGGTTTGGGTTGGAAGGGACCTCACAGTCCATCCAGTTCCACTCCTGCCATGGGCAGGGACACCTCCCACTGGATCAGGGGCTCCAAGCCCCATCCAAACTGGCCTTGAATCCCTCCAGGGATGGGGTAGCTACCCCTGCTCTGGACAACCTGGGCCAGGGCCTCCCCACCCTCACAGCAAAACATTTCTTCCTAAAATCTTATCTCAATCTTGCCTCTTTCAGCTGAAAATCATTCTCCCTTGTCCTATTCCTACACTCACAGCAAAATATTTCTGCCTGTGTTCTCATCTTGAACTCCCCTCTATATCCAACAGCAAGACAGCTCAGGTGGGTTTCAATGGATTTCAAACTGAACCCAGAACTGGTGAGTAGAAAGTCAGGATCACAGCGTAGACTGTAAGCAAAGTTACAAGATTGGCTGAAGCATGGATGGGAATATGACCATATGAAAGAACCCCCAAAAAGCACCAAGAATTATGTGAATGTGCTGTATCAATAACCAGTGGTGGAAGTGACCACAGGGAAATGGATAAACACGGAGAAATGCAGAGAAAAAGCTGGAGTCTCATGGAGAGCAATGCAGACGCTCTGCTGGAGTCTCATGGAGAGTAAAGCGAGCAAGGTTTGGTGGTGAAAGATCCTGCAACAACAGCAGCTGATGCCTGTCCAAAACCTACCCAAAAACTAGTTTGGTATTTCCCACTCGAGAGGATGTCATGCAGAGAGAACTTGACTCGGCATCCCCATCAGCCTGAAGACCTGGCCAAACCCCCTGTGCAAACACGTCAGGGTGGGGAAGGCGGTGAGGGCGAGAGAAACCAGCAAGAAGTGTGACAGACTGCGTCAGGTTTGTTTAAAATAGAAATCCCCTGTCACCAAGGTCTGGTATTGGATTTTTTTACATTCTCGGAAGGAAGTCACTGCTTCTCCTATGTCTCTGCTCCAGACTCCACCAGCCCAGTTGGATCAGCCCTGGGTAGGACATCACTACCCTTTGGAGACAATTCCTGCTTTGAGGTACGGTTTCCATCGCAAATGGTTCCTAGCTTTTGAGGACAGGCCTGTCATTTCCGCTGTCCAACATAGTTTTGAGCCTAAGAATCATAGAATCATAGAATCATAGAATCACCAGGTTGAAAGAGACCCATCGGATCACTGAGTCCAACTAAGATGCTTTTCTCTGCCCATCTCACCTCCTCTGCCTTTGGTCCCTAACCCAAACATGCCTTTGGGCATCTCTTCTGAAGAGCTTTGTTTAAATGGTTCTCTATTTGCTGAAATGAATTTTCTCTTTTTCCTATCAAAATCTTCTCGCTTTTCTTCCTTTCCTTTGTACAAAGATGCTGAAGTTTTCTGCTCTCAACCTGGAGGGTGGATGGACCATTTGACACCTACTTGCCTTTTCCCCACTTCAAAATTAAAAAGTGACAAAGAGGCTGAGCCAAGTCTGAGCCCATGATGACAGTCTTCTCCCTCCCCCTTTCTCCAGTCTCAGACACCTTTCTGACCTTGGGTCACAGAGTTCTGACAACCTGCCATGCCAGGGGGAGGAGCTGAGTCTCAATTGCTGGGCAGGTGTAGGATGTATTTGCAAACCCATGAGTTATCTTGTAAGAATGCTGTTGCTGCCATGGGGTGGCAGGAGAAGGACAACAACCTGACCTAGGTGCCTAGGAAGCCCAGAGTCTGTGGGTGAGGTCTTTTCCTGCAGGTGACCTGGTCACAAGCCCACATGCCTATGCCTGCACCTCGCTGTGAGCACATCCCCCACCGCTGCTGGGGCAGTGGTACCCTTATCATGGAATCATAGAATCATAGAATCACCAGGTTCGAAGAGACCCACTGGATCATCGAGTCCAACCATTCCTATCAAACACTAAACCATGTCCCTCAGCACCTCATCCACCCGTCCCTTAAACCCCTCCAAGGAAGGTGAATCAACCACCTCCCTGGGAAGCCTGTTCCAATGCCCAATGACCCTTTCTAGGAAAAACTTTTTCCTAATGTCCAGCCTGACCCTCCCCTGGTGGAGCTTGAGGCCATTCCTTCTCATCCTGTCCCCTGTCACTTGGGAGAAGAGCCCAGCTCCCTCCTCTCCACAACCTCCTTTCAGGGAGTTGTAGAGAGCAATGAGGTCTCCCCTCAGCCTCCTCTTCTCCAGGCGAAACACCCTCAGCTCTCTCAGCCCTTCCTCATCAGACCTCTTCTCCAGCCCCTTCACCAGCTTCGTTGCTCTTCTCTGGACTCACTCCAGAGCCTCAACATCCTTCTTGTGCTGAGGGGCCCACAACTGAACACAGGATTCAAGGTTTGATCTCACCAGGGCTGAGTCCAGAGGGAGAAGAACCGCCCTGGACCTGCTGGTCACACTGTTTCTGATACAAGCCAGGATGCCATTGGCCTTCTTGGGCACCTTAGTGCAACCCCTTTTCCTGTCAACCACAGGTCCCGGCACTGGGGATGACGCAGCACGTTTGTTCTTCTGGGTGAGCCTGTACAGCTGCAGATGTGTTGGGTTTCAGCACAGTTTGGATATTTGGCAGCGCTAATCCTCCCTCAGACAGTATTCTCTTCTTGCAGTGTTGGACATAGGATAAGGAGGGCAATCCTGGGCTCTAGGATGCAGAAGCGATACTGCCTGCCAAGGAGAAAACAGCAGAGATGCTTGCACTGCCCTCAGGAGACTCCTGCTCTGTGCATCCCCATATGTCTGGGCAGGTTTGAGCATGACACGGCACCAGCCATCACCTTCTGCAGCACTGTGGAACCCCTTTGCAGCTCTTCAAGAGCTCACAAGGGCCTTTGTAGGATCCAAGCTCATCTTCTAAGAGTATGTTCCTAGCAGCTGCTGGAAGCATCATCATCAGCCTGGCCGGTACATCTTCAGATCCTCGACCTCAAGCGACTCTGCTGGGAGAATGAATCTCAGTTCCAGGGGCAGTTCCAGGAATGGTTATAAATTGGACTAGACATAAGGAGGAAATTCTTCATGGAACAGGCTGCCTAGGGAAGTTGTGGCTGCCCCATTCCTGGAAGTGTTCAAGGTCAGGTCGGATGGGACTTTGAGCAGCCTGGCATAGTGGGAGGTGTCTCTGCCCATGCAGGCGGTAGGAGTTAGATGATCTTTAAGATCCCTTCCAAGACAAACCGTTCAATGAATACCCAGCTGAGTCACCAGGCAGTGTCGCTGAGACTGAACACACACCAATACCACTGGCCTCTCAACCCTCACAGCTCAGGTGTGGACAGCCTTAGGAAAGCCCTCCAAGACCATACCAATGGGGCTTGGGCAGCGGGGATGAGACAGAAGGGATGTTATCCTGGGTATTGTTCTCCTGATATATGTTCTGGATATTGTCCTGGATATTGTTTTCCTGATATATGTTCTCCTGGAGGTGTTTAAGGGACGGGTGGATGAGGTCCTGAGGGACATGGTTTAGTGTTTGATAGGAATGGTTGGACTCCATGATCCAGTGGGTCTCTTCCAACCTGGTGATTTTATGATTCTCTGATTCTCTGATATTCTCCAGATTGCCAAGAAGCCAGGGGCTCCTGCTTCCACTGCAGCAGTATGAGGTCCCCGGGCCAGGCACACCATTCAGCGTTAATATAATAAAATTCCTCAGTGAAGAGGATTTTTATTTTAAGCCAAACTGACTCAATCTCTCACACTACCTCTCTCCCAATCTCACTCATCGCCACTCTCGACTACACAAGGGTCTGATCAGGATATCAATGTGCAGTACCAGGTATAAAGGATGCTGGCAGTTGGGTCTGCATTGTATCCCATGAGCCTCTCTTTACTGGCTCCAGCAAACTGATGAGGAGAGGTCTTTTGCACCCTTTAAGTATCAACCATTCTCATGGCAGCAACTTCAGCCTTTGATCCTTGCTTACTTTGCCCTCCAATAGCTTCAGGCAGGATTGTTGCCTTTTGTCTGGGTTTCCTTGTTGTGGGTGTCTTTACAGGTGCCATCACGGGGTTGGGGGAGGAGGAAGACACAGGGGATATGCTTGTATCTTGTTGCCATCCTCCTGCTATCAAAGCACAAGACTCCTGCTGGTGAGTCATCTGCACCCAGGCTTTATCAAAGTGCAGCCACCTGGGCTGGTGCAAACACCAGATTCCTCAGCACCTGCCTGACTGTTGATTGTGCCCCCGGTTATCAATGCAGCCAGTCTCATAATTTCCTCTTTAGGGTTTCTTCTAGGGCTTCCACACTCAATCATTCCCATGTGTACTTTCATAGAATCATAGAATAACCAGGTTGGAAGAGACCCATTGGATCATCGAGTCCAACCATTCCCATCAATCACTAAACCATGTCCCTCAGCAACTCATCCACCCGTTCCTTAAACACCTCCAGGGAAGGGGAATCAACCTCCTTCCTGGGCAGCCTCTACCACTGCCCAATGACCATTTCTGTGAAAATTTTTCCTAATGTCCAGTCTAAACCTCCCCTGGTGGAGCTTGAGGCCATTCCCTCTTGTCCCTGTCCCTTGGGAGAAGAGCCCAGCTCCCTCCTCTCTACAACCTCCTTTCAGGGAGTTGGAGAGAGCAATGAGATCTCCCCTCAGCCTCCTCTTCTCCAGCCTCAACACCCCCAGCTCTCTCAGCCGTTCCTCATTAGGCCTGTTCTCCAGCTCCTTCACCAGCTTCGTTGCTCTTCTCTGGACTCACTCCAGAGCCTCAACATCCTTCTTGTGCTGAGGGGCCCACAACTGAACACAGGATTCAAGGTTTGATCTCACCAGTGCCGAGTCCAGAGGGAGAAGAACCTCCCTGGACCTACTGGTCACACCATTTCTGATCCAAGCCAAGATGCCATTGGCCTTCTTGGCCACCTGGGCCACTGCTGGCTCATGGTCAGTCGCTGTCACCAACACCCCCAGGTCCTTCTCCTCCAGGCAGCTTTCTAGACAGACTTCTCCTAGTCTGTAGCATTTCCTCTCAGTTTTAGTACATCTGTTACATTGCTCTACAAGCAGGACAGCAAACCTAGTCCAAAATGCTGTTGTGATGACCGTTCTTGGCCAGGAAAATCAAGAGCAATGGTTATGTACAAAAAACAGGAACACTATTAAACTGAAGAAAGCAAGAAAATTAGGAAATTAAGACATAAAAAAAACGCAACCAAAAGACTAAAATGTTGCATGTTATGTGACTATGATAGTGGAGAGACTGAGCGAATCTCTCCAAAGAGATGCTGGCACTACTATGGCAAATGGTTTCAAAAAGCAATTCTTGGGGCCTGTTGGAAGTAAAGTGATATCTTTGAATGAGGGAAAGCTATGTCCATACAAGGCAAATCCCAAAGCAGGTAAACCTGGGCAAGTGTAATGTAAAACCACTGGAAGGCAAGACAATTATTTTTTTTTTTTTTGAGGAACAACTTACAAAAGGCACAACAATGAACTCCCAAACAGGAGGGATTGCTTTAAGTACACAAAAGCTGGTTGCCTGCCAAAGAGGTTGGAGTAAAGAAGTAATGGAGGACAACGGGAGCACTCATGGAAGATAAACTCTAAAGAAAAAGGTGTTTAATCTCCGGTATTGTTGTTCCCTGCAGAGATACCCAAGAGCTTCCAGATCTGGAGTCCTTCACAGAGAAGTTAGATGAGATCCCAGGTTGTTCAGCCTGGAGAAGAAAAGGCTGCAGGGAGACCTTAGAGCAGGTTCCAGTATTGAAAGATGCTCCAGGAAAGCTGGGGAAGGGCTCTTCATCAGAGAGGGAAAGGATAGGGTGAGGGGAACAGTTTTCAGCTGAAGGAGGGGAGATTGAGATGAGATTTTAGGAAGAAATGTTTTGCTGTGAGGGTGAGGAGGCCCTGGCCCAGGTTGCCCAGAACAGTGGTGGCTGCCCCATCCCTGGAGGGGTTCAAGGGCAGGTTGGATGAGGCTTGGAACCCCTGATCCAGTGGGAGGTGTCCCTGTCCAGGGCAGAGGTTGGAACTGGATGGGCTTTGAGGTTCCTTCTCCCCCAAACCATTCTGTGGTTCTATAATTCTATGAAAGGAGGATTCCGGTGGAAGAATATTTCAGAATACGTTAGTTTACATGGATGGAGAGAAAAAAACACCAGGACCTTCAGCTGGGGAAATGTCTTCACACAAAGTCTTGGGGAACTCAGTGGTGGTGCTTCTGAGTAGCAGGGAATCCACAGCATGTGGTTTAGTGCTGTGTTGTGGGAAGAGTCAGAGTGATGTTTTCAGTGAAATGCTCTCTGAAGACTGAGGTCACCAGCTGAGTTGGGGATCCTTTTGGGAGTTGGTGCTGCTGATGGCATTAAAAGCTACAGAAAGCCCTTATGGGGACAAACAATAGGCAGTTAGGTCAGTGCTTGTCTGATAATGTCAGAGACAGAGCTTCTCAGGAAACTCCCTGTGCAGATATGATGGAGTAGGAAAGGACCGTTCTGTTTTCATGTGTTTTCACTCCCTAGTGCCACAAAGGGAGATTCAACAGCAAGGAGAGAAGGAACATGATGTCTCATACCCATTTCCCTTGACTTTGCTCAGTGTCTCTGCCCACCCATACACTTTATGACCTGCTCCAGGTTCTCCTGCACAGGTGGAGCCGCTTTCTTCCACTGTCCTCCTAAGGAATCAGAGACATTGTTTAAAGCTTTCAGGGCTGCAGCCAGGAAGAGATTTCTACCTGTACTGGTTTGTCTTCGCAGGGTCTGGGGCTTGTGCTGGGATCACAGAGCAGAGTGGAAATCATAGAATCATAGAAGAACCAGGTTGGAAGGGACCCATCGGATCATAGAGTCCAACCATTCCTATCAAACACTAACCCATGTCCCTCAGCACCTCATCTACCCATCCCTTAAACACCTCCAGGGAAGGTGAATCAACTCCCTCCCTGGGCAGCCTATTCCAATGCCCAATGAATCTTTCTGTGAAAAACCTCCTCCTAATCTCTAGCCTAAATCTCCCCTGGTGGAGCTTGAGGCCATTCCCTCTTGTCCTGTCCCTTGGGAGAAAAGCCCAGCTCCCTCCTCTCCACAACCTCCTTTCAGGGAGTTGCAGAGAGCAATGAGGTCTCCTCTCAGCCTCCTCTTCTCCAGGATAAACACCCCCAGCTCTCTCAGCCCTTCCTCATCAGGCCTCTTCTCCAGCCCCTTCACCAGCTTCATTACTCTTCTCTGGACTCTCTCCAGAGCCTCAACATCCTTCTTGTGCTGAAGGGCCCACAACTGAACACAGGATTCAAGGACTAGCCTCACCAGTGCTGAGTACAGAGGGAGTAGGACCTCTCTGACCCTGCTGGTCACACCATTTCTGATCCAAGCCAGGATACCATTGGCCTTCTTGGCCACCTGGGCACACTGCTGGCTCATGTTCAGTCGGCTGTTGATCAACACCGTCAGGTCCCTCTCCTCCTGGCAGTTTTCCAATCAGTCTTCTCTCAGTTTGTAGCTCTGCATAGGGTTGTTGTGCCCCAAGTGCAGGACGCGGCATTTAGCCATGTTAAGTCTCCTGCCATTAGACTCAGCCCAGTGGTCCAGCAAGACAGGGAGATGATGCTTAGAACCTGACGAAGGCCCTAGTTTGACATTCCCAGCAGATGGTGATCCCCAGGGAGGAAGCAGGGACATCCTCAGCATCCAGAAGGTGTAACACTGGCTCCCATGCCAGGGATGCTCATGCCTAGGTTTGAACCCATGGGGTGAGCCAAGGGAAGATTCTGCCCTCTCCCCAGGAGCTGAGCACGCAGGAGAGGCACTGCCCCATGCACTACCAGCCAAGTGTGAGGGACAGGGCAGCCCCAGTGGTGGCATCACCACCCCACAAGCAGGGGCTGGGGCTAGGCAGGCAGTGGAGGCAGGAGCCTCCCAGCCGCCCATGGGTCGGGGGTCCCTGCGGGGCAGAGCAGGGAGCTGGAGTGCTGGGCACAGCCATGACACCAAGTGCTGTCCCAGGGTGCAGTGATGTGGCAAGCAAGAATCCAGTTGTGAAAACCAAGGAGCTTTAAGGAGAGACCCAAGCAGCCAATCAGACAACCACTCTCACCAATAAACCCTCAGGAGAGACCCACATGGCCAGTCAGAGGCTGCTTGTTCCTGCCGCACCTGCAGGAGTGGCAGCCGTGCCCTGATTGGCCCAGGGAGTCACTTTGTTCTGCTCTGGAGTTGTCAGAAGTAGCAGCTAATGAAGGGTTACTCTGGGATCAGAACATCCCGTTGCTGGAAAACAATGACATCAGAACACTTCAAACTGAAAAGGTTGGCCTGAGACATACCTGGAGCCTAGAGCTGTCTGGACACCTCCTCCCCGAACCCAAACGTGGCTCTGATGGCCCTGGACACCTTCTCACACATGCCTCCCTCCAGACACCTACAAGGTTCCCAGAGCAGAGGGCAGAATGGCCTCAAGCTCCGCCAGGGGGGATTTAGGCTAGAGATTAGGAGGAAGTTTTTCACAGAAAGGGTCATTGGGCATTGGAATAGGCTGCCCAGGGAGGTGGTTAATTCACCTTCCCTGGAGGTGTTTAAGGCACGGGTGGATGAGGTCCTGAGGGACATGGTTTAGTGTTTGATAGGAATTGTTGGACTCGATGATCCGATGGGTCTCTTCCAACCTGGTTGTTCTATGATTCCATGATTCTATGATTCAGAGGGAGGCTGAGATCGGAGACATCTCTGCAGATCACCCAATACAATGTGCCTGCTCAGACCAGGTTAGCTAGATGAAGTTGCCCAGATGATCATAGGATCATAGAATCATTTGGCTTGGAAGGAACCCCAAAGCCCATCTACTTCCACTGCTCCTGCCATGGGCAGGGACACCTCCCACTGGATCAGGGGCTCCAAGCCCCATCCAACCTGCCCTTGAACCCCTCCAGGGATGGGGCAGCCACCACTGCTCTGGGCAACCTGGGCCAGGGCCTCCCCACCCTCACAGGAAATTATTTCTTCCTAAAACCTCATCTCAGTTTCTCCTTTTTCAGCTGAAAACCATTCCACTTACCCTATCCCTGCACACCCTGATCAGTAGTTCCTCCTCAGATTTCCATAACTCCTTCCAGGGTTTTCTTCAGTTGTGAGCGTGGGTAGCTTTGTGCCGTGTAGTGCCATCAGCTACCTCATAGATTCATAGAACAACCAGGTTGGAAGAGACCCATCAGATCATAGAGTCCAAAAATATCAAAGCAGGTAAGTCTCTGTCTGCACCAGGGATGGGTGGAGGCTGCTCGTGCACCCCCATGTAAAGTTGTCTCACGTGGATGCAAGATGATGCAGCACACACTGCCCCCTCCTATATGTCATGGGCTGCCAGGACATCCTGGGAAGATCTCCATGTGGAAACACTCCTGCCATTGTGTGGCAAAGCGCTCGATCACCCACCATCAGAGCTTGAAGAATCATAGAATCATAGAATCATAGAACAACCAGGTTGGAAGGTACCCATCAGATCTTCTAGTCCAACTATTCCTATCCAACAGTAAACCATGCTCATCCACACGTCCCTTAAACACCTCCAGGGAAGGTGACTCAACCACCTCCCTGGGCAGCCTATTCCAATGCCCAATGACCCTTTCTGGGAAAAACTTCCTCCTAATCTCTCTCCAGCCTAAATCTCCCCTGGCGGAGCTTGAGGCCATTCCCTCTTGTCCTGTCCCCTGTCACTTGGGAGAAGAGCCCAGCTCCCTCCTCTCCACAACCTCCCTTCAGGTAGTTGTAGAGAGTAATGAGGTCTCCTCTCAGCCTCCTCTTCTCCAGGATAAACCCCCCCCAGCTCTCTCAGCCGCTCCTCATAGGTTCTGTTCTCCAATCCCTTCACCAGCCTTGTCGCTCTTCCCTGGACTTGCTCCAGAGCAAGAAGAGGTGTAGGACAGGTCAAAGGTGTCACTGGTAGGGATGTCCCAAGTGCCCCAAGCCACAGTGAGACTGTAAGTGAGGAGCAGTCATCTACAGCAAAGGGTTGTTGGTGGTGCAGGCTTGGCTGCTGACTCATGGGCTGAGAGAGGGCAGATCCCTGTACTGCTCACTGTGCTGTGAAACTGCAGAAATTCCTCCTGGCTCCAGGGTTGGCAGGTCTAACAGGTCAGTGTGCAAAGGGAGCTGGTACAGAGAGAAGGAGCAGCGTTGCAGGGATGAGGGGGCTCTGCCACTAAGGGACCCTATCTGGGGCTCATGAATAGGGAAACAGGATCAGCTAAGGACCTGCCTTTGTTACTGATTTACAGGCATGGGTGGCCCCTGGGAGTGCCTTGCGGTGCCTCTATGGACACCCCTTGGCCTCAGTGATGGGGGTGAGAGTTTCATATCTTACAGGATCCAGGAACCTGTCAGGTCCTGCTGCAGAGGGGAGGCTGCAGGTGAGCAGGAGCTGAGGGAAAGACATTGTAGGCTGGTTCTGGGGGAGGAAGGGGCAGCGGGATGGACTGGGTGCACGTTTGGGAGCCCATCCCCGAGAAGCAGCTGATGCAAAACCTGCCATGCCCAGGAGTGCACACGCCCTGCAGGCAGATATTGCTGGCATGGGGTGGGGGAAGACATTTCTCTTTCACGTGTGGGCCCTGCCCTCTGATGTTCCTGCTGTGGAGCTGGAGCAACGGAACAGCCTGGGTGAATGCCCAGGGCAACGGCAGGGAGGAGCGGATGCCTGGCAGGAGCCCAGAGGGCAGGGAGGGTGGTTGAGTCCTCCCTAGGCAGCCAGGGCCAGTATCAAGAGCGATGCCCAACCATAGAATCATAGAACAACCAGGTTGGAAGGGACCCATCGGATCTTCTAGTCCAACCATTCCTATCAAACACTAAACCATGTCCCTCAGCACCTCATCCACCCTCCCCTTAAACACTTCCAGGGAAGGGGAATCAATCACCTCCCTGGGCAGCCTATTCCAATGCACAATGACCCTCTGTGTGAAAAACTTCCTCCTAATCTCCAGCCTAAATCTCCCCTGGCAGAGCTTGAGGCCATTCCCTCTCGTCCTGTCCCCTGTCACTTGGGAGAAGAGCCCAGCTCCCTCCTCTCTACAACCTCCTTTCAGGGAGTTATAGAGAGTAATGAGGTCTCCTCTCAACCTCCTCTTCTCCAGGCTAAACACCCCCAGCTCTCTCAGATGCTCTTCATAGGGCCTGTTCTCCAGCCCCTTCACCAGCTTCGTTGCTCAATGACAACCATGACACTGCACAGCTACCTCTCGTCCCCAGTCCTCGTAGTCTCATGATGGTGGAGGAGCCAGGGCTCCAGTAGCAGTGAGTGTTGCCCAACCTGTCCCCTACCACCCTTCCTGCCAGGCTGAGGACACCAGGTTCTGCCTCCTGCCAGCCTGCAGCAAGTTCAAAAACCCAGCAATAAATACATTGGGGAGATGTAAGAACACAGGCCCCTTCAGTTGGTGCTGGGAAGTGACATGAATAGGAATGGTTGAATTTGATGGGAATGGTTGGACTCGATGGTCTGGTGGGTCTCTTCCAACCTGGTGATTCTATGATTCTATGAGTATGGATGGACTCGATGATTCAATGGGTTGGAAAAACCTGGTGATTCTATGATTCTATGAATCACATGATGGAAACCAGCTAGCACAGAGGCCAGTTGGAGATGAAACCTGCTTGTGATTTTCTCCGTAGGGTCCACCCTTGCGCAGAGCCAAAGTGGGTTAACTGGAAACTGCATTTTGAGGATAACATGGTTGGATTCGATGATCCGATGGGTCTCTTCCAACCTGGTTGTTCTATGATTCTATGATAACTGCTGAAAACTGTTAATTCACTCAATGTGACAAAAGGTCCTGGCTAGTCAGACTTGAGCAAGTTTCAGCAGATGATAGCATCACTCTGCCATGTCCGTATCTCGCATGGTGGGAGTCAACATGGACCTGTTGCAAGCATCTGAGATCTCCACTGATGGCCCCAGGGACTCTTCTCAGGGGATCCCCATCTGCCAGGTGCTCCTGCCCATGGTGACAGCAGGCAGCCCCAGATGCAGTGAGTTGCAGGAGCACTGGTGAACCTCCGTGCTGAGTGTTCATCCCCAGCTCTGCTGTCACAGCAAAGTCACATTCACCTGCAGTAGAAAGCAGGAAGATGGGCCACCATGTGACATTCTCCTTTCCAGCTCAATGGGGAAAGAAATCTTCTGACCAGCGTTTCTTATCTCAAACTCCACAAGAAACTGAAATGAAATAAAACATTCTTGAGATATACTGTTCTTAGCTTTCCTCTAGGGAAATTTTTCAAAACCATGGAATCATAGAATCACCAGGTTGGAAAAGACCCATTGGATCATTAAGTCCAGCCACTCCTATCAATCACTAAACCATGTCCCTCAGCACCTTGCCCACCCGTCCCTTAAACCCCTCCGGGGAAGGTGAATCAACCCCCTCCCTGGGGGAGCTTGTTCCAATGCCCAATGACCCTTTCTGTGAAAACTTCTTTAATGTTCAGCCTAAACTTCCCCTGGCAGAGCTTGAGGCCATTCCCTCTCGTCCTGTCCTCTGTCACTTGGGAGAAGAGTCCAGCAAACAACCCATTTTGCTCTAGAACCATCTATTAAAGGGGACCTGCCCCTCACTTTCTGGGTCCTGCCTATCTGGAAGGCATAACCCAGCAGCTGGCAGAAGGGGCTGGGTGGTTGGGCCAGCAGTTTGCTAAAGGTGTAAGGAAAGCAGGGAAATTTCACAGAAAGGGTCACTGGGCGCTCAAATAGGCTGCCCAGGGAGGTGGCTTATTCACCTTCCCTGGAGGTGTTTAAGGCACAGGTAGACAACATGCCGAGGGACATGGTTTAGTGTTTGATAGGAATGGTTGGACTCAATGATCTGGTGGGTCTCTTCCAACTTGTTTATTCTATGATTCTATGAAATTCTGCCTCTCCCTGTCATGCCACCATGTGGGTATAAATACCCTGTTGGGACACCACCTTCCCGTGGGCCAGGGTCACATTTCAGTGCACCAGGCAGTTTTCAGTTGCCCTGGGAGCACGGTCCAGGACCTAGGTGTGGTTCCTCTCCCCTTGAGCAGAGGCTGTGCCAGCAGCAGCGCTGGAGCAGAGAGGTGGCTGGAGGCTCCTCGATGGGCTCCCCACCATGAGCAAAGAACAATATATCTCCACGATGTTTGATTTCATTTCAGTTTCTTGTGGAGTTTGAGATAGGAAACGCTGGTCAGAAGATTTCTTTCCCCATTGAGCTGTAAAGGAGAATGGTCCCTCCTTTGCCCTGCTGAGCCTGGTGAACAGGTTCAGGACTGAGGAGGCTGGGCTGCTCGTCCTGGAAGGCACCGACCGTTCAGGTCCTGGTAAACACATTGCGAAAGGCTGGGTTTGGCAGAGCCCATGCTTCCCCACCTCATCGCAGCTGAGTCATCATGCTCTAGACTGCTCCTTCTGCTGCCCCACTCTGCCACCCTGCCCTCTCCTCTGCACCACAGCACCCGTGAGAGCCCAGAGCTGCCCAGTGCCGGGTCCTGGGTCCTCCACAGATGGGAGCAAGTCACAACGACTGCCCTGCCTCATTTTCCCCATCTATGGTGGAAGGTCTCCTGGGTTGGAGGCAGCTGACTCAGTTTACCAGCAGCCTGTGAGACGGCAGACACGTCAGATGTGTCCCAAGCAGGGTTGAGAACATCATGCTCTACACTGCTGTGGGGAGGACAATGTCCCAGAGGGGGCTCAGAGTTGGGGACAATTTCTTCACCTTACGAAGGCTTGGCAGTCCACTCCTCCCAGGTACCTCCCAGGTGTGTGCCCAGGGCCAGTTGAAACTGCTGGGAGGCTGAAATGCCTTTTACTGGAGCCCAGAGCGAATGCAGCTCACAAAACCAAGCACAGAAAGAAAGAAAAGCAGGTATTCTACCTCCTATGCCTGGAGAGTTTGGCTTTGCTTCACTGACCTGGCAGGTGCAGTCTCCCTGGCAAAGTGACCCCCGAGGTCATCTCTACACCTTTCACCTCCTCCAAGGAGAGCCAGCTGTGCCAAGGTCACTCAAGGGAGGGCTTCAGCTCCTCTCCGTTTGCTCTGAAGTGACGTAGTTCCCTGGCACGGAAACAAGGCACCATGGTAGGATGCCAAGATGGTGCTGCCACCCATCTGGTACAACAGGGTACAAGGCACAGGGCACTGGGCTAGCTGTGAGCACTTAGAATCATAGAATCATAGAATCATAGAACAACCAGGTTGGAAGAGACCCACCTGATCATCAGGTCCAACCATTCCTATCAAACACTAAACCATGTCCCTCAGGACCTCATCTACCCGTCCCTTAAACGCCTCCAGGGAAGGTGAATTAACCACCTCCCTGGGCAGCCTGTTCCAATGCCCAACGACCCTCTGTGTGAAAAACTTCCTCCTAATCTCCAGCCTGAACCTCCCCTGGTAGAGCTTGAGGCCATTCCCTCTCGTCCTGTCCCCTGTCCCTTGGGAGAAGAGCACAGCTCCCTCCTCTCCACAACCTCCTTTCAGGTAGTTGTAGAGAGTAATGAGGTCTCTTCTCAGCCTCCTCTTCTCCAGGATAAACACCCCCAGCTCTCTCAGCCCTTCCTTATAGGGCCTGTTCTCCAGCCCCTTCACCAACTTCATTGCTCTTCTCTGGACTCGCTCCAGAGTCTCAACATCCTTCTTGTGGTGAGGGGCCCACAACTCAACACAGGATTCGAGGTTTGGTCTCACCAGTGCTGAGTCCAGAGGGAGAAGAACCTCCCTGGACCTGCTGGTCACACCATTTCTGATCCAAGCCAGGATGCCATTGGTCTTCTTGGCCACCTGGGCACACTGCTGGCTCATGTTCAGTCAGCTGTTGACCAACAACACTTGGGAAGTGCTCGCACATCAGTCCGACCCAGTCTGGGCTTCTCCATGAGCCCAGCAGTGTCTCTGCTCCCCAGGATCTCTGGGCAGGAACAGAGGCAGGGTCTGGGGGTGTCCAGGTTGTTCCCGTCTCAGCCTGGTGGCTGCTGAGCTGGTGCCAGGGCTCAGCTCCACCTGTTGTGCAACTTCTAAGCCAGCACCCCAGGCACAACACGATGCAGGCTGCCAGTCCAGGGATCATGAGGAAAGGTGTGAGCAGCCTCAAAGGTAGCAGCAGGGCTCAGCTCTTGGCGCATTCTCCCACACAGAAGCTCATGGCATATTTGGGGAGAAGGGCTGGCAGGAGCCACCAACTCACCCCAGTGTGCCCAGAGTGGATTCAGGCACAGCTCACGAGCTTGAAGAGGAAGAGATGATGGGCAGACTTCGCTCCTGGGGCTGCCAAGTGGTTCTGTCTCAGGCAAGTAAACCCCACAGCCATGCCCTCCTCCGCTTTACTTGTTTGCTTGCACTGGGATCTCCACATGTGTTGTATAGTGCACATCAGGCCAGCTGTGGTGAGCAGCCACGTTCTGCGCACACCAGTGTTTATCACCCTGGCATTCCACCTGCTGCTTTTCTCAGTGTGGGGCTGCCCTGCGGCTGTGAGCAGCCCTGCTAGCGTATGTCACGGTGTCTGAGCCTGAGCAAGATACCTGTCATCTTGGAAACCTGCTCCAAACTGGGTGATCGGTGCTGGAAGGTGCCCTGGAGCAGGCTTCCTTCATCAGCCAAAAGATCTAAATCTGGTCTCAACACCGAGCTGAGGTTTCCTTAAACTGTTCTCACTCAGGAGCTGGCAATACTGGAACAGTAATAACATCTGGGGAGATAGAACCACAGCAAAGATGCCAGAGCCTCCTTTGCTCCTGGTGCTTGGAACTCCCTTCCTGACACTCCCTGCTCATCTCCGTTTCCATGCCCCTAGGACTTAGCAATGCAGCATTGCTGTCACTCCGAGCTGCACCCCGAGCTTGCCTTCAGGGACCAGCACCAGCCCTGCCCCCTGTGCACTTGCCACAAGGCACCTGCAAAATAACGATCAGCTCGACGGTGCCAGTGGTGAGGAGCTGCACTCAGGATGGTGATTCTATGATTCTATGAAATTCTAAAGAACCACGTATCTGGGTTACAGTGGAGCATCAACAGCCGCCTTCCCCTCTGTGCAGTGAACATCGAAAATTGGATTACAACAGTATACAAAAAACATTGTATTTTAGGCTGGAGGAGGGTTTTTCATTTCAGCTGCCTCTTTGCAGAGATTCAGATTTTTCTCACAAAATGACTGAGGCTGAAGGCTCTTCTCTGGACTCACTCCAGAGCCTCAACATCCTTCTCGTGGTGAGGGGCCAGAACTGAACACAGGATTCAAGGAGCAGTCTCATTAGTGTATTCTACCAGTACAGGAAAGGGTTAGCGTTCCTGGTGATGCCTGTATCCAGGTATGTGAGGCATGTGCTGGTACAAACACACTGGGCTGGCAAGGGAGAGCCTCTCCTTGACTCCTGCTGAGTCGCCTGGAGATCCCTCTGCCAGACCAGGGTGCAGAAACGGAGTGGGGCAGGGGGTGGAGATGGGCCCCTACATCCCCCTGCTGATGACAACAGCTTTGTGAGGTCAGGCAGAGAGGTTGGCTGGTGGCCCTCAGTGGTGTTCTGCTTCATGGGGAATTTACCTGGCAAATGAGCAGGTGTCCCTGCTCCACCACACCTGCACGGCCAGGATTTGCTTTGCAAAACCAGAAGGTGACATCAAACCCTAGGAGAGGGCAACAAAGGCACCCAGAAACCATACGCAAGGACATTGCTGCCTCTGTTTGTGTTCTCCGTTAAGCGATTAGCCTGTCAGTCACCACTACCACTGCCTGCACAGCAGTGGACGCTGTAGGTTCTGTGTTCCGGTTTTGACATGCCTCATCCCACAGGATCTGCCAAGGCCCCACGGGCACAGATGAGAGGTGGGGTGGTGTATGACAAGTGAGCCAGTTGATGCTGGAAGCTGAAAGGCAGCGGCTAAAGCTACTGGCTTCTCCAGGGACACCTCGTTCCATTCCTCAGGGTGAAACCAGCCACAAGATATTTGGCTCCATCACGGTGTATGGGGATGATAAGCATCAACCTAAATACAGCCCAAAAAGGTCAGACACATCCCCAGTGCATGTCCTCAAACCACTTGTGGGGACACCCCATTCCCCAGGAACCAGACCTCAGAGCTCATCTCATCGAATTCTTGCCTCGTACCTCAGGAAAAACTGACTGTAACAACCACAGGAACTTGCACGACTGGTCCCTCTGCCTGCTACTGGAGAACAACGTGCTGTTTTGACAAAGACAAATGCAAACCGCAGCCTCCAGCAGCCTCACACCAAACTGGACTCGTAGAAAGGTGGAGGAACAGATGCCCAGGGTGGGCAAGGATGCTGGGCAGGTTACCATGGGGAGAGGAATCATAGAATCATAGAACAACCAGGTTGGAAGAGACCCATCGGATCATCGAGTCCAACCATTCCTATCAAACACTAACCCATGTTCCTCAGGACCTCATCTACCCATCCCTTAAACACCTCCAGGGAAGGTGAATCAACCACCTCTCTGGGCAGCCTATTCCAATGCCCAGGAAAAAGAAACAAAAAAAAAAAAAAAAAAAAAAAAGGAAAAGGAGATGAAGTTGCTCCTGCAGCTTCCTGGGCTGAGGAGCCGGGAAGGGCATAGAGACAGGCCATGTAGGCCATGAAGGTGCTGTTTTCTTCAGATGCTCTTTTTTCAGATGCTGTTTTAATCAAACACTGGTTTTTCCAGTTCAAAGTCTCAAAGGGCAAAGGGAAGAACCTGAGGAAGAGCAGCCCCTCAAAGGGCCAAGGGGCCCTTTGAGGGGCTGCTCTTCTTCAGGTTCTTCTCTGCTCTTGGACGCGCCCTCAGGTAACCGGCTCCTAGGCTTTGTAGTAGGACTCTTCAACCAGCAAAGTCCATATTGCCCTGAGAAAACCAGATGAGTGGCTCCCTCCTGCTGCCCAGGCACTGGCAGAGCACGGGGAGCTAATCGTGCAGAGTGTGGAGCACTGAGGGGCTCCAGAACAGCTTCATGGTTTAGTGTTTGATAGGAATGGTTGGACTCGATGATCCGACGGGTCTCTTCCAACCTGGTTGTTCTATGATTCTATGATTCTATGATTCTGGGGAGCTGTTGTCTCAGGGGCCATGTCAGAGTCCTTCCCCTCTGATGGCAGCACCTCTCTCCCAGGGCTACGCGTTATTGGAATTTGATCACCTGGCCTTAAAAGACTCCCGTTTCCCATGGGGAGCGAGGATGCTGAGCTGGGTGGTCTTCTCCCACCACTCTCCCTCGCTGCGTCACCCACTAGAGAAGAAGCCAACCCTGACAAGGGCCTGTGAGGTAGCGTATCCTTCCCGTGCGCCTGTTCTGCTTGGCACAGGGAGGGTCTGGCACACAGTGACATAAAGAGAGCATTGTTCCCAGATGGAAATGATCATCCCGGTGACCCGCAGACACAGAGCAGCTCTGTCAGCAGAACTATAGGGTTTCAAAGGCTGAGATCAAAGGGGCCCCCCGGGGTCAGACTCAGCCAGACCTTCAGAGACACCTGTAATAAAAGGCACCTCCTTCTAATTATTCTCATTTTGCCTGCGACAGCCACTGGGGCCACGGGGTTCAGTGCTTGCTGAAGGTGCAGTAGCAGCAGCAGGGACATCGTCCTCACTGTGACAGGCATGGGACAAAGGACTGTTGTGCGGGACAGAGCAGGCGTGGGGAGCTTTGGCAGAGTTGACCCCCTCTGCCTGCCCTGAGCCCTGGCTGCGCCTCTCATCCTCTTATGCCTCCCACCACCCTCCTCATGCCCCGGCGATGGGGCTGGACTCTGGGTCTGCGCTGGACCAGAGGCTGCTGATGACCTGATTTCTCTAGGAATGACCTGGTCTCCCTAGCTCAGTGCACTGGAAATCTGCTCCACTCCTTCTGGAGAGCCTTGAAATCTCTCCTGGCAGTGGCTCCCAAAACTGCTTTCCCCAGCCTCTCATCCTCTCATGCCTCCCACCACCCTCCTCATTCCCCGGCGATGGGGCTGGACTCTGGGACTATGCTGGACCAGAGGCTGCTGCTGACCTGGATTAGGAATGACCTAATCTCCCTAGCTCAGTGCATTGGGAATCTGCTCCACTCCTTCTGGAGAGCCTTGAAATCTCTCCTGGCAGCGGCTCCCAAAACTGCTTTCCCCAGCCTCTTATCTCCTGGACTTCAGACCCTGCTGTCACTATCTGCAGCCACACCCCACGCACACAACTATCAGCCTGTGAACACTCTATTTCTCTCTCTGCTTTAAATTGGCAGAGGTGGTCCTGGAAATGCCAGTGCTCTTATGCAACCAGGTCACACTTCTCAGGGTCACATCCTTCCAGTCTGGGTCAGCACAGCTCCTGGCACGGGCAGGGACACTGAGTCCCCTTGGCTGGTGCCCACAGGGTAGATCTGGGAGGGGTGAGAAGATATTTTAGTCTCCCTTTTGAGAGGTGTAAATGGTTTCCAAGGGGTAGGGGCAGGCACATGCCTGGAGTCCCAGCCAAAAGCAAACCCACCATGGTACACAGGTGATGAGCAGGGCATGTTCTCAGTAGGTTGGCTTCAGCAGGTGTCAGGAGGAAAACTGGGACTGTCTCTGACCTGGGACGTCACGTGAGAAATTAGCACAGCTCCCCGGCAAATTGTTGAGCTAATTAGAGGAGGAGGAGTTGATTGACATTGGCTCAGAGTCTCCTACAGCCAAGGGTCAGCCAGGTCATGTACAAGTGTGGGGTCACCTCTGACTGTGGACTGCAGGCTCCCAAGGAGCTGAGTGTGTATTGTCCCAGCATGATTCTTTTCAGATCAAATGGGCTGTTTGTCTCCAGGTGCTGCTGCCTTGGTGAAGGACAGAGCCCTAGAGATCTCATCCATGAGGTGAGCCCAGCACACATCAGTCTCAGATGGGGACATGAGACTCCATCACTGCCAATCCTAGTTTGAACGCACTCCTCCTTCCCCAGGCACTGCTGGGGTGACGCTCCAAACTTTCCCTTCCCTCATGTCCAGCAGCCAAACAGAGCTGAGAGCAAAGGAGGCTGGTGATGCATCATCCTTTCCCCTGTGGCTGGAGATGGAACAGCAGAGTGGGACATGCCTGGGGCTCAGAGGGAAGGGGAGGGGCTCAGAGGGACTGACCCGTCCAGGTTCTGCTCCTCAAGACAGCGTATGAAGATGGAAGATTTAGCTTGACAGCATCAACCACCATTCCACTGGGGACTGTCCCTCAGTCCTCAGGAGCTACCAATCTCTGTCCTTGGGGGCTTGGTCCACCTGGCTCACATGGTCCAGCTTTAGATCCACACTGTGTGAATGTGGCCTGGGGTCAAGGTCAGGGGATGCTGCTGGGGAGGTGGCAGCCAGAGCCTGTGGGCCGAGGTTGCCATGCACCAGGTCATAGGATCATAGAATCACCAGGTTAGAAGAGACCCACCGGATCATCGAGTCTAACCATTCCTGTCAATCACTAAACAATGTCCCTCAGCACCTTGTCCACCCGTCCCTTAAACCCCTCCAGGGAAGGTGACTCAACCCCTTCCCTGGGCAACCTCTGCCACTGCCCAATGACCCTTTCTGGGAAAAATTTTTTCCGAATGTCCAGCCTGACCCTCCCCTGGTGGAGCTTGAGGCCATTCCCTCTCATCCTGTCCCCTGTCCCTTGGGAGAAGAGCCCAGCTCCCTCTTCTCCACAACCTCCTCTCAGGGAGTTGGAGAGAGCACTAAGCTCTCTCAGCTGGGGTTGCAGCTGGTCTTAGCTGGTTGTGCAGCTCTCATCCTGACACAAGGGCCCCTTAGGCGGTGGTTCCTGTGCACTGAGCTCTGAACGGTCTCAGGGAAGAGGTGAGGGCCTGTCAGGGCCCTGCGGTGCCATTGGCTCTGTCTCTGTCCTGGGACCCCCCGAATGCCCCTTAGTGCCCCGGAAGGCTGTGAGGTTCTGCCAACCTCTGTTTGCTCTTGTTTCTACTCCTTCTGGCACAGCCGTGTTTGCCTTCACAGGGTACTCGGTGCTGAGCAAACAGCATGTGGGAAGAGAAAAGCAGCTGGCTGGGAGGGTCAGAGCTGGCTGTGTCCCCACTGCCGCCTCCCTGAGCTTCCCCCAGTGCAGGATTTGCAATAAAGGCAGATCCAGTTTGAACTGGGAGGCTACAGGGTGGGGAGACTTGGTGAGTAAAAAGGTTTTCTTCAGGGAATGGGAGAGACTCAACAGTCTCGCTTTCAGGGGAGAGCAAATCTGCTTTACCCCATGGATGGTGCCACCTCTATGTGATGGTGGTGGTGACACAAGAACTTCCACATTGGAAAGACAATTTACCACAACAGGGTGGGTGCTGGGGTTGGGGCTACACCCTGTCTCCATAGCATTCTAGTCATTAGTTCTGAACGTGTACCATTCCTCCATCATCCCACCGTGGTCCCAGGGACAAGATCTCAGACACGGCAGAGCTCTGAACTCTGCTTTTTGCTGTCAGGCTTTCTTATCTCCTCTTTGGTGGCTGCACTCTCATGGCTACCTAGGGCTAATGGCCGAGAAGGACTCACAAGCACCTCAAGACCCAAGCCCAGGTCCCCAACACTGCGGTCTCAGACAGCTCATCAGGCTCCTGCCAGGCAAGCGTCCCTTGGGAAACTGCCCCTGTCTAACAGATGGGCTGCCTTGAACTGATTACTCAAGGTCCAAGGAAATCTCCAAGGATTATGTAAAGACATCTACGGAGCCTTTTCTCCCAAGTGACAGGGGACAAGATGAGAGGGAATGGCCTCAGGCTCCTGCCAGTCAGGTGTCCCTTGGGAAACGGCCCCTGTCTAACAGATGGGTTGGCTTGAACTGATTTCTCAAGGTCCAAGGAAATCTCCAAGGATTATGTGAAGACATCTACGGAGCCTCTTCTCCCAAGTGACAGGGGACAGGACAAGAGGGAATGGCCTCAAGCTCCACCAGGGGAGATTCAGGCTGGACATCAGGAGGAGGTTTTTCACACAGAGGGTCATTGGGCATTGGAATAGGCTGCCCAGGGAGGAGGTTGATTCATCTTCCCTGGAGGTGTTTAAGGCACAGGTGGATGAGGTCTTGAGGGACTTGGTTTAGTGTTTGATGGGAATGGTTGGACTAGAAGATCCGATGGGTCCCTTCGAACCTGATTGTTCTGTGATTCTGTGATTCTGTGAGTCTACTGATGATGGAGCAAAACCACTCCAGTCTCAGTTTGGGGTGAATGTTGTGCTGGTTGGTGCTGGTGTCTTCTCTCAGCAGAAATGGGGTGGTTAATGTGCTCATTGACATCACTTGTGAACTGGCTTAAACTAAACTGGAAGAAAGCCAGTGTGATATCAGCAAAAGAACAAACAGGCCAAATCTGTGCTTGAAGAATCATCCCTGGGGTTACATGGGCTCAACAGTTCCGCACTGGAGGGGTTCCAGTCAAGGTTAACACTGAACATGTCCAGACGAGGGCAACGGAGGTGGTGAAGGGGCTGGAGAACAAATCGTATGAGTGGTGGCTGAGGGACCTGGGGTTGTATAGCTGAGAAAAAAGGAGGCTGAGGAGAGACCACACCACTGTCTACAACTGCCTGAAAGGAGGTTGTAGCAAGGTGGGTGCTGGTCTCTTCTCCCAAGTAACAGGTGATAGGACAAGAGGAAATGGCCTCAAGTTGCACCAAGGCAGGTTCAGATTGTACATCAGGAAAGAATTCTTCACCATAAGGGTTCTCGAGCACTGGCAGAGGCTGCCCAGGGGCGTGGTGGAGACCCCATTCGTGGAGTTGTTTAAAAGACAGGCGGATGAGGTGTTCAGGGATCTGGTTCAATAGTGGACAGGTAGGGCTGGACTCTACAATCGCACAGGTCTTCTCCCAACAAACCATTCTATAATCCTATCATATGCAGTTTGTTACCAGCAACTGCCTGGGTGTCCCATGTAGTCATTGCCCTCCTGTGGCCATTCCCAGGCCAGCCAAGTCCAGCACTGTGTCTGTGGATGAGGTTGCAGAGGTGGTCCAGGCTGGCTCAGGCCACCCCATCACCAGCATGAGCTGCACTCAGAGAAGCAGTCACAGTAGATCCAGGTGGTGTTACAGCCCTCCCCTGCCTTGCTAGACCTAGTCCTAAACGCACTGCTGGCAATCAGCTTCTCCTGGTGATTAGCTTAAACCTCACCTGCTTCACTGAACCTTTCCCAGCCTTGCTAGACACACGAGCCACAAAGATGTGATGCTAAGACGGCGCCAGCCAAGCTGCACCAGGACCACACGCACTCATAGAATCATAGAATCATAGAACAACCAGGTTGGAAGGGACCCATCCGATCTTCTAGTCCAACCATTCCCATCAAATGCTAAACCAAGTCCCTCAAGACCTCATCCACCTGTGCCTTAAACACCTCCAGGGAAGGTGACTCAACCACCTCCCTGGGCAGCCTATTCCAATGCCCAATGACCCTCTGTGTGAAAAACTTCCTCCTGATGTCCAGCCTAAATCTCCCCTGGTGGAGCTCACACCATCAATTCCTACTGCTCCTCAGCGTGTGCCTGAAATCCTGTCACAGGATGCCAACTGGCTGGAGAGCTGGAGTGGCCCCAGAAGTACACAGTCCTCTCCACAAGTCACCGTCAGTGAAGAACAAGCATGTGCTACCTCAAGAATTTGGGCTTCCTGCGTCACTGGAGAGGCTTCTGGTCCTGACTCAGAAATACTGCATTTCTCAGAAGGAGTCAAATCTGTGGCCATGATCAGCACGGAGCTGTCTTGGTGTGACACTGCCAGGAACTCATACAAGGATTGATGTTCCTTGATGGAGAAGAGGCAGAACTGCTGCCTCAACCCCACTGCTGGGAAAGAAGGTGCCCAGGTGGACCAGGCATGGGGTGACCAAGGCAGAAGCCAGGGTGACAGTGTGGTTGGTGAGGTGACACTTGCTGATAGGGGATAAATAGGAACAGGTCAGCAGCTTCCCTCCACAGCCCCAGGATCCACAGAGGGATTCAGTTCCCTGGAGCAAACCAGCTTTCCACTGGGTTGCCCCCGAAAACCACACAGACACACCTATATGCAGCCAGGCTTTCCAGGCAGGCAAGATGGGCTTTGGGTGGGGGTGGGTTTGGTGAGCCCAGCTCATGCCAGGAAGAGCTCAGCTGCTGCCAAGTTTGTGGGAGTGAAGTCTCACAGCAGCCAAGACCTGTAGTTTGGGCCTTAGGCAGACACAAAGCTCCTTTGGCCACAGGATGGCCCAAAGTCGAACAGGTGCCTTCCTGTTCCTGCTTTGGTTTGGCTTCTCTTCTCCTGCCTGTGCCCCAGTCGTGGTCCTGGAGCAATGCTGGGAGATGCAGGTGTCACGCAAACCGTTTTACTGCCCAGCGGTATCGCTATTATGGTCACAAGCCAAAGGCAGGAAGGAGCTTCCTGCTGTGTGTGCAGCGCTCCTCATGCTGGTTCAGATGAGAGATAAACTCGTGTCAGAGTTGGGGCAGATCCAGACAAGCCCTGAGGGGTTGGATGTGGGGCTTGCACCAGGTCCTGGCCACGGGAGAGCATTGCATGGACCCCCAGGCTCTGGGCTTTTGCTGGCCTTCACTTCTTGCTGCAGCCTCCCCTTCCCAAAAAGCCTGTGGAGGGGCATGGGGAGGGCACGGGTGAGACCTGGGTGCTCTAAGCCCTTCCCAACATCCAGCGCAAGCATCCAGGGGGACACGGTGTGCTGTGCCCGCGTTTGGCCATGGCAGGGGCCGGAGGCACAGGCACAGGGGAGAGCAGCTGCCCACGGTGCCCGGAGGTGCATGGTTTCCTTTCTGACAAGCTGTTAGCACTCACCTCCATAAATAAATAAACACCATAAGCCTGCTCCCAGCCAGGACAAAGAAGCCAGTGTTGGCAGCCAGGCTCCTCCTCTGGTGCTGTCAAGGCTTGCTCATCCCTGGGGGCTGCTGGGTTTGGCAAAGTCAGGACATGGGCTGGTCTTCAGGGTGCAAGATCCGCTAGGGAGAGCATGTGGGGCTGGCCAAGGGCAAAATCCTTGGAATAGCAGGGTGGTGTGGCTGTCCAGGTCCTGGGGAGAGGAGGGAGGTGGGGAATTTCCATGGCCAGAGAGCCAGCAGCTAAGCCAAGACCGCTTCTTGGGAAGCCCAATGACACAGAGAGCTGCCCCGGCCAACCCAAAGTCGGGCTATGACTCAGCAAAGTGCACGGCCGGGGACAAGCCTACAAATTCCACAGCGTGTGGAGCAGCACCAGGCAAAGCCTGCAAGGCTGCAGGTCTCCTGCTCAGGTCTGTTGTATGAACCACCCTGTTCCTGAGAAGACAGGAGGGAAGTTCAGGGGGTCCTGCTGCCCTTCACCTCCCTGCAAGCCCATCCTTTCTCTGGGGATTGGGGGCAAAGACTAACTTCATCTGGAGTACACACCTCATCCAGTCCTGCATCAAAAGGAGCAAGCAGCTCTGCCACGCTCGCTAAGCTCTGGATCTGCTGGCAGGGGATGCACAGGCTGTGCCACGGCCGAGGAGAGAGGCAGAGGAGCACGGTGCAAGAGGATGACCATAGGGCACCAGTCTGGGATAAAAATGAGGGCTTTCAAAAAGCTTTGCAAGACCAATACATAGTTGAAAAGCAGCAGAGCTCCCCAGAGCCTGCAACCCCACAGCTGTGCTGCAGGCAAGGGGCTGCCCCAGCTCCACAGGGTCCTGGACCTGAGGCAGCTCTGAGCCCCAGCAGGCACAGAGCTTTCCCTGCACCCTGAGCACGGCTAAAACAGCTCCCTGAGCTGCTGGAGGAGCAGGGTCATGCTGGAGTGGGAGGCTGTGCTACATCTGGCCTCCTCTGCGCATCACTCTCGTCCTGATTTGCTGCTCATGGTGATGAAGTAGCCTGGAGTCTCACAGTGCTGTGCCCTGATGTCCTCTGCTGCAAGGTGACTGGGGTGGGAAGGCACAACAGCAGAGAGAAGGGTTCCCAGACAGTGTGTTCACAAGCTGTGGTGAGGGCAGGGAGGGACTTGTCCTCCTAAACCCAGGGCAGGCAGGAGCACCTTGGCCAGGACATTCTGCTGCTCCACCAAGGACCAAGTCAGCGGTGCTGGGGGCCACTGTGGCTGAGTTGAGCTAAAAGCTTGCCCCCTCCTCTGCAGCTCTGAGAGACCCAGCAAGATTGCAAGATCTCCAGTTGCCTCAGAGATCTGTGAGGGTGCCGGGAACCTCCTGACTTCCCACATCTCTTCTGGGAGCCCAGCCAGCGGATGATGAACCCCAGATCCACGTGCCCGTTGCTGGGGGAGCCAAGCAGGAGCGCAGTTCCAGCTGTTCCCAAAGCACCGGGCTCTTGGCTGGGGGAATCCTCAGTCCCAAAATGTTTCAGTTTCCCATGAGGTGGTGGTGTTCTTTGTCCCAGGGCAAAGGGCTTTGCTGTGTCCTCCCATGCACCCCCTGTGCCCCAGTGCCACTCTGCTCTCCTGGAATGACCTGGATGAGGGAGGTGCGGTTCAGCCCGGGTGCTGGCAGAACCTACCTCTACCCTTTTATGTAGTTCATGACCCGATCTCTGTTTGCGAAATAAATGTCTGGGCGGTGCCGCACCCCTGCCTGCAGTGACGTCCTCGCTCAGCTCAGTGTGCAGGGGACCTGCCCACTTGTACAGGCGCATAAACACACACACACGCACACACACATATCAAACCTTCCACAACATAAACAGCTCCCTTGTGCCTGGCTGTGCCCCTGGAAGGTGGTCAGTGGCTCTTGCTCACATGCCCACCTCACTGGGCTCGTGTTCTGTGAGCTCTGCAATGGGGTCACCTCTCCCCAGTCCCCTGATTCCAGTCTCCAGCTATGTCTGGTGCCACCAGTCTCTGCTGTCTGTCCCATCCCCAGATCTTGGGATCTGGTTGCAACCCTGTCTGATGGACTCATAGAGGCTCTTTTGGCTACAGGCAGAGGTCACTCAAGGAGAAGTGAAGGTACCACATTGTCTGTGGCTGTATTTCAGCAGGAAAAGAGAAAATTTCCAACGATCATCAGGGCAGGAAGGAGCTGCAATCATTTCCAAGACAAGTGGATGGAGCAAGGACCTGACAAGGTCTTAAGGCAATGCTTGACCTGCCCACAAGATGAGAGCCCTGGGTTCCTTCAGCCCCTGGGGCAGATGTCCCTGCTGCCTCCTGCACTGGTCTGGGAATGGAGCCAAGGGCAGTGTGGCCAGCCCAGTCCTCTACAGCCCTGGGCAAGGCCTGAGGCAGCATGGGGTCAGTGGAGCTTGGGCACTACCTGGGAGCATCCTCAGATCTCACAGTGCTTTCCTAGCTTCTCCTCTGCCTTCTGGAGCCTTAGCTGAGGCCAAATCTTCTGTGTACAGACCACATGTGGCACCATGTTTCCAGCCCTGACTCTTCTGATGAGAATGGTTGGGCCCGATGATCTGGTGGGTCTTTTCCAACCTGGTGATTCTATGATTCTGTGACACTCTGGGTCAGCAGCCAAAGTCTCCCAGCAACAGCAACACCACCAGCCCAAGGGGTAAAGCAGGGAGAGACACGGATGAAGGGGCATTGTGGTACATGAGATGCTCCTTTCCTCTTTTCTCCTTAGATCTTTTTTCCAGAGAAGAGCCTTGGGCTTGCTGAAACCTGCAGCTATGTGCTTTGAGCTTCCCTGCCTGGGGCTGGGTTGCACCACCCACATGGGTTCACACACCAGGGGGAGAAGATGTGTGTTTGCAGAGTCACTGTATTTGTGGGATCCCAAAAGCTAAAAGGGGAGAAGAACCAAACAATCCTAGGGGCTGGCACATTTGTGGCCATACAGGTGGACAGAAAAGATGGGTGCAAGGGTGGGGAATGTGTGTGTGTGTGTAGTGCTGTGCTGTGCATGAGAGGTGAGTGTACAGAGCAGAGGAAGAGGGGGAAGCACTGCAGCCTCCACAGTGTGTGTGAGGTGGGCACGGGTAGGAACTGGAGTTGGGCCAAGTTCCCATGGGAAAAGCAGCGGTTGGAGAGAAAGATGAGGAACAGCTTCTGGTGAAGGTCACCAGGTCTCCAAAGTGCCCAGGGGACCAATGCCTTGGGACGACAGAGCAGAAGGACCACTGTGCCCTGCAGGGTCATGGCCTCACCAAGAGGAGTTTGCCCAATTTGGTGATCAGATGGCAAAGGAGAGCATGGGGAGAGCAGTGTCAGGCTTCTGAGGTGTTCTGGTGCATCTGGGGACATTTAACCCATCTGTTCTTAGGCCAGGAAAATGACAGTGAGGGATACGAGGGCTGCCAAGGACTTGGAAGAAGAGATCATTTGTTCTAAGTTACTAACCTATTGTAAGTTTGAATATTATCATAGAATCACAGAATAATCAGGTTGGAAGAGACCCACTGGGTCATCAAGTCCAACCATTCCTATCAAACACTAACCCATATCCCTTAGCACCTCGTCCACCCGTCCCTTAAACACCTCCAGGGAAAGTGACTCAACAATAACTTCTAGCTTGGAGGAAGAATCCCCCTTGCATCCCATGCACGGCCTCATACCTGCCCCTAACTCTGAGTCGGGAGTTATTTCACGAATCAGAAGGAGACCGTGTCCCAAAGAAGTGAGGGCTGCTTTCATGCTGCAAACCCCATCCCAGGGGGGTTCTCTTACTCCCATGCAGGTCAGGTTTCCCAGTCTGACCCAGTTGTGACCCATCCTGGCCCCAACGTGCCTTTTCCGGACTTGATGGTAATTACGCCCTGCAGACTGTTCAGTGTCTCTGCCGCACCTTGTAGGTGGGTTCAAAGTCTGCCGTTCCCTCCATCTGTGCCCCGTGGCTGCACCTCGATACCCGGCGCTGGGGCTCTCGTGGGAAGAGAAGGGGTCTGCACCCCACCTGCCTGCCCTGCTCCCGCACCCCCAGACACCTTCAGCCCCTGAACTCACCTACGCTTGCCCTGGGCCTCACAGACCTTGAATAACCTGTTCCCACTCCTCCTCTTGCCTCATGACAGAACACTTGGCTCGCAGCGGGGAGGGTAATCACGGTGAAACGCGCTCGCTGCCTTCCCAGTGTGGGACAATCACTGGCTCATGGGAGCTGCAGGCAAAGGCCCCTTTCTCATCTCTGCGGCACAGCTGGTGGAGGTGCCTGTTTCTTATGGATAAATGGGATTTGTTTTCACAGCTAGTGGACAGTAGGGCAGCAAGCTAGCGTCTCTTGTCTGCGTCTGGATTCCCAGGGGGCTGTTGTAGATCCAGGGGGAGAAGCTGGTCTCCCCACCACCCTGTGCCCCAGCCTAGGTGTCTGCGCAGTGACAAATCACTTCGTGTTCTGCTGCACCCTCAGCCTTCCTCACCTCCCAGCTGCAGTCATTTGCTTCAAACCCAGGTCAGTGCATCTGCCTGATGATAGACCTGGTTGCTATTTTCATCTAACTGAGCTCTGACACTCACCTCATGCTTTCTGGAATCAAGGTGTCCTGCTCACAGCAAAGCCCCATGGATGATTTCATAGAATCATTGAATCATAGAACAACCATGTTGGAAGAGACCCATCGGATCATCAAGTCCAACCATTCCTATCAAACATTTAACCATGTCCCTCAGCACCTTGTCTACCTGTCCCTTAAACACCTCCAGGGAAGGTGAATTAACCCCCTCCCTGGGCAGCCTATTCCAATGCCCAATGACCCCCTGTGTGAAAAACTTCCTCCTAATCTCCAGCCTAAATCTCCCCTGGTGAAGCTTGAGGCCATTCCCTCTTGTCCTGTCCCTCGGGAGAAGAGCCAAGCTCCCTCCTCTCACAACCTCCTTTCAGGGAGTTGGAGAGAACAATGAGGTCTCCTCTCAGCCTCTTCTTCTCCAGGATAAACAACCCCAGCTCTCTCAGCCCTACCTCATCAGGCCTGTTCTCTAGCCCCTTCACCAGCTTTGTTGCCCTTCTCTGGACTCTCTCCAGAGCCTCAACATCCTTAGATTTGTGACACACATTTGTGGCATTTGCCTGGGCAAACACAAATACCAGATGGTTGGTGGGGTGTGTGAACTCTGGTCACCTTGCTGGGGCACAGGGATGCCCACCTACCTCTTCATCTGGGCAGCTATATGGCATTCTCTCCCCAACCTGTGAGGTCCCCAGGGAGCTAACACAGCTTCTGCAGCATCCAGTGGGTCGGGGAGGTGCAATGTTGGTGTCAAGCACAGGATCTTTGTGTTGTATATCACAGGCAGGAGAAGCAAAAGGACATGGGACTCCTTTTCTGCCTGGAGGAGGACGGCGCAACCCACACCTCTGTGTTGTTTGCAAGGGGTCAAAATATCTGCATCCAGTCTCCATTGCCTGGAGAAGAGGAGGCTGAGAGGAGACCTCATTACTCTCTACAACTACCTGAAGGGAGGTTGTGGAGAGGAGGGAGCTGGCCTCTTCTCCCAAGGGACAGGGGACAGGACAAGAGGGAATGGCCTCAAGCTCTGCCAGGGGAGACTTAGGCTGGAGATTAGGAGGAAGTTTTTCATGCAGAGGGTCATTGGGCATTAGAATAGGCTGCCCAGGGAGGTGGTTGATTCACCTTCCCTGGAGGTGTTTAAGGGATGGGTGGATGAGGTCTTGAGGGACTTGGTTTAGTGTTTGATAGGAACGGTTGGACTAGAAGATCCTATGGGTCCCTTCCAACCTGGTTGTTCTATGATTCTATGATTCAGTCGGGGAGATGTTGAGCTGTTTGGTTTCTCTGCAAGTAGCTGGGCAAGGTGCTGAGGCTTGTTGCCTGGGGCTGAAGTGACCTAGCTGGATCCCCAAGGCTCTTTGTGACTCTCAGTAAGCTGCTGAGATGCTATGAGTGCTGGGACTCTCTGACCTCAGTCAAGTCTGTCCCTGGAGCTCTGTGCTCAGGTTACCAATAGGTCCCTGAGGACTGAAACAAGGAGAATTGTGCAGTACCATCACACAGCCCTTGGAAGTGGCCCAACCGTGCCTTCAACAGGCTTTTGTAGCCCTGCTGGGGATGTGCTGGGTGGGTTGGTGCCAGGAAGGGTGTTGGCCAGCAAACCACAGTTATTGGCCTGGCATTGCCACCTCCTGCCAAATATCAGGGATGGGTTTGAACCCACCCATGGCTCCTGCATTCACCAACCAGGGCTGGGGGATGGCTCCTGACTGTTGGGTGTTCCTGCTGCCCCAGAACAGGGATTGCTCCCCTTGTAGCCCCAGGTATCCTTGTCTGTTGCTTTCAGCTGGCCCAAGGCTGGAGCTGGGCATGACACACCACCAGGAGGTTTAACATGGCCAAATGCCAGGTCCTGCACTTGGGGCACAACAACCCTATGCAGAGCTACAGACTGGGAGAAGTCTGGCTGGAAAACTGCCAGGAGGAGAGGGACCTGGGGATGTTGGTCTACAGCGACTGAAGATGAGCCAGCAGTGTGCCCAGGTGGCCAAGAAGGCCAATGGCATCCTGATTTGTATCAGAAATGGTGTGACCAGCAGGTCGAGGGAGGTTATTCTCCCTCTGGACTCTGTACTGGTGAGGCCACTCCTTGAATCCTGTGTCCAGTTCTGGACCCTTCACCACAAGAAGGATGTTGAGGCTCTGGAGTAAGTCCAGAGAAGAGCGACGAGGCTGGCGAAGGGGCTGGAGAACAGAACCTATGAGGAGCGGCTGAGAGAGCTGGGGTTGTTTATCCTGGAGAAGAGGAGGCTGAGAGGAGATCTCATTGCTCTCTGCAACTCCCTGAAAGGAGGTTGTGGAGAGGAGGGAACTGGGCTCTTCTCCCAAGGGACAGGACAAGAGGGAATGGCATCAAGCTCCGCCAGGGGAGATTTAGGCTAGAGATTAGGAGGAAGTTTATCACACAGAGGGTCATTGGGCATTGGAATAGGCTGCCCAGGGAGGGGGTTGATTCACCTTCCCTGGAGGTGTTTAAGGCATAGGTAGATGGTTTAGTGTTTGATAGGAATGGTTGGACTAGAAGATCCGATGGGTCCCTTCCAACCTGGTTGCTCAATGATTCTATGATTCTAGGATTCCTTGACCTCATCAGCAACCTGTAGGAATTTCCACCCGTCCCCAACCCTACCCAACCCAGGGATCAGGGAGTGAGAAGACAGGCTGGGGAATGAGCAGTTGGCCACAACTGGGCTGGGAAGCATCTTCTTAAGCATCTTCTGCAGGTGGTGGGAATGGGCTGCGGGTGCAACTGCAACTACCAACATGCTGGGTGCAGCCTGTCTGAGGGACTGTATCTGCCCCCCCAGTGAGGAGTCACGGCTGGGGCAGGGGGTGCTGTGTGAGTACCTGTATGTGAGAAACTGTGTCTAAGTGTGCCTGGGTACATGCCTGCAGCTCACACACACTGTGTGTGCCTGTGTGTGCAACACAGCGTGTAACTGTGTCCACAGCAGTCACACTGCGCATGCTGTGCATGTACATTTGTGACTGTTTGCCAGTGCAACACACTGCGTGCATCCACAGCTGCTTGTTGCAAGCGTGTCTGTGTCTGTGTAACCCACAAACACGCATGTGTGCAAGTGAGGGTGCACCTGGGCACTCCCCACGGAGCCCCGTGCTGCTTCCCAACTGCCCTCTGTGCTGTCCCTGCAGGGTCGCACTGGTGGCCAGGGGACCCTGCTCCTGCCCACTGCAGCAGGGCGAGCCCTGGCAGGGCCCGGCAAGCTGGGGCAGGCAGTGGATGCCAGCAGCTCCCCCACTCCTGCTCTACCTGTCAGACAGGTGAGGCTGGCCGCCTGCCACCGTCACTTCTGGGAAGGGAGGATGCCGGAGGGATGGGTCTCAGCACAAAGGCTACTAGAGCTTGAGACCTGTTCCTTGGAATGGCTCGGGAAGGGCTCCCAGCTTCAGGGACCCTGGAAAGCCTCAGGGCTGGAATGAGCCAAGGGAGAGGAGGCTGCAGCCCACAGACACTCAGACTCTCCTGTACCCATGTCCTATCCTGCTGTGCTCAAAGAATCCCCGAAGCACATCCCAGGCCTCCCTCCCTCCCAGTCCCATGGCTGGAGCAGAGTGTCCTGCACTGGAGTCCCAGTACCCTGTTTGGTCACTGTGGAGAATCTGAGGATCCCACAGGAGCTGCCACCACGTTTCTCCGTGATGGGAGCACCTCACTGAGCTGCACCTGCCCTAGCTGAGACCTGTGGTCCGGACACTATAGCCACCAGTGCTCGCTAGCTGATGCGTTGTGACAGCAGAGACCCTGCTGCCCTTGGGGTCAGTCAGTCCCCTCAAGAAAGACAGCTTCGGTGAAGGGGTTTGTCCTCCAGTCAGATCAGTGTGAAGGGACTTCTTCAAAGGCTTTCATTGGAACAAACGTGCCGCTCCTTGAGTACGGTGTTCAGTTCTGGGCCCCTCAGCACAAGAAGGATGTTGAGGCTCTGGAGCGAGTCCAGAGAAGAGCAACAAGGCTGGTGAAGGGGCTGGAGAACAGGCCCTATGAGGAGCGGCTGAGAGAGCTGGGGTTGTTTATCCTGGAGAAGAGGAGGCTGAGAGGAGACCTCATTACTCTCTCCAACTACCTGAAAAGAGGTTGTAGAGAGGAGGGAACTGGGCTCTTCTCCCAAGGGACAGGGGACAGGACAAGAGGGAATGGCCTCAAGCTCCACCAGGGGAAATTTAGACTAGAAATTAGGAGGAAGTTTTTCCCAGAAAGGGTCATTGGGCATTGGAATAGGCTGCCCAGGGAGGTGGTTGATTCCCCTTCCCTGGAGGTGTTTAAGGGACGGGTGGATGAGGTCTTGAGGGACTTGGTTTAGTGTTTGATAGGAATGGTTAGACTAGAAGATCCGATGGGTCTCTTCCGACCTGGTTGTTCTATGATTCTACGATTCTATGGTTCATCTCAGTCAATATGGCTCACCCCATCCTTCAGGGATGGAGGGAGCTGTGCCACCAGAATCCGAAACCGACCTTTGCCCTGGGGCTGTGGAGGAGAGCACAGCTGACACAAGAGCATGTCTCGTGCTCTGCAGGTGTGCCCACAGCTCAGTGGGCACCACCAGCACTGCTGCTGGAGGACCCACATGTCAGGCAGCTGGAAATTTTTGCCCTTTGTGGCCACTGACAGGGCACATCACTGGGGCCAGCAGGAGTCCCCTGCCCTGTGTGTGCTCACTGGTGCTGTGCGTCTCCAGGAGCTCTGGAAGAATTTGAACTGGGAGCTGTCCCCACTGGCCCAGCCAGCAACTTCAGGGGCCTCTGGGCAGGGGAATCTGGTTAAATATGCTACCATACAGTACAGCAGGCTGGACATTTCTCTACACGTCTTCCATCTCTGTTCACCAACCACTTGAGCCCTGCCAGAAATGGACACAGGAGCTCCTGACTGTGGCCCTGGCTGTTCTGTCCTCCCTGTCCCACGCAGACTATGTGATAGGTTGTAGTCTCATAACACCACTGGCCATCAGCAGCCCTCCTGCCATACTTAGTGCTAAGGGCAAGACACCTCTCAGAGCTGTTCTTGGAGCATCCATAGATTGTCCTCTCCATCCAGGCCTGATGAACAGAGTGAAATGCTCAGCAAATAGTTCCCCATGTACCTGGCTTCTTTAGGCAACCAGGAACTGGTCAACTTCTGTGTTCCAGCTCCCACTACTCCTCTTCATATTCTCTCGGGCATTTTGGACGCCTGTGCTCCTCATCTTTCTTCCCTCTCCACTGCCTTGTTCTCCTCTTCCTTCCTGTCTGACTGTGTGTTCCTGTGCTCTGTCAGGAGGTGCTGGGGTGTTTCAGCAGGGGAAGGTGGGAGCTGGGACAACCTTGCTCATAGAATCATAGAATAATTCTACTGTAGTCCAGGTCCCATCACACATACCTTTCACTTAGAATAAAATTGTAGAATTGTTAAGGTTGGAAGAGACCTCTAAGCTCATCTAGTCCAACCATCAACACAACACCAACATGCCTACTAAATAGAATCATCAGGTTGGAAGAGACCCACCCGATCATTGAGTCCAACCATTCCTATCAAACACTAAACCATGTCCCTCAGCACCTCATCCACCCGTGCCTTAAACCCCTCCAGGGAAGGTGAATCAACCACCTCCCTGGGCAGCCTATCCCAACGCCCAGTGACCCTTTGTGTGAAAAACTTCCTCCTGAGGTCCAGGAGTAGCACCCTGGCCGCACTGGCTTTCAAAACTCTGGCTTTCCAAGACTAGCTCAATGACCAGAGCCTTGCTGAGCTGGGGCCAGAATGTACTCAAAATGGTTTGGTGGGTTTCAAACACCTTAATTTGCTACCTGAATTCTCAGCTGAAAACTTAAAAGCATGTGGCCAGAGCTGTGTGGGAAAGTGGGTGACTAATGGAGGAGATCTCACTGTGAAATTTACCTGCACAAGCTTGAGGAAAGAAAATATCAAGTAGGAGTTGCAACCCATGACTTAACACAGCTCTGTTCCCCCTACAGCTGCAGTGTCTTCATGTTCTCTGGTCACCAAGCCTGGGGGAAACCTTTCTGGGACACATGACTTTCAGAACCACATATCCTGATGGTTTGACAAAGGCAGGTTTCTGGGTTCATTTCCACATGGTCTGCTCAGCAGAAAGCTGGGAGAAGAGCTACAGGTGTGTGATCACCTCTGAGAAGATAGAAGATCTCAGGAGGTGTTGGTCCATTGAAGTCAGTACAAGAGATTGAGATGCTGGAGCTTGTCCAGAGAAGGGCAGTGAGTCTGGTGAAGAGTCTGGAGAACAAGTCTTAGGAGGAGCAGTGGGGAGACCTGGGGCTGTTAACCCTGGAGAAGGGGAAACTTCATTGCTCTTTACAACTACCTGAAAGGAGGTTATGGTGAGGTGGTTGCTGGGCTCTTCTCCCAAGTAACAAGTGGTAGGAAGAGAGGAAATGGCCTCAAGTTGCCCCAGGAAAGGTTTAGATTGGATATTAGGAAAGATTTCTTTAATGACAGAGTGGTGAAGCCCTGGTAGAGGTTGCCCAGGGTAGTGGTGGAGGCCCCATCCCTGAAGGCATTCAAAAAACCTGTAGACGTGCCACTTCAGGACATGATTTAGTAGGCATGTTGGTGTTGTGTTGATGGTTGGACTAGATGAGCTTAGAGGTCTCTTCCAACCTTAATAATTCTACAATTTTATTCTAAGTGAAAGGTATGTGTGATGGGACCTGGACTACAGTAACCCTGGGCAGCCTTTTCATCATCTATCAACTTGCCGCCGATGCCGTGAACTTGGATGGAAACCTTCAGCTCATTCTTTCTTTTCCCTGCCCTTTTCAGCTCATGATCTCTCCCAGTGACTCCGTTTGCAAGCTGGTGCAGTGCCAGGCTTCGTGCTGTGTTTGGTAGATAACAAAGGGCAGAGTTGGCTAGGAAACAAGAATGCAGTGAACATTACTTCTTGTTTCATGATGAAACAGGACTGGGATTTTTGGTGGAGGGGCAGGGAGGCCGGGAGGGAGGAAGCTGAGAAATCCATCCAAGAAGACCCCCCCGCTTTTGAGGATGCCAGAGACCAAGGGCTGAACACCTATCCTGCCCCGAGCAGCCCAGAATTTGCCACTTTCTGCAGGAGGGAAGGCAATGGTGCAGGGAACATGAGCTGGGGAGGATGGAAAGATGCCGCTTTGCCAGACCTGGGTGGGAATAAAGCCTTGGACTAGAGGGAGGTCCCCAATTCTGTTCCTGAGACGCAGGAATGAGCTGATGTGGCTAGCAGAAGCCACTATGTGCAGCACAGCTAAGCCACAAGCCCTGGTCCCAGAGAAGCAGCTAGTACATCACAGGAGAGATGAGGCTGGCATGATCCCACCCCACGGGTGACAGGGCAGCTCCTGCTTTCATAGAATCGTAAAATCATAGAACAACCAGGTTGGAAGAGACCCATCAGATCATCGAGTCCAACCATTCCCATCAATCACTAAACCATATCCCTCAGGACCTCATCTACCCATCCCTTAAACACCTCCAGGGAAGGGGAATCAACCACCTCCCTGGGAAGCCTCTGCCACTGCCCAACGACCCTCTGTGTGAAAAACTTCCTCCTAATCTCCAGCCTAAATCTCCCCTGGTGGAGCTTGAGGTCATTCCCTCTTGTCCTGTCCCCTGTCACTTGGGAGAAGAGCCCAGCTCCTTCCTCTTCACAACCTCCTTTCAGGGAGTTGGAGAGAGCAATGAGGTCTTTTCTCAGCCTCCTCTTCTCCAGGATAAACACCCCCAGCTCTCTCAGCCCTTCCTCATCAGGCCTGTTCTCCAGCCCCTTCACCAGCTTCATCGCTCTTCTCTGGACTCGCTCCAGAGCCTCAACATCCTTCTTGTGCTGAGGGGCCCAGAACTGAACCCAGGCTGTGAGGAAAATACTTTGTGCTGAATAACCATGGGGGCAACCATTAGCCAAATGTCTGGGGAGCCCGAGGCCTCCAGCCTGGATGTGTTGGCATCACAGGGGGGCAAGCGGAGGACCTTCTAGCACAGAGCCCTTGGAATTCTGCCTGGAGGCAAGGGATGAATGGGATGGAGAAGCTTGAATGCAGTGCAGACCACAAGGAAATGGGAAGATGGGCACCAGCAGGCAGAGTAACGTGGTGTGCCCCAGAGTGGTACCTCTGTATCCTGAGGGTGTTCTTGGGTGTGTGCAGCCCACTGGCCACCTGCTGCCTCTGGTTCCAGGCAGCCACCACAGCGGCTTCACCACTCCTACAGCGGCAACAGCCACTCTCTTGTTTAACAACCAAACAGCCCAGGGTTTTAACAGCTGAGTTTCCATCAGCAAGCGGCTCTCCTGGACAAGCCAGACACTCCCCAGGGCAGCTACTGCTGGAAGCAATTATCAAAGAAACTGTTGGGCCACGAGGCAGGGGGGAATGTTGTCTGGGAGCCCAGGTAACTGCTGTTACCCGGGGGAAGAGAGACCCAGCCCTGGGTGCCTGCCTAGTTCCAGGTTGCCAGCCCAGCCTTAAAAGGCGGCAGGGTTTGAGCCTGCAGTGGCAGCACCCACTGCAGCACTGTCCTCCCCAGCTCCTGGGTGATTCTTATCTCCCGGGCAATAACTCTGCCCTCCATATCTCACCTGAGCTACAGCCCTTCCCTCGTATAATTCAGCTTCCACAAGTGCAGGTGTGCAACACTCTCACCTTTCCAGCATGTTCCCCAGCAGGATTCACCTTCCTGCCCCTCACACAGCCCCTAGAGCTCTAACCCTGAGCCCCACCTGTGCCCCACAGGTGCACCTTGCCTCACACTCCACCCTGCCCCACACACTTCCCTCTTCCATGTGGTGCGGACATTCCCTCCTCAGCAGTGTCGTTGCTCCTGGAGTTCTTGCTGCTTCTGCTTTCTAACACATCCTATGGCAGAGGTTGGGTTCTCCGGTTCCGTCCATGCTGAACCCTGCAGAGCTCCTCCAGGCTCAGCCAGCCCTGAAACCTCGGAGACACCAGCCTGGAGGACATGAAGCGACCCCAGGTTTGCTTAGGGACTGGCAAGGGAAATGCCAGGTGAAATCCATTGAGGAGGGTTTCTTGTCACAGCTACAGAAGTCCAGCTCCAATAAACGTCTCCCACAGGCTTTCAAGGCTTTTTCCCCTAGATGGTCCTACCCTAGATGGGTAGATGAGGTCCTGAGGGACATGGTTTAGTGTTTGATAGGAATGGTTGGACTCGATGATCCGGTGGGTCTCTTCCAACCTGATGATTCTATGATTCTGTGATTGTATGTTTTCAGGAGAGCCAGACCCAACCATTTACAGGCTTTTCTGTCTTTCTGCAATCTTGTTCCCAGAGTCTGAAGGGCTGATTCCCACCTGGACCAGGCACCCCAGGGAGGAACGTGCCAAAGAACTGCCCCACTAAAGAAATGCTTCCCCTGAGGAAAGGAGACATTGGATATGTTGAGGCAGCATTCCTTTTGAGTCAGGTGCTGCCCTGGCCCCAGCTCTGAGCTCTCTCTCCATCCTCATGCTGCAGGGAGCTCCCTTGCACATGGCAATGTGAAGGCAGCTGGGACCCCATCCCCCCAGTCGCTTCCAGTATGGGGTTCAATCTTGCTCCCCCTTCATGCTGAGCCAAGGCAGGAGAGTAAAAAAGGGTGAGAACCAGTAGGGACTGCAAGAAGCTTGAAGAAGAGGCCACGGGAGTGGAAGTGAGAGCCGGAGCATCCCAGGGAGATGGTCTCTGCCTCCTGCAGGCTGCCCCCCCTCCCAGTCCCCACCACATTCCCATCTGCCTCGATCTGCTGAAAGGATGGCCACAGTCCGGCTCGGCTGGAAAATCAGGTTGTGCTACTGTGCTCAGGGGCAGTTCATGGTCTGGCATGGAGGATATTGGACACCTTGCTGGCCCAGCCAAAGCTTCTCTCCTTACCAAATTTTTCCGCTCCAATTTAACAGATTTCAGCCACAACAGCCTGCTTTGGGTGCACAGGTCCCAGGCAAGCGCTGGCCAGGGCAAACCACCATCCCCTTCCCTAACTGGGACCAGGGATCAGCAGTGGCTCCTGTGTCACTGTGGGGGGTTCTGAGGGACAGAAAACTGACTTTATTGCCCAAATTTGAAGGGCAACCTAGATATTTCCATGGGAACTATGTGCCAGAAACACGTCCAACCTGAAACTGCCTGGTGGGAAAGATCTCCCAGCAGATCCCTACAGCTGAGGGGTCTAACAGCCCCTCGCCTCTGCCCCCAGCCTCCTGGCCAGTGTGCTCCCCACTCAGTGAGGACAGTGGGGTGGCAGCGGTGGGTGGTGGAGCTGCTGGGGGCACAGGAGGAGAGGCAGCCGGGTTCCGTGCCGCTGCCAGAGCTGGTTAAACATTGTCCTGGGCCAGTTAGGTAACACAAACTGCAGTGGGAAAGAAATGAAACCACTTGAGCAAACAAGGTGTGCTTGGCAGGGCAGCGAGCTGCGTGACAAAGTGCTCCGTTCCCCCTGCCAACCTGCCAGGGTTATCTATTGATGGAGAATAAACACCTCGCCCACAACCCCAAACTCTGAGGGATGGCAGCCAGCAGCACAGACAGCTCCTGCAGGACCTGGCTGGGGGCTGGGCTTGTCCTGCTGGCAGTGTCCCCTCCCTGGCCACACTGATTGCCACCAAACACTGTCCCAGCCCCCCTCCCACACACACATCACTTGCAGCCGCAGCCTGAGCATCTCGGCATTGTCCCTGCTGCTATCCCAGCCACCTGCTCCTTGTGGCAGCTCCGGGAGGTCGGGGGTGGGCCAGGAGAACTCTCCGCTTGCTGGAGCCAGCAGACACCAGCTGGGAAAACCTGTTCCCTGGGGAAGGTTACACAAGGAATGTGATGAGGGCCTGGCTGCAGCCCAGACCACGGACTGGGTCCTGGTTCACGCCCAGGGACTGATACCTCTTCTTGCACCACAACTGAATCCTGTGTTCAGTTCTGGGCCCCTCACCACAAGAAGGATGTTGAGGCTCTGGAGCGAGTCCAGAGAAGAGCAAGGAAGCTGGTGAAGGGGTTGGAGAACAGGCCTGATGAGGAAGGGCTGAGAGAGCTGGGGGTGTTTATCCTGGAGAAGAGGAGGCTAAGAGGAGACCTCATTGCTCTCTCCAACTCCCTGAAAGGAGGTTGTGGAGAGGAGGGAGCTGTGCTCTTCTCCCAAGTGACAGGGGACAGGACAAGAGGGAATGGCTTCAAGCTCCACCAGGGGAGGTTCAGACTGGACATCAGGATGAAATATTCCATGGAAAGGGTGATTGGTCACTGGCAGAGGCTTCCCAAGGAGGTGGTTGATTCACCTTCCCTGCAGGTGTTTAAGGGACGGGTGGACAAGGTGCTGAGGGACATGGTTTAGTGTTTGATAGGAATGGTTGGACTCGATGATCCAATCAGTCTCTTCCAACCTGGTGATTCTATGATTCTCTGAATCCTGATGGCCTTATCTCAGCATGTGGTTCTGGGAACAGGACACCTTCAGCCCACCACGCTAGAAGGTGAGGGCTGGAGGTCTTCCGTATGATTTTGCTGTCCCTGGCATTTCACATGACTGCAGACCACCTCTTACGTCCTGCTCAATTGCAAAGATCAGCGTGGCGTGGTCACAGGAGACCAGACAACCCAGCTGGACCAGCAAGGCAACTCCTCATGTAAACAGCATCTAAGCCCACCCAAAAGAGCTTGGGCCAGTCCCATGGGTTCCTCCTTCCCCTGGCAAAGCTTGTGGGTCATGCCCGTGTTGCCACTGCAGCTTCTCCAAGAGGTCCTTCAGCTTCCACTGAGCCCACACCCTCATGCTATTCAAGTCCTGGTGAAGCAGAGGCCTGGGTTTCCCCCAACAGGACAGTGGCTCAGCAGCAGGGATGCTCCAAGCCACCAATCTGACCCTCAAGCGGAGGCCAGACAGACTCATGGCAGCTCCACCTGCTGCAGTCAGGACAGCCTAGAGGAGCCAGCATAGATAGGTTGTGGGAGATCTTGCTTTGAAGGATATCTTCCTCTTCCTTTTGCATCGGGACACACTCTTTCAAGTGTGGGATGGGTGATTTTTAACTACCTTTGCAGTAATGAAGGGCAGACAGAGAGCAATTGAAGGGTCCTCTTTCCGAAAAGGCATCTCAGGCTTTTCAAGGCATTTCTACTGTCTAGGAACATCCCCAAAACTCTCCTCCTTCCCCTCCCCACCCTATTTTTTCATCCCCCTCCCCACAGTGGTGAGCTGGCTCCCTTCTTGGGGCACCCCAGCTCTTGGCTGAAACCATTTTGATAGGAATGGTTGCACTCAAGAATCCTGTGGGTCTCTTCCAACCTAGTTGTTCTATGGTTCTATGATTCATTCAGAAGGATGTGACAGTGCTTCTGCCTGGGCACGCCAGCCCTGGTCAGGTTCCAGACTCAGAGGAGTCCCAAGGCCTTTCATGCTGAGGGTGAGCAGAGCTGAGTGGTGCTATCCCACATTCAACAGAGTCCCGTATGCCAGCAAGAGGTCGGGGTGGCAACAAGACCTTCAGTGGTATTGAGAAAGACTCGTCATGAGATGCAGGCAATGCACACCCCCCAGGAGTGCTGCACGGACCATTGGTTGCCAAGCTCGTGGCAGGAACGTATATGAGAGCCTGCTTGGCCTCCAACCTCATCAATTTGTTTGCTGCCCCACAGACATATCCTGTGGGGCAGAGAGATCCTCCCAGCACCCCTGGGGCACCCTTCCTGACTTCTTGTGGCTGGTCTTACTGGGGAAAGCTGGTGTTGCCATTGAGCAGAAAGGGAAAGATGGAGTGTTTGGGCTGTCCACACTGCCAGGCCTTAGCAGTCCCCTCTCCTGAAGACAAGGTCCTTGAGACGAGGTCCTGAAGGCAAGGTCCTTGAGAGGCACCCAGAACTTAGGAGAGGTTCCTAAATAGCCAGTCTGGAAGATGAGCAAGGCTTAAACATATTGCATTGCCTGGATGGCTCCTCTGTCCCTTCATGCATCCAAAAGGGAGCAGGGAGCAGAGAGGGGCTGGAGGGCCTCCCACAGCTTGACCCTGAAGAGAGATGAGAAACATAGATACACACACTCTCTCTCCCTCTTTCTCTCACAGGTCTCTGGGAACAGGAACCTGCTTTTGACTTGGAACCAGTGCTCCAGGACAGCCCTCCTGTAAAGACGAGAGCCAGGGCTGGGTTTCTAGAAGGCCCCTAGAAGGGCCAAGTGTTGGGAGTGGGTGTGAGGTGCTCCTGCATTGCTGGCTTGGAGACAAGGTCTCCAGCTCTCACTCCCACCAGCCCAGGGACAAGCAGCCAACTCATAGAATCATAGACTCATAGAATAACCAGCTTGGAAGAGACCCACCGGATCATTGAGTCCAACCATTCCTATCAAACACTAAACCATGTCCCTTAGCACCTCACACAAAGGAAGATCCTATGAGCACATGGCAGGAGGAGTAGGAAAGTTCAGACCACGGCAGGCAGGAATCATAGAAGCATAGAGTCACCAGGTTGGAAGAGACCCACTGGATCATCGAGTCCAACCATTCCTATCAAACACTAACCCATGTCCCTCAGCATCTTGTGCACTCGTGCCTTAAACCCCTCCAGGGAAGGTGAACCAAACACCTCCCTGGGCAGCCTCTGACACTGTCCAACGACCCTTTCTGGGAAAATGTTTTTCCTAATGTTGAGCCTGAACCTCCCCTGGTGGAACTTGAGGCCATTCCCTCTCGTCCTGTCCCTTGGGAGAAGAGCCCAGCTCCCTCTTCCCCACAACCTCCTCTCTGGGAGTTGGAGAGAGCAATGAGGTCTCCCCTCAGCCTCCTCTTCTCCAGGATAAACACCCCCAGCTCTCTCAGCCATTCTTCATCAGGCCTGTTCTCCAGCCCCTTCACCAGCTTCTCTGTTCTTCTCTGGACTCGCTCCAGAGCCTCAATGTCCTTCTTGTGGTGAGGGGGCCACAACTGAACACAGGATTCAAGGAGCGGTCTCACCAGTGCTGAATATAGAGGGAGAATAACCTCTAGAAGGATGGTGACTGATGAGGTTCCTGCAATGGGACATCCCAGGTAACAGAAGTCTGGTCCAGACTATTTCTTTAAGGAAAAACAAGTGAAACGACAGGGAGGTACAAAAAAAACCAACCAAACAACAATTTATTTCTGTTGTGTTCCCATTTGAAAAGGAGGAAACCACAAGCACCTGCTGGGTGCCTGGCTGGCACAGAGCCAGCCTGTGCCCCTGTGACATTGCTTCAGTCCAGCTGAGTATCACCAGCTGCCACAGGACACGCGTGTGCCACACAACGCACACTCTCGCATGGGAACACGTCACTCATGAAAAAATACATCTGTACATTCATTCTGTGCTGATTCTTGATCTTACATAAATTAGAAGCTACTCTGGGGGGAAAAGGCCTGTTTCTACATAACGACAGCAGGGCTGGGAATGCAAACGCGATCCTGCTGTCTTGAGTCCTCTTGCCCTGAGGGCTCTCCAGGGCCAGATGAGGCTCCACAATGTTCTCAGCTCCTCTCAGTAGAAGCGACACTGAGCAGCTGCTCCTAAAGGAGGGTCTCACCCATCCCATGCGGAGCAAACAGGAAGGTTGTCGCCTTCAGTACGGTGTAAGCAGAGCTTGGGGACGACACCATTGCTGGAACAAGGTCTGACTGCTTCACAGGTGAGATGGTGGTGCTGACCTGAAGCCCAGGCAGGAGGTGGGTGACAGTAGAGACTGCTGGGCACTCACTGCAGTGCCAGCTGCTACTCAAACTGCTCTTCCCCTTTCCATTTGTCTCGGCTTTGAAACAGCCACAGTCACTGCGACTCCAGTTGGAGGTACAAAACCAGCAAGAGAAATAGTGGTTTACAATAACCTACTGAAGCCAAAATATTAGCTCTGAAGACCTCAATGCTGGCAGCCACCAGCACGCATGAGCTTGCCCATGCAAGGTTCGGAGTTTCACACGCTGCACAGGGCAGCAGATTCCAGATGCAGCTGCAGGCAAAGCTTCCAGCTGAGGAGTGCAGCTCGGGGCTGGCCCCAAGGGGCTTGTCAGACCCCAGCTCATCCAGGACTTCTACAGCTCCTTGTTCCTGTTGAGCACCTCCTCCTCCTTCCAGCCGCTGGAGTTCTTCCCAAACTTGTACACCAGCCGTCGCCCATCGACTCTCTCCAGAATCTCTCGTTTGTAGTAGTATCTGGAGGAGATGGGGGTGGAATCAGGGCTCTGTGTGCAGCCCCACACGCTGGGGGGCTGCTGTGAGGGATTGAAGCTGAGCCCTACTGGGTCTGACCCAGCCCTGAGGGCAGGTCACCCCCTGGGGATGGGGAGAAACTCACCGCATGGCTCGGCTCAGCTTCTCGTAGGTCATGCTGCTGTTTTTCTTCTTCTGGCCCCAGAGCTGAGCCACTGCCTCCGAGCGCAGGAATTTGAAGACACCCTCCTGCCGGTCTTCCCACTTCATCAGCCCCTCGTTCAGCTCAGGGTGGATCAGGATGTCCCGGATGAACTCCCACAGGTGAGTACCTCTCGGAGCTGGAAGAAGAGACTAAGCTGTAGAGGAGGGAGGATCCCGCGGGTCTCTGCACTTTGGATCTCCCTAAACCCCCCTGCCAGTGCCATGCCCGGCATACATGGCCCTTCCTCTCATGGAGCCAAGCTGGGGGAGGCAGTCCCTCCTCCCAGACTGGGGAGTCCACGTACAGTGCTTGCTCTTCCGGCTCTCCAGGCAGTCTCTGCTCTCCTTGCTCAGTTTTCGGGGCCGTCCCCGTTTCCTCTTGCCGTGTTTGCTGTCCCCTTTCTTGCTCCCTGAGAAGCCATCTGTGCACACAGAGAAGGGGCCATGTTAGGCTGGGCAGAGCCTGCCGGATTGAAGCTACTCCCTCCCTGGGCGCGGAGACGTCCTCCTCAGGACAGAGGAGAACTGGCTGGGGTAGGAGGAGATATCAGGAACTACAACCAACCTCTGATAGCAAAGCCCTTATTCCTTCCAGCCTTGAACCATGCTCATGTGTGCCACTGTGCTAAGGGCACCCCACGCTGTTCATTCCTCAAACCCTGATGCTTCCTTGCATCCCTGGTGTCCCCAGATCATCACCGAAAGGGGACAATACTGAACACAGCTTTCAGTCCCCGGCAGCTCTGGTCGCAGCCCTCACACAGCTGCTATTACCTACCCCTTCCCACCAAGATCACTGCTGCCCTGGCTGCCCCATCACCGTACTCTGAGAGAAATAAACCCATGGGGCACGGAAAACCAGACCCTTCCCTCCTTCCCACTGTGAGGATGGATGCTCAGGTGTTGTCCCTGAGTTAGTGCCAGATGGGATGTGCTCTGCAGCTGCTGGAAGTGCCTGGGAGCAAGCCCCTTCTCTAAACTTCCAGCTGGAAGCAAACAACTCACTGTCAGGGAAGAGATTTGCTTCTGTGGGGTCGAGGTCAAGGTCACTTCCACCGGAGTCCTGGGAGTTGGGGCTGTGGGACATCACAGGCCCTGAGAAGAAAAAAAACAGAGGTCAGACCACCAGGTACTGGCATCTGGAGGGGTTTCCCTTGGGTTTCCCACTCCTCAGGCCGCTGCAGGCAACCTGGTCCATGTCCCAGACCTTCTGCTAGCCCTGGGGCAGCTCCCCACTGCTGACCCAGATCAGTACAACTGAAGGGAGCTCTTTGCAAGGTGAAAACACTGACCTGAGACATCAGAGCTGCCTGGGGACATGGCACTGGGCAAGCAGGTGAAGTCTGTGGATAGGAAAGGGTTTGTGGGCTTCATGTCCTCCATGGAGTCTCTGTGATTTCCCAGCTCTGGAAGAGGAAGAGAAGGGGAAGAAGGGGTTAGCCCTGGCTGCGTCGGCACACGGTCCCTGGGGAAAAGGCTTGGCCAGGGCTCTTCTCTTACCCAAGTGGCTGGAGTTCAGGAATAATCCTTGGGAAGTCACATCCTCTTTTTCCAGCAAGTCAATGATCCAGTTGAGCTCATTGGAGGCTGCAGGCGTGGAGGGACTGGGATTAGCGATGCCTATTTGGTGTGGAGGGGAACAGTGCATACGGGGAGCTGAGCCCAGCCCTGCCTGGACTCTGATCGGTGCCCCCATGTCCTGTGCAGCCTTCACAGTGCAGCCCCTAAAACAGCCCTCGTAGTTCCCAGGGAGCACGGGGTCCTGGGCCGGTGGGGGGGTCTCTGCCTCATACTTCAAGCTGCCAGGCCTGGGGACAAAGGGAGCGTTGGGGCACTCACTGATCTCGTGCAGGCGGTCATAAAGCTCGTCCCCAAGGGGTCCAAAGATGAGGCGCATCTGGTCCCTGGTGCAGTGGCACAGCGCATGCCCATCCATGTTGCAGCAGGAGAAGTCGATGGAGCTGGCGTCGTACTTGTTCTTCTCCACATGGTAGCTGATCCACTCCAGCACCTGCACTTTGGTCCAGAAGTACGGGAGCTCACTGAACCACTCTGGCTTGTCTGCAAAGGATGGAGAGCGCAGCTCAGAGGCAGGGCAGCTGTGCCAGCGCCATGTTTCAGGTGTGGCCTTCCTGCTGCGGCTCGGCACCAGGTCCCATCCCGCAGCAATCACACAGGGCACCACAAGTGGTGTGCTTGGAGGGTGATGGGAATAACAGGCACTTGGTGCCTGCTCCTGAGTCACCTTGCTCTGCCCTGCTCCTGTCCTTGGAGTGCCATTTGTCCCCTCCATGCTGGGACCTGCCCTGTTCTGTCAGTGTGTTTCCTGGGCCTCTCCCAGGGCCATCCCAGTGGAACGGGACCCTTGTCACCAGGACTGTTCTTCTAAACTGCTCTTCTGGTGAGCAGCCCACCCCCTGGGATGTGCTAGGGCAGGAGGGCAATGATTCCCTCATCCCCTGTAAATATCTGTTGTGATCCGAGCAGCCACAACTTGTACCACCAATGATCTCCTACAGCAACCCTTTAGCCAACAAACATCTAGGGAAACTGAGGCATGCTGGAACCTGTTGACCTGCCCCAGTGGGACAAGAAACTTGTAATGCTCTTCCAAGACAGCTGTACTGCCTCATGTGTTGGCTCCCCTGTGCAGCCACCTCTGCTCCCCTGGTCCTACCTGTGGTCTGTGCTGGGGGCTGGCTGGTGGGGAGGCTCAGCCCCAGGGTGCTGTCATCCCCAAGGTGTCCCAGCATGTCCAGGGTTGGCTGCACCTCCTCTGGCTGGTACATGGCACTGATGTAGTTAGAGAAGATGTTGCTGATCTCGCAAGATCCCGCCATCAAGCTCTGTGCCAAGAGACGACAGTGAGCCCTGGCGCCACCGAGGCAGGGACGCTTGAGCCTGCAGCACCCCAGGGACCAGGCTGGGTGAGGCTGGGCTCTCCCTCCCTCCACCCATCGTCACCTCTCAGGTCACTTCTGCAGAAACACCCGCCCAGTGCCCTGCCAGCCAGGGCTGGGCCTGACTCACCACCGCCCCAGGCACCGGGAGCGAGGGAGGCTGAGCCGGAGCAAGCCGGGGACATGGCGTCACCAGGCTGGCAGAAGAGCCCTGTCCCCACAGCTCCACTGCGGCCAGTGCAAAGGGCCAGCAAGCAGGTGGCTCGCAGAGGATGGTGTTGCGTGGCCCCTCCATGGGGATGGGTGTTACGGGGAGCTCGGCCGTCGAGCTTTCCCCCAGCCCGGCAGGGCTCAGGCTGGCACAGACTGGTGCTGGGACTCCACTGTGGCAGCTCCAGTCCTCTCAACCAGTCGCAAGAAGCACATCCCAGTAGCTCTGTAGCCAGAAGGAGACCAAACTCCTGCCTGGCCCTTGTGGAAGAGGCAAATCTTGCTGTTCACTTGACAAAACCTGGGGGCTGGAAGGCACCCTCTGGTCCGCTGTCCTGCTGATCCCCGAAAGGATCGCCCACCAAGGAGAACAACAAGCGCATCCCCCGGCGAGAGCGAAGATGCCCGGGGAGGGGAGCAAAGCAGCCATCCTGGGCTGGGGGACATCAACAGGCCCCGGAGGAGAAAAGCTTTGGTACCTTCTGCAAGGGCAATCCTGGAGTGGCGGCTAATCCAGAAAGCAGCAAGGGGAGATGGAGCACACCCTGCCCAGCCACTGGCCACTGCTCCTGGGCCTGAGACGCTGATGCCGATGGGCAAGCCCAGTGCCTCTCCTCTTTTATAGCACAGGCTGCGTAATGCGATCTGGCAGCCCGAGGGGAATTCCAGCCTGAAACGTTCATGCTCCCAGATCCAGGTGATTTGCATAATATGAACCACCGGGTCCCAGCCCAGCACTGCCTTGCCGGGAAATCTGGGTTGGCCAGTTTAATCATTGTCAGAGCCCTTGCCCTGCCGATGCCCAGAGTTTCACCCACCCGGCTTCACGCGCTGTTTTCTTCTCTGGCTCGTGTTTGTTTGCTCATAGCAGCAGGTTCACTTGGCTCCTGCTGCCAGGCAAACACACCCAGCAGGGCCGGAGCGGGCGCTGGGGGTGGCACATCCCTCCCCAGCTCTCTGCCTGCAGCAAAGGGGCTGGGAACAGTGCCCTGGGCAACCGCTCGGCCGTGCGGCATCACCGTGCCGGGAGGGCAGCCCAGCCCTGCTGCATGGGTGCCTTGACCAGCCACAGGCTTGGTCCCCCCCCTGCTCCAGCACAGTTTCTCCCAAAGAGGCAGAAAGGATCTGGTGACCAAGTCAGGCAGGTGCTGGGAGTAGGTCTCAGGTGGGGACGAGTGGTCGGCATAGGGACGGACTAGAAGCCAGGCAGGTGACCGAGTTTTTCTTTCTGCTCAGCTGGGTTGATTTTTGCCTGAAGGCTGGTCTGGGCCAGGCTATGACAGCCCCTTCCCTGCCATTTCCCAAGTGCCTGGCACAGACACTCAAAGACACTCACCAGGGACACGTGACAAGGAGTCAGGCAGAGTTGTGGGATGCATTCGGGGAATTACCTTCTGGACTCCTGAACAGGGATAACTGCGATGAGGCGGCAGCAAAAATACCTGGAAAAATGGTTGGAAAACTGCCAGGAGGAGAGGGACCTGGGGGTGTTGGTCGACAGCCGACTGAACATGAGCCAGCAGTGTGCCCAGGCGGCCAAGAAGGCCAATGGCATCCTGGCTTGGATCAGAAACGGTGTGACCAGCAGGTCCAGGGAGGTGATTCTCCCTCTGTACTCAGCACTGGTGAGGCCGCTCCTTGAATCCTGTGTTCAGTTGTGGGCCCCTCAGCACAAGAAGGATGTTGAGGCTCTGGAGAGAGTCCAGAGAAGAGCGACGAGGCTGGTGAAGGGGCTGGAGAACAGAACCTATGAGGAGCGGCTGAGAGAGCTGGGGGGGGTTTAGCCTGGAGAAGAGGAGGCTGAGAGGAGACCTCATTACTCTCTACAACTCCCTGAAAGGAGGTTGTAGAGAGGAGGGAGCTGGGCTCTTCTCCCAAGGGACAGGGGACAGGACGAGAGGGAATGGCCTCAAGCTCCACCAGGGGAGATTTAGGCTGGAGATTAGGAGGAAGTTTTTCACAGAAAGGGTCATTGGGCATTGGAATAGGCTGCCCAGGGAGGTGGTTGATTCACCTTCATTGGAGGTGTTTAAGGGATGGGTGGACGAGGTCTTGAGGGACTTGGTTTAGTGTTTGATAGGAATGGTTGGACTAGAAGATCTGATGGGTCCCTTCCAACCTGGTTGTTCTATGATTCTATGATTCTATGAACTGGGATACAATCATCCTGGTTGTGGTCCTGTGCTGGCAGAGGAGCCACGGGCCAGTCCCAGTCCCAGCCCAGTGCCCATTTGAGCAGGGATAGTACTTTGCTAAGCCAGCACATCAGTGCCATACATGCGCTGGTGTAAACCTTGACCACTGTGAGTCGGGCAGACCTGGTACCACACGAGCCCCTCAAGGTCCTTGTCACTTCAAACTGGTACCTGGCAGCAAACCACCTCAGGTGACAAGGCATGACAGACGGTTGCAAGTATAGATGCTCCCCTCAGCTCACAGGCCAAGCAAGGGCTGTGGCCACATCCCCTTTGTCACGTCACCTTGGCCTCCCATGCCATGCTGTGGCCCCAGGGCCAGCGTGCCAGCCAGGAGGCACTGGGTCACGCTAGCTGACTACCTGCCCCAGCTTCATTCCTCCACAGCACAGTCACGAGTGTTGGGTTCTGCCAGGCCCTGTTGTTTGCTGGGCACAGCATCCCACGAGGCCATCTCCACGCCCAGGAGCAGCCTCTGCCTTTGCTACCGTGGAGCAAACCAGGACCACCGGGGAAAACACGGGTGCTGGGCAGACACAGAGCCTCAAGGCTGCACTCAGCTGGGAGCTGAGCACTGGGCTCCCACTGTGCCTGGGGACATGTCCACCGGGCTGGACTTCCAGCGCCTGTGGTTACAAGCCTCCCCCTGGGGAAGCTTTTTCTATCTGCTGCTGAAATGCAGGTGTCCGTGGAGCAGAGGGACAGGGCAGCTTTCCCCTGGGCCACAGGATGATGGAGAGGGTGTGTAGCTTGTCACAGCCTCCTGCCCAAGCCCTGCGCAGCCCATCCTCATGCCTCATACCTGCTTGCTGCTCTCTGGGTCCTCCTGCAGCTTAGCCTGCCCCGTTCCTTCTCCTTGCGTTTGGGAACCAGGAGGCCAGTGGAGCCAAGCAATCCTCCCCCAAATCTTGCAGGCCCTGTCCAGCTTTACTGACCTAGAGAAATTGCTTTCCTGCCCATCTGCCTGCTTCATGGGCCACAATCCAGGCTTTATGCTGCACTGTGGGGAGAAGGTGACAGTTAAGGGCACTGTCTGGAGATGCTGAGACCCTCACAGAGCACAGGAGAGCATGAATCATAGAATCATAGAACAAGCAGGTTGGAAGGGACCCATCGGATCTTCTAGTCCAACCATTCCTATCAAACACTAAACCAAGTCCCTCAAGACCTCATCCACCCGCACCTTAAACACCTCCAGGGAAGGGGAATCAACCACCTCCCTGGGCAGCCTATTCCAAATCCCAATGACCCTCTGTGTGAAGAACTTCCTAACCTCCAGCCTAAATCTCCCCTGGTGGAGCTTGAGGCCATTCCCTCTTGTCCTGTCCCCTGTCACTTGGGAGACAAGCGACAATGAGCCTCTCTTGGGGTTCCCCATGCCCTCCTCAAAGCCACAGGGCAGCAGCAAGTTGCTCGATGGTGTCCATGGAACCCTCAGCTGCTGAGGAGCAGCTGCAACACCGATGGGTTCACAGCAATTCTTTGTTGAGTCCTGAGGATAAGTGGCCAAGGGCTACCAAAAAAATCTCACTACCAGAGCCTAGAGATGTATCCCTGCTCTCCCATTGCTGCTTAGTCTGAGCTCTGAGCACACCTCGGGCTGGTGGGGAGGGTGGCACAGGGTTTGGCATCTTGCTGCACTGAGAAAGAGGTGGTCGTGAGTTTGGAGGTAACAGGTGACACAAGAGTCAGCAATAAAAGTGTCAGTTGGGGCAGTGGGTAGCTGGGAGGCCAGGAGGGAATTGGTTGTTCCTCATGTCACCTGCCCTGCCAGCAGCTACTGGGCCCGTGACACCCCCACATTTGCTGCCCCACAGATCCCGTTCGCCCTAGCAGCAGTTTGGAGAATGGCACCAAGACAAGCCAGAGCACATGCTGAGGGTGACACAGGACTCGGTGCTCACGACTGAGGGGGTTCTGGGCACCACCAGCCCTTCAGAGTCACCGTTAGGGCTGGACTGGCATCACACACAGGACGAGCACCACATGGGGTGTTCTGAACCCAGAGCGTGGGGTGCCCCACACGGGGAACAGGAGCTGTGGCAGCAGGAACCGCATCCGGGGTGGTCGTTGAGGGCACGACCCACGCCTGCTCAGCTGCTCCATCCAAGTCAGACCAGTTTAACCAGCACTTGCTCGGAAAGAGAAAGTGAAGGATGTGGGGGGTGAGGTCCTGCCCTGCGGAGCTGGGAGCACAGCTTGATGTCCACCTCCCTGCTCTGCAGCTTCTGGGACTGGGGTAGGTTTGTTGCCTGTGCCTTGGGGAGCAGAGGTGGGGGACACCATCCACCACCCTCTAGGTCCTCAGCACACCCCACTTGCTGGCACCGCGTTCACTGCCTCAACCCCCTGCTCCTCCCACATCCTCCCCCAGCACCTCCATCCTGGCAGGTGAAGGGGACCCCGCATCCCCCAACCCAGCAGGTGAAGGGGATCCTGCATTCCCTCCCCAGCAGGTGAAGGGGATCCCACATCCTCCCCCAGCACCCCTATCCTGGCAGGCAAAAGGGATCCTGCATCCCCTCCCCAGAATCCCAATCCTGGCAGGTGAAGGGGACCCCGTATCCCACCCAACCCCACTGCCCCACAGCACCTCCATCTCAGCAGGCAAAGGGGATCCTGCATCCCCCCCCACCCCCCCAGAACCCGCATCCCGGCAGAAGGAAGGGACCACGCATCCCTCATCCCAGCAGGTGAAAGGGGACCCACATCCCCCTCCCACCCGCCCAGCACCCCCATCCCGTCAAGTGAAGGGGACCCCACATCCCTGCAAGAACCCCCATCCGGTAGGTGAAGGGTACCCCGCATCACCCCCAGCCCCCCCATCCCAGCAGGCAAAGGGGATCCTGCATCCCTTCCCCAGCATCCTCATCCTGGCAGGTGAAGGGGACCCTGTATCCCCCATCCCAGCAGGTGAAGGGGATCCCACATCCTCCCCCAGCACCCGCATCCCAGCAGACAAAGGGGATCCTGTATCCCCTCCCCAGCACCCCCATCTTGGCAGGTGAAGGGGACCCCGCATCCCACCCAACCCCCCCAACACCCCCATCCTGGCAGGTGAAGGAGATCCCACATCCCCTCCCCAGCACCCCCATCCCAGCAGACAAAGGGGATCCTGCATCCCCTCCCAGCACCCCCATCCTGGCAGGTGAAGGGGACCCCGCATCCCACCCAACCCCCCCCAACACCCCCATCCTGGCAGGTGAAGGAGATCCCGCATGCCCTCCCCAGCACCCCCATCCCAGCAGACAAAGGGGATCCTGCATCCCCTCCCCAACACCCCCATCTTGGCAGGTGAAGGGGACCCTGCATCCCCCATCCCAGCAGGTGAATGGGATCCTGCATCCCCTCCCAGCACCCGCATCCCGGCAGAAGGAAGGGACCACACATCTCCCATCCCAGCAGGTGAAAGGGGACCCGCATCCCCCTCCCCCTTGCCAAGCACCCCCATCCAGCAGGTGAAGGGTACCCCGCATCCTCCCAGCACCCCCATCCCGTCAAGTGAAGGGGACCCCGCATCCCCCATCCCGGTAGGCGCAGGGTACCCGCATCCCCCCCGCCAGACGTTGCTTCCCGCAGTCGGCGCTGCCACCTGCCGGCTGTCCCCGCAGCCCCAGGACCCGAACGCCGGGTGACCCCAGAGGGAACGGGGTTGGGCAACCAGCAGAGACCGAGTCCTGGCCCCACAGCGCCCCTCCAGCCCCGGGACCCGTCAGGAAGGGGATCATGGATCATAGGGTGCGTTGGGTTGGAAGTAACCTTAGCAACGCATCGAGTCCGAGCTCCTGCAGGAGCAGGGACAGAATTCAGTCAGATCACAGAACCATAGGATCATAGAATCACCAGGCTGGAAAAGACCCATCGGATCATCGAGTTGAACCATTCCTATCAAACACTAACCCATGTCCCTCAGGACCTCATCCACCCATCCCTTAAACACCTCCAGGGAAGGGGAATCAACCACCTCCCTGGGCAGCCTATTCCAATGTCCAATGACCCTTTCCATGAAAAGTTTTTATCTAATGTTCAGCCTGACCCTCCCCTGGTGGAGCTTGAGGCCATTCCCTCTTGTCCTGTCCCTTGGGAGAAGAGCCCAGCTCCCTCCTCTCCACAACCTCCTCTCAGGGAGTTGTAGAGAGCAATGAGGTCTCCCCTCAGCCTCCTCTTCTCCAGGATAAACACCCCCAGCTCTCTCAGCCCTTCCTCATCAGGCCTGTTCTCCAGACCCCTCACCAGCCTCATTGCTCTACTCTGGACTCGCTCCAGAGCCTCAACATCCTTCTTGTGCTGAGGGGCCCACAACTCAACACAGGATTCAAGTTTTGGTCTCACCAGTGCTGAGTCCAGAGGGACAAGAACCTCCCTGGCCCTGCTGGTCACGCTGTTTCTGATCCAAGCCAAGATGCCATTGGCCTTCTTGGCCACCTGGGCCACTGCTGCCTCATGTTCAGTTGCTGTCAACCAACACCCCCAGGTCCTTCTCCTTCAGGCACTTTCCAGCCAGACTTCTCCTAGTCTGTAACTGCATAGGGTGCATCAGGTTGCTCAGAGCTCCATCCAAGCTGACCTATGTTCCCAGGGATGAGGCCTCTACTGCCTCCCTGAGCAACCTAGGCCAGTTCCTCATCACCTTCAGTGTGAAAAATTTCTTCCTTACACTCAGTCTAAATCTCCTATCCCTTAGTTTAAAACCATTATCCCTTGTTCTGCCAGAACAGTCTGTCCCCAGCCCTCCTGGAGGCCTTTTCAGCACTGGAAGCTGCTCTAGGTCGCCTCAGAGCCTTCTCTTCTACAGGCTGAACAACTCCAACTCTCTCAGCCTGTCCTTGTACGGGAGCTGCTCCAGCCCTGGCATCATTTTCTGATGAGGCTTTGTAGGGGTGGCTTCCACTCTGCCTTGGCACTGCCAGGTTGGACCCCTTCCTGCAATCTTCCTTGCCAGGACAGAGTAGCCAGAGCCTACCTGTTTTGGGATGTGCTTCCTCCACCCCAGCCTCATAATTTTCCCCCAATGCAGTCACATCTGCCCCGTGAGTATAATGGAACCACTGAGGATGGAAAAGACCTCTAAGGTCCTCCAGTCCAGCCATCGGCCCCACTAAACCACGTCCCACAGTGCTACGGTCACATGGTTTCTGAACCTTTCAGGGATGGGGACTCCTTCACTGCCACCCTGGGCAACCTCTGCCAGGGCTTCCCCACTGTCAGGAAAAGAATTTTTCTGAACATCCCCTGGTGCAGCTTGAGGCCATTTCCTCTCACCCTATCACTTGTTACCTGGGAGAAGATCCCAACACCCGCCTCACCACAACCTCCATTCAGGAGCTACAGAGAGTGATGAGGTCTCCCCTCAGCCTCCTCTTCTCCAGTGCAAACAACCACAGGTCCCTCAGCTCCTCTCATAATACTTGTCCTCCCGCTCTGCTCCCCCTCTGTTCTTCATCTCTTCAAAGCCATCACTGTCGTGTCACTTTATTTCCATCCATTTTTATTTGTGAAGACAAAAAGGCAAGGACCAAACACAGCCATTGAAAAACCATGTACATCATGAGACCCAAATAACTTACACTATTTACAGGAACACATTGAGGTATAAAATACATGTACACACCTTGTCCTCTGACAAACCCAGACGGCTGGGCTGCACCACCCAGCAGAGAAAGAAAAGAAAAAAATAAAAGCCTTCACAAGAGCTGGCCTCTAGAAAACAGCTCCGAGCAAGAAAAGGCACCTGCTATTTGTGATACTTGTGCAGCGGGACAGGGTGATGGAGCAGGCAATGGGATGCTGCAGCTGCCCAAGCCCTGTCACAGGGCTGGACCACAGGGTACGGGGTGGTCAGCAGGCACGGGGATGCTTAAGAGCTGGCAGGTACCATGGGCAGGGCTGTCACAGGTGAGGGACGAGTCCCTGGGGGTAGGAAGGTGCAGAGCTGTGGTTCTCTGAGGGTGAGAGAGGCCAGGAGAAGGCCTGCGGGGTCGGGGCTGTGCTGGGGTCATGGTTACAGCACCACGCAGAACATGGTGAAGTCAGAGTCAGAGGGACTTCATCCCACCCCAGGAGGGTGAAGGGGGCTCAGGGAGGGCATGCAGCCTGCAAAAGAGAGCAAAGCTCCAGCAAGCTTGATAAAAAGCAAGTGGGAGCCTTGTGCGCTGAAGGGATTGTACCTGACCCATCCTGCATGGGACAGGGGAAGGACAGGGAGACAGGCACTGGCAGAGGATCTGGGGAGAGAGCACTGGTTCTGCAGCACCAAGGCAGGAGGTAGCATCTGAGACCCCAAAGCAGCTGTGGGCAGAGGTGCTGAGGAGGAAAATCGTACCTGGGGGAGACAGGATGCTGGTGCTCCATCTCCTTGCAGCTGGTGAGGCTGAGAGGTGCACCGCCAGCCTGTCCTTTTGTGCCCTAAGAGCAGTGGATGCCAAGGAGGGGACAGTGCCCAGACTCCCTGCTTGGGCTCACAGTGGTTTCAGGGCCCTTTTGGGATCCCTGAGTCATCTCCACCCCTTGTGCGCAAAGCTCAGCTCAGGGCCAGCACTGCAGCCTCAGCAGAGGGATGCTGGCCTCTGTGTGCTGGAGGGAGGAGACTCATGGAACAAGGGTCAGAAGCATCACTCAGTGATTTGATCAAGGGAAGGAACTTCCCAGACCATGGGTATCATTGGCACAAACCAAACTGTCCCTGCAGCGGAGGGACTGGCAGAACAGTTCCAAGATCACAAGAAAGGACTTAAGCTACACAACAGTAAAAGTCCCGAACCGCAAGGGAACACCCAGCACAGCGCCAAAGGCTGAACCAGCTCACCTGCCTCCTCAGCAGGCAAACAGCCCTCTCCCCCATCATCCCTAACCACCTCTGCCTTGATTGTCCAAGGCCACAGCGCCCGTCTGAGCTCTGAAGGACCAGAGGCCAAGGGATCACCCTTGCCTGTCTCCCTGCATGTTGGGACCTTGTGCTTTAGTGTTTGGGAGGACCTGCCTCCCCCCTTTACTGGCAGAGTGGCTCAGAGCTGCAAACCCCCTCCCAAACCCCATTGTGCCAGGGGAGGGGGCTACGGCCCCGTGTTGGCTCCCCAGCTCCAAGTAGGGCATCATCTGGGTTACCCTGGGTTATGTTCAGTGCCTGGGAGAGGGACTAGATCCAGCTATGGTTTGGGGGTAAAAAAAAATCAAACATCACACACGAGAATTGGCTTCTCTCACAGACTCCCTTCTCCACCCTGGATGGGGGCTTTTACAGCACCAGTTCCAGCCCCTTTGGGCTGCCAGTGAATTCCAGCAGGCTCTAGAAAATGAGGACTAGGACCAGCCCATTCCAGCAATGTGCTTTGTGCGGACACATCCCAGGCGAGGAGGGCTTCATTGCATCCACAGGGAATATCTACGAGAGCAGAGGCAATAATACAGTCTGAGCTGAGCCTTTCCGAGGTCCCTTCCCATCCTTCAGAAAGACAAGATGGACTAATTCCAGGCTGCAAATGAAGCCAGGAACTACTGGCAACACTGCTGAGCCTCAGTCCAAGCGTCGCACTAGAAATGGGAGTAAAATCTCGGTGTCACAACTCAGCTGGGGAAACCCACCACGAAGGTGAGAGCTGGGCACGGGGCAGAGCTGGGGGACGCGAGGGACGGCTCAGAAGTGCAGCAAGGTGAGGGCGAGGCCACACGTCCCCAGGACAAATTCAAGTATCAAAAACATAACAATAACACTAATAAAGAGAAGAACAAAAACTCAAAGACAAACTCCCCACCCCCGATCCCCCCAAAAAACCCCAAGGACGACAGTACCCAGCTTGCACCGTGAGGTAGCTAAACCAGATCAACACCCCAGAAATGCTCTCCTGTGTTGGAAATACTAACCCGCACAAGACAGTAAGACATGTTCACACCCCTACACATAGAGTTAAGGGACCACAGACACCCCATGCTTCAAAGATCCACCACTCCAGCTCTGGACTTTTGCTGCTGAGTCGCGGCACCCAGCTCCCTTCACCTGCAGGCTGCAAATGCCTCTAAACGCCCTCATCATGCTGCGGAAACAGCAGAGAGGTGGATGCTCAGCATCATCCAGGATTGGCCACTCAGCCCTGGGAAACGAAGCAGGCACTTGCAGCCTACGCACAGGAGGAAACGGGTGGCAAAAGGCAAGGCAGGTCTGACCCTAAGCCCTACAGGAGCAGGACCCTTCAGCAGGGAGCAGGTTTCAGGTGAGGCACTGGCAGATCTTGGTGTAGACACACCTGGCTACAAACACACACACTCATCCGCCCTACGGCCAAGCAAAGCTTAAAGCCATCGAGGAATGAGCAGGGAAAGCCTCTCCCAGGCAGGCTTAGAGGGTAAGACCTCCCCACTACTGTGTGTGACTGGTGGTTGTGGTGCCCCATGCAGTTTTGTTGATCCCCTCCAGTCCCGTAGGGAGACCAGCCCGGAGCTGCTGACGCTGGCACCACTTGTCCCCGAGCCATGGCAGGTAGAACTCCTCACCAAAAGGTTGTCACCAGTCCCTGGCTGCACAGGGCTCAGCCACCACCACTGTCCTGGGTAGGGTCACATCCACACACATCAGCACACCCTCCACCAAGGCAAGGCAGCAGGATAGGGTTTTTTTTCTCCACACCAAAAAGGGGAAAAAACTCCCATCAAATCCTGCCTTTCAGAATGTAGAGGAAATCCCATGCTCCACATGGAATGGTTTTAACAAGGGCTGGTGGCAAACAGCCTGGGGCTCGTCTGTGTTTCAGCATGATTGGACAAAGCAGAAGGAAAACGGTCTGTGCTTTATGGGGCAGGTCCTGCAGCCCCTGGCCTCCGAGATCCCAGTTCAGTGCCTGGCGGGGATCACATGGAGAAATTTTGAAACTGGAGTTCAAAAGCTGCTGCTTCTGTGACAGAGGAAGTGAGAGCACGTGAGGCAAGAGTTCCTGGGGACTCCTTGGCCATCCCACAAGCTCTGGTTGGCCAAGAAGGAGGAGGTCCGACAAGCCACAGGAGCGATGGAGGAAAGCTCTAGTGTGAGAGCAGGGCCTTGCCAGACCCCTTGCACAAGAGGAGGGATCCCGGAGAAGCCACATCCTTGGGGACACACTCCTGGACAGAGTCCCCAACCTTTCATGGAGGTTGGATTCTGGAAGATGCAGGATTGTCCTTCAAGCCCAGGGTGAATCAGGGGACTTGTGCGGGACCAGGATGTGCAACCCCTTCCTCACCCTGCTCCAGGCACAGGCAGCTCCATCCAACAATCCAGCTGCTCCATGTCTCGCTGGGCCCCCTTCAGCTCCTGGATCCACGGGCGGTGATGGGCCAAATCCAAACTATCCCCTCCCTAGAGGAGAGCTGAGAGCAGAGCTTGAGGGAAGGAGTTACAGCTCTCAGCCCCCAGCGATGGTAAAACAAGATAGGCCAGAGGGGTGGGGGTGACAAACCCCATCTTGGCTCCTTTGCCCTGTCACCTCTGTTCTTGTTTCATTTCTTCATCTCGAGGGGGTTCGCACACTGCGGGAATCCACCACAAACCCCTGCTGAGGGGCCAGATGTCAAGAGCAGGGCTAAGCAGCCCTTCCCTTCTCCAGAGCAGAGCAAGGCGGGTCCAGGGGCAAGAGCCCAAGATCCATGGGTCAGCCGAGTTTGAGACGGGTTTGGAGAATGTCGAAGAGAACTGCAGAACGTTTGGCTGGAAGTTACCTGATGGAGAACTTCCCAGGCTTGCCATTCCTCCACAGCTGGGACATGGCAAAGGAGCCTAGAGGTGCACACCTCCAGTTACCAGGGACAGGTAGACAGACCACCCGGAAATCCTACTGCAGAGGATCCCAGAGCAGAGGCTGCCCCACGAGTAATGTCTCCAAAGAAGCATCCCCTCTATGCCGTGGTCCTGGCCAGCAGACACCAAATATCCTCATGGCCATGGAGTGGAGGAAGACTCCTGCAGGAACCAGCCCCGGAGTCAACAGGGACAGGAGCAGTAAATCATGGTGGAGTCCACAAGAGCCTGTGGTGGCAGGAGGGTGTCTCTGAGGAGGAGCTAAGTAGCTCTGACCCCCGGAAATCCTGGCAGGTGTTGAAGCAGGGTGGGTGAGAAGAGAGATGAAACATTTCCTGATCACTGGAAAACCATCAGGAAACCTCAGCAAGAGGGAAGGTGGAGCTGATAGTAACCCACGGAGCTGCTCGTCACCAGTGCTCAAAGTACCAGATGGGACATTGTCCACCCTGTAGGGTCAGGCACAGCGATCCCTGTACCAAGGCCGAGCTCCTCTTCATGACAGGGTCTTGACAGCAAGGGAGACACACCCCGACGTTCACCCTCCTGTCGCATCTTCCAGTCTTTTTGCAGTTCCTAGTTCGACCCCGTGGGCAACCTCCTCCCGCTCCAGAGCTTCACTGTCAAGTCGCTGAGGAACAATGGCAAGAAGGGCGATGTGACCCAGGGGTTCTCAGAGGAGCCCCACAGGAACGCTGCAGAAAGGCACTGCCAGGAGAAACGGTCCCTACCCCCAGCCCACAGCAGCATGCAGCCCACAAGACCTCCAGGCTCTTTTCTCCGGGCACGAGGTTGCCCAGTCTGTCTTGGGGAGCAGACAGGCCCAATGGGGCTCAGCCCACTGGCAGCAACTGGGGACACTGGCAGCCACTGGGGACAAAGGGAAATGGTGACCTCCAGGGTTGACCCCAACAACAGGACTCCTGCACCCCTTCAATGAGCTCTAAGTCAAAGCAGTGACACCGCAGGGAGCTGCTGCGCTCGGGCATCCCAGGACATGGGTTGCTTCGGGGGTGGCTGCTGACTCCCGCCCCACCAGCCATGCAAGGCACGGCTTCCACAGAGCTGACACGGTGGATGTGGGAACTTCTCAAGGAAAAAAAAAACCCAAAAAGGCAAACCAAACCAATAGAGGGATGTGACTGGGACAAAGGGACAAGTGACTTCTAGCAAAGATTTACCAAGTGGGAAAAAAAACGCAAAATAGTTTCATACCGTGAAGAAGCAGCTCAGACCAGAGAGAAAGAAAGAAAAAGTGAGAGGAGCAAAAGCAAGCAACAGAGAGAAAGACAGAGGGAGAACAAGGTGGAGAGAAAAGGAAAGGAAAGACAGAAGAAGAGTGCATGAGCAAGAGAGTCGGAAAGAGCAGGAGGGTCAAGGCAGACTAGTAGCACGGCCCTTTATGGCAAGGACGCGTCGTGGAAGGCAAGGGGTGAGCCCAGGCACGTAATTCCATAACTTTACCCGGCAGTCACTGTGGCACAGATGAGAGGTGGGGAGGAGGAGAGACAGAGAGAGACAGAGAAAAAAGGAAGGGAGAAAAGGGACATGGTCGAAAAGAGGATATCAGTCTTGCTGCCAAATAGCTCCCCAAGAGCAGCAGAGGATGCCCAGCCCCAGGGAAGAGGGGTCCCTGTGTAGGGGTGACCCAGGACATCACCAGGGCAGGGGACGGCCAGGGCCAGAGCTCTGGGCACTGCAGTGGGCAGGCTGTCTCATGGGGCAGGCTGAGGGGGCAAAGTGACATGAAGGAGTAGAGGGACTAGAAAGCTGTGAGACTACTTCCTTCCCTCCCTCCCTGCTCCCTGTCCCCTCAGCGCAAACCCACCCAGGCCCAGGGATGACAGTGCAATCCAGGGGTCTCCAACCTCCCAGGGACTCCGGGGAGCAGAGATCCAGGGGCTCACCTGGAGGCAGTAAATATGTGCTTGGAGTTGGTGCAGATGGCATTGATGGGGCTGTCGTGCCCTTTGATCTCCCCAACCGGCGTGAAGTTGTCCACATTCCAGACTTTGATCATGCCTCCTCGGCATGCACTCAGCACCATGGGGCGGCCAGGGATGAAGGCCAGAGCACACACCCAGTCTTTGTGGGCATTGGGAATTTGCTGCAGGTACAAGCACAGAGTGGAGGTCACAACTAACCTCATCTGCAGCACCAGCAGCAGCCTCAGAATCATAGAATCATGGAATCATAGAATCATAGAATCACCAGGTTGGAAAAGACTCACCAGATCATCGAGTCCAACCATTCCTATCAAACACTAAACCATGTCCCTCAGGACCTCATCCACACATCCCTTAAACCCCTCCAGGGAAGGGGAATCAACCACTTCCCTGGGCAGCCTCTGACACTGCCTAATCACCCTTTCCATGAAAAGTTTTTTCCTAATGTCCAGTCTGAACCTCCCCTGGTGGAGCTTGAGGCCATTACCTCTCATCCTGTTCCCTGTCCCTTGGGAGAAGAGCCCAGCTCCCTCCTCTCTACAACCTCCTTTCAGGGAGTTGCAGAGAGCAATGAGGTCTCCCCTCAGCCTCCTCTTCTCCAGGATAAACACCCCCAGCTCTCTCAGCCGTTCCTCATAATGCTCATGCACCCAGCCTGAGAGACTCATATCCTCACAGTTGCCCTGGGTCACATGTGGATCGTGATGCTGGTGATGCAAAGTTAGGAAAGCCAAGAGGACGGATGCAGAAGTCAGGGCTTGATTCGTTCCCTGGACATGAGACAACAACTCCATCTTCAGAAAGGAACAGAATACTTGGCATTGCAATTGACGCCTTTGTGCCGCAGGAGCTGGCAATTCTGAGCGCCCTACAGCAGAGACTTAGAGGGGAGCAGAGCCACCTCGCACACCACTGACAGACTCCCAGGAATGGGCTTGCCCCTCTGGTTAGCTCAGTGCAGGACCCTGGAACTGGGTCCCAGAGCAACGGTCACCCCCTACGCCTCAGCAGCACTGCTTCTCTGCCCCACGTCACCCCAAGGATCTGTACTGGATGTTCCCCTCCAGACCTGGATAAGTTCCTGCTGCTCCAGATCCCACTTCTTGATGCCGTTGTCCCTGGAGCCACTGAATAGGATGTCTCCCTGGATGGCCAAGCACTCGATGCCATCATAGTGAGGAGGCTCAAAGTTGTGAGTGGGGCCAATATTGCCCACCGTGCCCTCCGCAATCTCAAACACCTACGGGAAAAAAACAGCAGGTGAGAGACCCCAGATAGCACTGGAAACAGAGATGACCCTCTCTTGGAGAACGTGGCCCTCACTCTGTTTTCTAGGCTCAGGGCACCCAGAGTAATGCTGAAAAGAGGAACAGGCATTGGCCAGGGGAGACCTTTGTGGGGCTGAGGTCTTGCCAGGGGTCCTGCTGCCACAAGGAGGGGTTTGCCACCAGACAGAGCCCCCATCCTGCTGCATTTCACTCATGGTGAGCTTCCGTGAGGCAAGGTAACAGATTGCAGCTGTCAGAAGGGTGGGATCTGCCTCTTTTACCATCTCACCATCCCTCGTCATTGCGCCTGGTGCCAGTTCCAACTCAAACTGTTAAAACCCAGGAAAAACCTAAAAGGGACGGGCAAGCTCTTGCTGTGCTGGAGTGGTGAAGGTGCAGGCACAAAGCATCTGTCTTGTGGTGGAGAATCAAGCAGAATGGTGTGAGCTGCTAATCTCAGTCAGCCACAACACGCAAACACCACCCACAGAGCCTGGGGGATGAGATGCAAATCTATCTCAGAGGGTGCTTTTGTAGTGTGGACCATGCAAAAGGTAGGAATTGGGGTGAGGAGATAAAAATCCTCATGTGCAGAGGTGAAAACAGAAATCTGGGCTCAGATTTTGGGAGAAGAGACATGAGGGGTTGCCAGCATCTGGGCTTTCCTATGGGAAACGGGGCTCTGAGCCCCAAGGATGAGAGTACCTTGACGTAGTGATCTTTGGAGCCTGTGACCACCAGGTCGTGGTTGCTCGCCGTCTGGTTTACTGTCAGACACATCACGGGCCCGATGTGGCCAGTCAGCTTCCCAATAGGCTGCAACCTGAGTTCAGTAACACGGATCAGCTGCCCCTTCTCAGGGGCCAGAGCTCCTCCAAAGGGTTCTCCCAGGCTGAAAACCCCCCAGCCCCCTAGCAGGGGTTGTTCCTTCTGGGGGACCGTAAGCAGGGACCCTCTCTCCCTCCTTTGGAAGGAAAGCAGCCTTGGGGCACGTCAGCCTCTGGCTACAGAGCCCAGGCTGCAGTGAGGGGTCAGTAGCCCAAGCGCTCCCCTGGCATGGAAGGGGCGAGGGCAAAACCAGAGGAGCACTGCTGCTCATCCCACATCTTTTCCCTTCTCCTAAGCTCCCTCAAGCTCACGGACAAACCTCTCACCCCAAGGAGCCCACTGCTGCTCGTCATCCTTTGGGTTCCATAGGGAAGGATCCTGAGAGTCCTTATTCCCAGCAACTGTCATTGCTAAAAAGGTTTTCGCTTTCCCAGATGGGAGAGGGGAAGGAGCAGTTTCAGGCCCACAGGAACAATGTCTGATGAGCATCCACAGGGTGTCCTGCCATTCCAGCCCTGCCCCCTCACCTGCTCAGCTCCCAGATGCGGACAGAGTTCCCCGTGGCAGCATAGAGCATCGTGCCAGTCGGGTTGAGTGCAATCTGGCTGATCTGGTGCTCCCCCTGCACACTGGTGACAGTGCGGCTGCTGGTCCCAGCACAGGCGTCCCCAGAGATCACCTGTCCAGAAGATCTAAAGGAGAAAGAAGTCAAAAGAGGAGCATGAGCAGAGACCAGGGCCACCAAGGCCCCACTAAGGAACCACGTGAGGCTGTTGGCTCCAGGCTGGCAAAGGTGGGTCCCACATTGGGGAAAGGCCCTAGAGGACTCATTGTCTCTCTGGCCACCATGAGATCAATGAGACCTGTCCCCTAGGACAGTGTCCCACTTGTGGAGGGAGCCATACGCCTGACATGGAGTATCACACCTTGGTTTCCATTTGAGGACCACTCTTCTCTCCTCCCATTCCTCTGTTTCTTGCAGAAAGAGCTGCCTAGTGCTGGCAGTAAGGACAGGGAGGCAGAGATATTTGTTCTCTGCACCAGAGGAGAAACACCTTCAGGCCAAGGTAGGTGAGCCAAGGCTGGATGGAGGAAGGAGCTCTATGCTGAAGCAAGCTGGAAACCCTGAACTGCCACCATCTCCTAACATCTAAGCCCTGCTCCAGACTGGCAAACCATAGCTGCAGACATGTCTCATGTCCTTTCTAGACCTCAAACTCCTCATAATAATTTGAGTTTCCCACTGGAGAGCCTATGATTTATCCAGCAACGATGTCATTCAGGTCCATGCTTCTTCTAGAGAGCCTTTGGTTCTCCTGGTCACCCCTAGAAGTAGCTGCAGATCTCTTCAAAGCTCTTTTATTACCCTGGAGAACAGAACCTATGAGGAGCGGTTGAGAGAGTTGGGGTTGTTTAGCCTAGAGAAGAGGAGGCTGAGAGGAGACCTCATTACTCTCTACAACTACCTGAAGGGAGGTGGTGGAGAAGAGGGAGCTGGGCTCTTCTCCCAAGGGACAGGACAAGAGGGAATGGTCTCAAGCTCCACCAGGGGAGATTTAGGCTGGAGATTAGGAGGAAGTTCTTTACACAGAGGGTCATTGGGCATTGGAATAGGCTGCCCAGGGAGGTGGTTGATTCCCCTTCCCTGGAGGTGTTTAAGGTGGGGGTGGATGAGCTCTTGAGGGACTTGGTTTAGTGTTTGATAGGAATGGTTGGGCTAGAAGATCCGATGGGTACCTTCCAACCTGGTTGTTCTATGATTCCATGATTCTGAGCAATCACTGCAGGAAGTCCCCTCACTGCTAGCTCTCTCCCAGCCTCCCTGTTGCCTAAGGATGCAGTGCTGCAAACTGACACTGGCCCTGTCCCCATCCCCAGCAGGTCCTGGAATCGTCTTCTGCCAAGCCAGAGATGCCCAGCACGCCCAGCAGCCCCCACGGCTGCCCCCGCCTGCCACGTACGTGAGGGTGCGGATGCACCGGGCCGAGTCCCTGATGTCCCACACTTTAATGTACGATGTGGACACGGTGAACACCAGACCAGTGTGGCTGCAGTACTTGATGGAGACCACGTTGTTCGGGTGACCCTTCAGGGAAGCGATTTCTTGGCCTGTCACCAGGTTCCACATTTTGCAGCTCCGGTCTGCGGGAGGAGGAATGTGTCCAACAATGTCCAGCTGAGGGAAGTCTCCCTTGCGAGGGGACAGTGGCTTGGGTGGACAACCCTCATCAGCATTGCCTCCCCTCCCCAAAGGGCCAGAGGAAAGGAGCCAGCACCAGGCTAGTGTAGGGCAAGGCTAGACACGAAGAGGGCCCAGCCCTTCACGTGAAGTGCCCTCAGGCCAACCCTTTCACACAGAAAAGGTCATTGGGCATTGGAACAGGCTGCCCAGGGAGGTGGTTGATTCCCCTTCCCTGGAGGTGTTTAAGGGACGGGTGGATGAGGTCCTGAGGGACATGGTTTAGTGTTTGATAGGAGTGGTTGGACTCGATGATCCGATGGGTCTCTTCCAACCTGGTTGTTCTATGATTCTATCATTCTATGAACCTGCTCCTACAGCATCTGCAGGCCAGCGACTCCCACACCCTCCTTGCCACCACGCACCTTTGGACCCAGTGAAAAGCAGCTCATCGGTAGCATCCAGGCAAAGCACAGGCTTGGTGTGTCCTTCTGCCATGGAGACGCACTGCAGTGGGGCTGTCCGGGCATTCTTGGTGCCACCCACTGGGTTAATGATGCCCCTTGCATGGGAAAGAAAGAAAGTGCTGGTGGGGTGTGTGTGGAAAGGCATCACGCAGTGTGATGGGTCCCTTAGTCTGAGCAAAGCTCTTCATGGAAACCCTGGGAATCAACTCAGGAGCAGCTCCTGCCTCTGCCCCAGCAACACAGACTGGGAAAAGGAGGGCTGCTCAGTGGCCCCTGCTCTCCTGCTGAACCTCTCATACTTGGCCAATACAGACCCAAGGAGTGGCGAGACTCAGGACATTGACTAAGTTTGTGACAAACTGTGCATTCTCCAGCCTGAAGTTCTGCTGTGTAAGTGTTCAGGGTACCAGTATCTAACACCCCAGTTCCATGGAGGCTGTCGGCTTGTGGCTGGTGACATTCAGAGACAGGACCTTGCTCCTTTATCTAAGGCCACAAGGGTGGCACAGACAGCACCGGCATTTGCACTGTGGAGGTTCTACACCCACCACTGGCTCCGGGCAGGAGAGGAGTTGTCCCTGAGAAACCTTTCTCCAAGGGATCCCTGCTGCCTGTACCTCTCCATCAATCCCCTCCAGCTCAGCACTGCTCCAGGTGCTGAGGACCAACAGCCCTACCCTTCAGCCTAGTGTGCATGGCCAACAGGTCCTCCCAGATGGCATCTGTGGCCGTGGGGCCCGGTCCAGGGCTCTGCCGGTCTCTTATTATGCAGGGAAACTGAGGCACGGGGCTGGAGAAGGGCAAGCCTGAGGCCACTTAAAATTTGTACTAGTCATGAGGATAAACAAGCTCATTAATTTGGGTTTGGAAACCACACACATGTGATCTCTCTCAGTTGACAGTTGCACTTACAAATTCAAATTAAAAAGCCCTACCCTGACCTCTAGTGCTCCTGCCAGTCTCAAGCTGACACTGAATCTAAATGGCAATCCCTGCTCCCCAGGGTTAGATGTTATCAACAGACTTCAGTGGCTGCCTGGCCAGCACAGACGTGTCTGGTGCCACCTCTCCAGGGACTGGGTGTCTGTGGGAAATTGGGCATGGACAATGTGAGGGGACAGCCAGGTGCTGGAGGGTTGATGTTCCCTAAAGGGTCTTTGGGCAGTGGAACAGGCTGCCCAGGGAGGAGGTTGAGTCACCTTCCCTGGAGGGGTTTAAGGGACCGGGTGGACGAGGTGCTGAGGGACATGGTTTAGTGTTTGATAGGAATGGTTGGACTCAATGATCTGGTGGGTCTTTTCCAACATGGTTATTCTATGATTCCCTGAAAGGTGGTCCTCATGTGTAGGCAAGAGGGCGCAGTGTGACAAGCCCAGGAGCACAACCTGACTTGGTTACAGAAAGAGGTTTACTGACCCACAACCCAACACCAGGGAAGCACAACCAGGTGTGGAGAGCACCTGGAGGTATTTGCCTGAAAGATGCTTGCAAGAAGGACACACTAGAAGCACCCAGGGTTGCTTGGCCCCTTCCCCAGCTTCCACCGTCTGGCTGGAGAGCTGAGGGATAGGAGGGGATGCAGTGGTGTCATGCAGGCAAGAGCCCATCAGAGACAGAGCAGAACATGCTGCCACCCCAAACCAGCCAGTGCCCACAGGTGAGCCCAGCGCCACATTCCCAGGGGCTAAGCAGAGCAGGGACAGTTCCAACTCCCAACCGAGGGGCCAGTCAGACACGAGAGCTGGCATGCCAGGAGAGGACAGCACACACAAGCTGGGAGGTGAGGGAGAGAAGCAAGGTGCAGGCAGAGCATGCAGGGACAGGGGAGAGCAGACTCATGAGACAGAGAGAAGGAGGAGAAGAAGAGGAAGGGATAATAAATAGAATGTTTTCTATACCTCAGCACCTCCGAGACAGAGGAATCGCTGTCATCAGACCTAGGGGCAGAAAATTAGCAGGATTATGGGAGAGAAAACCCAGACTAGAAAAAGCAGTAGAGAAGTCAGAGATGGAGGATTGTTATTGCATCCAAGCCAGTATGGGACAAATAGGAGGAGGAGAGGAGAGAGGAAGAAAGAGAAGCACACGTGGAGAACGAGGGGAGAGAGCAGAGGAGCAGGAGAGCATGTGAGGAACAGACAGCAGGTCTCCACCAGGGAACGTCAGCGCTGCTAGCAATGCTCCGAGGAGAGGGCAGCCCAACCTGCGCAAGAGGCAGGCAGGGGCAGCATTGGCTGGTGCCAGTCCATCAGCTTCCTGCGAGTCCCACTTCGCCTCACCCCAGCCTGATCAACAGCCTCTTCCAGTCATCCAATCTGGCACCACCAAGTCTCCAAAAAAGGCTTAGCCAGAGGCCAGGACTGTGAGGTCCTGCAAGCTTGGAGGGGACACGTAGCAGGCAGGACAGGGCGAGGGTCCAGCATGGCCCTTGCAAAGATTCTGCTCCCTCAAGGAGAGAAGCAGGAAGTGAAATCAGTGGCCGAAGTCTGGCTTGAGCAGGTCCTGTGCTCCCACACCCCACCAAGGGACCGAGTTCGTGCCACCTGCTGTTACAGCATGAGTCCCCATCAGGCAGATCCTCCCGTTCCACCAAGACTTACTTATCCAAGGCAGACCCCTGGCTCTGGTTGCTCGTGAGACGAGAGAAGACATTGCGGTCGTTACGTGGACGGGTGGGTGGGGATGAGGGAGGCGTGAAGCCAACATCTGGAGGCCTGAGCCAGGGAGGATTAAAAGGATACATGACTTGGGAACTGCTCATGTGGCAGCTGCCTGGAACACCAGGGCCCAGCAAGAGCTGGGCCAGGCAGCATCTCTCCCCATGTGTCTGGGCCACCCATCTCCCCCTGTCCAGGCTGCCATTTCTCCAGCTCCTGGACTCACCTGGCAGGTTGCCCACGGTCATAGGACTTCCTCCTTGTCAGAGGTGAAGTGTCTGAACCACGGGATTGCCTGGGGCTAAAGAAAGTGAAACAAAAGCCCCATAAGTGCCTGCTGCCCCTGCTGGGATCCCTCCGTGCTGGACACCCATGTCCTTTCCCAGCAGAGCTAAGAAACTGGGCTGCCCTGGAATCACAAACACAAGATCAGAGGATGCCTCAAGTCACCTCACGAACATGAAGGCTTTTGGCAACCCAAGAAGCATCCAAGAAAGCTGATAATCCAAAGCAGTGAGCCAGGGACCCTCACATGAATCATAGAATCATAGAACAACCAGGTTGGAAGGGACCCATCGGATATCGAGTCCAACCATTCCTATCAAACACTAAACCATGTCCCTCAGGACCTCCTCCACCCATCCCTTAAACACCTCCAGGGAAGGGGAATCAACCACCTCCCTGGGCAGCCTATTCCAATGCCCAATGACCCTCTCTGTGAAAAACTTCCTCCAAATCTCCAGCCTAAATCACCCCTGGCAGAGCTTGAGGCCATTCCCTCTCGTCCTGTCCCCTGTCCCTTGGGAGAAGAGCCCAGCTCCCTCCTCTCCACAACCTCCTCTCAGGTAGTTGGAGAGAGTAATGAGGTCTCCTCTCAGCCTCCTCTTCTCCAGGATAAACACCCCCAGCTCTCTCATCGCTGTTGACTGCAGACAGGCCTGGATAGATGCAGAACTGGTCTCACCCTCACCACCCTGCATCTCCACAGCTTCCCACCTGCTGGCCCATGCCTCCACAAGCCTCCCAGTGCCCATCACCCCATGCTCACAAGGTGCTTCCTCGCGTGGGCAGGCTGATGGTGCGTGACACTTTCTCCTTGTAATAGGAGTCTCGGATGGAGAAGCTGATCCCATCCTCTTTGATCTCCATGAGGGATGCCAAGGACTTGGTGATGTTCTTGGTGGAGACGTCCAGCGTGGGTCCCAGACACTCAGCTGACACTGCCTTCATCTGCCCCGAGAGCTTGGGCTCTCCCTAGAGCAGGGCAGAGGGCTCAGGCACAGGCAGCACAAGGGGAGGCCAGCGGTAGCAGTCAGAGAGCTGTGGGGTGAGCTCTCTGGCTGCAGGAGATCAAGTTCCCCCTGAATCACACAGGGATCCCATCACCGTGCCGGCTCTCCACACCAAATAAACGTGACAGCCTGTGCAGAACAGGCTTTCCAACATCTTTGCTCACAACAGGAGCATGAGGACCTCCCTGGTGCCCACTTAAATCCAGGAGGTGTTGGCTGGTGTGGTGGAAGTGCCCCAACTCTCCAGAACTTCAGAGGAGCCGAAGGCCTGTGTTCCCCCACCTTGCCTGACCTGACCCCACCCAGAGACCAGCCATGCTGCCTGATAGCAGGCACAGCTCTCCAAGGGTCAGACTACAGAGCAGAAGCCTGGAGCACTGCAGAACACCACAGCCCTCCAGCCCTCCTTCCACTCCCTGCGATACAGCCACACAAAAAGGTCAACTCACCTTGAACTTGAAGTCATCCTGGCTGGCTGAGCCTTTCATGGTGAAAGACTGGGAGATGCTGCAAGGAGATGGGAGCAGAGACGGATCTTCAGTGCCAAACTCCTTTTAGAGAGCAAGTTGCCACAAATCCACCAGACAACTTGGGTCAACTCCTGTTCCCTAGTGCCCTTTCTCCAAGGGATGACCTAGTCCTCGGTCCCTGCTGGTGTTTAAGAGACATCTCTCCTCTCCAAGGGATGACCTAGTCCTCGGTCCCTGCTGGTGTTTAAGAGACATCTCTCCTCTCCAAGGGATGACCTAGTCCTCAGTCCCTGCTGGTGTTTAAGAGACATCTCTCCTCTCCAAGGGATGACCTAGTCCTCAGTCCCTGTTGGTGTTTAAGAGACATCTCTCCTCCCCTCCCCAAGGTCTGGGCACCACAGGAAAGCTTAGGTGGAGCTTTGTTCATCCACTCCACCTCTGAGGTCCCATGGGTGGCATCAGACATCCCACCCCACCCCTGGCCCCTCCAGCCACCACCACCTCAGTCAGGGCTGGGCTGGGCACTCACCTTCCATCGCTGGCCAGGCTGAACTCCGAGATCTCCTCATCTGTGCTGGTGTAGCCATTCTCTGTGCAGCAGGATGACAGCACATCAGCAGCGCAGAAGGGACCCCCTCGAGTTAAGCCCCATTTCAACCACACAGTGCAGGGAGCAGCCAGGTGACTGCGGAAGGGGGATAGTCCTCATCCCTGTTGTGGGGTTGCCAGAGCACGTCCCCACCCAGCATCGTGCCTGGGGCAGCCCTGGCTATGCTGGTTTCTGCTGTGGCACCATCAGGTGCTTCGTGACAGGCCAGCACGGGAGGACACCTCACCCAACAGGCAGCAAACCTGTCCCAAGGATGCACCAGCACGGGGTCCCACCTTGCTGGACGTTGTGGATCAGGGCCTGCAGCTCAGGATGTGACTCTGCCTTCTCCCGCAGGGCATCCAGGATGGTGTGGTTCTGCGAGGAGCCGGTCACATCTGTCTGCCGCAGGCGCCCCTCCAGCAGGCGGATCTGGGCCTCCTTCTGTGCCACCTGCAGCCCCTGGGGAAGGATGGCCACGCCGCACCTCAAGCCGGTGTCTTGGGTCCCTGCCACCGAGTCCCCACCCTGGCACCCTCCTCCCTTCCCTGTCCTGCATCCGAGCCCCGCACCTTGTCAATGGAAGCCTTGAGGAAGTTGTCCAAGAGGAGCCGGGCTTCAGCCAGGGAGCAGGAGCTGATCACCACTGAGGTGTCCGTGGAGTCGAGCTCCTCCTGAAATGCGGAAGGATGGGTATTGGTTTGCTGCTGGGTGTGGGATGGGAAGAACAGGCACCATGGGCAGAACAAAACGCTCACTGTCCTCCTAGCACTGCCCAGTCCCAACACTCACTCCCCTTGGTCTGCCCAAGTGGCTACTGGGAAGATCACAGTTGGACTCGATGATCCGGTGGGTCTCTCCCAACCTGGTTGTTCTATGATTCTATGATCCAGCCAACACCATTCAAAGGCTTCCTGTGTTGCTACAATAGTCCTGGTGCTAAAATTTAATACAACACTAATCTCACCAACACCAGCCTCGCCTGAATCCACAGCCAAAGGGCCGAGGTGTGAATTAATGGCAGCCCCTTCTTCCCTATCAAGATAGGTGACAGGTGGGGACAAACCAGGGGCAGCACACAGCCTCTGGCCTGGGAAGCAGCTGCTAGAGGAGAGCCAGGAGCCACACGGTGTCTCTATGGAGTGCCCAGTGTCTAAACTAGACACAAACCTGTGAATGCTGTGTGCAGTTGTGGGCCCCTCACCACAAGAAGGATGTTGAGACTCTGGAGTGAGTCCAGAGAAGAGCAACAAAGCTAGTAAAGGGGCTGGAGAACGGGCCTGATGAGGAATGGCTGAGAGAGCTGGGGGTGTTTATCCTGGAGAAGAGGAGGATGAGGGGAGACCTCATTGCTCTCTGTAACTCCCTGAAAGGAGGTTGTGGAGAGGAGGGAGCTGGGCTCTTCTCCCAAGGGACAGGATGAGAGGGAATGGCCTCAAGCTCTGCCAGGGGAGGTTTAGGCTGAACATCAGGAAAAAAAATTTCACAGAAAGGGTCATTGGGCACTGGAACAGGCTGCCCAGGGAGGTGGTTGATTCACCCTCCCTGGAGGTGTTTAAGGGATGGGTGGATGAGGCGCTGAGGGACATGGTTTAGTGTTTGACGGGAATGGTTGGACTCAATGATCCAATGGGTCTTTTCCAACCTGGTGATTCTATGATTCAATGAAAACCTCAGGGTTTCTGCAGGAAAAGACGTCAGTCCTCCCCAGCACACGAAATTCCTATGTGTGCAAGTCACCTCAGCTGCAGGCCTATGGGGAAACAGGGGCTACAGTTTCCTTATGCCCTGGGTCACCAGCACCTTGTCCTTGGGTGTGCAAGCACCTGGCAGCACAGCCCTTCATGAAGTGATGATGCTGATGCAGCCCTGTAGAGTGCGCAGCACAGCTCAGAAGACTGTGGGACGCCCAGTCTGGCTATACCCACCCTCAACCTCCCAGGGATGCTCCAGTCGCCCACCTTGGTCTCCTCGATCTGCATGATGGTGGCCTGGCAGTCAGAAATGCTGTCGTTGATGTAGTCGATGTTGGCCCCCAGCACCTCAATCTCCTCATTCAGTTCCTGCAGCCCCTTCTGCTCCTTGGGGCTCTCTGCCTGCAGTTTTGCCCTCTTGCCCAGCAACGCTTCCTGCAGCAGCGCCAGCTCCTCACGTTTCTGGTGGGATAAAAAGAGCAGGATGGGCACTCTCAACATAGTTATCCCACCGCCTTGCACCCACCATCCAGCCCTCTCCATCCCCAGCACCACCATCACCTTGATGAGCCGCTCCATGTCAGCCTCCAGGTTGACGAGCGTCATCCTCTGCATGACGATGTCAAAGATGCGCCTCTCCAGCGACTGCCACTTGAGGCGGGCGGCTTTGCTGAAGGTCTGGCTTGTCCCCTTCTTGGGGAACTTCTTTCTGCTGCCAGAGGGGAGAAGAGGTACATGGATGACCCACCTGGAAAGCTGCGCTTACCCCAAAACAATGTCTGGGCTCTGGCTGGCCAGGAATGGAGGAGGCATCTGCATCATTTAGATTGCCCAACTTTTCCATAGGACAAGAGATGACCCCAGCAGGGTTTGTTCTGCGGTGTTTAACATTCATTGAAGGCCAGCACTGGGCTCAGGCTGAGGTGACAGTCACATGTTGCCTGTCACTGGGTCATGGTTTAACACAGACCAAATGTACAGCAAGAAGCTGGCATTCCATGCCCTCCATGAGCCAAAAGCCACATGTGGCAGTCCTGGGATGCCACATCACTCATCCAAACAGCCTCTGCCCTGACCTGGCAGGCCGAGCCCCGTTCCCAGAGGATGAGGAGTCTCCCAGGAAGTTGTTGATTTTCCTGTTCCACTGGCGCACGATGCTGGAGACAGAGCGAGCGCCGGACTCGGGCTCAGAGGAGGTGGTGCTGGCTGAGACCTCGGCACCCGAGTCCAGCATGGCCGGCTTCTGGCTCATCCTGCCCGCGACCCGGTCCGACATGGGCTTGGCGAGACGGCGCAGAGCAGAGACCTGCCCAGAGGAGGAGAGGCCATCAGATGGGTACCCCCAGCCCAAGCCTGGCACCACCAGCTTCTACGGAAGCAAGAGTGGCAGCTCTGGACACCTGAAGCCCCAGCCCATTTGTGCCCCTTTGGTTTTCCCCTTCTCCCTCCCAGTCCACCCTTTGCTGCCATGTTCAGCTGTCCCAGGACACAGGCAATTCCTCTGCTGCCTGCAACTCTCTCTCACCTGGTTACTGAACTACAAAAGTCCTCCCACCCTTTTGGGAAACCTGCTGGCACTGTCTGAAGGACAGGATGTCTCTGAGTCAAGCAGTGGGTCCAGGACCCTGCTGGGGGCTGGGGGCTATGTGGAGCCAAGGCCCCCACCCTCACCTCCTGGGTTTTCCTCCGCAGCACTATTTCCTGCTGCCGCTTCTGAGACTCCAGAGCCCGGATCTGAAACTGCACAAGCAAGAGAGAGAGAGATTGAGAGAGAGAGAGACACCTTTGGAGTCCTGCCCAGCCACCCCAGTGACAAGCGCAGTCCACGACTCCCACCACCCAGGCTTGGAGCAGTTACTTTGCCATGAACAGTCTGGCTTTAACAGCAAGTAGGTTTCCAGCCTTGAGGCTGGCCCTGATGGTGCGTTGCACCCCCAAGCACAGCAGGGAGCTCACAGCATCTCCCACAGCCACACTGGGAGCTGCAGGAGGCCCCTGGGAATCATAGAATCACAGAATCATAGAACAACCAGGTTGGAAGAGACCCATCGGATCATCAAGTCCAACCATTCCTATCAAACACTAAACCATGTCCCTCAGCACCTCGTCCACCCATCCCTTAAACACCTCCAGGGAAGGTGACTCAAGCACCTCCCTGGGCAGCCTATTCCAGTGCCTAATGACCCTTTCTGGGAAAAATTTCCTCCTAATGTCCAGCCTAAATCTCCCCTCGCGGAGCTTGAGGTCATTCCCTCTTGTCCTGTCCCCTGTCGCTTGGGAGAAGAGCCCAGTTCCCTCCTCTCCACAACCTCCTCTCAGGTACTTCGAGAGAGCAATGAGGTCTCCCCTCAGCCTCCTCTTCTCCAGGATAAACACCTCCAGCTCTCTCAGCCCTTCCTCATCAGGCCTGTTCTCCAGCCCCTTCACCAGCTTTGTTGCTCTTCTCTGGACTCGCTCCAGAGCCTCAACATCCTTCTTGTGGTGAGGGGCCCACAACTGAACACAGGATTCAAGAAGCGGCCTCACCAGTGCTGAGTATCATCCAGCCAGGTGTGCCATAGGTGCAGCAGGACCCTGAGCTAGACCAACTGCTATTTATGAGCAGGTCAGACTGTCTGAGCAGGACAAACACCCACCCCTCAGGCCAGCCCTGTTCTTCCCCTGCACAGGGATGCCCAGTGGCGCAGGGGCAGGCTGGGTCCTCACCTCCTGCCGGCGCTGCTCCTTCTTGAGCTGCGCGATCTCCCGATTCCTCTTGGTCTCTGCCAGCCGCCTCCGCTGCTGCTCCTCCCGCATCTGCTTCATCAGCGCAACCTGCAACAGGAGAGTGCCACGTGTCGGTGCGGCCATCTGACCACCCCAGGGAGCCCACCAGACAGACAGACATCCTGTGGGAAACATCACATCTCAACAAGGGAGCCAGAGCAGACCAGGGGTGCCTCCCTGGCTGGCATGTGCAAGGTACCTTTGCTTTCTTCATCTCAGCCACTTCTGCCTGCAGCTTCCTCAGCTCCCGCTCGTAGCGGGACTGGTTTTTCAGCAGGCGAGCGTGCTCCTTCTGGGCTGCCTGGAGCTTCTGCAGGTCCCGGTTCATCTCCTTCAGCCGCTTCTCATAGTCTGCTTTGATCTTGTTTGCTTTCTCCTCTGTGTAGCACTCCATGGTGCCTGGGGAAGCCAGAGGAGGATATGGAATGAGCAGGCATCCCAGGCTCCTCCTGCATGCACATATGCTCTGCAAAGGGACCTAAACAGGCTGGATGGCTGGGCAGAGTCCAATGGGATGACGTTTAACACGGCCAAATGCTGGGTCCTGCACTTGGGGCACAACAACCCTATGCAGAGCTACAGACTGGGAGAAGTCTGGCTGGAAAACTGCCAGGAGGAGAGGGACCTGGGGGTGTTGGTCGACAGCCGACTGAACATGAGTCAGCAGTGTGCCCAGGGGGCCAAGAAGGCCAATGGCATCCTGGCTTGGATCAGAAATGGTGTGACCAGCAGGTCCAGGGAGGTGATTCTCCCTCTGGACTCAGCACTGGTGAGACCAAACCTCGAATCCTGTGTTCAGCCGTGGAGCCCCTCACCACAAGAAGGATGTTGAGGCTCTGGAGCAAGTCCAGAGAAGAGCAACGAAGCTGGTGAAGGGGCTGGAGAACAGAACCTATGAGGAACGGCTGAGAGAGCTGGGGGTGTTTAGCCTGGAGAAGAGGAGGCTGAGAGGAGACCTCATTACTCTCTACAACTACCTGAAAGGAGGTTGTGGAGAGGAGGGAACTGGGCTCTTCTCCCAAGTGATAGGGCACAGGACAAGAGGGAATGGCCTCAAGCTCCACCAGGGGAGATTTAGGCTAGAGATTAGGAGGAAGTTTTTCACACAGAGGGTCATTGGGCATTGGAATAGGCTTCCCAGGGAGGTGGTTGATTCCCCTTCCCTGGAGGTGTTTAAGGGATGGGTGGATGAGGTGCTGAGGGACATGGTTTAGTGTTTGATAGGAATGGTTGGACTTGATGATCTGATGGGTCCCTTCCAACCCAGTTGTTCTATGATTCTGTGATTCTACATCCTGCTTGGAAGCGCTGAGCATGATGCCTCTTGCAACACTGCAGGCAAGGGGGTGCCTGGGGGTACCCACTGGAGGGGGTGGGTTAGGGGGCAGTGCAGGGGGGGCAGTGGTTACAGCACAGTCACTGGGCTGAGAGAAGCTGAAGCCCTGGACCTACAGCTAAGTGCACGGGTGATCCTGCCCTGCTGAGCCTCGAGATCAGCAACACCACAAGGTCTTTAAAGTCTTTGTGTTCCCCTCAGCACCTCAGTTTCCCTGAGTCTTCCCACATCTCATGAAGCAGCGTTCAAAGACTATCAAAGACTTTGCCTCACCATCCTTTCCAGTCACCTCTCCAGCACCCCAGGGGTCAGGAGCATCCCACCTGACACTCCCAGAGCAAGACAAGCAGGGTCTTGGGGGTCCCAGGGGCTCAAGCAGAGGCAGGGGATGGCAAAGCTCGACCAGAGCCAGTGCTGTGTGCAGGGGATGGATGCTCTGGCTCTGAGTCAGCCGGGCAGGGCTGGGATCCCCATGGTTCAGGAGGTTCTCACTGAGGTTCTGCAGGACCCGGTCTCTCTCCAGCTGTGTGTCCCGAATCTTGTTCTGCAGCAGGATCAGCTTCTCCTCATACTGGTGTTTGAGGGTCTGCAGGCGCCGCTGGCTGTTCTCCAGCTCATCAATCAGCTTCTGCTTGATCTCTATCTCGCAAGTCAGATCTGCCAGGTCAGCCTGGAAATTCACAGCTGGGGGGCAGTGGGGGACAGTCAGGCTGGGAGGGACGTGGCAGCATCGCTCCCACGGCTCCCCTGAGCCACAGCACAAAAACGGGGCAGAGGGAGCCAAGGGGAAACCACACTGGTAGGGTACAGAAGCACCCCAAAGGGTGCTGGAGACTGGCTGCAGCATGCACGGTGCTTCCCCAAGCTTCCCAGAGGAGAGGCGGCTGGGGCAACCCGGCAGACTCTCCCTTCCCAGCACCAGATCTCAGCGCCAGGGAGACATGAATAGATGTGCCCCCATCCCCTGGGCTGCATGCATGGTTCTGCACTTTACCCTTCTCCTCAGCATCTGAGTCCGAGTCCACCAGGCTCTCTTCACTGCCCGAGTCCTCATCTTCATCCTCGCGTCCATCCTCTTCCTCACAGTCACTCTCATCCTGATCCTCCTCCTCCTGAGAGACAAATGCCCCAAGTCAGCTTCCAGCGTTGCCTTGCCCCTCTCTCTGCAGCTCTCCCCTCCTTCAAACCTGAGCTCACTCCACACCAACGGCCCCAACCACAGGGCTCAGCCTCCCACACAGGATGCCCAGGGGCTGCAGCACCATTTCTGGACTCCCAGTGCACCCTGTTGAGATGAGTAGCTCAGCTCTGTGCCCCTTATCATAGAATCATAGAACAACCAGGTTGGAAGAGACCCACTGGATCATCGAGTCCAACCGTTCCTATCAAACACTAAACCATGTCCCTCAGCACCTTGTCCACCTGTGCCTTAAACACCTCCAGGGAAGGTGAATCAACCACCTCCCTCAACCCTGCAACATGAGAACAGGACAGATCCCTTCAGCCTAGAGCTGTCGATCTGAATTTGCAAACATTTACACAGGTATTGCAGAGAGGACTTTTCATCAGTGCATCTTCAGCTCAAATCTCTATCTATTCTATTAGAAAGTCCATAACCCACACCTTCAAGAAGTGGGAAGAGTCCATTAGGCATTGGTATGCTTCATCAGAGATGATGGAAAACTCTTTTGGACTTAAGAGTGGCTTACATTAAAAAATGCAGAGAGAAAACCATGTTTCAGGATAAAATCCAAAGCAGGCTTAAAAGCTGGAGTCAGACACTCAGTCTGACAAAAAAAAAAAAGACTGTGCCCCTTGCATCCATCCCCTCCTAGGTGATCAGCACTGCACAGCCACATTCCTTCATTCTATGATTCTATGAAATTGTTTTGATCCTGGCTTATTAATTCCTAATCCTAATTATGATTATGATTCTATGATTTATTCTTATTGAAACCAAGTCCATGGTGGGACTGGCTGGGGAGCATCCAGCTCTGCACACTGTATCATAGAATCATAGAATCAAAGACTCACCAGGTTGGAAGAGACCCACCAGATCATCAAGTCCAACCATTCCTATCAAACAATAAACCATGTCCCTCAGCACCTCACCTTTTTATAGAAGAGCTCATCAGCTGCTCCTCCTTGGCTGGGTGGCCTGTAACAGACTCCCAGCACAAAATCTACTTTCTTATGGGCTCCTCTGATTTTAACCCACAGACACTCAACCTCCTCATCACCACAATCCACCTCAGTGGTGTCCAAGTCCTCCCTTACAAAGAGGGCTACTCTGCCTCCTCTCCTACCCTTCCTATTCCGCCTGCAGAGTTTGTACCATAGCTGTACTCCAGCTATATGAGTCATCACACCACGTTTCTGTGACGGCAACAACATCATAGGCTCCTTGCCCTACGACAGCTTCCAGCTCTTCTTTCTTATTCCCCATAGAATCATAGAACAACCAGGTTGGAAGAGACCCATCGGATCTTCTAGTCCAACCATTCCTATCAAACACTAAACCAAGTCCCTCAAGACCTCATCCACCCGTCCCTTAAACACCTCCAGGGAAGGTAACTCAATCTCCTCCCTGGGCAGCCTATTCCAATGCCCAATGACCCTTTCTGTGAAAAACTTACTCCTAATCTCTAGCCTAAATCTCCCCTGGCAGAGCTTGAGGCCATTCCCTCTTGTCCTGTCCCTTGGGAGAAGAGCCCAGCTCCCTCTTCTCCACCACCTCCCTTCAGGTAGTTGTAGAGAGCAATGAGGTCTCCCCTCAGCCTCCTCTTCTCTAGGCTAAATAACCCCAGCTCTCTCAGCCGCTCCTCATAGGTTCTGTTCTCCAGCCCCTTCACCAACCTTGTCGCTCTTCTCTGGACTTGCTCCAGAGCCTCAACATCCTTCTTGTGCTGAGGGGCCCACAACTGAACACAGGATTCAAGGAGCGGCCTCACCAGTGCTGAGTCCAGAGGGAGAATCACCTCCCTAGCCCTGCAGGTCACACCATTTCTGATCCAAGCCAGGATGCCATTGGCCTTCTTGGCCACCTGGGCACACTGCTGCGTGCATTGGTGTAAATGCCCTTCAGCTGAGCTGCTGAGCCTTCAGCCCTCTTAGAGGCAACAGCATTTGTTCCCAATTGCCTGGTAACTGGAGTAGCTTGCACCAGAGTGCCTGTACCTCCTTTACTGCTCCAAGGTGCACTCTCCCCCACTCTCTGTGCAGTGATGTGCCGGTGGTCCTCCCCAGCACACTCTCTCCAAATCTCTAGTGCCCCACGTCCAGGCTCGCTCTGTAGCACAAAGCCAACAGCCCCATAACCACTCCAGCCTTTTGGCAGGGCCAGGCTGGGCTTGGTTTCGCTCCCACATGTGGCAATGACAATGCTCTGCACCCAAACACCCCTCCCTTGGTACGACCGCGATGTCTGCTCACCTCTTCCCCCTCGTTCTCATCCATCTCCACCCCGTTGTCCTGCTGCAGTTTCTGCCGCTTCTTAAACGCTTCCTTCTCTGGGCTGGGGGAGAGTAGAGGGAGCTGTGAGTCCCGGAGCAGGGAGCCCAGGGACAGGTCCTACCAGAGCTCCCCTCACCTCCTTCTTTTGGACCCTGTAGGAAAACTGCCTCTGGGATACTGTTAATGTGGTAGGTGAAAAGGAGATGAAGGGCAAGGCAGTGCTGGAATGGGAACCCAGGGGTCTGGGCCTTGTCTGGGTGCCCTGGCTTTAGCACGTAAAGGGAAAGAAGCAGGATCTGGAGTAGGCCACACAGATGACCCAAGGGCTGGAGCACCTCCTGTATGAGGCCAGGCTAAGAGAGAGCCCAGAGAAGAGAAGGCTGTGGGGAGACTTTAGAGCAGCTTCCAGCACAGAAAGGGGCTCCAGAAAAGCTGGGGAGGGGCAGGATGAGGGGAATGGTTTTCAGCTGGAAGAAGAGAGGATACCTAACCCCACAAGGGCTGACAGCCTCTCCCTTCCCAGCATCGCACAGTAGCTGCCTTCACCTTTTCCTCTGCTGCCTCCTCTCTTTCTTTTTCAGGCGCTCCAGGTCCTGCTTGGCTCGCTGGAGGACATCGGAGGCCTCCGTATCCACTGACGTAACAGGGCTGCACAGGCCAACCAAGCCGGAGGCTGGGGATGAGCCCATGGAGTAGGGTGGCCGGGCAGAGGCACGGGAGAGGCTGCGGCGCAGAGACTCGTTCATAGACTCGCTCTCCAAGAGCTTTGTCCTAGGGAGTGAAGACAGGATGTGATCAATGAGGGAACATCCACTGTCCCTGGAGGAGGGGACCTTGCCTGGCTTTCAGACTGTGTAAGCCAGGAACAGAGTCACCACAGAGTCATTCCGATTCATGTTCGGTTAGAAGGTCAGGATGCTAAGGGACAAGGTCCAAAGAACAGGCAAGAAGCTGGGATGGACCCAGCAGCCCCTGGGAGACACCAGGCACTCCCACCAGGACCTCCATTGATGGCCACAAAGGATGACAATGGCCAAAGCACTGCCCAGCACCAGGGCTGAGACTCCCACAACCCCAGTGGTCTCAGCTGCTGATCTATCAGGGCTTCTGACTCACCCCAATGCTGCTGGAAGACGTAAACCACACCCAGGCTCAGACCCCACTACAGCACCCACTGCTCTGGGGACCCTGGTGCTTCGCCAGCCCCGAGTCTAGCTCACCTCAACTCCTCAATCTCCCGGATGTAGTTCTGGATGAGGGCACCAATGGCTTCATTCCCATCACCTGGAGGAGCAGAGGTGCAGGTGGATCAAGGCACCACAGCCCCAATTCCAGCTCCACGGGCTGGGCTGACCCAGCACACCACGCAGCAGCTCAGCCTCACCTGCCTTGGCCAGCATCAGGTTGGCCTCCTGGCTCATGAGGTGGGTCACCCTGTTGTTAATAGCATCAATGGCCTCTTGCATGGCCTTCACCCGCATGCGCAGGGTGTTGTTCTCCTTCTGCAGCATGGCGTTCTCGCGGAAAAGGTCACTGAAGCTCTCTGAGCCATCCTCCCCGATGACCCGTTTGCCCTGTGGGGACAGGAGGGCAGTCCCTGAGTGCAGGGTGAGCCGAGATCATAGAATCATAGAATCACCAGGTTGGAAGAGACCCATCGGATCATCGAGTCCAACCATTCCTACCAATCTCTAAACCATGTCCCTCAGCACCTCGTCCACCCGTCCCTTAAACCCCTCCAGGGAAGGTGACTCAACCCCCTCCCTGGGCAGAGATGTGGGGGCAGCCCCAGCTACCAAAGCAGGGGCAGCAACAAATCTAAAGACCTCTGCCTGAGCTCAACAGGAAGAGGGTGAGAGATGCTTCAAGGCTTCTCCCTGCCCTAGCATCCCCAGGAGACTCGCCCAAGGTCCTGCCTGTGGCAGAGAAGGAGCTGAGCCCTCATCCCTGAAGCTTCCTGACCTCTCCTAGCTGCCACCCTGGCCAACAGGGACAGAGTGCAGCAGACAGGAGGGTCTTTTCTGCTAAACCCACACCAATTCAAACCCAAGGAGGAGGGTTTCTGCTCCTGCCTCCATTCCAGCTCTGCAGGCGCACATGGACACTCACTGCTTTGTATTCCATCAGCTCCATCTGCAGGCGAGCAATCTCAGCCCGCAGGGCGCTGATCTGCTGACTTGTCTTATCCTGGTTCACAACCACCTTGTTCTTGATGTTGCGAGCCCGGTTGGCATACTTGAGCGTGTTGAGGGTCTCCATGAAGTCCCGGTCAGATGGGCTCACGCAGGCAATCATGATCGTTTGGCTTGGGGAGGGGAAGGTAAGGGTGAAAGGACAGTTTCATAGAATCATATAATCACCAGGTTGGAAGAGAGCCACCGGATCATTGAGTCCAACCATTCCCATCAAACACTAAACCATGTCCTTCAGCACCTCGTCCACCTGCGCCTTAAACCCCTCCAGGAAAGGTCACTCAACTCCCTCCCTGGGCAGCCACTGCCAGTGAATAATGACCCTTTCTGGGAAAAAATTTTTCCTAATGTCTATCCTGAACCTCCCCTGGTGGAGCTTGAGGCCATTCCCTCTTGTCCTGTCCCCTGTCCCTTGGGAGAAGAGCCCAGCCCCCTCCTCTCTACAACCTCCCTTCAGGTAGTTGGAGAGAGCAATGAGGTCTCCCCTCAGCCTCCTCTTCTCCAGGATAAACACCTCCAGCTCTCTCAACCCTTCCTCACCAGGCCTGTTCTCCAGCCCCTTCACCAGCTTCGTTGCTCTTCTCTGGACTCGCTCCAGAGCCTCAACATCCTTCTTGTGGTGAAGGGCTCACAACTGAACACAGGATTCGAGGTCTGGTCTCACCAGTGCCAAGTCCAGAGGGAGAAGAACCTCTCTGGACCTCTCTCACCAGGCTCTCTCACCCAGCTCTCTCAACCGTTCCTCATCAGGCCTGTTCTCCAGCCTCCTACACTACGTCAACTCAGCACCTGGACTCCCATCTTATGCTCTTCTGAGTTTTATAACCAAGATATACACTGGATTCAGCCCCAAGCCAGATCCCCACCACTCAGCACTGAGAAAAGCCAACTTCCACCAGCCAGCACACACTGGCCAGGGTTGCTGGGGAAGAACGGGCTCTTTGGAAAAGCCCCCGCAATGCAGGCAGGGCACTCAATGTATCCCATGCTGGGCAACACCACTGGACAAGTCCCAAATCCGCAAAGACTTCAGAGCATTTACACCAGCTCATTCTGCCCAAACTGGCTGATTGTGCCTGGGATTCATGAGGAGCCAAGGGCTTTACATCTGCAAAGAGACGGACTGCCTGCCAGCAAGTAGCCCCTCCCCACCACTGGGCAAACCATGAGGCACTGGAGTCCCAAAATAGCTCCTCCAGGGCCCCACAGACCTTTGGAGAGCCCCTGTAGTCCTCCCCTAGCCCTGTCCTGGGACCCCCGTACCTGTTGCCACCGAGGGAATCCTGCAGCAGGCGGGTGAGCTTGGAGTCACGGTAGGGCACGTGCACAACTTTCTTGCTCTGGTCTCCGAGCGCACTAATGACATTCCCCAAGGCCAACTACCAACACAAAGGAAAGGCCACACCCAAATTCAGCTTTTGCTGAGAACACAGATGCCACCCAGCCACCCAGATGCCACCAGGGCATCTGCTGCCACACAGGTCTGAGTTCAAGAGAATCATAGAATCACCAGGTTGGAAGAGACCCACTGGATCATCGAGTCCAACCATTCCTATTAAACACTAAATCACGTCCCTCAGCATCTCGTCCACCCGTCCCCTAAACCCCTCCAGGGAAGGTGACTCAACCCCCTCCCTGAGAAGCCTCTGCCACTGCCCAATGACCCTTTCTGTGAATTTTTTTTCCTAGCGTCCAGTCTAAACCTTCTATAGCAGAGCTCGAGGCCATTCCCTCTTGTCCTGTCCCCTGTCATTTGTCAGGTAGTTGCAGAGAGCAATGAGGTCTCCCCTCAGCCTCCTTTTCTCATGCGGGTAGAGGCACAGGGCTTCCCTTGCCAGTCTTGCCATTCATCCCTCCATCCCTGGGCTCTGCTCTCTCCCACATGCACTGAGGAGCAGCATCGCACCCTGGAGTTCGTTTAAGCTCAGGTTACCAGACCTCAGCCTTTTGGGGATTTGCACCCTTGTGCCCACCCATACCCAGCCCAGCAGAGCTGCACCCTCACCACTGGCCTTTTGGATTGTGCATATTCCCACCTACAGGGCCAGGTACCACAAACCCCAGCAGCGACAGCGGCATCCCCGACAGCTCAGAACAGCTCCAAGCAGGACCCAAATGTGTCCCAGGCTGCCCATATGGGCCCTGTCTCCCCTCTCCCCTCATGTGCTGGTGCCCAGGGCCGTACCAGCCCACAGTTGATGGAGATGCCTTCCTTCGCTCTCTCGCCAGTAGCACCCGTTCGCTTCAGCCTCTCTGAGCCAGCCAGGTCTACGAAGTGGAACTTGGCCGTGAGGGTCTCGTACTCAGTGGTGGGTTGGGCTCCTTCGAGGAGGTTGGTCACCTCCCCATTCACCTGTGGCCAGGTACACATGGAGAAGGTCACTATCACAGACCTGGAGCAGGCAGGAGCTACCTCAGTTGCACACAGATGGTCAGCAAAGCCTAAGCGTTCTCCCTCTCCATCCAGATCCTCAAGGACAGGGAACAGGATCCCACAGCAACTTGCTCTGGGCCATCCCTTGGGCTTTGGCATCTCTGCCTTGGATGGGGCTGCTCCAAGGCAGATCATAGCCTTTATTAAACAATAACACTGGCTGTGGCTGGGAAGAAGCAAGACAAAGCCCTGCCTCTCTCTGCAAGCCTTCAAGCCCTCTCCCCTTTGCAAGGGACCTCCACACATTGTCTGGGTCTCTGCCAGGAGGCAGGAGAACATCTCACCAGCTCTGGGCGGGCGCACACTCTCATCTGGCACAGGTGGATGGTGAAGATGGCATGGGAGCGGGAGCTCTGCACGTTCATTTGGGTGCTGGCGGTGGTGCGGGAAAGAGCCCCCTGCTTTAGGCACTGGATCAGCTGCAACGACACAGGGCAGAGAAGAACAAAACTTTCAAGAGCCCTGCTAGGGAGTCAGTACAGAGCCCTGCAGCACCCCTGTGGGCACAATGACCTCTCCCTGCACCATCCAGGGTTGTTGTGTCCCGTCACAGATGAAATCCCATTCGTTCCCTGCCCAGGGGGCACTTAGCTACCACCCCTCCTCCACATCTGCCGCATCCTACCTCGTCCTGCGAGTTGATGAGGCGTGAGGTGACCCCTGTAGTATAAATGCTCCCGTTGGCATCTTCATGGATTTTGATATTGGATTTGCGGTGGCGTGCGTCAGGGTCACGGGCACTGTCAAACAGGTCCAGGATCTCCTCATTGTAGAGCTGAAGGGGGTGGAAGCAGGTGTGGGGTGAACAGCAGTGAGCAGGAGGCTGCTGGAACCCAGACCAGCAGGGACCAACAAGAGATTTCATAGAATCATAGAATCACCAGGTTGGAAGAGACCCACCGGATCATCGAGTCCAACCATTAATGTCCTCTGCCCTCTCGCTGCTGCAACCCTGTGAGAAGCGTCTGCATGGCCAGGGCTGCACCTGTGCTCACACACAACATGCACGTGTGTTTTGTGGACAAAAACTGGCTGGACCTGGGGGTGTTGGTCGACAGTCGACTGGACATGAGCCAGCAGTGTGCCCAGCTGGCCAAGAAGGCCAATGGCATCTTGGCTTGGATCAGAAACGGTGTGACCAGCAGGTCCAGGGAGGTTCTTCTCCCTCTGGACTCAGCACTGGTGAGGCTGCTCCTTGAATCCTGTGTTCAGTTGTGGGCCCCTCAGCACAAGAAGGATGCTGAGGCTCTGGAGCAAGTCCAGAGAAGAGCAACGAAGCTGGTGAAGGGGCTGGAGAACAGGCCCGATGAGAAAAGGCTGAGAGAGCTGGGGGTGTTTATCCTGGAGAAGAGGAGGCTGAGGGGAGACCTCATTACTCTCTACAACTCCCTGAAAGGAGGTTGTAGAGAGGAGCGAGCTGGGCTCTTCTCCCAAGTGACAGGGCACAGGATGAGAGGGAATGGCCTCAAGCTCTGCCAGGGGAGATTTAGGCTAGAGATTAGGAGGACGTTTTTCACACAGAGGGTCATTGGGCATTGGAATAGGTTGCCCAGGGAGATGGTTGATTCACCTTCCCTGGAGGGGTTTAAGGGACGGGTAGATTAGGTCTTGAGGGACATGGTTTAGTGTTTGATAGGAATGGTTGGACTTGATGATCCGATGGGTCTCTTCCAACCTGGTTGTTCTATGATTCTATGACAAGGTTGACCAGAGGGTTGATGTGCGGGTAAGTGTAGGAGAGGACACACACATGTACAGAGAGGAGATGATGCACAGGCAAGCTCTGACCTGCATGCACAGATACCCAGCTAGGACACGGCATCCCAAGGACAGCTGTGGGTGCGCATCTGCCCCACAAAGCTCTGAGCTGCTGCTGGGTTGGTTCCAGCTGCCCAACCCTATCCTGTCCCTGATCCCACAGAAGCAGCAGTGTGGGAATCGGGACACTCTCATAACCCTGTCCCCAGAACCTGAGTGGACACTCAGGATCTACATATGTCCCCAGCTTTCCCTACTCTCCCAGAGAGCCCCTGGTCACAGGAGGCAGTGGAGACCCTCTCCCATCACAGATCCCTGAGGTCACCTGTGCTGGGTGGAAAGAGAACAAGGGGACCAGAGAGTGCTGGACAAGCAGGGAGACCCCTGAGGACTTAGACCTGACAGAGGACACTCCATCTATACCCTAACCCTGCAGCATCCTCTTGTCCTAGGGTGGAGGGATACTCCTGCCCCTTTGTCCCTCTGCCACCACCACTCAATGCTGCAAGTCACCCTCTCGCACCCACGTCCCAGCACAGAGAGCAGGGTCACTCGAGGACCACAGGCTCCTGGCCAGCCAAGTGGATCAGGCTAATCCATCCCTGGCCACCCCAGGTGGAAACAGGCTCCCCAAGGGTTTAAACCCAGCTCCGACAGCCTTGCTCCCGGGAGGAGAGTCACACGATGGGGATCAGCACTGCCAAACCCATGGCTGGCAACCAGCACACAGCCACATGCTCAGGCTGCACAGAAGAGGAGGCTGGAGACCTCATTACTCTCTACAACTACCTGAAGGGAGGTTGTAGAGAGAAGGGAGCTGGGCTCTTCTCCCAAGTGACAGGGGACAGGACAAGAGGGAATGGCCTCAAGCTCCACCAGGGGAGATTTAGGCTGGAGATTAGGAGGAAGTTTTTCACACAGAGGGTCATTGCGCATTGGAATAGGCTGCCCAGGGAGGTGGTTGATTCACCTTCCCTGGAGGTGTTTAAGGGATGGGTAGATGAGGTCTTGAGGGACTTGGTTTAGTGTTTGATAGGAATGGTTGGACTAGAAGATCCGATGGGTCCCTTCCAACCTGGTTGTTCTATGATTCTATGAAGAGTCAATAAAACCTCCTCGGTATGCCTGGAGGAGGGTGGCTGTATGACACGTCTCAGCACAGTGGCAGAAGAGCTCCTGGGCTGATGTTCATGCCTGCAGGGCAGACCAAAGCCCTCAGCAGGTTCCAGCAGCCTTGATCACTGGGCCAGCAGGCAGGGCTTTTACTCTCCCCACAGGTAACAGAGCCCTTGGAAAGCCTTCAAGTCCCACAAGCTGGCAGGTGGCACTCACACGCTGAGGCTGCCAGTGTCCCACTAGGCACAGTTGACCTGGGGAGCATCACCCTGACCAGCTTTGAAAGACAGCAGAGGAAGTCTTGTTCTCATCCTCCACCACAGCCACACCAGAAAACCATCTCTGAGGCTGTTCTGAGAGCCTAAACCACCAAGGGTCAGAGGTGGTGAAGAGAGAGCAGGAATCCTCACAGGATTCCTACAGGAAATCCTCACAGCTGCTGGTGTGCCCCCAAGCAAGGCCACTGCTCCATCTCCCTCGGGTGCCCCTGGGGCTGTGCTGGACCTCTTGATCTGCAGAGATGCTTCCTAGGATGATCTGGGACAGAAGCAGCACAGCCATCCACTCGCCAGTGTGCATCCTTCATGTGTCCTATCCCCAGCTAACAGGCCACCCAGCTCCTGGGGAAAGCGTGGAGTCGTCCCAGACTGAGTGGGAGAAACTGAGGCAAGAAAAACTATAAGGGGACAGCAGAGTAGCTCCTAGAGGGTAGGCATGGGAGGCTGAGAGGGAAGGAAAGGTGTGTCACATAGGGTGACGGGACACACCAGGCTGAAGACCAGTATCCGATCTTATAGACGGGGGAGGCAGGTAGGTCTCTGTCTCAGCTCCACCTGGATTAGGGGATCCTCAGTGGGGTAACCTCAGTTTATCCTGGAGAAGAGGAGGCTGTGAGGAGACCTCCATTACTCTCTACAACTACCTGAAAGGAGGTTGTAGAGAGGAGGGAGCTGGGCTCTTCTCCCAAGGGACAGGGGACAGGACGAGAGGGAATGGCCTCAAGCTCCACCAGGGGAGATTTAGGCTGGAGATTAGGAGGAAGTTTTTCACACAGAGGGTCAATGTCAAGTGTAGGCAAATGTAAGGTTTAACACAGCCAAATGCCGGGTCCTGTACTTGGGGCACAACAACCTTATGCAGAGCTACAGACTGGGAGAAGTCTGGGTGGAAAACTGCCAGGAGCAGAGTGACCTGGGGGTGTTGGTCGACAGCGACTGACCATGAGCCAGCAGTGTGCCCAGGTGGCCAAGAAGGCCAATGGCATCTTGGCTTGGATGAGAAATGGTGTGACCAGCAGGTCCAGGGAGGTTCTTCTCCCTCTGGACTCGACACTGGTGAGACCAAACCTCAAATCCTGTGTTCAGTTGTGGGCCCCTCAGCACAAGAAGGATGTTGAGGCTCTGGAGCAAGTCCAGAGAAGAGCAATGAAGCTGGTGAAGGGGCTGGAGAACAGGCCTGATGAGGAATGTCTGAGAGAGCTGGGGGTGTTTAGGCTGGAGAAGAGGAGGCTGACGGGAGACTTCATTACTCTCTGCAACTCCCTGAGAGGAGGTTGTAGAGAGGAGGGAGCTGGGCTCTTCTCCCAAGGGACAGGGGACAGGATGAGAGGGAATGGCCTCAAGCTCCACCAGGGGAGATTTAGGTTGGAGATTAGGAGGACGTTTTTCACACAGAGGGTGATTGGTCACTGCCAGAGTCTGCCCAGGGAGGGGGTTGATTCACCTTCCCTGGAGGGGTTTAAGGCACTGGTGGATGAGGTGCTGAGGGACATGGTTTAGTGTTTGATAGGAATGGTTGGACTCGATGATCCGATGGGTCTCTTCCAACCTGGTTGTTCTATGATTCTATGAAATACCACAGCCCGGGACCAATCTCTCTGCCTGCATGCTGCCTCTGGGCTGTGCCCCGAATCGGGACACCAGCCAGATGAAGCGTGTTCAAGAGCTCAGCTTTGCTCAAGGCCACTCTATGCTTTCTCACCAGGACATTAAACTAGTTCCCATCTTGAACCTCTTTGCACTTTCACCCCAGGACCAGCCCCCAGGGAAACCACTGCAGACACACAAGGTCCTTGGGCTTTCTGAGACAAACTTCTCCAGGGAAAGAAGCAGTTAACAGAAGAGGCTTTTGAAATGGAGGCCAAAGTAGAGGCGGGAGAGGATGCGAAGAAGCATTCTCAAGGTCAAATATGCAGCAAAGGACATGGGAAATCACACAGCCCTTCCTCAGATCCCACAAAGAATGGCACTTTTTCCTCTCCCTGTCTCACACTGATCCAGGCCCAAGGGAGCAGGCAGGTTGCTGTACTCAACCTCAAACAGGAGTGAGTGAGCCCAGAGCCCCCAGATCTGCAGAGGCCCAAGGCACAAACACCATCCCTACGGAGCTTGCTCCTGGATGCCAAGAAAGTGCCACCCCAGGCTGTGGTCATCCTGGGGTCAACAACGCTCAGGTGCTTTGCGCTGCCTCTGCCCTGGCACACACCCTGGCCACATACCTGCTCCAAGTTCCAGCTCAGGCATGGAGCACCCAGGATATGGAGGAATCCCAGGGCCCAGGACATGGGAGCTGAGCAAAGGACAGGGCAGAGCCACAGTGTCACCCAGACCTGCTGGCACCCACCTCCAGGAATTGGGCGCTGACTTTGAACTCCGGCGCTGCCGTGCCCTGACTCTGTGCCGCCCGCTTGCGCTCCTCGATGCCACTGAAGAGGTGGCCGATGGCCCGCGGGATGATGCCCTGCTCGTCCTCAGAGATGTTCATGTCGAAGCCAGTGCCCATGGTGTACGTCTTCCCCGCACCAGTCTGTGAAGAGGCAGCAAGTGGGGGGCTGGCTGGGCCCAGCTCTGCCCAGTACAGCCCACACCTCCCCCTGCCACCCCACAACCCCCCAAATGCCTCTGTTGACCCTCCCATCCCCAACAGCTCCTGTGTTTCCACTCCTGCCTCCTTGTCCTCCCACCAAGGCCACCCCCTGCCCCAGCCCAGGGGCAACTCTGTCCTCTCCACATCCAGAAGTTTACATCCCTTCCCACCTTCCCTAACCCCTGCAGATGCCATCTCAGCAACCTCAACACAAGGGGCTGCAGGAGAGCCCTGATGCCCACGCCAAGGCCCTAGGAGCAGGGCAGAGCACGTACCTGGCCGTACGCCAGCACGGTGGCATTGTAGCCCTCAAAGCAGCCTTCGATGAGCTTGCCCACACATGTCATGTAGATCTGCTCCTGCCATGTGTCCAGGTCGAAGACGAAGTCATAGGTGAAGGCCTTGTCCTTCCCCAGCAGCACCTGGGGCTCACCAGGTGTCACCGAGGTGCAGATGTGACATCCCTCTATTTTCTCTTTGGGCAGCTGGGGACGGATCCTGCAGGAAGAGAATCGGGCTGAGGGCAGCCTTGGGGCTTACTCGAGTCCTGGAGGACACCAGCCTAGTCCTGAGGATGCAAGCAAGGCCCCTGCTGGAACTGTCTTCTCTGGAGCAAGTCCAGAGAAGAGTAACAAAGCTGGTGAAGGGGTTGGAGAACAGGCCTGATGAGGAAGGGCTGAGAGAGCTGGGGGGGTTTATCCTGGAGAAGAGGAGGCTGAGGGGAGACCTCATTGCTCTCTCCAGGTACCTGAAAGGAGGTTGTGGAGAGGAGGGAGCTGGCCTCTTCTCCCAAGTAACAAGGGACAGGACGAGAGGGAATGGCCTCAAGCTCTGCCAGGGGAGGTTCAGGATGGACATTAGGAAAAAAACTTTTCATGGAAAGGGTGATTGGGCACTGGAGCAGGCTGCCCAGGGAGGGTGTTGAGTCCCCTTCCCTGGAGGGGTTTAAGGGACGTGTGGACGAGGTGCTGAGGGACATGGTTTAGTGTTTGATGGGAATGGTTGGACTCGATGATCCAGTGGGTCTTTTCTAACCTGGTTATTCTATGATTCTATGATCACTGGTGTGGGCAGAGGACCAGCAGCAACTCTGCCTGTAGTGTGGAGAAAACAGCACAGGGGATGCTCCAACTCCTGCACCCACCAGCAACCTTGGTCCGTTTGTGGCTGAGAAAAGAGGCTGATGCCTCCCACCGACGGCACCAGCCACCTCTGCAGCCCAGGTGCCAGGCAGGGCTGTGCACCACAGCACAGGCAGACCCAGCAATGACACCATCCTGCCCTTAAAACTGCTCTGAGCTGCACAGACACTGATCAATACATCAAAGCAGCCCTGAAAGGGCGCTGGCGAGAAGCCAGGCTGCCTAAAGTCATCCAGGATGCGCTGCAGCTAGCTGGGGTGCACTGCAGCCAGCGAGATCTAACTGCACTTGCAAACACTTGAAATGCAAAACACGAAAACACGACGAGACAGTCCCAGCGCCGAAACAACCATCAAAACCAAACCACCACCCAGCCCTGTGGCTGTCCCCAACCAGGGACTCGGCAGATGGGAATGGGGCAGGAGATGCTGGGCTGGGTTCCTGGCTCTGGCAGCAGGCACGACTGACCTGCTGCATCCCCAGTCAACCCCCCCTTCCCTCACAACAAAAGAAGTGGGTACAGCACAGGTAGAGCCACCCAGGCACAGCTCCACTGCGGCACAGGGACTGGCACATGAAGGCTGCAGCAGCTCCAGCTCACGGACGCTGCGCCGGCTGCAGGAAGCTCCCCGGTCCCAGAGGACTTGCGGAGAAAGCGAGATCGTGGAGCCAAGAGCCATGGCAAAGAGCTCCCATTAGAGCTAATGACTGCACATCCCCTCTCCCTGGGTGCTTTATTAACACAGCTATTAATTCCTCTAAAGCCACATCGCTGGCAAGGCAAGCGCAGCCACCACAGACGCTTTGCGAGCTGGGGCTCTGTTTTATTGTTGGGGTTTTTTTTTTCTATTTCATCAAGTTGGTTGGACTTGATGGTCTGGTGGGTCTCTCCCAACCTTGTTTTTCTATGATTCTATGAGCCACTGAGTCCCACCAGCCTGGGTGGTGACAAGCAAAGTCCAGGAGGGCCAAACCCCACTGTGTTTGGGGGGGACAGGGTGTCCCCGGGACAGCACAAGCACCCTGCACACCCACCAAGAGTCTGTGAGAACAGCTCCGTGTCCCAGGGTACATGCAATTTAGCTCAGTAGCCACAATAGAAAGCACCTTCTGATGTGCTCAGCTCTAGTCTCGCTCTCTATGCTTTCCCAGAGTCCCACCCTCCTCCAGGAGAATTAACTCCAGCTTTAATTATTTTTTTGACCAAGGCGATGTGCTTCCTCCTCTCCCTACCCCAGACCTGCCCTACCCCTGGGGAGCAGGCAAAGGGACAAAACTGAAACCAGAGGCTTTGGGGAGTGGTTTTTCCCCTTTTAAGAAAAATGAGAACAGGGCTTTCAGCAAAGACGTCTGTCTTCTTTTGCCCAGACTTCCTCCTAGGTGGTTCAATATTCATGTGGGTTTGGAAGAGAGGATGAACACAGTGGTGGAGGGATGTGCATCTGTGAACTTTCCATAAGACATTTGAGGACCCACCTTGAGAAGGCAGGAAGGCACCAGGAGGGTGCAGCTCTCCAGACAACTGGTCGAGCATCACCAGGAGTGTCCTGGGAAGCTGCTGCCAGCCAGTGTGTAAATAACACAGACCTTCCTTACAAGAGCAGGGTAAGCAGAGTAGGAGGGCAGAAACCAAAGCCAGCAGCTACAGCCCCACATGGGATGGTGCAAAGATGCTGAGAGGAGGAGGAGGAGGAGGTGCAGGAGGCTGAGAGGAGACCTCATTACTCTCTACAACTACCTGAAGGGAGGTTGTAGAGAGGAGGGAGCTGGGCTCTTCTCCCAAGGGACAGGGGACAGGACGAGAGGGAATGGCCTCACGCTCCACCAGGGGAGATTTAGGCTGGAGATTAGGAGGAAGTTTTTCACACAGAGGGTCATTGGGCATTGGAATAAGCTGCCCAGGGAGGTGGTTGAGTCACCTTCCCTGGAGGTGTTTAAGGGACGGGTGGATGAGGTCTTGAGGGACTTGGTTTAGTGTTTGATAGGAATGGTTGGACTAGAAGATCCGATGGGTCCCTTCCAACCTGGTTGTTCTATGATTCTATGATGCCACTTAGCATCACCAGAGATCTACGTGGCCACCAAGAGACATAACAGAGGGTTTCCCATATCGGTGGGTCCCATCCCTGCCCTGCCAGGAAGGACATCATCGTGCCAAGAACTGGGCAAAGCGAGACCCTAGTTGGGCCAGGTAGGTGTTCATGTGTAGTTCAAGCCAAGCCAGGGCAGTACAATATCACCTCCAAATATGATATAAACATCTGCAGAGCCAGCAGAGGCTCTCTCCTTGGCCCCATCCTCAACTCCACCAGGCGATGCCTGGGGAACTGCCAGTGCTTGCTGTACTCTGCCTCAGTTTCCCTGCTCTGCAACAGAGCTCAGCTGCTTTGTTGATCATAAAGTGGTGGTCATAGAATCATAGACTCACCAGGTTGGAAGAGACCCACCATATCATCAAGTCCAACCATTCCTTATCAAACACTAAACCATGTCCCTCAGGACCTCATCTACCTGTGCCTTAAACACCTCCAGATCATCTGAGTGCATTTTGGCACTCCTTGCCCCTACCTCTATCAAAAAAAGATGCCAGCTGTGTCCTGTCTGCCCACGGGTCTGCAAGAACTGGCTGTGATGCTGTTGGCCCAACCTACAAGACTCTGGAGCTGCTCCCTCACCCGCGTCTGAACACAGCCAGTCAACCTGCTCCGCACATGGTCATGGGCCACCAGCCAGAAGGACAGCTAGGACACCCCCGGAGAGCCTGGTTGATCCCCTGGGACCCCATGGTACAGGCTCTTACGACTCTGTGGCAATTAGGGACTTACCTGCTAAGCATTAAGCAAAATAATCCTGCGCTTAATCAGCAGGTGCTGCCTCGCCACCACTCCCAGCTCAGGCACAAGCAGGGCAGAGCCCAGCTCCACCGGGCAGCCTGTGCCCAGTGTCCCCACACCGGTGGGTGACGGCTTCTCTGCTCAAAGCAAAGCATGGGGAGGACACTGCCTGTCTTGGGGCCAGCAAGATGATCAGTACTAGTCCCTCTCCCTCCTGCCCATGGAATCATGGAATAACCAGGTTGGAAGAGACCCACTGGATCATCCAGTCCAACCATTCCTATCAAACACTAACCCATGTCCCTCAGCACCTCGTCCACTCGTCCCTTAAACCCCTCCAGGGAAGGTGACTCAACCCCCTCCCTGGGCAGCCTGTCCCAGTGACCAATGACCCTTTCTGGGAAAAACTTTTTCCTAATGTCTTGTATTACAAGTAAGTTCTAAACTGCTCATTGCCATAAAGAATCTGAAGATATCGCAAAGAGTTCAGACTTGCTAGATACCAGCTCTCCTTTTCCTTCCCATTGTTAATGGTTGAAGTCATCAAAATCAAACCAAACCAGTGAATCGTAGATAACCTCCAGCTCCCAGCACAGGCAACACAGCCAGGGAGGAGAGAGCTGGCAGGACCACAGCAACACCACAAGCTCGGCCACCACCTCTGGCCCTGCCACACTCGCTTCACTGCAAAGAGACTGTAGTAAGGAGCTGAGCACACAGGACAGAGCTGCACGGTTCTGGCTGAGTATTCCTGCTGAGCAAACCTCTCAACTTCCCAGCCCAGGAACCGGGCGCACAGGTCTGGGAGGCAGATGGATGCAGAGACAGAGGTGCAGGCAGGGTTGGGGACCTCTCCTTCCTGAAGCAGCAGCTCCTGCTGGGGCAGCGATGGGTGGCACGGGAGGAGCCTGCCAGCCCCAGCAGCAGCAGCCAAACCGGGCAGCACAAGCGATGCGTGTGCCAGGGACACAAAGGGGACCTCGGCTGGGAGCATCTCCATCACTCCCCTTCCCTTCCGTGCTGGGCTGGCAGGGTGTGAATGCCCAGCTCCACGCCTGGGCTGCCAGGGCAACCAAGCACATGGGAGGAAGGGGAAGCAGGTCCTGCACTCCAAGGAGCTTCAGCGGGGGTGCGGGCACGCTCGGTGGCTAGCACAAAGCCTGGGTTGTTTGGTGTCACTGCCCCACGCTGGCCAGGGCCAGGGGAACCGAGTAAGGCTGAGGGCCAAGCACTGGATGGATACCACAGGGCAGCCAGTATCCAAAGCAGCCTCGCAGGGTCAGCGCAGGGGTCCCTCCATTCCAGCAGGAGTTGTGGAGAGATCATAGAATCATAGAACAATCAGGTTGGAAGAGACCCATCGGATCATCGAGTCCAACCATTCCTATCAAACACTAAACCATGTCCCTCAGCACCTCATCCACCCGTCCCTTAAACACCTCCAGGGAAGGTGAATCAATCACCTCGCTTGGCAGACTCTGGCAGTGACCAATCACCCTCTGTGTGAAAAACTTCCTCCTAATCTCCAGCCTAAATCTCCCCTGGTGGAGCTTGAGGCCATTCCCTCTTGTCCTGTCCCCTGTCCCTTGGGAGAAGAGCCCAGCTCCCTCCTCTCTACAACCTCCTTTCAGGGAGTTGCAGAGAGCAATGAGGTCTCCCCTCAGCCTCCTCTTCTCCAGGATAAACCCCCCAGCTCTCTCAGCTGCTCCTCATAGGGCCTGTTCTCAAGCCCCTTCACCAGCTTCGTTGCTCTTCTCTGGACTCTCTCCAGAGCCTCAACATCCTTCTTGTGCTGAGGGGCCCAGAACTGAACACAGGATTCAAGGAGTGGCCTCACCAGTGCTGAGTACAGAGGGAGAATGATCTGCCCATGCCAGCACCTTTAGTGCTGTCACCAGTGGAGCAGATGGCATTCACCACCCTGGGCACAGCCGATATGACTTGTGGTTACAGACCAGAGGCCATTTAGTGAGCATCTCCAAGCACTGAACAACTTATGCTAAATGAAATAAAGACATAAGGCTTTGCAGCTCTGTATGCACAGTTTCGCAGGCACACACCACGAATACAAAGGCTCATACAGGCTCAAAGTTTCTTTTACAACATTAAGTGATTGTTCTGCTGTAATGCTTCTCTTGTTTCTCACTGGTAACTTTTCTTTTTTTAGACCTTGAGTTGTAACTTTTCAGCCTATCAAGCTAGAACGCTGACGTAGCTGTTTCTCAAGGGAAAGCGCAAGGAACGGCTGAGAGAGCTGGAGGTGTTCAGCCTGGAGAAGAGGAGGCTGAGAGGAGACCTCATTGCTCTCTACAACTCCCTGAAAGGAGGTGGTTGAGAGGAGGGAGCTGGGCTCTTCTCCCAAGGGACAGGGGACAGGACGAGAGGGAATGGCCTCAAGTTCCACCAGGGGAGGTTCAGGCTGGACATTAGGAGGAAGTTTTTCCCAGAAAGGGTCATTGTGCAGTGTCAGAGGCTGCCCAGGGAGGTGTTTGATTCACCTTCCCTGGAGGGGTTTAAGGGACGGGTGGATGAGGTGCTGAGGGACATGGTTTAGCAATTGATGGGAATGTTTGGACTTGATGATCTAGTGGGTCTCTTCCAACCTGGTGATTCTATGATTCTATCAACTTCTCTGATCCAGCAGCTCTACCCCTTTCCTTGTAAAGCACTTACCTTCCTTCTCCAGCAAAGCACAAAAAGGGGACAGGACAAGAGGGAATGGCCTCAAGCTCCATGGCTTCTATGATTCTGTGATTCATGTAACTAATTGATTGCTTGTTGCTAAAGGAGAATTGTGGAATCAGCTTGCTAAACAACAGCCTGTATTAATCACATAAGGTATAAGAATCTATTATGAACTTCACTGAACTGGCTCACTGGAATCACATTGATTCGCGAAGTGATGAACCCATTCCTCCATCACCAGTATCGCCATGACAAGGCTTCATCCACCATGAGACACCCCCCAGCCGCCCCGTACACTGAAGGGAGGCTGTTTCATAGAATCATAGAATCACAGAATCACCAGGTTGGAAGAGACCCATTAGATCATTGAGTCCAACCATTCCCATCAATCACTAACCCATGTCCCTCAGCACCTTGTCCACCTGTCCCTTAAACATCTCCAGGGATGGTGACTCAACACCCTCCAATCCGGGTGACGTGGACTGCTGCCTTTATGTCCTCATGTGTCCCCAACTCCTCACATCTCCCCACTCCCAGCCCACCACTACGGCAACCCCAAGGGGTTCCCGAGCACCCTTTGGCCCCCTGGCACATCACCAAATTTCTGGCAGCAAACTCCCACAGCAAGAAGCCAACAACCCCCACACCAAACTGCCTGCACCCACAGGAGGAGGCTGCCCAGCCAGGCAGGGCTGGTTTCCCAGGGAGCTGAGCCAGAGCAGGGAATGGAAGAGCTCCACAGCATTTTCCCTCTCTGTGCCAAGCCTCAGAGGCTCAGAGCCACTTCTCTCATCCACATCACCACTCTCATCCACTTCATCTCCAGAGGGGCAGGGCTGCTCACTGCAATGCTGGCAGCTCCAGCACCAGGTGAGGGGCTGATGCACTGCCCAGCTGTGGGCACCTCTGCCAGGGTGGGCTGCGAGAGGTTGGAGCCGACAGATCCCAGTCAGCAGTGCAGCCTGCTTGCTGTGGATGTGCCTGCCAAGACAAGCGGGTTGGGCAAGCCCAGGCAGCACCTGGCTCTGCTCCCCACGTCGCCTGCCTTCATCTTGCTCTCATTCCCACTCCCTGTATCATCTGCATTCACCCTGCTCGCATCCCTGCATCACCCTGCTCCCAACATCACCTGTATTTGCCTCATTCACCTTCCCTGGAGGGGTTTAAGGGACGAGTAGACGAGGTGCTGAGGGACATGGTTTAGTGTTTGATAGGAATGGTTGGACTTGATGATCCAATGGTTCTCTTCCAACCTGGTCATTCTACAATTCTATGAAAACCTGCAGGGTTTCTGCAGGAAAAGATGGAGGCTGAGGGGAGACCTCATTGCTCTCTACAACTCCCTGAAAGGAGGTTGTGGAGAGGAGGGTGATGGCCTCTTCTCCCAAGGGACAGGACGAGAGGGAATGGCCTCAAGCTCTGCCAGGGGAGGTTCAGGCTGGACAGTAGGAAAAACATTTTCCCAGAAAGGGTCACTGGGCACTGGCAGAGGCTGCCCAGGGAGGAGGTTGACTCACCTTCCCTGGAGGGGTTTAAGGGACGGGTGGACGAGGTGCTGAGGGACTTGGTTTAGTGTTTGATAGGAATGGTTGGACTCGATGATCTGATGGGTCTCTTCCAACCTGGTGATTCTATGATTCTATGAGGGATCTGCCCCCTTGCCCCGTTCCCCCTGTGAGCACTAGGTCCCAGGAACATATCTGGCTGCCGAGGGCTCACTCTTTGCCCGCAGGTTGCTTTGGACCCAAATCAAGACAAAGTTAAGCATTTAATTATCACAGAAGGCAAACGGCTCAGCAATCAGAGAAAATTGAATCAGGCTCCCCGGGGACTGCCAGGTCTGGTCAGCAAACGCTCCAATTAAGAGATAGAGCAAGGCAGCACCTAGCAGGAGTGAGCAGAACCCAGGCGAGTGCTGGGCTAAGCTTGCCCATGGAACCCCCTATGCCTGCAGCTGCTGCCTGTGTGCCAGCCCAACCCTGCCAGGCAGAGCATCCCGTGCCCAGCACGGCTGGACCAGCACCAGGGGAAGATGGAGCTCCCTGCCTGCAGTGCTGGTGTGTGTCTAGAGCCATGCTGGACACAACCCAGTGGAGAGACAGGCTTTCAGCCCACATCCAACCCCTGGGGAAGCAACCCCAGTACAGATCCTCCGTGCTGGCTGCTCCCAGCCTGCTCCCTGTGGGACAAACCCTGCTGCCTTGGACCCCAGAGGCGCTGCCCTCCACCCCCACCCCGGCCCAGTCCTCCTGCTCCAGGCTTCCTCAGGCTTAGGGGAACCTTTAAATCAGGCTTTGGCAGCTGCCATGTGCTGCTCATTAACTCTGGCAGGAGCGCACGGGCGCTGAGCTGCACCATCTGCTCCGCACCCAGACACATTGCAGTGGCAACGAGGGACACGCTGCGGGGACCCAGTGGCCAGGGACACCCAGCCCAAGACAGTAGGCAGAGACCTGGGGGAAGCACAGGATAGTGCCTTACCCAGCCTGAGAGGAGAAGGATCACCCTGAGTCTATCATAGAATCATAGAACAACCAGGTTGGAAGAGACCCATCGGATCATCAAGTCCAACCATTCCTATCAAACACTAAACCAAGTCCCTCAGGACCTCATCCACCCATCCCTTAAACATCTCCAGGGAAGGTGTCTCAACCACCTCCCTGGGCAGCCTATTCCAATGCCCAGTGACCCTTTCCGTGAAAAACCTCCTCCTAATCTCTAGCCTAAATCTCCCCTGGTGGAGCTTGAGGCCATTCCCTCTTGTCCTGTCCCCTGTCCCTTGGGAGAAGAGCCCAGCTCCCTCCTCTCCACAACCTCCTTTCAGGAAGTTGTAGAGAGTAATGAGGTCTCCCCTCAGTCTCCTCTTCTCCAGGATAAACACCCCCAGCTCTCTCAGATGCTCCTCATGGGGCCTGCTCTCCAGCCCCTTCACCAGCTTCGTTGCTCATGTAGAATCTCCCTGGACACCTTTTCACCCCCATAAGCAACTGGCAATGCCATCAGCTCCATGCTGGAACTGCCTAAGAGAAATGGCTGGAAAGCAGCATTTGTAAACAAAAGACCCACTTGCAAAGGGGTGCAGGGCCCCAAAACACCAGGGCAGCACAAGGAAACACGTGTGGCACCACATGAGGCTCAATGTGCACCCAGGCAGGGCCCCTGCTCCCATCTGACCACGCAGGAACAGCCACAAAACCACCAGCTCAGTAGCAGCATCAGCAGTTACTGATGAGGGACAGGAAACCATCATTTGCCAGAAGACTCTGGGCCTGATGGAGCCCTCACCCTGACTCTGTAGGACATCATAGAATCATAGAAGAACCAGATTGGAAGAGACCCACTAGATCACCGAGTCCAACCATTCCTATCAAACACTAAACCATGTCTCTCAGCACCTCATCCACCCATCCCTTAAACCCCTCCAGGGAAGGTGAAAATGGAAGATCAAGATGCCTTGGGTCTGACAGACACAGACAGACACATTCCCCGCCCTGATTTTTCACCCTGGTACTGAGGCTCCCATTTCCACTCAAGCCAGTGAATCACACCCACAGTGTCTCTCTGTTCCCAGGTGTCCTGGTGGAGTCTGACTGTCCTAGTCCCACCTCAGCACCAGAGCTCCCATATTGGAGATCAGGCTTTCCCAGTTCCCTGCATCAATTGCCTCTGAGAAACCAACCCCAGCTTGGCAGAAGATGCTACAACCCCAGAGCCCACAGGGGACATCCGGAGGAACATCTTATGAGGACATCTTATGAGGAAGGGCTAAGAGAGCTGGGGCAGGGGGGTTAGCCTGGAGAAGAGGAGGCTGAGGGGAGACCTCATTGCTCTCTCCAACTCCCTGAGAGGAGGTCGTGGAGAGGAGGGAGCTGGGCTCTTCTCCCAAGGGACAGGGGACAGGACGAGAGGGAATGGCCTCAAGCTCTGCCACGGGAGGTTTAGATTGGACATCAGGAAAAAAAAATTAATGGAAAGGGTCATTGTGCAGTGTCAGAGGCTGCCCAGGGAGGTGGTTGATTCACCTTCCCTGGAGGTGTTTAAGGGACGGGTGGATGAGGTGCTGAGGGACATGGTTTAGTGATTGATGGGAATGGTTGGACTTGATGATGTGGTGGGTCTCTTCCAACCTGATGATTCTATGGTTCTGATTCTATGAAATCTTCATAGGGGATGCCACGAAGCACCCAGGAGCAAAACCTGGTCCCACAGCTAGGAAGAGACCATGCATGTTTTGTTCTAACATCCTCCTCAGGCAAATGCACCATCAGAAAACAGATGAGCAGAGATCACAGCAACATCGTCTTAGAGACCAGTATAGAATCATAGAAAAATAGAATCACCAGGTTGGAAGAGACCCACTGGATCATTGAGTCCAACCATTCCCATCAAACACTAAACCATGTCCCTCAGGACCTCGTCCACCCGCACCTTAAACACCTCCAGGGAAGGTGAAGCATCTCCCAGAGCAGGCAGCAGTTTCCCAACCCTGCAGCACTGGGCCAAGGAAGTGTCTTTACTCAGTGCTTGGAGGGCAGGGAAGGACCAGGAGCCCAGCTCCAGCCTTTCTCCCCGAACACGATGCCTTTCCTCCTTGGCCTGCATTGCTCATCTCCTCCCAAACATGTACAGGGATGAAGACGTCCCACACCTACCACCCAAGCAGAGGGCCCTCAGCACACACATAGGGCTCTGCCAACAGCTTTTTTGGGTTATTGTACCCAGCAGGGCAGAAGCTCTCATGAAGCTCATAGAATCACAGAATCATAGAACAAGCAGGTTGGAAGAGACCCATTGGATCATCGAGTCCAACCATTCCTATCAAACACTAAACCATGTCCCTCAGGACCTCATCTACCTGTGCCTTAAACACCTCCAGGGAAGGTGAGTCAACCACCTCCCTGGGCAGCCTATTCCAATGACCCTCTGTGTGAAAAACTTCCTCCTAATCTCTAGCCTAAATCTCCCCTGGTGGAGCTTGAGGCCATTCCCTCTCATCCTGTCCCCTGTCACTTGGCAGAAGAGCCCAGCTCCCTCCTCTCCACAACCTCCTTTCAGGGAGCTGGAGAGAGCAATGAGGTCTCCCCTCAGCCTCCTCTTCTCCAGGATAAACACCCCCAGCTCTCTCAGCCCTTCCTCATCAGGCCTGTTCTCCAGCCCCTTCACCAGCTTCGTTGCTCTTCTCTGGACTTGCTCCAGAGCCTCAACATCCTTCTTGTGCTGAGGGACCCAGAATTGAACACAGGATTCGAGGTTTGGTCTCACCAGTGCTGAGTCCAGAGGGAGAAGAACCTCCCTGGACCTGCTGGTCACACCATTTCTCATCCAAGCCAAGATGCCATTGGCCTTCTTGGCCACCTGGGTACACTGCTGGCTCATGGTCAGTCGGCTGTCGACCAACACCCCCAGGTCCCTCTCCTCCTGGCAGTTTTCCAGCCAGGCTTCTCCCAGTCTGTAGCTCTGCATAGGGTTGTTGTGCCCCAAGTGCAGGATGATGATGGTGTTATGTTCACATGGAGCAGGACGCAGGGGCTGAGGCTGTCAGCCACCCCTGGTCTCACAGCAGCACAAAGCCAGCAGGGACACGGGCACATGGCAGGGCAGCATGGCTCTGCCTGCTGGGGAAGGGGACAGGACACTGGTCACCTGCCCTCCCAACCAAGCCAAAGCAGAAACCTCTCGGCATGCAACAGGGCAGAGGGTCACCCCCCAGTGTGCTGCTCTCCTGCAGCAGAGTCTGGTGGCATCTTCCCTCACAATCCTCCACATTCCAGGCCCCACTGGCTGTTTAACCAACGACTGGGTTTGTTTTCACAGCCACCAGCAGGAAACAGCCCCATGGGACCAGTGGGGCCAGACCCCCTCTCCCAGCAGGAGCAGCCAGCACTGCCTCCTCACTGAGCCCTGAGCTCGGCGCGGGTATCACCTTCCCTCTCCAGGGACCAGGAGCCTTGTTCCAACAGCTTTGTTTAGGGCTTGATCTCCTGCAATTTGCTCCTTCCTCCAGTTTCACTGCTGCTGCAGGAAAGCCGCAGCTGGCTGTGTCCTCTGCTTTTGAGGCAGCCCCAGCTTCCCAAGTTCCTGAGACTTCATGGCATTATATATTTAAATCCCTCACAGATTTTTGGTGCAGGCACCAAAACCTTCAGAAAGCCGCTTTGTTCCGAGCGGCGCTGGGCGGTGGCGTGTCTGCCTGCTCCCCCTTTGCAGCAGAACCATCTCCATCCCCTTTCTAACGTTTGTGCTGTAAAAGCCAGCAAGTGTGCTCCTGATTGAAACCAGGCACAGAAAAACAAACCCTGGTGTCCAAACACCTGGGCTCAGCACGTCCACCAAGACCCCACAGGACCCCCCACCCACCACAACCCCCAACATCTCCCTCCAGACCACGGAGGCCAAGTCAACCCTGCTGGCTGAGAGCACAGACATCCCTACAACATAGAATCATAGAACAACCAGGTTGGAAGAGACCCACTGGATCATCGAGTCCAACCATTCCCATCAAACACTAAACCATGCTCACTCCTGCGTCACCGCAGGGCTGGGAAAACCCAAAGTGGAACCAGAGAGCAGCAGATCGTCCGGATGAGTTCAGTACAGCAGCAAAACAGATATAGGAGTTTGGAAGGGGGGGGCACTGCCAGGGCTGAGCTGTCCTCAGTGGAGGCAAAGGATGGGGAAAGGGGCTGGGAGGGCCACACATGTGGTCTGCCTGCCCAGCATCCCCAGGCTGGAGCAGCCTCCTGACATATTTTGTTCCTGGGACAAGGGCTGCTGGCCAGGGAGCCTCCCAGCCCCCACAGATGGGAGATGAGCACCCCAGGGCTGGGCTGTCATCCGTCCCATCCCCAAGGGTGGGGTGGGTTTGTCTCATCTCTCCCTTGCACGATCCTGTGACATCTTCCTAAAAGGAAGTTGTGGAGAGGAGGGAGCTGGGCTCTTCTCCCAAGGGACAGGGGACAGGACGAGAGGGAATGGCCTCAAGCTCTGCCAGGGGACATTCAGGCTGGACATTAGGAAAAAATTTTTCACAGAAAGGGCCACTGGGCAGTGGCAGAGGCTGCGCGGGGAGGGGGTTGATTTACCTTCCCTGGAGGGATTTAAGGGACGGGTGGATGAGGTGCTGAGGGACATGGGTTAGTGATTGATGGAAATGGTTGGAATCAATGATCCGGTGGTTCTTTTCCAACCTGGTGATTCTCTGATTCTATCTGATCACAACCAGGCCAACATGAGCCAAAACTTGCAGGAGACAGCGTCCCACGAGCCACCCTACAGTATCACCCCAGAGGGGCTCAGAGTGGCAGCAGCTCCGCACTGATGATGGGCAGTGGGTACCAGGCTGCACAAGCTCCCTCCACACCACAGCAGAGGTTGGGCTCACACCATAACTCCATCTGGATCCAAAACTACCCCAACACGAGCTGGTTTGGAAGAGCTACGACTCCACCTCTTTGGGCACCAGGGGTCCCGGAGGCTTTAGGTTGGCAGAAACCATCCCAGCAGTCAGAGCAGCTCTGGCCACACAGCAGCAAAGACGTCAAGAAGCCTGGCAGGACCATGAGCCCCGATGACCCCAACACGTGCCCTTTGCCAGCTCACTCCCACGGAGCTGAGGCTGCCCAGGGCACATGGCCATGGGTGCTGAGTCCACCCTTATCCCAAGTGACATATCCTGCCCTTCTTCCTGAGGAGGAGGAGGTGGGAGCAGCTCCCTAGGGCAGGAGACAGAGCATCACAGCCAGAGCGTTTGTAAGAGCAGCAGAGCACTGGAGGTTGCAGGGTTTAAATAGACTTGAAATTCGACTCAACTTCCTTCCCCAATTTCAGAAGCTGCATTTCCTGAGCCTCTGCAGCACCTCCGCAGCTAGCGCAGCAGCTCTTACACTGGGGGTGCCCCTTTCTTTCAGATGAGCTGGGCAGTTAGGGCCCTCAGGGAGCATTTCCGCGGGCAGTAGCTACTCGGACATGGGCAGTGGCTTCTCAGACCTCACCGAGGGGTTCAATGGCCTCTGGGTCCATAGGCACTATGGTCCTTCCAGACACAGCAAAACCACTTCCAGGAACCAACATAAGGAGCCCCACACCCCTGCAGCACCCCTGGCTCCCTGCAGCACCCCTGGCTCCCTGCAGCTGCAAGAGCTGCTGGTGGAAAGCACTGACTGCGAGCTTGGGGGCTGGGGGGGATGCGGAGGGAGGGGGAGGAATGCAGGGGAGGGGAGGATGTTGGGGAGAGAGAGGTAATGCTGGAGGAGAGACAGGGGGGACACTGCAGAGAGAGAGGGGGGTGACGCTGGGGGGAGAGAAGGGGTGACGCTGGAGGGAGAGAAGGGGGTGATGCTGGAGGGAGAGAAGGGGGTGACGCTGGAGGGGAGATGGAAGCGATGCTGGAGGGGAGAGGAGGGTGATGCTGGGGGAAGAGAGGGGGGTGATGCTGGGGCAGAGAGGGTTGACGCTGGAGGGGAGAGAGGGGGCGATGCTGGGGGGAAAGGGGTGATGCTGGAGGGGAGAAGGAGGTGATGCTGGAGGGGAGAAGGAGGTGATGCTGGGGGAGAGAGGAGGGTGATGCTGGGGGAGAGAGGAGGGTGATGCTGGGGGGAAGGGGGAGATGTTGGGGGGAAGGGGGGTGACGCTGGGGGGAGAGGAGGGTGACGCTGGGGAACAGAAGGGGTGACGCTGGGGAAGAGAGGGGGGTGACGCTGGGAGGAGAGAGGGGGTGACGCTGTGAGGAGAGAGAGGGGGATGACGCTGGGGAAAGGGGTGACACTGGGGGCGAGAGGGGGGTGACGCTGCGGGGAGAGAGGGGGGTGACGCTGGGGGGAGAGAGGGGGGTGACGCTGTGGTGGGAGAGAAGGGGGCGACGCTGTGGGGAAGAGAGGGGGATGACGCTGGAGGGGGAGAGAGAGGGGTGACGCTGGAGGGAAAGGGGTGATGCTGGAGGGAGAGAGGAGGGAGATACTGGGGGAGAGAGAGGGGTGATGCTGGGGGGAGAGAGAAGGGTGATGCTGGAGGGGAGAGACGGGGGTGACGCTGGGGGAAAGGGGTGATGCTGGAGGGGAGATGGAAGTGATGCTGGGGGAGAGAGGAGGGTGACGCTGGGGAAGAGAGGGGAGTGATGCTGTGGGGGGAGAGAAGGAGTGATGCTGTGAGGAGAGAGAAGGGGTGACGCTGTGGGGAGAGAGAGGGGTGACGCTGTGGGGAGAGAGAGGGGGTGACGCTGCAGGGAGAGAGAGGGGTGACGCTGCAGGGAGAGAGAGGGGGTGACACTGCAGGGAGAGAGAGGGGGTGACGCTGCAGGGAGAGAGAGGGGGTGACGCTGGGGGAGAGAGGAGGGTGACGCTGGGGGAGAGAGGAGGGTGACGCTGGGGGGAGAGAGGAGGGTGACGCTGGGGGGAGAGAGGGGGGTGACGCTGGGGGGAGAGAGGGGGGTGACGCTGGGGGGAGAGAGGGGGGTGACGCTGGAAGGGAGAGAGGAGGTGATGCTTGAGGGGAGAGAGGGGGTGATGCCGGAGGGGAGATGGAAGTGATGCTGGGGGAGAGAGGAGGGTGATGTTGGGGGGAAAGGAGGGTGGCACTGGGGAAGAGATGGGGGTGACGCTGTGGGGAGAGAGGGGGTGCTGGATCCTGCAGGGCCAGCTGTGCTCCCAGATGTGGGGCATGAGCAGGGAGCTGCCTGCATTGCAAGGACCCATTTGAAGGTCACCTCCAGAAGGACAAGGCAGACGCTGCCTTCTCTACTCTCTCAGCAACCCCCCCCAAACCTGCCCCAGCAGCAAGAAGCAAGCACTCCCAGGCTGCCCTGCTCAGCATCATCGTGGCTCCTTGGCGGAGACCGTTGCACCGGCACAGGGTACCCTGTGCCGGTGCAACGGTCTCCGCCAAGGAGCCACAGGCACCCAACCCGAGTGGTGCTGGCATCTTGGCCCCATGGCTTCCTCCGCAGCAGCATCCGCTGCAGCCGGCGAGCGCGGACGCACCCATGCAGCAACGCGCCAACCTCTGCCCCTCAGCGCTAGCAAAGGCAACGCCAGCCAGCAGGGCAGGGAGAAGGAGAGTTGGGGCAGGACGCAGCTTTGCAGGTCTGAGCCGCAGGTACAAATCATCCCGAAGGGGTCACGAGCAGCCGCTGGGCCAGCATTTCGCTCTGCCCACAGCAGCACTGCAGCAGGCACCAGCCGTTGGGCTCCTGTCACAGAAAAAGCCTTAAAAACACCCTCCTGCCTCAGTCAGTGGCTCAGCAACCGAGTTTTTCGGACCCCCAGTGCCAACAGGGCAGTTGGAGGGGCTCGCAAGGGGAAGACGGGAATGTGTGACCATGAAATGCCACAGCACCTCTCCTGCCAGCCCAGGAGAACCAGCAAGAATCATAGAATCATAGAACAACCAGGTTGGAAGGGACCCATCGGATCTTCTAGTCCAACCATTCCTATCAAACACTAAACCAAGTCCCTCAAGTCCCTCAATGTCCCCAAGGACCATCCAGCCCCACTACCAGTGTTCCTCCAGCCCGACTCGCCCCACCCAAGGGCTCTGCAAGGCCCAAGACAAAGTCCCACTGGCTGCAGCACCTCTTGGCATTCAGCTTGACCAATGTCCCTGTGTTCCTGGCCCTTCCAAGGTCCCACCTGGCCCTCCCCAGGTCCCAGCTCCTCCTCCCAGCAGCACGGGCACAGAGACCCCGAAGAAATGGCACAGCTGCCACATTCATGTTATCACAAAGAATAATAGAATCGCCAGGTCGGAACAGACCCACTGGATCACCCAGTCCAACCATTCTATCAATAAATTCGCGTCCTGCCGCAGCCCAGAGGCACTCAGCCTTCTCCATGCCTTGACGGCTGATGGAGGTGGGATCCGTGGGCAGGTTTGGTCGGAGAGTGGGGGGTTTTGGAGGCTCCTGCAACACAGTCTCCGCACGAGCACTGACAAAGGAAAACCATTCTGGATGGAAAACCATTCTGGATGGAAAACCACCCCCAGGCCCCAGGAGCTGCTTTGGCAGAAAAGGTAGGTGGTCAAAGGGGAGAGGGGCTCAGTCCTTGCACCCCCAGTCCAGCCTCAGGAGCCACTTTCCTGCCTTGAACCTGCCTGCTTTGTCTCACAGCCTCCTTGCTCCCAGCCCTCCTTTGTCTTGCTACCTCACCTTTGCTTCGCCTCAGCACTCAACGGGCAGCACTGGGCGCTGGCTCCATCCCTCAAGGAAGGGTGGGAGAGAGCTGGACACCCTCCCTTGCCATGGACACCCCCCTTGCCATGGACACCCCCCTTGCCATGGACACCCCAGCCTCACTGGGATGCTGCAGATATATGATCAGTGAGATTCAAGTCACCTCTTGGTTGTGGTTTTTGGGAGAACAGTCCTTAACTCTATCACTGGCAAGGACCAAAGGGACGAGGTGGGAAGAGCCCAGCAAAAAGGATTCTGCAGCCACCATCGCAGCACCCACTGCATCTCCAGGGGAAAAGGGACCCCAGCCTCAAGACAGGCCTTTAAAGGGTTTAATCCCAAGAGGAATGCAGGATGCAGGACAGGAAGAGTCTGGCCAGCAGGAAATCTCCAATCCCAGTCATTGGCATCACGGTGTTCCCAGGTCAGTGTCCCAACACAGTGACCCATGCAGCAGCACAGCCCCTGTGCAGGCATTCCAGCAACACCCTCACGAGGGGAGAGCTGTCACCCGCCCCTCCGGCTCCTCCATCCCGCAGAATCGCAGCCTGGTCCCAGTTCTCAGCCTCTTCAAGGGAGCAAGGCAGAAAATCCCCACAGCCGCCTTCCAAGACAGGAAGGCTGGAAGGGCAGGCAGGGCTGGGAGGTGCTGTGGTGCACACACACGCATTCACAGGCACACATGCACACACGCACTCACACACACATATGCAGGCACACATGCACACACACACACACAGAGACGCAGGCACACATGCAGGCACACACATGCAGGCACACAGGCACACATGCAGGTACACACATGCACACACACATGCACTCACATGCACACACATCTGCATGCATGCACACAGACACAGGCACACATGCACACACACATGCACGCAAGCACATACACATGCATGCACACACACAGGAATGCACACAGGCACACATGCAGGCACACACATGCATGCACACACACACACATGCACACATGCGTACACACACATGCACACAGACGCAGGCACACATGCATGTACACATATGCATGCACATGCACGCATGCATGCTCGCAGGCACATACACATGCACGCACACGCACAGGAATGCACACAGGCACACATGCAGGCACACACATGCATGCACACACACACATGCACACATGCGTACACACACATGCACACAGACGCAGCCACACATGCATGTACACATATGCATGCACATGCACGCATGCATGCACGCAGGCACATACACATGCATGCACACGCACAGGAATGCACACAGGCACACATGCAGGCACACACATGCGCACACACAAGCACACACGTAGGCACACATATGCATGCACATGCACACACACACATGCACACACGCATACACACACACAGACGCAGGCACACATGAATGCACACATATGCAGGCACATGCACGCATGCATGCACACAGGCACCTACACATGCATGCACACGCACAGGAATGCACACGGGCACACATGCACACACACAAGCACACATGCAGGCACACACATGCACACACACAAGCACACACGTAGGCACACACGTAGGCACACATATGCATGCACATGCACACACACAAGCACACACGCATACACACACACAGACGCAGGGACACATGCATGTACACATATGCATGCACATGCACACATGCATGCACGCAGGCACATACACATGCATGCACACACACAGGAATGCACACAGGCACACATGCACACACACAAGCACACATGCAGGCATACACACGCATGCACATGCACACACATACATGCACACAGATGCAGGCACACATGCATGCACACACATGCACGCACATGCACACATGCAGGTGTACATGCCTGCACATGCACACATGCACATGCACACACGCAGGCACACACATGCACAAACACAGGCACACACATGCATGCACACATGCACGTGCACACACGCACACGTATATGCACGCATGCAGGCATGTGTATGCACGCATTCACACAGGCACATACACATGCCTGCACACACGCAGGCACATGCATGCACGCACATCATACACACATGCACATACACAGGTACACACACAAGCATTCACATGCACGCACACATACACACATGCAGGCACATGCAAAAACGCACACACATCTACATGCACACGCACATAGAATCATAGAACAACCAGGTTGGAAGAGACCCACCGGATCATCGAGTCCAACCATTCCTATCAAACGCGCACACACCCACTCCCACTCCCACTCGCACGCACAGCCCCACACCCCCAGCTCTCCCTCCATCCCTGACAATGCAGCAGCATCTTTTGTGCTCTTGCTCAGCCCAGGCTGGGATGGGGGACACACACACACACACACAGGTGCCCCCCAGCTCTCAGCCCAGGCTGGGGTGGGGGGGACACACAGACAGGTGCCCCCCAGCTCTCAGCCCAGGTTGGGGTGGGACACACACACACACAGGTACACACACACACACAGGTGCCCCCCAGCTCTCAGCCCAGCCTGGGATGGGACACACACACACACACAAGTGCCCCCCAGCTCTCAGCCCAGCCTGGGATGGGACACACACACACACACAAGTGCCCCCCAGCTCTCAGCCCAGGCTGGGGTGGGGGACACACACACACACACAGAGGTGCCCCCCAGCTCTCAGCCCAGGTTGGGGTGGGACACACACACACACAGGTCCCCCCCAGCTCTCAGCCCAGGCTGGGGTGGGGGGGACACACAGACAGGTGCCCCCCAGCTCTCAGCCCAGGTTGGGGTGGGACACACACACACACACACAGGTACACACACACACACAGAGGTGCCCCCCAGCTCTCAGCCCAGCCTGAGGTGGGGGACACACACAGACAGGTGCCCCCCAGCTCTCAGACCAGGTTGGGGTGGGACACACACACACACAGGTACACACACACACACAAGTGCCCCACAGCTCTCAGCCCAGCCTGGGATGGGGGACACACACACACACAGAGGTGCCCCCCAGCTCTCAGCCCAGCCTGGGGTGGGGGACACATACACACAAGTGCCCCCCAGCTCTCAGCCCAGCCTGGGGTGGGGGGGACACACAGACAGGTGCCCCCCAGCTCTCAGCCCAGGCTGGGGTGGGACACACACACACAGGTACACACACACACACACAGAGGTGCCCCCCAGCTCTCAGCCCAGCCTGGGGTGGGGGGGACACACAGACAGGTGCCCCCCAGCTCTCAGCCCAGCCTGGGGTGGGGGGGACACACAGACAGGTGCCCCCCAGCTCTCAGCCGCGGACGCCAGCAGCATCCCAGCCTCCTGCTGCCCCGGGGACAGCGGGACACGGCATCCCCTGCCCCCCCCCCCCGGGGTGGGGGTGTCCCCATGGGGCCTGATGCTGCCCTGCCCGACCCCCCCCTCCCCAAGCCCGAGAATCGCCGCTGCTTCCCTCCTGGAGGTGCTCGCTCGGGCAGGCGCATTGTTCCCAGCACAAAGGACACGGAGCCCGCATCAGGGATGGGGAGGGGGACACACAGGCAGGGACCCGCTCAGCACCCCCCAGCATCCTCCCCGACCACCCAGCGGGCAGGGGGGAGGGCAGGACGGGGGGGGGGGGGGCTCAAAAGCCGACCGGGAGGGTGGGGGATTGATCGGGATGGGGGGGAACTCACCAAGATTGGGGGGAGGGGGGGGGCTCACCGGGGAAGGGGGGCAGCTCACTGGGGGAGGGGGACGGACTCAGGAGGGGGGGGCTCAGCGGGGGAGGGGGGGCTCACAGGGATGGGGGGGGGGAACTCACCAAGACTGGGGGGACACGTATCGGGGGAGGAGGGGAGCTCACCGGGAGGGAGGGGTGGGATGCTCACCGAGATGAAGGGGGGGGTCATCGGTGAAGGGAGGGGGGACTCACTGAGATGAAGGGGGGGGTCATCGGTGGAGGGAGGGGGGTCTCACCGGGATGAAGAGGGGGGGTCATCGGTGGAGGGAGGGGGGCTCACTGAGATGAAGGGGGGGGTCATCGGTGGAGGGAGGGGGGACTCACTGAGATGAAGGGGGGGGTCATCGGTGAAGGGAGGGGGGGCTCACCGGGATGAAGAGGGGGGTCATCGGTGGAGGGAGGGGGGTCTCACCGGGATGAAGTGTTGGTGTGGGGGGGGGTGGTGTGTGGAATCATCGGGGGAGGTGGGGGGGGGGGCGGGTCTCACCGGGATGAAAGGGGGGGGGGGTGGAATAATCGGGGGAGGGGGGGACTCACGGGGGGAGGGGGGAGTGTCTCACCGGGGTTGGGGGGGAACTCACCAAGAAGGGGGGGGGGACACCGGGATGAAGTGCTGGGGGGGGTGGTGTGGTGTGTGGAATCATCGGGGAAGGGGAGGGGGAGGTCTCACCAGGATGAAGGGGGGGGATGGAATCATGGAGGAAGGGGGGGACTCACCAGGGGGGGGAAACTCACCAAGAAGGGGGGGACACTTATCGGGGGAGGGGGGGGGGGAGCTCACCGGGATAGGGGGTGTGGACTCATTGGGGAGGGAGGGGGGACTCATCGGGGGAAGGTGTCTCACCGGGATGGGGGGGGGACACTTATCGGAGGTGGAGGGGAGCTCACCGGGAGGGGGGGGGGCGGGGGTGCTCACAGAGATGAAGGGGGGGGGCTCACTGAGATGGGGGGGGGGGGGCGGAACTCACCGAGAAGGGGGGGGACACTTATCGGGGGAGGAGGGGGGCTCACCGGGAGGGGGGGGATGCTCACGGAGATGAAGGGGGGGGGGGGGGGGGGGTCACCGGGATGAAGTGGGGGGGGGGAGGTGGAATCATCGTGGAAAGGGGGGACTCACCGGGGGAGGGGGGAGGCTCATGGGGAGAGGGGGGGGACTCATCGGGGGAGGAGGGGAGCTCACCGAGATGAAGTGGGGGGGTCACCGGGATGAAGTTGGGGGGAAAGTGGAATCATCGTGGAAAGGGGGGGGACTCACCGGGGTGGGGGGTGGGGGGGGGGGGGCTCATTGTTGGAGGTGCTCATCGTGGGAGCGGGGCGGGGGGTGTCACACCGCGGGAGGGGCTCACCGAGGGAGAGGGGGACATTCAGTGTCACCGGGGAGTGGGACTCACTGGAGGAGGGGGTGACATTCAGTGTCCCAGGGGAGGATGCGGTGGGGGGGGGGGGTCACCGGGATGAAGGGAGGTGGACTCATCGGGAGGGGTAGGGGTTACCGAGAGGTGGGTGGGTGGGGGGGGGGGGGGACGACACTCAGTGTCCCGGGGGAGGATGGAGGGGGGTGGGGGGTGTCCCCTGGCATCCCTTGCACTCACCTCACGGCCACCTTGACGCAGCTGTCCGGGGCCGCCATCCCCCCAGCCCAGCCCAGCGCCCGCTCGGCGGAGCCGCTGCCCCGAGCAGCCGCGGGGAGGGGCGGGGCCAGGATGGGGGGGGCGGGGCCAGGATGGGGGGGCGGGGCCAGGATGGGGGGGCGGGGCCAGGCCGAGCCACCGGGAGGTGCTGCGGGGAGGGATGGGGGGGAAGGAAAGAGGGGGGACGCGCACGGGCACGCGCCCAGTCGCACTCGTGCACACACACTCACACTGACATTGGTGCTCACGCACGCTCACGCGTCGGGCGCTGCCGCCCTCTGCCGGGGATGCGGGACCGGGCGGGACTGGGCTGGACTGGGCTGTACCGGGGATGTATTGGGCGGTATTGGGCTGTACCGGGCTGTACCGGGGATGTACTGGTCTATGCTGGGCGGTACTGGGCTGCACCAGGGATGTATTGGGCTGTACCAGGGATATATTGGGCCGTACCAGGGATATATTGGGCTGTACTGGGGATGTACTGGTCTATACTGGGCGGTATTGGGCTGTACTGGGGATGTACTGGGATATATTGGGCTGTACTGGGGATGTACTGGTCTATGCTGGGCGGTACTGGGCTGCACCAGGGATGTATTGGGCTGTACCAGGGATATATTGGGCTGTACCAGGGATATATTGGGCTGTACTGGGGATGTACTGGTCTATACTGGGCGGTATTGGGCTGTACTGGGGATGTACTGGGATATATTGGGCTGTACTGGGGATGTACTGGTCTATACCGGGCGGTACTGGGCTGTACTTGGGATGTACTGGTCTATACTGGGCAGTACTGGGCTGTACCGGGCTGTATCAGGGATGCACTGGGCTGTACTGGGCAGTACTAGGTTGCGCCAGGGATGTACTGGGCTATACTGTGCACTATTGGGCTGTACCAGGCTGTACCAGGGACGTACTGGGCTGTACTGGGGATGTACTGGGCTATACTGGGTGGTATTGGGCTGTACCAGGCTGTACCAGGGATGTACTGGGCTGTACTGGGGATGTACTGGGCTATACTGGGTGGTATTGGGCTGTACCAGGCTGTACCGGGGATGTACTGGTCTATACTGGGCGGTACTGGGATGTACTGGGGATGTACTGGGCTATACTGGGCAGTACCAGGCTGTGCCAAGCTATATCAGGCTGTACTGGGCTGTACCAGGTGGTACTGGGCTGTACTGAGCTGTACTGGGCAGTAGCAGGCTGTGCCAAGCTGTATCAGGCTGTACTGGGGCTGTACTAGGCTATACTGGGTGGTACCAGGCCATGTCAAGCTGTATCGGGCTGTACTGGGCTGTACCAGGAGGTACTGGGCTGTACCGAGCTGTACCGGGCTGTACTGGGCTGTCCCAGGCTATACTGGGCAGTAACGGGCTGTGCTGAGCTGTATCGGGCTGTGCCAAGCTGTATTGTGCTGTACTGGGGATGTACTGGCCTATACTGGGCTGTGCTGAGCTGTATTGGGCTGTACTGGGCTGTACCAGTTGGTACTGGGCTGTACCAGGCAGTACTGGGCTGTACGGGGCTGTACTGGGCTGTACCGTGTAGTACCAGGCAGTACTGGCCTGTACTGGCTGTGCCAAGCTGTATCGGGCTGTACTGGGCTGTACCAGGCAGTAACAGGCTGTGCTGAGCTGTACTGGGCTGTGACAAGCAGTATTGGGCTGTACTGGGCTGTACCGCACTGTATGATGATCCAATGCGTCCTTTCCAACCTAATGATTCTATGATTCCATAATTCTATGATTCTATACTGGACTGAACTGGCCTTTACTGGGTCTGTACCTGGTTGTACCAGTCTGTACCTAGCTGTACCGAGCTATACTGGGCTGTACCGAGATTTTGATAGGAATGGTTGGACTCGATGATTCAGTGGGTCTTTTCCAACCTGTTTTGTCTATGATTCTATGATTAGTGGGGGTTTACAGGGCTGTACTGGGCTTTGCTGGGATTGTACAGGGCTGTATCAGACTGTTCTGGGACTGTGCCAGTGTGGGCTGGGGCTGTACCGTGTGTGTGAGTCCCCAGAGACAGCAACAGATCCGCTGGCTCCTGCAGCATAGGGGTTGCCCGTGCATGGGAACCTGTGGGACCTTCTCAGATGCTGGTGTGGAAGGAGCCCCAGGGAGCTGGGAGACTCCAAGGAGGCCCAGTGCTGCCCAGTGCCAGGCCAGTCTGTAGCCCAATGATGTTTGGTGCTACCTAGTGCATCCAGACCCGATGGACGCACCCAGGCCCTTCACCAGCCCTGGAGCACCCAGGTCCCACTCCAGACCTGAAAGGAGGTTGTAGAGAGGAGGGAGCTGGGCTCTTCTCCCAAGTGACAGGGGACAGGACGAGAGGGAATGGCCTCAAGCTCCACCAGGGGATGTTCAGGCTGGACATTAGGAAAACTTTTTCCCAGAAAGGGTGATTGGGCAGTGGCAGAGGCTGCCCAGGGAGGGATTTGAGTCACCTTCCCTGGAGGGGTTTAAGGGACGAGTGGATGAGGTCCTGAGGGACATGGTTTAGTGTTTGATAGGAATGGTTGGACTCGATGATCCGGTGGGTCTTTTCCAACCTGGTGATTCTATGGTTCTATGATATGACCTCGTTCCCTTAGGCTGGATCTGTAAAGCGAAGTACCTGGCCAGACCCATTCCCAGACAGGAATAACCTCAGCCCCAACTCGATCCCAGGCAGGACTGGGCACACAGCAAGCACTGTGCTCCCCGAGCTCTCCCAGCTGCGGCACCTCTGGTCTGTGGCCCACAGAACAGGGGATGTCTGTGAGCTGGATGAGATCCTTCTGCAGGCCAGGCTGAACCTGGTGTGCCCAAGCCTGAGAGCAGTGCCTGGAGGTACTGAAGTGACAGAAATTGCCCCGCAGTGGCCAGCCCTCCTGGTGGTTAAACCCAGGGCTACTGATCTGGACATGCTTTTGTGCCTCTGCCCCATCCCCGCTTGTCCTCCTCCCCAAGTTTAGGCTTGGCTGCAAGCAGGAGGGCTAGGCTCCAGCAGAGATTTAAGGACATTGGGTCCAGCTACTGTGATACCAAGAGACTGTTAGAGCTTGGTAGATGAATCACCTGAATCACCAGGTTGGAAGAGACCCACCGATCATCAAGTCCAACCATTCCTATCAATCATCAAGTCCAACCATTCCTATCAATCACTAAACCATGTCCCTCAGCATCTCGTCTACCCATCCCTTAAACCCCTCCAGGGAAGGTGAATCAACCGCCTCCCTGGGCAGCCTCTGACACTGCCCAATCACCCTTTCTGGGAAAAACTTCCTCCTAATGTCCAGCCTAAATCTCCCCTGGTGGAGCTTGAGGCCATTCCCTCTTGTCCTGTCCCCTGTCCCTTGGGAGAAGAGCCCAGCTTCCTCCTTTCTACAACCTCCTTTCAGGGAGCTGGAGAGAGCAATGAGGTCTCCTCTCAGCTCTCTCAGCTGTTCCTCATCAGGCCTGTTCTCCAACCCCTTCACCAGCTTTGTTGCTCTTCTCTGGACTTTCTCCAGTGCCTCAACATCCTTCTTGTGATGAGGGGCCCACAACTGAAAGAACTGGACCAAGGGAATCCATGGGTTCACACAGCAGGAACACTTTAATGACTCGTCCAGCTCTCGCAAGACCCTGCTGGCATAGCATTTCCCTGTCCTGCACCACCACCCTGGCTCCCCGGCCCAAAATTCCTTCTGCAGCTGGACAGAGCCCACCAAGACCCCAGGCAGAGAGAGGGAGTAGCGCCTCGTTGCTCCAGCAAACCTCTGCAAGCTGCTGAGGGGACCATGCCTGCTGGGCTGCATCAGCAGGCGGCTCACAGGGGAGTGGTAGCAATGGTCTCTTGGGAGAGAGCTGCACTGAGCCCTGGGGAGCTGGCTTGCGATGCCGCTGAGGTGTCCTGGGGGGCAGAGCCAGTTCTTGTGCCCTGCGGCGTTCCTCTTCCCTTTAGCAGTGCCACGGCTGCGTCCTCCGCTTCTTCTACCTCCATCTGGCTGCTGGCCACCATCTCGTCCCTGGTCACTGCTACGAAGGATGGGTCACGGGCCAGAGTCGCAAGGCCCCCAGAGATTAGAGCCTGCAGTAGAGAATGGAGTGACAGCCCAGTGAGTGCTCAGCCGGCAGAGATGTCCCTGCCTTCTTTTCCCGCTGCACTGGCAATTACCTATTTGCTCATCCTCAAAATTTAGCTTTGCCATCCAATCCCCCAGACTGGCATAAGCATGGGACTGCTACCAAGCCCTTTTTCACTCCCTGGCAGCCTCGTCTTTCCCTCTACCAGGCTGTCTCCCTGCCTTACCTCCTGAATGAGGAAGGTGATGGCCGGTGTGGAGGACGTGCTTTCACCCTGCTGATACCCTGAGCTGGATGCCGTTCCCATGGTGGTGCCATCCTCTCTGGGCAGCTGGGTAAGAGGAGCAAAGAGATGCAGCCGGGACAATGCCCATGGAAGATATCACCTCCAAGTCAACGTGGGGGTTGCAAGTACATTTCCCAGCCTGGAAAGGCACTCCCATTCCTTCCAGCTCCAGGTCACCACCCATGGCGGGACCTGCAGGGCCACACAGGCAGAACAAACTGGCAACCAGCCCTTATCCCCAGCCCTGGTGCTCACCAGGCAAGGAGGCACTGTGGATAGCCGAGGGCAGCCAGGGGAGTGTGGGGGCAAAGCTGGCACAGCCCTTTGGTCTGCCCTGGCTCTGGAGGCAGCCAGTGAGCCAGAGAGATGCTGCTTCAAGCTATCCCAGCTTGGATGAGCACCCTGCGCCCACTGCAGCAATGGAGAGGGGTCCCAGCTCCTGCATCACTACCTCTGGACATCTACTGTCCCCTTTACCTGCTGGGTAAGAAGCTGCGGCCCTGACGATGGGTGATGCCCAGAGGTGACCCTTCGCCTCCTGCTTGGCCTCTGTGGTATCCTCTCTGTTTGTAAGGGGTGGTTGCGCTCTGTGAGAGAGAAAGGTGGGGACATTGGATGGGCAAAGAGCAAGGGCTGCTACCCAGAGCTGGAACCAGGTTAACCAGACCCGGGGAGCCAAAACGTTTAGGAGTTCAGGACCAACCCAAGTCCTAGCACCTGCTCACTGCCCCGTGTTGCCTCCTCACTCACTCAGGGAAGAAGTCCCTGTTTGTGGAAAAGAACATGGTCTTCTGGCCCTGCCGCCCCGAGGCACTGGCTGCATCATCCCAGAAGGTGGGAAGGTGGGAGGAGGGTCTCCTGGAGCTCCCCAAACAGATCCTGTGTGCTTGGGGCTCTCAGCAAACGTCCAAGTTGTTGGGGCCTACATTTTCTCCCCCTGCCTGTCAACATCAGCTCCTCCCCCCTCCCCTGGCCTTTAAGCTGGTCCACATCTCCCAGAAAAAGAATGATGCTAAGACTCACCTTGTGAAGGATGTGTGGCTGCTACTTGCACTGTCTTCCTCTGCACCTCATCCTCATATTCCATCCTGGCAAAGGCAGGAAGGTGGATCAGACTGAGCAGGACCAAGCACTGAGACTATCCTTATGCAGGGGTACAGCCCTCCCTACCTTCTCACCCTGTGGAATGCAGCTGGAGGGGCAGACTAGAAGGAACACCCGGGACAGATGAACAGGGTGGAGACCCCAAGAAGTAGGATTAAGTACTTTTTTACATTGGTATCCCTTGTCCCTGTGCCGAGGCAGGTGCTGGTGGCTTCTACCTCGGCCTTGGCAGGGAAGTGGATCATGAGGTATCATTCCTGTGATCCCTCATGCCCTGCTGTCCACCTTGATCCTCATGACACCAAGATGTAGTGATACAAAGGACAAGAAGGGCATGCAGGGAGTCACTGCTGATGTGCGGAGCCACTCACCAGCCCTGGAGCTACCCTGAATGTTCTAGGGACACCTCTGGAGCACTCGGCTGGGGTCTGGGGACCAGTGTGTCTGTCCTCCTTGTCCCCATGCTTGAGCCCTGCCTCACATGCCAAGGGCTGATTCTGCACAAAGCTCCTGTGTCCATGAATCCACCTTCACATCCAGCGTGCGATTCCTCCCACAGTCTGGAGGGACCTCACTGGTGCAACTCAGCCACTTCTCTAGACCTTACCTATTGGTGAAGAGCTCCTGGGCCAAACCAATGTGCAGCCAGCTGCCCCCTCAGCCCTGCTGGGAGCCGCTGGCACAGCCCAGCTCTGCCTTTGCTCACCTGACCACACAAGGCTCTCCAGTCCTTACCCCTCAAGCCCGTAGCTATTGGCATTGTTGACATTGGTGTTGCCTTCCTGGGGGAAGTCATCGAGGAAGACGGGGGAATCAAGGTCCTCGCTGCCCACCTCGGTGAACTGCAGGGGCCTCTGGCTGGCAACGTGGGGCTGCAGGGGGCTGCTGGGCTCCATGAAGCTGTCGACCTGGCCAAACAAGCCACCCGTCCTCTGCAACCAATAAGGAAGGCATCACAGAATGGAACCATTGAATGGTTTGTGTTGGAAGGGACCTCAAAGCCCATCTGGTTCCACCCTCTGCCATGAACAGGGACACCTCCCACTGGATCAGGGGTTCAAAGCCCCATCCAACCTGGCCTTGAACACCATAGAATCATAGAACAACCAGGTTGGAAGGGACCCATCGGGTCATCAAGTCCAACCATTCCTATCAAACACTAAACCATGTCCCTCAGGACCTCATCTACCCGTCCCTTAAACACCTCCAGGGAAGGTAAATCAACCACCTCCCTGGGCAGCCTATTCCAATGCACAATGACCCTCTGTGTGAAAAACTTCCTCCTAATCTCCAGCCTAAATCTCCCCTGGCGGAGCTTGAGGCCATTCCCTCTTGTCCTGTCCCCTGTCACTTGGGAGAAGAGCCCAGCTCCCTCCTTTCTACAACCTCCTTTCAGGGAGTTGGAGAGAGCAATGAGGTCTCCCCTCAGCCTCCTCTTCTCCAGGATAAACACCCCCAGCTCTCTCAGCCCTTCCTCATCAGGCCTGTTTTCCAGCCCCTTCACCAGCTTTGTTGCTCTTCTCTGGACTCGCTCCAGAGCCTCAACATCCTTCTTGTGCTGAGGGGCCCACAACTGAACACAGGATTCCAGTCAGACTCACCTCTGTGAAGTCTCCTCCAGCTGTTGGTAGCCAAGTCGACCTACACCATCACATCAAACCAGCACTGCCCAGGGTGCCCCGAGGGCTGCACTCACCCTATATATCCCTTCCTCCATGGCAGCCTCTACCATTGCTCTTTCCAACTCCTCCTCAGCGGTCAGGTCCCCAGAAATTGCCCGACGGATTTCAGGAGCAGCTTCTTCTTCAATGCTTCTCAACCCAGCCTGATGGGGACAGGAAGGTATGGCTGGGTGAGGCCTCTCCCTACCGCCCTTCTTGTTTTGTGCTTTGTAGAGGGAAACGTGATGCCGTGCTCGCCTGGTAAGCCAGGCTGCCCTCTGAGATCTACTAGAGAGGCCACGGCTCACCCTGCCTGGCTCTGTGCTTCGTGGAACAACTTCTGGGCTGACGCTGCCCCACAAAGGGGTTTGCTCAGGGTGGCTTGGAGAGGGATTGGGCTGGTGGTGCCCAAGGGGCAGCTGTGTTGGAGATACCAGATTGGGGCTGACTCTTTCTTGTGCCTTGCACTTCTGGGGCTTGGTTTTTTATCTCTACAAGTGATTTTCTCCTCATAAAGTCAGGAGAGGCTGGGGACATTCCAGCTGCACTGGCCAGGCGCATAAATCCTCTCCCATTCCACCCTGACAGTATCCTTCTGGGAGTGCAGTGGTGCTGCTCAGGACCAGGCACATCATCCCCGCTTCACCTGATGTTGTAGCGAGAAATGAGACACGATACAGAGTGCACCAGACACAGGGAACTACCCAAACGCTGCTAGGGTGAGGAAAGGGAGAAGGGAATGTAACAGACCAAACGGATAAGGGACTGGATGAGCAGCATTTGGCCCAGGCATCGGTCTGTGATGCGGATTTCCAGGTCTTAAAACTGCTTAGGGAGTCATCAGACCCTCCTGAGCCTTCTCTGCAGCTGGAATCAGCAGGACAGAGTCAAAATTCTCCTCTGCTTCCAGAGTCACTCAGGCCCTGAAGACCAAGGTCACCCTCTGGGGTGGAGTGTTCATGGCCAGTTCAGTGCTGGCTCACCTGGGGCCACATCATTTCCAGAGCCTGATGCACAGAGCCCCTGTGTGTCATTGCAGCTCTGCCTCTCTAAGTCACTGTGAACTTTCCTGAGCTGGAAGAGTCCTTTTCCTGGATGTGCAGAGCTCCCACCGCAGCCTGCCCAACCCCAGGAATGGTCACTCCTCCACTGCCACACTCACACTACCAACCTGGATCTCCACAGGGTTTTTCTTGGGCCGGTACCCATAATATTCCTCCTGGCGCTTCATGAACTTCCTGAAATGCTCTTGGATAAGGAAAGTAGCATAGAACTTGCCCACAGTCACCTCATCATCTGGAGGGGAGGAAACCAACCTGATGATACCACCTATCACGTGGCTGCGAGTTGTTGAAGCAGCACAGACCCTGACCAGTCGTTGCTCTGCCCCTCTGGGAAGTACCACCAGGTGACATACCTCCAATAGGTGGGATGACTTGGTCCAGAAGCTTCATACTCGTGCGCTTCCAGATTTTTTTGATAATGGTTCTGAGCTCCTCATTGGCCTGCTCAAAGTTACCTGTGAGAAAAGCAAGCAGCACTGAGCGGTTCATTCCCAGGGGAACATGAACATGAGTGAAGACAAAGCATGTGAAAACCTGGCCAGACCTCTCCAGGGTGAGACAGTTCCTCTCCAGCCTCCTCTCCCTACAAAATTATGAGTTTTTTGGGAATGAAGCTTTGATTTTAAGCAAAAATACTTGAAGTATGAGGTGAGTCAGACTTAGCAAACAGGTGGAGTGTCAGTGCCTCTGTCTCTGTTCCGGTGATGGAAACATGGCATGGAAACAAACTGGTGGGTCATCTTCTCGAAGCAGGGCTCTGCAAGCCATGCTGCTGGCAAGTTGTTGAAAGCAACTCCTCCCTAGCACACTAGTACTGAGAGATGATCTGCCTCCTTCCATTCCAGTTTGAGATTATAAACCATCGAATCATAGTCACGGAATGGTCAGAAAGGACCTCAACGCCCATCCAGTTCCACCCACCTCTGCCACGGGCAGGGACACCTTCAACTGGATGGATCAAAGCCCCATCCAACCTGCCCTTGAACCCCTCCAGGGATGGGGTAGCCACCACTGTTCTGGGCAACCTGGGCCAGGGCCTCCCCACCCTCACAGCAAAATATTTCTTCCTAAGACCTCATCTCAACCTCCCCTCTTTCAACTGAAAACCGTTCCCGTCATACTATCCCTGCCTTCCCTGATAAATAGATGGGGAAATGCAAAAGTGGAGTAGGCAGTGCTATGCCAGGGGCAGGGGGTGGTCTGTCTATACTCAGTAGTGCAGGAGGGAGGCTGGTGGCTGTTCATCGTGGCAGTGATGGGAAGGGCTCCTGAGCTGCTCAGGGTGAATTTACGCAGCCAGGTGGCATTGGTTGACGCTTTAGGGCTGCAACACATGTGCCTGTTAACTACTGATATCCTATAGGAGTGGCCTGAGCAGCCCCACACACATACCCACTGTCTACAGCCCAGTGGGATAATTAACAGCATGAAGTTGAGAGTTGCACAAGAGGGTTTGGCTCCACAGGCAGATGCCCTGAGGCACCCAGACAAAGTGGGGCAAGAGTGTGTAACCAGCTCCTCATCAGGCCGTAGAGGCAGAGAGGAGCATCGCTTACCTTCTGTCTTGATCTTGAGGGCTGTCCTCACCAGGGCAAAGAGGGTGGCATTGAAGGTGACGGTGCCATCGCTGTTCAGGGGCATGTTCATGCACACCAGACGCTGCACAGCAAACCACCAACTGTGAGCCCAAGCAGCAGAGCAAGCTGCAGCCCATAGACACACAGCCCACATAGAATCATAGAATCATAGAACAATCAGGTTGGAAGAGACCCATTGGATCATTGAGTCCAACCATTCCTATCAAACACTAAACCATGTCCCTCAGCACCTCATCTACCCGTCCCTTAAACACCTCCAGGGAAGGTGAATCAATCCCCTCCCTGGGCAGCCTATTCCAATGCACAATGATCCTTTCCGTGAAAAACCTCCTCCTAATCTCCAGCCTAAATCTCCCCTGGTGGAGCTTGAGGCCATTCCCTCTTGTCCTGTCCCCTGTCCCTTGGGAGAAGAGCCCAGCTCTCTCCTCTCCACAACCTCCTCTCAGGGAGTTGGAGAGAGCAATAAGGTCTCCTCTCAGCCTCCTCTTCTCCAGGATAAACACCCACAGCTCTCTCAGCCCTTCCTCATCAGATCTGTTCTCCAGCCCATTTTCCAGCTTCATTGCTCTTCTCTGGACTCGCTCCAGAGCCTCAAAACCCTTCTTGTGCTGAGGGGCCCACAACTGAACACAGGATTCAAGGAGCGGCCTCACCAGTGCCGAGTACAGAGGGAGAATAACCTCCCTGGACCTGCTGGTCACACCATTTCTGATACACAGCCTGTCCTGGCCAGAGGGCAACCACACTGCCCAGGGAAAAGTTCTGCTTGGCGCATTGAGCTGCTGACCAAGGAGCTTTCCCAGCTCCACCTGCTCTGCCCAGAACTACAGGGCTCTGCACCAGCACTTGGCAGCACACAGGCCAACAGCAGTGACACCACTTGTCCTAAACCAGCCAGCTAAACCAGACCAAGCTGTGGCGAGGACCAAGACAGATTTATGAAATAACCCAACCCATCGGTGCCATGGGAGAAAATTTCAGAATCATTTAAGTTGGAAAAGACCATTAAGATCATCAGGTAGTGGACAGGTATGGTTGGATTTGATGATCTCAAAGGTCTTTTACAACCAAACAATCCTATGATTCAAGTCCAAGCATGAATGTAACACTGTCAACTCCTTCGCTAAACCCTGACCCTAAGCACCACATCCATATGTCTTCTAAATCCTTCCAGGGTGGTGACTCCACCATCTCCCTGGGCAGCTTATTCCTGTGCTTGACAATCCTTTCAGTGAAGAAATATTTGCTAATATCCAGTCTAAACCTCCCCTGCTGCAACTTGAGGTTTCCTAAGGGTGCACTCGATGCCTTCATCCAGGTCATTGATAATGACATTGAACAGGGCTAGACCCAGCACTGAGCCCTGGGGACACCACTTGTCACTGGCCTCCAGCTGGAGTTAACTCCATTTCCCACCACTCTCCGGGCCCTCCAGCCAACCAGTTTTCCACCCAGGAAAGTGAGCGCCTGTCTCTGTCTCTGCATCTGCCCCAGGGAGGCTGAGGGTGCCAATGCAGCCATCTTCCCAGTTTAAGAGATTATCCACAGACTCTCTCATTTAATGGGGGAATGGCCTCAAGCTCCACCAGGGGAGGTTCAGGCTGGACATGAGGAAAAAATATTTCACAGAAAGGGTCATTGGGCAGTGGCAGAGGCTGCCCAGGGAGGGGGTTGATTCACCTTCCCTGGAGGTGTTTAAGGGACGGGTGGATAAGGTGCTGAGGGACATGGTTTAGTGTTTGATAGGAATGGTTGGACTTGATGATCCAGTGAGTCTCTTCCAAGCTGGTGATTCTATGACAGCTTGGGGGAGGTGCCCCTGCACACACATCCCCTGCCCCACCCTGTCGGTTCTTACCTTACAAGCTACACGGTGTGGGCAGAACTTCCCAAAGCCCAGGGGAGGCTGGATGCGCCTCAGCAGAGTCACTACATCCAAATGTTTGATCCTGCCCCTGTGGAGGCAACAAACTGCATCAATAGTACGGTGGCAGACACGGGGCCAGGGGCTGGGTGGGCTTATCCTTGTCTCCTGCCCTGTGGCTCTGTTATGGGCGAATCCCTACACTTCCCTGCACTGCTCTAAGCGAAAGCAGCAGTTCCCCATTGCACTGGACAGCAAAGAAAGGTTGTAATGGCATGGACGAGGTACTGAGGGACATGGTTTGGTATTTGATAGGAATGATTGGACTAAATGATCCAGTGGGTCTCTTCCAACCTGGTTATTCTATAATTCTATGAAAGCGTAGGCAGCATCAACAGGCCTGGATGAAGAGATAACTGGACATTTTGTGTCCCCAAACAACCTAATGGCTTTTATCAGCCCTGGAATATGCTGGCAAGTCCACATCCTCCTCTGAGGTGCTGGGATCCAACTCTTAGACAGCACCACAGCTCACGTTGCATGTCTCAAGGCAGCCCACGCCAGGCTCCCCACAGACCATCCCCTCTGTGCCACCCACCCCCTGCCACTTACTTGGCCTCAGGGTCGTACTCAGCCCAGATTCGTTTGAACTCATCCAGGTGGTGGGGCCCAAGGATGGACCAGTCACGGGTGAGGTAGTCAAAGTTGTCCATGATGACTGCCACGAAGAGGTTAATGATCTGAGGGCAGAAGGGAGGGTGTGAAGGACGCACCTTAGGGCAGGGGGTCCCCTGGAGCTAGTAGATGCTGTGGGTCACCCCAAGCAGGGATGGGTCTTCCACCCAAGGAGATCACATGAAAGGTGACAGCAGGCACAATGCACCCTCTCCACCCTCGCAAGAGCCAAGACAGACACAGCTGGGAGGCAGCATGAGGGCTGTGGGAAGGAAGCACCACGGGATCCTGGGCCCCGCAGGAGTGTGGGTAGATGGGCTGGGAGGAAGAAACCCCATGGAAGAGAGTGCTGTGGGCTCAACCCCATGAGTCACAAGGGTAACTCAACATCGGGGCTGTCCAGGGTCAGGATGGGGGTGGCAGAGAGAGCCCCTTGGGACCCAGAATACCAGGAAGGCGCAGAGCATGTAGAAGCTGATGAAATAGAAGTAGGCGAAGCCCGTGCCACAGGTGTACTCCTCGCCCTCAGCGTAGTCTGACTCAGGGTCGCAGAGTTTGCCATAGCTGCAGTCCAGCAGGATCTCCTGCCAAGCCTCACCGGTCGCACACCTGGGGACAGAGGATGTCTGCTGGTCTCTGCCTATCCTGGACACGAGCTGGTTTGCAGAGAGGGCTGCAGGCAGCCCAGTACACAGGGAAACAGGGAACCACTGGGAAAGGAGCAGGCAGGATCCTGGGCTTGCTGTGCTATTATGTCATGACACTGCTATTAAAAGCCTCAAAGTGAAGTTTCTGGAATCCTGTGTTCAGTTCTGGGCCCTCACAACAAGAAGGATGTTGAGGCTCTGGAGCGAGTCCAGAGAAGAGCAATAAAGGTGGTGAAGGGGCTGGAGAACAGGCCTGATGAGGAATGGCTGAGAGAGTTGGGGGTGTTTAGCCTGGAGAAGGGGAGGCTGAGAGGAGACCTCATTGCTCTCTGCAGCTCCCTGAGAGGAGGTTGTGGAGAGGAGGGAGTTGGGCTCTTCTCCCAAGGGACAGGGGACAGGACAAGAGGGAATGGCCTCAAGCTCCGCCAGGGGAGATTTAGACTGGACATTAGGAGGAAATTTTTCCCAGAGAGGGTGATTGTGCATTGGAATAGGCTGCCCAGGGAGGTGGTAGATTCACCTTCCCTGGAGGTGTTTAAGGGATGGGTGGACGAGGTGCTGAGAGACATGGTTTAGAGATTGGTGGGAATGGTTGGACTCGATGATCAGGTGAATCTCTTCCAACCTGGTGATTCTATGATTCTATGATTCTATGATTCTATGAGTCAAGGAAAGCCTTGAGCTGAGCTCTTGCTTCCCCTTGTGTTTCCTCACAATTCGCCAATTAATACCCAGTCTGTGAAGGTGACAGTCAGAATAGAAACCCCAAAGTGTCCCTCTTTCCTGCAGCTCAGCCACTCCTGAAAGTCTTCCCCTGCTGCAAGGGATTCTTCCACAGAGCAAAAAAAAAAAAAATCAACTGCAGAAATGCCAGTCTCCCTCACTCCAAGCTGCTGGGCTCCAACTCTGAGCCCACCTCCTTTCTGGAGTTGTTTGCTCGTTGAGACAGGGCTCACCTGAAGAGTAGTAGCACAGCTTGTGGAAAGGTTTGGAAGTTGTTGTTTCGGTTGATCTGGGTCCCGTCCACCATGGCAATCTTCCCAAACATCTGTAAGACACACTGTCAGGTCCCCAGTGCCCTTTTCTCAGGCACTGCCCACCCTCCAGAGCAGCTCTGTCCCTAAGCAACCATTTCTCTTGTTTACTTGGCTTTGGGCGTCCCCCAGAGAGACTGGGATCAGGGTGTCAGTGCTCTGAGGCTCCTGAACTCCTTGGATATTCCTGCCTATGATGAAACTGCTCCTGCCTATGCTGCACTTGAGCTGGGCCAAGATCTTATGAACGAGCACTGGTGACTCCCTGCCGAGGTTGTGCTGTTGACTCCAAAAGTGCTATTTGCCTCTGTGTTGGGAGGACACAATCTAAGTTCCACCTGTTCCTCTCACTACCCTCACACTGCCCCACTCTCCAGTTCTCATGCACAGGAGGTTTACCCCAACCCCCAAGGTAGCACTGGGTCCCTACACCTGGAACAAAAGTCAAGTACAATGCAGGGATTCCCTAGGGATAGGGGAGGGATGCTGAGGCTGTAAGCATCCTTGAAGACCAGGGTAAATTGTACCCTTCGTGTGCAAAGCCCCAGGGAATACCTGGTAGAGGACCTAGTCCCTCTCCGTCCCATCTCCCCACACGTTATCAGACTCAGGGCATCTGTTAAAGACCAAATCCCACCCCTGTGCCTCTTACCTGCATCCCGATCACAGCGTAGATGAAAAAAAGCATCACAATCAGCAGGGCTACATAGGGCAAGGCCTGTGACAAAAGAACCAAGGCTTGTGTGAGACATCAACCCAACATCAAAGCAATCCAGGACCAGGGTCTGGAACTCCTGGTGAGGCCGGCATCCAGGCCTCTGTGTTGGGAGGAGACAACCTAAGTTCCACCTGTTCCTCTCACCACCCTCGCACTGCCCCACTCTCCAGTTCTCATGCACAGGAGTCTTATGCCAACCCCCAAGGTAGAACTGGGTCCCTATGGCTGGAACAAAAGCTGAGTACAATGCAGGGATTCCCAGGGCTGAGAAAACTGTGTGTTGAGATGCTGTGGCTCACTCTGGAGCTACCTACCTGATGCTGAGACCAGGGCTGTTAGGCTCAGGCAAACCTGGCTTGCTTGCTTCAACCCAGTTCTGACCTGTGGTGGTGTCAGCCAGGCAGATGCCCCACATCTTCCCACCCATATAAGAAATGTTCTCGTGCACATCATAAGCCCTTGGCCAGCTGCCTGCCAGCACTGGAGCTTTCCTGCTCTGCCCAGTGAGGCCAGACTGCTTGCCCAGTTAGCCAGAGGATCAGAGCCTGCTCCCAGCCTAGGACATGGGAGGGAAGTGCTGTTCCTTATGTACCTGGAAAGACTTAATGAAAGTCCACAGAAGGGTCCTGACACCTTCCCCCCGGCTCAACAGCTTCACCAACCGCATCACCCGGAACAGTCGGAAGAAAGTGATGGAGACGCGAGAGTTGTCATCAGGGTCCTGCAGGCAGATCACAACACTTGGAGGGCAGCAAGTGCTGATGCCTCCAGGCAGACAAGGTGGCGACCAGGTCCTGGTGTAGAAGCGGGACAAGATTCCCTCCCAGGCATCAGTCATGGTCCCCACAGCCCTTGACTGCATGGAGGACCAGGCTGCAAAGGGGATGCATCAGCACATTCCCTCCACCCTTTCTGGCTCTCCTCCCCAGCCCCAGTGTTTCACATCTCTGTCCCCTCAGCTGCTTGGGATGCTCGCTTATGGATATGAGAGCAACCTCATCAACTGAGGACACAGGACACTGCGGGGAGACAGGCATGCTGTAGTGTAGGCTGGGAGAGCTGTCAGTTCACCACACACCAGATGGGGCCACCCAAGGGCAGACTCAGGTCCCTCCTGACCATATGGGATGCTTCTACGTCAGAGCCTATTTGTAAGGGTAGCTGTGGGCCAGGCAACAGGCATACGAAGGGTTAATGCTGGCTGTTTAATCGAGGAAAGGTTGTTTTGAGAACGTCCCGGCAGAGCTTTCATGAGCCAAAGGAGGGACTGACTACCCAAGGACAGGGTGGCTGCGGGGGCTGCTGCCACCTGCAGTGATTCCTCCCCTCTGAGTGGCTGCAGGCTCAGCTTTGGAGAGGCAAACCGCCAAGTCCCAGGGCTCTTCACCAACTGGCACAGCTCCAAGGCTTGAAGGTCCAGGTCTTGTCTGTGAGCACCTGGGATGTTGGCAGTTGGAGATGCTGGAGGCTCAGCCACCAGCTCCTTTGGCTGCTGCAGTGTGGCACAGCTCCAGCCTCTGCCACCAGGAACCATGAGCAGACTCTCACGGTCTCCAGCTGGCACCATCCATCCTGACTCCATCACTGCTTTGGATACCTTCCCCACTGCTTCCCCAGCCACCAGAGCTTTACTGCTGCCACTGGATCTTCCTCATTCCCATCATTGCACCCATTCACTCCAAGCTATCTCAGGGCAATGAAAACCACTTTTAAACACCCTTCCCAGCAGCTTCATCTTCCCCAGTCTGGTATTTCTGAGTTCCAGTTCTGCACTGGAAAACACCAGCTCCTCTCCCCATCCATCTTTTTTTTTGCTTTTCATTCTCCTTATGCCCAGATCCTGCCTAGCAAGCACAGCGGTCGGGAACACCTCGTCAGCTCGAGTGCACCTTGTCCCCCCTACCAGGAGCAGGGCAGTGCTTGCCCTCCACACCAACACCCTAGGACCACTGGGAAGAGGTTCCAGCCCATGGAAGGCAACAGAATCATAGAATCATAGAATCATAGAACAACCAGGTTGGAAGGGACCCATCGGATCTTCTAGTCCAACCATTCCTATCAAACACTAAACCAAGTCCCTCAAGACCTCATCCACCCGTCCCTTAAACAAGTCCAGGGAAGGGGAATCAAACACCTCCCTGGGCAACCTATTCCAATGCCCAATGACCCTTTCTGTGAAAAACTTCCTCCTAATCTCCAGCCTAAATCTCCCCTGGCAGAGCTGGAAGACCATTCCCTCTTGTCCTGTCCCCTGTCCCTTGGGAGAAGAGCCCAGCTCCCTCCTCTCTACAACCTCCCTTCAGGTAGTTGTAGAGAGTAATGAGGTCTCCTCTCAGACTCCTCTTCACCAGGATAAACACCCCCAGCTCTCTCAGCCGCTCCTCATAGGTTCTGTTCTCCAGCCCCTTCACCAGCATCGTCACTCTTCTCTGGACTTGCTCCAGAGCCTCATCATCCTTCTTGTGGTGAGGGGCCCCGTCCCAGTCTCTGAGCTCCTACAAGAGCTTCTAGGGAACAATCCAGGGCACCTCCACTCTACTGCATCTCCATGGTGGTCTCAGTCTTCTCTGGAATTGCTCCAACAGCTCCATGGCCTTTCTGTGCTGAGGGTTCCAGAACTGAATGCTCCAGGTGGAGTCTCACCAGAGTGGAGCAGAGGGGCAGAATCCCCTCCCTCACCCTGCTATTCCCATGGACTTGGATACAGACCAGGACATGGTTTGGATTCCCGGCACTTCACTTCTCTGGCTCATGTGGAGCTTCCCCAGCATTCCCAGGTCCTTCTCCTCAGGGCTGCTCCCGATTCATTCTCTGCTCAGCCTGGATGTGTGCTTGGGATCACTCCAACCCAGATGAAGGACCTTGTTGCCCTTGGCCTTGAGGAACTTCATGAAGTTATGTCTTGCCCCACGTCCCTTTTAGTAAGGGGAGAGCAGCTGGGTCTGGTGTGTCTCATGCAGGACATGCAGGACACATGCAGATGCTGGCCACGGGCATGCTGGCATGGCCATGGGAAGCAGAAGGGAAAAACGAGCACGGCAAGTACATGCAGCTGATATTTACAATGCCATCACAGCCTCCGCCGAGGCAGTACAATCCACCACTGGATGCAAGAACTGTCTGTCAAGAGAACAAGAGAATGAGCAGTAGAAGTGAGGTGGGAATGGAAGGGAGGGGGGAATAGGTGGTTGAAGAAGAAGACACAGACAGAGAAGAAAGAGTAAGATGGAAACTGGGGACAAGAGGAGGAGCACTGGGGGAGGACAGGCAGCCACCAGCACGTGGGCTCACGGACAAGGTGTGACTTTTGAAGGGCAGGGGAAGCAGATAGATGGCCATGGAAACACAGGGATCATAGAATGATGGAATCACCAGGTTGGAAAAGACCCACCGGATCATTGAGTCCAACCATTCCCATCAATCACTAAACCATGTCCTTCAGCACCTCGTCCACTCGTCCCTTAAACCCCTCCAGGGAAGGTGACTCAACTCCCTCCCTGGGCAGCCTGTTCCAGTGCCCAATGACCCTTCCTGTGAAGGGACTTACCCACTTCTGTGCCCCACCACACCTCACCTGTTGTGACATGCACCTCTAGGGCAGGAGCTATGGGACAGGAAATCTAGGGCAGATCTCAGGTTGTGTAATTTTGCTGCCTTCCATGGACACCCCCAGGGCAGACCCAGTGCACAGACACAGAGAAGCTCTAGGGCAGGGGAACTCCTTCCCAGCAGATACCAACACCTGACCCTTCATGAGGTGGCCCAGTCTCCCCTGTGCAGGCCCAGCTCGTACCTGGGCTATAGGGATCACAGGAGACTTTGGGTAGGATGGGAGTGTTGGTTCTTGCAAAGGGGCTGAGTTTCCAGCACAGGCAGTGGCAGGAGAGACACATGAGCATGGACACTGCCAGCCTCCAGCGCTTCAGAGCCTGAGGCAGCACTGGCAGAAGGACCCCCATCCCTCCTGCCCCAGAGCCTTAGGACCTCCTGGGAACTCAGTGACTGAACACCCAGGGGAATCTGGCTGTGGTGACTGACGGAGGGCTCCTGACAGCACGGCTCTCCCTGCTGCCTCACCCTGACAGCCCCACGTGGAGCCATGAGGGAGGAGAAAAGAAGCAGAATGGAAAGAGAGAGGAGGAGAGGACAGACTTTCCAAACCAGAGTCATGTGCCTGGGTGACACCACAAATGACTTGGCTGCAAGTTGTCACCTGCCACCCCTACACCATGGTGCTGGATGGTTTGGTGAAGTCCATCCTCCCTAAGGTCCCCAAAGTCTTCCTGCACTGACAAGTTGATCTGTGATGGGTGCAGGGGTTGCAAGAAGTTCCTGGGAAACAGAAGTAATAGACCCACCTTGCACTGACCTCTTGGCAGGGAGGAAACTTATTGGAAGGGCAGGTGAGGCTGCCTCCCATCCACCTCCTAATCCTAATCCCACTGTACATCACCAGATGGCTGGGAAAAGCTTGGCAATGCTGGGAGGGGAAACCTTGGCATGCAGAACTAGGGAGAGGACCAGGAAAGCTCAGATGTGATTGGACCGTTCTTGAAATCCTCCCTGGGGTTCTGCAGAGCCCTGCTGCTCTGCTACTGGTTATTTCATAAATCTGTGCTGTAGCACAGAGAGCACAGCACTGGGGTCTGTCCCAGCCAGCCCAGCCTGGGCACCAGACTCCTCCTAGTACCTGCGACGTGGGGTTCTAGGCATCCCCACGGCTAAGCATGGCACTTCTTTGGCACCCATGCAAATTGACTTGATCTCCTGCTCCACAGGGACTGAAAACCTCTGTCCAGTGCAGGGCCCTGAGTATCCTTGGATCTTCACTTCTGAGTGACAACAGTATGGGGAAGGACGTTATAGGACATTATACCCTATAGACAAGAGGAAATGGGGTCACAGATGCAAAGAGCTGGGAGGCCAAGGACCTGATGACAGATGAAGGCTGCTGGCACTGGCATGAAATCTGGGAACTCATCAAGGTTGAGAAGCCCAGCTACTAGAGGACAGCAGCAGTGGTCTGCAGGGCTGTGCAGGGAGGAGTGTGTTGCTGTCACAGGGGAGGAGGGTGGGTGATCTTGCCCATCCTAGCTCTGAGCCCTGGACCACATTCCAGTGAAGAAAGTGACTGCCACCAAGGCTCCCTGAACACCCTCTCCTCCCCAGCACCGAGAACGGTTGAAGATCACCCTGCACAGGGGTGGCAGCAGCAGCGGCTCTGCCAGACACAGCCTTGCAGTGGACCAGAGCTGGCAAGCCCTGCTCCTGAGAGAAGGCAGTAGGTGAAGTCACTAGAGAGGCTTGATTTATCTTCTACCCAATCCTCCAGCTGTTTGCAGCATTATCATCATATCTGCAAAACACAGCACGTACCGTCCCCATGCAGAGAGAGGCATTTTCAGTGCTAGACCCAGGCTGTGGATGCTCCAGTGCCATGAAAGGCAGTGGCACACTGACTTCCTAGCACTGCTCTGAAAATCATAGAATCATAGAACAACCAGGTTGGAAGAGACCCATCGGATCATCAAGTCCAACTATGACCAAGTTGTCTCTTGACAAGGAGGATTTCAGGGAATCCCTTCCAAGCCCAGCAATTCTGAGTTTCAGAGAACAGAGAAGTGCGGTGTTCCCAACAACCAGGTCTCCCTTGAACTGCTCTTGTGAAAGAAAGTTGTTCACCTGCATTTTGGTTTTTGTTCCTGTGCCTTACTGAAAGCAAGGTAAACAATAACCACCCCTCTTCCTTTCTGCACCAGTCAACTTGCTTTAGAGGGCTGCCAGTTTGGTCAAACATGCCTCCAAATGCTCCCAGCGAAGCGCTTACCATGTAGCCACTGCCTACAGCCACAAAGCCACACGGTTCACGTAGTGCACAGCTTCTGACGTAGTGCCTGGAGATACACGTGCGCACATACCCAGGCAGCCTGTGTATGTGTGCAGATTGCTGTGGAAAGGGCCACACGCAAAGCAAAGGCCTTGAAATGCCATGAGCCCGAACGTCCCCTGGCATGGGACAGCAGTGTCCAGTGGGTACAGGCACTCGTGGAACCCTTTTTCTTACCACCTGCACTGATCTGAGGCTGGACACACAGGGACTGGCTGTCCAGGCATGCATGTGGAGAAGACAGGTAGGGAGAGAGAGGCAGAAGTTGACACAGGTCGTTCTGCTCATGATCATCCCCTATAGGATCCCAGTGCCCGCAGATTGTTGTGAAGGGAGAAGGCAGTCTGGGCATGGTCTCCTATGGTTAAACAGTGCTTTAAGGTCCACAGGGCCTTGGCTGTGATCTCCACACACTCATGCCACGGGCTGATCCTTGTCTCTACTCAGAACCAAGCAGACAAGAGGATACCAACCCTCAGCAGAGCTGGACATCACACTGGCATCCCTGTCCCAGGGCAGGTGCTGCGGCACAGCCTCGGGTGGGTGCTGGCAGCAGTGCTCTGCAGGGACACCCCTGTGTCCGAGCAGCCTGACACTTACATCAATCTCGCTGAGGATGACGTCAATGATGCTGCCAATCACTATGAGGAAGTCAAAGACGTTCCAGGGGTCCCCAAAGTAGCCCTGCCAAGGGAAAGACAGAGAAAAGGAGTGAACATCCAAGGGTTGATGACAGGGGACAGGACAAGAGGGAATGGCCTCAAGCTCTGCCAGGGGAGATTTAGGCTAGAGATTAGGAGGAAGTTTTTCACACAGAGGGTCATTAGGCATTGGAATAGACTGCCGAGGGAGGTGGTTGAGTCACCTTCCCTGGAGGTGTTTAAGGGATGGGTGGATGAGGTGCTGAGGGACATGGTTTAGTGTTTGATAGGAATGGTTAGACTCGATGATCCGATGGGTCCCTTCCAACCTGGTTGTTCTATGATTCTATGATTCTAAGGGTTAAGTCAAGGAGTAAAGAGATGCTGGAGCCCAGAGAAAGGAGTGCTGGAAGGATCACCAGTGATTCCTGGCACCTCACAGAGAGGCAGAAGAATGGATGGAGATCAGACCTTGGAACCTCTTGTCTGTCATCTGGTCCTGTCTTGTAATGGTGTGAAATGAGGAGGGTGCATTGAGGCAGCCAGAGCTGTGACCCCACCAGTGACAGGTGACCCTGGAGGTGGGAACAGTGCTTAGCTATGTTGGGTTGGATTTGGTTGGCAAAGGTAGCCCTGACAAGGAGTAGTTCTAGAAACTCAGGTTCTGTTCATGGGGGTCCCCAAGGGGCTCAAAAAGAGAAGTTCTCCAGAGTAATAGGCCTCGGGGTGCTTGTACTTGGGAGACAAATGCAGGGTAAATGGACTCCTCAAGGCTGACCTGAGGCCCTCTCCTGCTCTCCAGACCATCTCCTCCCCTCACCTTAACTTTAAAGGCCATGAGCTTGAGGATCATCTCCAGGGTGAAGAGGACAGTGAAGGCTACGTTGAGGATGTCCGAGACGTGGTTCATTTCTGCAGACTGGTTGTAATGCTAAGTGGAAAGCAGAAAGAGCCACGTTAGCTTGTGGCTGGTCCAACCTCTGTTGTGTGCTCAGAGATGTGTGCTGGATGCAGATACTCTCCTCCCACAGACCTATGGTTCAGCAATAGTCAGCAAAAAGGAAAATTCCCCCCTACTGCCCCTTCTCTGGGCTCCCCACATCCAACCAATCCCAGTTTACCCCTATCCCCAGTGGTGCTGAGCACACAGTGTGAGTTTTGCAGTGTAGAAAAAACCTCCCTCCCAGAAGCTCTCTTGGAGATGACAGGGCTGAGCTAGCCCATCTGCTGCCATGGACACCCCTCCACCAGCCTTACCTGCATGCCCAGGCAGATGGTGTTCAGCAGGATCAGGAAGAACATGAGGTACTCAAAGTAGGAGGAGGTGACCACGTACCAGATCTGGTACTGGTAGGGGTTCTTGGGGATGTAACGGCGCAGCGGGCGAGCCTTCAGTGCATACTGCACACACTGGCGCTGGGGAGCAGAGGGCAGGTGTGAAACCACAGCAGGGCACAGGGCGGCGGCACAGGGTCAGCACCACCAGCAGCACTGTCCCCACAGGCACAAGGTGGGTTCCCTCCCTTCCTTTCAGTCCAGCAACATAGGCCAAGCACCATCACAGTTCAGGTATCTGCTGTGCTTTCTGCTGGGACTAAGTTTCCAAAGCCACTGCTTGCCTCCAAAGATTGTCAGGCTGTCCTTAGAACAGCCAGGTTGGAAGGAACCCATTGGATCTTCTAGTCCAACCATTCCTATCAAACATTAAACCAAGTCCCTCAAGACCTCATCCACCCATCCCTTAAACAGCTCCAGGGAAGGGGAATCAAACACCTCCCTGGGCAGCCTATTCCAATGCCCAATGACCCTCTGTGTGAAGTACTTCCTCATAATCTCCAGCCTAAATCTCCCCTGGCGGAGCTTGAGGCCATTACCTCTTGTCCTGTCCCCTGTCCCTTGGGAGAAGAGCCCAGCTCCCTCCTCTCTACAACCTCCTTTCAGGGAGTTGCAGACAGCAATGAGGTCTCCTCTCAGCCTCCTCTTCTCCAGGCTAAACAACCCCAGCTCTCTCAGCTGCTCCTCATAGGTTCTGTTCTCCAGCCCCTTCACCAGCTTCGTTGCTCTTCTCTGGACTCACTCCAGAGCCTCAACATTCTTCTTGTACTGAGGGGCCCGGAAGTGAACACAGTATTCAAGGAGCGGCCTCACCAGTGCTGAGTACAGAGCCTTGTCCCATGCCCTGCAGACCTGAGCCTGTCTGTTTCCCACAGCACTTTCCAAAGGGTCTCTCAGGACTGGCCAAGAGTAGCCTGATGACATCACGTGAACCAGGGGTGAAGGGGGTACTGCGTTTTCCCTCTGCGCCTGAGGGATGCTGAGCAGCCCAGGGCCATCTCTGCTGGATTCATGTGCCGCTTTCATCTCCCCTGGCACCTCCAGCTCCAAGTGCCCACACTGTCCCTGCAGGCTTGCTCAGCTCAAGAGCACATCTGCATCTCCTGTGGACCAGCAGGCATTCCTGTCTAGCTGTCCTCCCCAGCACACACCATGTCCTCTGCCAATGGCCGTTACACTTCTGCTGCATTCAGCCTTGATGTCCCCAGTCAGAATCACAGCATGACGGCATCACAGAAGGGCTGACTGCAGAAGGTGTCTCTGGGGATTTTCTGGTCAACGCAGGACCAGCCAAACTTTTCAACCAGGACTGCGTCTAATTGGGTTTTGAATATCTCCAGAGATGGAGACTTCACAACCTCTCTGGGTAATCTGTTCCAGTACTTGACCAACCCTACCATAAAAACAAAACATGGGGTGGGGGGTATAGAATCATAGAATTATAGAATCATAGAATCATAGTATGTTCAAATGGAGTTCCTGGTTTTCTTCAGTTTGTGCCCATTGCCTTTTGTCCTGTCACTGAGCATAACTGAGAAGAGCCTGGCTCCATCCCATTCATACTCTCCCTTTATACGCTTTGATAGGAATGGTTGGACTCGATGATCCAGTGGGTCTCTTCCAACCTGGTGATTCTATGATTCTATGATTCCCATCAGGCATCTACACACACAGATCCCCATGAACTTTCTCTTACCGATACCAGCCAAACTCAGCTCTCAGTCTCTGCACATGACAGATACTCCAGACCCTTCGTCATCCGAGTGGTCCTTTGCTGGACTCACTCCAGTATTTCCCCAACATTTTCCGTACTGGGGAGCCCAGAACTGGGCACAACCCTCTGCTTCAGCTCAGTCTGGGCACACAGCCTGAACTAGAAGGCCTCCTCACTGGTTCTGGTCCACTCTGCCCTCCCCTTGGAAGGCAAACAGACCCGGGGCAGGTTCCACTCAGCTGCACCACTGCTAAAGACTGATCCAAACCAGGCAGTACCAGCAGTGTCAGATGTAGGGCTGGTCCACTTTGCCTTTTCCCGTCCCTTTACCTGGTTTTTGTTCAGCTCGCAGTTCTTGTACTCGCTTTCCCCTTGCTCCTGGAAGGTGACGATGACAAAGCCCACAAAGATATTCATCATGAAGAAGGCAATGAGGATGATGTAGATGATGAAGAACATGGCAATCTCCACCCGGTAGTTGTAGATAGGGCCTCTATCCTCAGCATTAGTGTCAATGGCCTTGTAGAGAAGCCTGCAGGAGGGGAAGTGAGGCAGAAGAGTTCCTAATTAGACAGAAAAGACAATCTCTCTTCTTGAAGGTTACAGTGAGCTCTGGAGGCATCCCAAATCTAACAAGAGTGGGACAGGGCTGGTGGGTTGGCCTTGTCTGCTCCACAGCCACAGCTCTGCCCCTCAGCCTGGGCAGCTCTTTTCTTTACATTTATCTTTAGATTTACATTTATTACATCTTTACAGGTAAAGACTTGCAGTAGGGACCTGCCCCCAGAACAGTCCCATCCCTCAGCTGGCCCCACACGTGGCCAAGACTCACTCTGGCCAGCCCTCGAAGGTGGAGACGGTGAAAAGTGACATCATGGCCGAGAAGACATTGTTGAAGTGGAAGCTGCTGTGATACCAGACGCGCTCCTGTAGCTCAATCTGCGTGGGGTCCCCATCCACGTAGTTGATGAAATAACCCCTGCGGCAGAAGAGATGTGATGTTCATCAGGCAGGACTCCCTTCAGCCCACCCACTGTGGCTCTTCCCCAGGGCTCTGTAGTCCCTGCGAGGGAAGGGGAGTCCTGTGCTTGTTGCTGATCTACCCCAGAGTGAGGGAGAACAGCAAGAGACTTCAGCTCCAGTTTTCATAGAATCATAGAATCACCAGGTTGGAAGAGACCCATCGGATCATCGAATCCAACCATTCCCACCAAACACTAAACCATGTCCCTCAGCACCTCGTCTACCCGTGCCTTAAACACCTCCAGGGAAGGTGAATCAACCACCTCCCTCGGCAGTCTGTTCCAATGCCCAATGACCCTTTCCGTGAAAAACTTCCTCCTAATGTCTAGCCTAAATCTCCCCCGGCGGAGCTTGAGGCCATTCCCTCCTGTCCTGTCCCCTGGCACTTGGGAGAAGAGGCCAGTTCCCTCCTCTCTACAACCTCCTTCCAGGCAGTTGTAAAGAGCAATGAGGTTTCCCCTCAGCCTCCTCTTCTCCAGGATAAACACCCCCAGGTCTCCCAGCCCTTCCTCATAAGGGCTATTCTCCAGCCCCTTCACCAGCTTTGTGGCTCTTCTCTGGACTCTCTCCAGAGCCTCAACATCCTTCTTGTGGTGAGGGGCCCAGAACTGAACACAGGACTCAAGGAGCAACATTTCGGATGCAACATTCCCACAGAGGAGCACCAGTGGCCTCTGTCACACGCACCCTCCCCATCCCAGCCACGGCCCTGCTGGGGCTGAGCCGCAGTGACCTCTTACCTGCACTCCTTCTCCGTCATCTTGGATGGGTCTGTGCATCTATAGAACTTGCCCTGCATTTAAAAGAGATCAGATGTTGCTGTGACTTCAGACTCCCTGGGCAATTCTCACTTTTCCCCAGCCTGCCCTCACCCTGCCTCCACGCGGACTCCAGCCCTAGCCTCACACCACCACTGGCTTCCTCTCTGCCTGTGGACACAACTCAGTTCCCAGGGTGTTTCAGGAACCATGAAGGACCCTGGGGTCAATCCCAGCCAGAGACAAGGGAACAGTTGCCTGGTGATGGGAACAAATCTTCCAGGGTCCTGACCTGAGACCTGTCTAGCTCCTCCTATCTGAGAATCATAGAATCACCAGGTTGGAAGAGACCCACCAGATCACTGAGTCCAACCATTCCTATCAAACACTAAACCATGTCCCTCAGCACCTCATCCACCCATCCCAGCAATTTGGAAACCGGAACCAGCAATTTGGAAAACTGGAAAGAAAGCAGCAACCATACAATTAACTGAAAGTTAAGGCATACATACTGTCAGGTCTACTCAGTCTGCCGGGTTTCCTGAACACTCTCCACACCTTGGCTGAGAATTTAAGCTCAATTATTAGAACAATGGTGACCTCAGCCAGGGCCAGCTTGGCCATGGAGCAGCCAAGGCCCAGAGAGCAACAGTTGTGCTCTGAAAGGGAAGCGCTTTGCATCCAAAGTGCAGAGGAAGTCAAAAGTACTTGCTGCCTTGGAAAGGGGAAACTGAGGCACTAAGTGGAGTGGGGTAATCTGGACCCTTTAGAATCATAGAATCATAGAATAACCAGGTTGGAAGAGACCCACCAGATCATCGAGTCCAACCATTCCTATCAAACACTAAACCATGTCCCTCAGCACCTCATCCACCTGTCCCTTAAACCCCTCCAGGGAAGGTGAATCAACCACCTCCCTGGGTAGACTCTGACACTGCCCAATCACCCTTTCTGGGAAAAACTTTTTCCTAATGTCTAGCCTGAACCTTCCCTGGCAGAGCTTGAGGCCATTTCCTCGCGTCCTGTCCCCTGTCACTTGGGACAAGAGCCCAGCTCCCTCCTCTCCACAACCTCTTTTCAGGTAGTTGTAGAGAGCAATGAGGTCTCCTCTCAGCCTCCTCTTCTCCAGGATAAACATCCCCAGCTCTCTCAGCCGTTCCTCATCAGACCTGTTCTCCAGCCCCTTCACCAGCCTCGTTGCTCTTCTCTGGACTCGATGCAGAGCCTCAACATCCTTCTTGTGGGGCCCACAACTGAACACATTTCCACGCACTGTCTGGTCCTGACAGTATCCTGGGTGTTTCATTCCCATTGCAGGCTCTACTACTGGGAAGCCTGATGAAGGCAGGTCGTCCTGCTGAGCACAAGGAGCGTGGCCTGTGCTGACCTCAACACTGGGAGATGCCATCCCCACGGGCAATGACTAGAAGAGCCTGCCTAGGATGTGCCTGACTACCTCCTGTCCACCTGAGACCCCTCTCACCTTGAAAAGCTGGACCCCGATGCAGGCAAACATGAACTGCAGCAACGTGGTGACAACCACAATGTTTCCGATGGTCTTGATTGCCACGAACACGCACTGGACCACGTGCTGCAGAGGTCGAGGACAGTGCACACGTGAGCAGGCCTGGGGCATTCCCCCAGCACACATCCCACACCCTCGCACTGCAGGGATGGACCTTGAGAAGAGCAGGAGCCTGCCAAGAGCAGTGAGATGGGCAGACTTCTTCCACAGACAAGGAGTAGGAATGGGGTTCCTGGTCCCACAGACCCCACAGGGCATGATGCCTGCCATACAACCTCCCATGAGGACTCCCACAGGTCAAAGACCACCCAGCCCTCACTTCCCTCTTACCTTCAGCCCTTTTGCCCTGTTGATGGCTCGCAGAGGCCTCAGCACCCTCAGAACCCGGAGGATCTTCACCACTGAGATGGCACTAGACCTGAGGAGGAAGGCAGAGCTGAGGCAGGGAGATTCCCCTGCTGGGGTACAGCCCCACCAAGCAGCCATGGAGGCCTGGCTGGGAACAGGGATGAGGGGCAAGGGATGGCAGAGACTCATGGATGTCGTAGTATCATAGAATAACCAGGTTGGAAGAGACCCACCAGATCATCGAGTCCAACCATTCCCATCAATCACTAAACCACATCCCTCAGCACCTCGTCCACCTGTCCCTTAAACACCTCCAGGGAAAGTGAATAAACCACCTCCCTGGGCAGCCTCTGACACTGCCCAATCACCCTTTCTGGGAAAAACTTCCTCCTAATGTCAAGTCTGAACCTTCTCTGGCAGAACTTGAGGTCATTCCCTCTCGTCCTGTCCCCTGTCCCTTGGGAGAAGAACCCAGCTCCCTCCTCTCTACAACCTCCTTTCAGGGAGTTGCAGAGAGCAATGAGGTCTCCCCTCAGCCTCCTCTTCTCCAGGATAAACCCCCCCAGCTCTCTCAGCCCTTCCTCATCAGGCCTGTTCTCCAGCCCCTTCACCAGCTTCGTTGCTCTACTCTGGACTCGCTCCAGAGCCTCAACATCCTTCTTGTGCTGAGGGACCCACAACTGAACACAGGACTCAAGGTTTGGTGTCACCAGTGCTGAGTCCAGAGAGAGAAGATCCTCCCTGGCCCTGCTGGCCACCCTGTTTCTGATTCAAGCCAAGAAGCCATTGGCTTTCTTGGCCACCTGGGCCACTGCTGGCTCATGTTCAGTCATCTGTCAACCAACACCCCCAGGTCCTTCCCCCCCGGGCAGCTTTGTAAGCCATCACCCCGCATAAGACCAAGGAGCTCTGGCAGTCAGAGAAGGCAGCTCCAAAACTGAATCCCTACCCAGATCTTCACCTTCAACACTCAAGGAGTTTTCATCCCTGTCTCCCAGTTTTCTATGCCCTGCCCCTCCACGCATGATTTTGTGAACTGATGGGCTAATGCCCAGCCCTTGGGCAGGCTGCTCCTTCTCCATCCAGCACAGAGAGCTGCAGCACCCCAGCTACTCTCAAAGTTAAACAACCCAGTGCCCACCATGTAAAGGGTGGAGCTGCTTACTCGATTCCCCTGGAGATGAGGGAGACGGCAACCACCAGCAAGTCAAGGATATTGAAGGAGTTCCTGCAGAAGGAGCCTTTGTGCAGGAAAGCACCATAGGTTGTCATCTGTGAGGCAGAAAGAAGTAGAAGAGAGGTCAAGAAGGGTTCAAGGGGAACAGTCTCTCCGCAGCCCTGGGGTACACAAGGCACAAGGGGCTTCTCACAGCTCCATCACATGGGGACCCTATCCTGCTCAGACCTCTACCTCTCATCTGGGCAGGAAGATGAGTCAAGCTGGAAACCCTCCATGTAGTACTGGCTGGAGACAAACCACTTCCCAGTCATTCAGTAAATTAAAGAGAATGAAGAGACTTGGAGTGGGAACAACATGCAGCAGCTGCTTGAACTACTCTTTTAGTCCACAGATTTCCATTGTTTTCTCTTTGTCAAAATCTTTCCTAACGTACATCAGAACAAAAATCATAGAATCATAGAATAATCAGGTTGGAAGAGACCCACCGGATCACCCGATCATCAAGTCCAACCATTCCTATCAAACACTAAACCATGTCCCTTAAACCCCTCCAGGGAAGGTGACTCAAACCCCTCCCTGGGCAGCCTCTGCCACTGCCCAATGATCCTTTCTTTGAAATACTTTTTCCTAATGTCGAGCCTAAACGTCCCTATGCTGGGTCATGTCCATGGCCAGAACCATGAGACAGACAGACCTACCTTCAAGGCAATTTCGACTGTGAAGACAGAGGTGAAAGCAATGTCAAAGTATCCAAGAACCTAAGAACAGAAAGATCAGAACTGGATGAGATTTGGTGGCATGGGAAATAAATGCTCCAGTGTCCTGCCATTGGAGTTTTCCTTCCACTGGGTGGACCTGCAAGCCCACCTAGCTCAACAGAGCCTGCAAAGCCAGTGCCAAGAAGACTCTTGACCTTCCCTCAGCTTTGCTTATTTTGCCCAGTGCATGATCCAACCTGTAGCCTGGGACCAAGCTCACAGTTTTCAAGTAAGTGAGGCTTAACCTGATTCTCCTGAAAGCACCCGATCCCAAAAACTCTGAGTGCCCTGGCAAGTCATGTCATGTGAGGCCTCCCCAGTCCCTGCCAGGCATTGCACACGTACAGACCCATCTGTGCCTCATGTGGCTAGGCCTGTGTCTACCACTGCTCCATGCCAACAGTGTTTCAGGGTGCTGCACACATCAGTGATCCAGTTTGCTGCGTCACAGGATGACTCTATCCCTGACAAGCCACCACAGCCTTGAACCAATCTCACACATCCTGTCAGGTGGATCTTTTCATCCAGAGGTAAACTGGGACATGGAGTAGTGAGAACTTGTCCCAGCTGTGCCCTGAATGGAAACTCAACCAGCCTTTCCTCCCAGAGTGTGTTGCCCTCCCAGAGTCAGGGATGAAATTACAACTGCCTGCTGAGGCTTGACATCTGGCGAGCAAGGTTCTGCTCACCAAGCAACTGTGGGTCTCCATGAGGTCTCCCCTACCCTCCCCAACCCTCCACAGGTACATGGGCACCTGGTTGCGGAAGGACTCAGCTCGGATGGGATCCTCAGCAGCCAGTGAAATGCTGCTGAGCAGAATGAAGAGCAGGATGAAGTTGGTAAACCAGGTGGCATTGACAATTCTGTGGCACAGGACCCGAAACCTGCCAGGGACAGAAAGAGCATGAGATCCTGCAAGCAGCCAGAGAGACATCAGACAGGGCTACGGAAACCTGGAAGTGGGTCATGGTGTAGCCTCAAGGATGGGAAAGCATGAAGGGATGTCTATGCCTGCCCTTTCACACAAACTTTTCCCAGTGAGCTGGCTTCCCTCTGAGCTGGTTGTTACCCACAAACAGGACCCCACTGGGAAGGGTGAGTGCCAGAGGTACCTGAGCCAATCCTGGCTGCACAAAACTGGGAGAAGGGTCAGTGCCTACTTGTTGGTTGGGCTGAAGATGAAGAAGGAGCTGGCTTCAGGCATTGGAACAGCCTTCTCTTTCAGCTGTAGCTCTGCGAGGGGACGTGGACGAGGACTCAAGGGGATTTCAGGCTCATCTTCTTCATCATCACCTGTGGGGTGGCCATGACAGGGAGAAAGGAAAGAATTACCCAGAGAGGAACAGGAAATGTGACCTTATGGACAATCTTCTGATCCTGTGATCTTGATCTGGGATTTGTGCCAGAAGGTCACAGCACCCAGAGTCTGGCAGAAGGTCACCACTTCTTCTGCTTCTCACACAGCCAGGGTTCTGGAACAATCCCTCTGCAGCCCCTCCTTGGCTTTCCTGCTGCCCTGCCAGGGTCAAGTCTTACCTGGGAAGTCTGCAGAAGGGTAGGGGTCTTTGATCTCATTGACGTTGGATTCAAATTCATCCACTTTTAACTAAAAAAAAAGAGACAGAGAAGAGGACATCCAGCTGCATGTGTCAGTGTTACCATCAAATGTGTGGTGGCCAGACCCTGTCATCTTGGAAGCCATGTGGGGCAAGCAACTTCTCTGCATTTGGCTTGTACAGCACCAAGAATATGGAGTCCTGTCTCAGAAGGGAGTAGAGTGAGGGGCAACACCTCAGGGATCATAGAATCAGGACCTTGTCCACCCATCCCTTAAACCCCTCCAAGGAAGGTGAATCAACCACCTCCCTGGGCAGCCTGTTCCAATGCCCAATGACCCTTTCTGGGAAAATCTTTTTCCTAATGTCCAGCCTGAACGTGCCCTGGTGGAGCTTGAGGCCATTCCCTCTCATCCTGTCCCCTGTCCCTTGGGAGAAGAGCCCAGCTCCCTCCACTCCACAACCTCCTTTCAGGGAGTTGGAGAGAGCAATGAGGTCTCCTCGATGCAAAGTGAGCAAAGAGCAATATCAAGAGATACTGGGAGAGGGGAAAGTGCACTGGGCAAGAGCCTGGGGTCATGAACCTATACCATATGTGGGACAAGACATGGGGTGACTCCTAGGTGAGTTCCCATGGGACATCTCTGGGAAGCTGGTAGGGAAGTAGCCGCTGGTTAAATGCTTATGAAAGGCAGTTCAGCATGAAGTCAGCACATCTGAATAGAGAGGTTTGCATACAAGTTGTGCTGGTGTAGGCATAAAGGCTGTCTGGGGTCGTGCTGATCTGCTTTGCTCCCCTCTACACTCTTGTGCACCAGTTCACCTCAAACCCTGACAATCGGCTTTGGCCAAGGAAATTAATCATAGAAAAATTATCCCCAGCAATGGTTCTGTTTAACCTGCCTGGGCCCAAAGAGCACCCATCACCAGAGGATGCTAACACAAGGAGTGATTCTGGCAACAAAGAGCCCAGACCTAGGCTGGCTCTAAGCCTTTATCAGTCCTGGCTGTAGGAGGAAGAGTCTGGTCCCTCACTAGGAGCTCCCCAAGGCCCAGCCCCACCAGCACTGACCTTGGCTGTTGTAGGAATTCCTTCTCCCTTTGCTTTCTGCTCGAGTTTCTTGGCAAGCATCTGCTTCTCATCTTCAGACTTCTCTGGGTAAGCTCTGAGTGGAGAGGAGGGGAGAGCAGGAACTGAACTCCAGGCAGGGGCATGGACAATGCTGTTCTGCCTCCTCACACCAAAGCAGCTACTTTGGGAGCTCCCACTGGCAGGGACTACAACGCTCACCTGGACATCTTCCGACGCTTGCGTTCCTCTGCTTTGGCCTTCTGGGCTAAGGTCAGGCTCTCTGCCTCAGCCAGGTTATCAACTGCGATGGCCAGGAAGACATTGAGGAGGATATCTGGAAGGACAGTGCTAAGGAGAAGGACCTGGGGGTGTTTGTTGACAGCGACTGAACATGAGCCAGCGGTGGCCCAGGTGGCCAAGAAGACCAATGGCATCTTGGCTTGGATCAGAAACAGTGTGACCAGCAGGGCCAGGGAGGTTGTTCTCCCTCTGGACTCAACACTGGTGAGACCAAACCTCAAATCCAGTGTTCAGTTCTGGACCCCTCAGCACAAGAAGGATGTTGAGGCTCTGGAGCAAGTCCAGAGAAGAGCAACGAAGCTGGTGAAGGGGCTGGGGAACAGGCCTGATGAGGAAGGGCTGAGAGAGCTGGGGGTGTTTATCCTGGAGAAGAGGAGGCTGAGGGGAGACCTCATTGCTCTCTGCAACTCCCTGAGAGGAGGTTGTGGAGAGGAGGGAGCTGGGCTCTTCTCCCAAGTGACAGGGGACAGGATGAGAGGGAATGGCCTCAAGCTCCACCAGGGGAGGTTCAGGCTGGTCATTAGGAAAAAATATTTCCCAGAAAGGGTCATTGGGCATTGGCAGAGGCTGCCCAGGGAGGTGTTTGAGTCACCTTCCCTGGAGGTTTTAAGGGACAGGTGGACAAGGTGCTGAGGGACATGGTTTAGTGTTTGATAGGAATGGTTGGACTCAATGATCCGGTAGGTCTTTTCCAACCTGGTGATTCTATGATTCTAATGACATGAATTTGGTTTCTGTTTGGAAGTTGTGACCATGACTGCCCATGGTTTCCAGGGTGCCCTGAGAAACTTTCCTGTAGCTGAGCCCTTGAGATAACCTTGAGATCATCCTCCTCGTGAGTTCTGAGCTCTGGGCTGGCTGTCCTCTCTCTGCTGTAGCTCAGGCCTTCCAGCCTAGACTTTTTACTGCACTGACTGACAGCTGAATCCCTGCTTGCTGGTGATCCAGTTCTGCCCCATGGTTTGTTTTCCTCCAGACTCCAGACCCAATCTCCCAGGCACCACTAATGCAAGCCCTGAAGCCTGTGGTTAGTTCACCTGCTGTTCAGAACCAAAAGGTTTGAGGTAAGCACTGAAAAGCTTAAGAAAGCCCCTCTCGCCCTCTCCTTGGCTCCATTCACAGTCCTGTGTAGCTGACTCCACGGGGCTGGGTTTGGGGAGCCAGGACCTGGCTTGGCAGGAGGAGGATACAGTTCCCGCAGACAAAGAGGATGATGAAGTAGATGCAGACCAGCATGCCGGGAAAGGATGGGCCCCCGTAGGCCATGATCCCGTCGTACATGATTGAATTCCAGTCCTCTCCAGTCAGAATCTGGGAACAGAGCAGAAACAGGGACTCGCGAGCTGCCCCAGCAGAGCACGGCAGAACCCACAGCTCAGTCCCACCTCACAGCTACCAGCCCTCACAGCCGGTACAGCTCAAATAAGGGAAATGAGGGTGGCTTAAAGGTTGTGTGATATCAGATAAAACTTCTATTTGATTTTTCGGTGTCATTTCACCTTAATTTAGCCCAGGGTATCACAGAACCTTTCTGACCTCCTGATTTCCCCTATTTACAGCTCCTACAACCCCACAGCCAAGCCCACCTCCTGCTCAGCCCTGAACCTGCACTTCTCCTCATGACCCCAACTGCATCTCCCTGCTCCTGCCTCAAAGTCACATCACCTCCCACCAACCCACATCACTCTGAGCCCCAGCTCTTCTCAGGAGATCCACGGACCCAGTGACTCCCAGTACGCAGTCCTCCAGTCCCCTGTGGCCCCTTCCCACAGCCCCATACCTGCCCTGTAACCCCTTCCCACAGCCCCATACCTGGAAGACACTGATGAGGGCTTGGGGAAAGTTGTCAAATGTGCTGCGCCGCACTTCCATGTCCTCGAAGTCAAACTTGCCCCCAAAGAGCTGCATGCCCAGCAGGGCAAAGACAATGATGAAGAGGAAGAGGAGGAGGAGCAGAGAGGCAATGGAGCGGACTGAGTTGAGCAGGGAGGCCACCAGGTTGCTCAGAGATGTCCAGTACCTGGGGAGAGGAGAGACAGGAGAGTGCAGGAGGCAAAAGAGTGGGGAAGGCTTTGGGCAGGACAAGGTAGGAGCAGGGAACAGACCACCTGGTCCAGGGGGATGTGTTGGCAAGCCAGCAAGGGGGGATTGGGAACCAGCACCGCTCATAGATTGGGCACTGGGATTGCTCCAGCCGTGCCCCAGGGGGTGGAAATGAAGCTCCAGACATGGAGTGACAGGCAAGACACCCTGCTCCCTGCTCCAGACACCCAAGGTGGGATGAGGAAGGGGGATGAACATACAGCAAGTTGGTGCCGGAAAGAGAAGCCAGGAGTGCTGGCCCACAGCACCCCCATTCACAACAACCCACAACCCAGAAGGACCTCAGGAACTTCCAGTAAGCCCTGCCCTCTCCTTCTTGCCACTCCCAGACCTTGTCCTGGAGACAGAAATCCCCAGCTTGGCCTTGTTCCTCCATCCAGGAGCTACCAGCTCAGCTCTGGCTGCAGCATTCCGCAGGGACAAGGCCAGCGATACCTGGGGACTGTGAGCCACCAGTACCCACAGAGATCCCTCCCCAACCTGGTGATCTTGAAGATGCGGAGGAGCCGGATGCAACGCAGCACAGAGATGCCCAGGGGTGACAAGGTGCCGAGCTCTACCAGGATGGTCTCCAAGATCCCCGCACACACCACGAAGCAGTCGAAGCGGTTGAAGAGTGACATGAAGTATTGGCGGAGGCCCAGCGCGTACATCTTCAGCAGCATCTCAGCCACAAAGAGTGCTAGCAGCACCCGGTTGGCATTGTCTGGGGTGGGAGATTCGGCCCATCAGAGCATGGACCTCTTGCCTCAGCAAGGCACAGCAGGAAGGGAAAGAGCTGCTGCTCACTTCCCTTTTCTGCTGACCCAGCCCTGAGCTGCACCTGCAGCGAATGCTCTCTTTCAGGGAGCACAGAAGAGAGGAAGGTGAGGAAGTGGCAACTTTGTGCTTTAGACATGCAGTGTGTGTGTGTGTGTGTGTGTGTGTGTGTGTGCGCACACTGGGCTGTGGATGTGTGTGTGCATTTGGCTGAGCTGTGTGCACAGCTGCACACTGGATGTCTCTGTGTGTTTGCACATGGGTGTGTGCAGAGAGCATGACTGCACGTGTAGATGTGCATGTGGCTGTACTGCATGAGCACATGCAACATGTGAGTGTCGCCACTGTCCCCAGGCCTCCCATGGTGCCATCTGCCCTCCTGTGAAGGGTTCACAAAGGAAGGCTGCGTGTAGCTTGCTTTATCCCATGGCTCGTTGCTTTCTCCAGCTTCCTGAAAGGAGGTTGTGGAGAGGAAGGTGCTGGCCTCTTCTCCCAAGGGACAGGGGACAGGACAAGAGGGAATGGCCTCAAGCTCCACCAGGGAAGATTTAGGCTAGACATTAGGAAAAATTTTTCACAGAAAGGGTCATTGGGCATTGGAACAGGCTGCCCAGGGAGGTGGTTGATTCACCTTCCCTGGAGGGGTTTAAGGCATGGTTGGATTCAATGATCTGTTGGGTCTCTTCCAACCTGGTTATTCTATGATTCTATGTGTTTGTGTGCTATGCATGTGCAAGAGCAAATGTACACCCTCTGTGCACACTCACCGTGCAAACCCACGTCCTTGGGGATACCACACACAGTCAGTGTGCAGTCGTGTGACAGTGCAGTGAGGGTGGTGTGCACACACACTTGTGTGCAGGCTGTGTTTGTGCTCATGAGCATGTTTGCACGTGCCTAAGAGCCCCTGTGCTGTGCCAGAGTGGCTGTGTATTCACAGAAAGAACTCCCACATGTCTCCAGGGTGTCCAGGCCCTCCCTCTCTCTCCAATTTGCTCACCTTGCACCTGCGTCAGCCATTTGGGCTGGAAGTGGTGCTCCGAGGCAATGGAGAGGGTGTTCAGTGCCACAAGCAGGATGACAAGCCAGTAGAAGAACTTGGACTTCACCACATCCCTGCACTTCCTACGAAACATTCGGTTCCAACGCCTCCACTGACGGCTAGAGAGACAGGCAAGGGGTCAGCAGAGCTCAGCAGCAGGTCCTGTCCTACCCCAGGGCTGTGACAACAAACTGCAGAGCAAAGCCACCCCATTCCTTTCCTTCAGGCACCTTCCCTGAAAAGTGCTGAGAAACATAACCCTGCCTCTGGCACTTGGCTCAGGCGTTGTGGTTCCTCCACACAAACACCTCCTGGCTCTTTTTTGGTCTGCGGTCACCTGGCTGCACCAGGCCCAGCTCCTAGATCACAAGACATGCATCAACCGTGAGAGGATGCTCAGAGCCTGGTCCCAAAGTGAAGGTGTTCTGGAGCGAGTCCAGAGAAGAGCCATGAAGCTGGTGAAGGGGCTGGAGAACAGAACCTATGAGGAACGTCTGAGAGAGTTGGGGGTGTTTATCCTGGAGAAGAGGAGGCTGAGAGGAGACCTCATTACTCTCTACAAGTACCTGAAGGGAGGTTGTGGAGAGGAGGGAGCTGGACTCTTCTCCCAAGGGACAGGGGACAGGACAAGAGGGAACTACCTCAAGCTCCACCAGGGGAGATTTAGACTAGAGATTAGGAGGAAGTTTTTCCCAGAAAGGGTGATTGGGCATTGAAACAGGCTACCCAGGTAGGGGGTTGATTCACCTTCCCTGGAGGTGTTTAAGTCAGGGGCCAATGAGGTCCTGAGGGACATGGTTTAGTGTTTGATAGGAATGGTTGGACTCAATGATTCGATGGGTCTCTTCCAACCTGGTTGTTCTATGATTCTATGATTCTATGTTGTCCACCTTGAAGTGTTTTTTTGCTGGTACCAGAGGAAAATTCCATGTTTGCTGACTGCAATATTTGCCTTTCCTCCTGGGCACAAGCCCCCAGCTTTCCCCCATGAACTGGAGGCTGAGAGGAGAGCCTGACCCAAGCAGGACAGTAAGCAGGAAACCCGGCAAGCCCACATGCAGATGGTTCGACTAGTGCAAACTTACAAGAAGAGAATCCACTTGTTCATGCCTTCAATTTCATACAAACTCTCCGTCTCTGACCCTCCTTCATCCGATGGCAGCATACCTAAGGAAAGAATGACAACCAGGCTTTCCTTGGAGCCCTTGGGAAGTACGTGGGGAAGGGAACCTCTTCCAGGAGCACATGAGGAAGAGCTTCCCCATTAGAAGTGAAATTTAAAAAATAAAATGATATTTCAGGGAGAGTTTGAGCAGAAGGGTTTGAGAGTTGGGTGCAAACCAAGTGGGAAGCACCGGGAATGCCTGCACAGCAGTGAGGGCAGCAGCAGCAGAGGAGAGAGGCAGCCTGAAGAGCCAGCAGCGTGTGTGTAGATTCGCTCAGTGCAAGACACTCCCAGCACAGAGAAACTGGGGTCAGTTGTGATCTGAGCCAATGTTGAACAACAAGTGCACCAACTGTGGTGTGGAAAAGGTGTTTTGTCTTTCCTGGTGTTTCCCAGTGCTCTTTGCAAATGGCTATTGCTCAGCTTTGAGGCTGCTCTCTATAACTACCTGAAAAGAGGTTGTAGAGAGGAGGAAGATGGGCTCTTCTCCCAAGTGACAGGGGACAGGATGAGAGGGAATAGCCTCAAGCTCCGCCAGGGGAGATTTAGACTAGACATTAGGAAAAAGTTTTTCACAGAAAGGGTAATTGGGCATTGGAACAGGCTGCCCAGGGAGGTGGTTGATTCACCTTCCCTGGAGGTGTTTAAGGGAGGATGGACGAGGTGCTGAGGGACATGGTTTAGTGTTTGATAGGAATGGTTGGATTCAATGATCCGGTGGGTCTCTTCCAACCTGGTGATTCTATGATTCTATGATTCACACGTCAAAGGTTAGGTGAGGTGGCACAGCAGCTCAGTGGCAGAGCTGCCCAGGCCTTGCTGAGCCTTGGGCGAGGTGTTTGTGTATTCCCCTCCTTCCCTGAGCACTTCTAATCCCTTGAAATTGTCAAACAATAGTAAGAAATCCATGCACATTAGTGAGCAAGCTGGTAACCTTGCTCTCTGCCCCTGCACACAACTGCTCACATGCTCCTCATGGCCTCTCATGGCCATTCCAAGGGCATTTTGCCAAAGAAGGCCTAGACCCAACTAGTACTCTGCAAATATTAAACGCAGCGGTTGAGGTATAGCACGAAGGCCACATTATTGCAGGTTTAGGTCAGATTCAATAAAATCATGCAGGAAAGAAAAAAAACGTAGAATAAACTGTAGTGAAGAAGTCAGAGCATTCTGTTTCAAGTTTTTCAAGGAAATGAGTCTTTATGACTTCTCTGACAGTCTCAATGCTTCCTGCCTAGGACAGTCAGTGTTAGGTACCCGACCCTCATGCTAAGAGTCTTTGACCAAGCAAAGCTGGTACCTTCTCCCCTGGCCCGGTCACTGTCCATGACCTCCGCATGGGTGATCCAGTCCATGTAGCCCTTCAGATCCTCCTCCAGCTGCTGCTTCTCCCGCAGCTTCTGAAACGTGCCCCGTGACTTGGCCTTCTCGCGCTCTTTGGTGAACTCGCTGGGATAAGGTAAGCAGCAGAGTAAGACTCAGGAAGACCTCAGGCAGTAATGAACACAAAACCACAAAGTAAGTCAAGTCTGAGGGCTTCTAAGAATGGAAGAAAAAAAAAAAAAGAGGGAAGAGGAAAAGGAACAAAGACTTTTCCAGGCTTTCTTCTCGTAGTTAAACTGAGCCAATGTCCCTGCTCTGATCATGCTCACTGCTCTGCTGGCAAGGAGAAAGGACAGGATGGCACTTACCCACTAAGTACCCCCAGAACCAGGTTGAGAACAAAGAAGGAGCCAAGCAAGATAAGGCTGACAAAGTAGATCCAGGGCCATTCATTCCCAATGGCATCATTTACCTGGCAAGGAGAGAAGCATTTGAATGCACTGTCTGGCATCAATCTCTGCTTGGGGCCCCCTCAAGAGTCTCGGGGAGCTCTCCTCCTTCTAAAGTGAGTGCTTGTGATGGCAGCAGGCAGACCTGACTCTGAGTCCTGGCTTATGTCTCTGTAGCTGACTTTAGCAGAGGTAAATTCAGACCCAAGAATTTTGGGAGCAGATTTAAACATCACCCTGATGCCTAAGCCTCAGTTAGACAGACTCGCAAGGACTGCAAAACACAAGGATTTGCTGGAGAAGCATCCACCAGCCAGTGGCCATACCTGGCCTGTAACCCTTCACAAAGGAGGTGTGAACACCCTCCTGGAGCATCCTCCTGTCTATCTGGTGAGCAAGGACAACTTGGGCAGCGCCTGCAGAAATGCAGATGATGTGTGGTGCATTATGAATGTGCATCCCATTCTGGAGCTTGATGGGGCAGGATGCCTGTCACTGTCAGAGAGACCTAGCCCTGCTATGAATCCTGTGTCCTGGAGGGACTTTCTTGTTCTGAGGAAGGCCCAGCAGTCACTTCTGCCAAGCCGCTGAAGCCTACCCAGTAGAGGACTTCGGTCCAGCCCTCCATGGTGATGCACTGATAGACAGTCAGCATAGCAAAGCCAAAGTTATCGAAGTGAGTGATGCCGTTGTTGGGCCCCAACCAGCCGCTTCGGCACTCCGTGCCATTGATGGTGCAGTGTCGCCCGTGGCCGGAGCTGGTACATGGGGCTGGCTTCTCCGATCCTACCGTGGCAATGACATCTGAGGGGGAAAGCCATGATGTAAGTAGCACGTCAGGCCAAGTTCAGCAAGTCCCAGCACCTCCCAGGCTCCTGCAGAAGCTTTCCAAAAGAGGTCTCTTTCATAGCCACCTCACACCACATACTATCACCATCTTTTGGTCCTGCCACACTCTCAGGCCTAACGTTGGCAAGACGAGACTTTCTGCTACTCACAGAACCTCTGTGGTCCCCACAGCAGCATCTCTGACATATTACATCCCTACCACAGCCCTTACCTGTCCCAAGGTAGTAGCAGGTCTTGTGCATCTTGCCCTTGAAGAGTTCTTGCCCGACAATGGCGTAGATGATGATCATGAAGAGAACCAGCAGGGCAATGTGGAGCAGGGGCACCATGGCCTTGATGATGGAGTTCAAGACGACCTGAAGGCCTGCACCAAGGAGAAGGGAGAAGAGCTCAGCCGCTTCCTAAAAACAGCTTTGGGTGCACCTTCCGTTTCTACCAGCCCCTCTGACAAACACCCTCTGAAATGCCCTATGCCAAGAGAAGAGGGGCACAGGAGGGTTGGGACTGAAATCTCTGAAGCACGAAATCCTCTCTCTACCCACTATCATAGAATCACAGAATGATTTGGGTTGGAAGGGACCTCAAAGCCCATCCAGTTCCAACCCCCTCTGCCCTGGGCAGGGACTCTGGATCAGGGGCTCCAAGCCCCATCCAACCTGGCCTTGAACACTTCCAGGGATGTCTCTGGAGAGAGCTGTAAGTGTGCCAGATCCCCAGTCTTGACAACTTCAGGTTGCAGAGATGAGCAAGAACCTGTGGCTCCTCCACAGCCACCTTGTAGCTGGGCTTGATCCAGTAGCAACAAGAAACCTGCCCCATTGCCCCCCCAACCCTGGCCAGAAAGAGGGGTTCTATCCACCCCCCAGCCCTTCCTGGGTACCAGCACCCACTCGGTACTCCGGACACCAGGCGCAAGGGTCGCAGCACCCGGAACGCTCGCAGGGCCTTCACATCCATGCCGCCTTTGCCTCCTGTAGTCCCTGCCTGCATCGCATTGACCTGCTCCAGGGTCATGGTGATAAGCCTGAAAGAGCCAGGGCAGGGAGGAGGGAAGGCAGGGGGGAGGCAGAAGGAAGGACAGAGAGAAAGAGAAGGGCATGAGGATGGAGACCAAGAAATCTGCGCTAAGGTTTCACATCTCTGCAGGAAGGAGGGTGAGGACCTTGTCAGCTATGCTCATTTTGACCTGGGGAACAGTTCTTGGCTGGACAGCCCCCTGGTGGGTGTCCCCTTAATTGCTGAACAACTGGGGACCCTTCTCACCCCCTGGTGCCCATGGATCCTCTCTCCCTGTGTGCCAAATCCCAGAGGAAACCGTGCTACTCCCATTCTCCAGACCAAGAAGACCTAAGAAGCATCAAGGAGTCGGACAGGGAAAAACAGGACTTAGGGAGGAATCCAGGGGCTTTTGGGGCCTGAAGAAGAGGCCCATGGGACAAGGTCATGAACTGAGTCTGTAAGATACCCCCAAACCCACAGCAGTCACCAGAAAAAATGATGCAGCTGATGGGCTACAGACCAGGCCTGGTAAAAGCCGAGTACCAGCAGCTTCCCCTGCTTGCATTACCCTAGAGATATGATGGAAAAGTCGAGCACGTTCCAGCCATTTCGGAGATAGGCATCCGTATGGAAAAGAAACCCATAGGCAATTATCTTGATTAGCGCCTCAATGGCAAAGAAGATCAGGAAGGCGATTTCAATCTTCTCCTGTGTATTGGAAAAGCAAGCAGGAGAGGATGTTCCGTTAGAGCAAGCTGTCACCTCCCCTGTATCACCACCACGCACGGCTGCCCCCAACGTGTCTCTGGATCAGCTCTGGCTGCGAAACCATCTGTGATCTTCCCAACCCCACCAGGCAGGGCTGTGGTTACCCTGGCAGGAAGGAGCCACCACATGCCACTCCCTGTCCCTTGGCATGATCCCCTGCATCCCTACAGTGGCACACAGCATGTCCCCGGACTAGGGGTACCTGTTCTTCCTAACCCAGCACCCAAAGGTGCCTGCCCAGGGCACTGCACACCCCTGGTTCTTATCCTGGTTGCCTCATCCTCCCATTCTCCCACAGCCTTTCTCCCGCAGGCAGCACTGACACCTTCTCCTCATCCTCTCCAGCTGAGGGCTTGCTGGGTATGTTCTGGAGACACTGCACAGTCACCAAGGGATAAGCCAGCTGCATTGTGGTTTCCCTTGTGCCCTGTGTTCCTAGGGAAATGAGCCCTTGGGCACAAGACCTCCTGCCTGGCAGAGTGAGCTGCTAGAAACTGGCCTGAGGGCTTCACTGGGCAGAGGCATTGATCCTGCTCCCAGGCAGGACCTGGCACCCTGCTCCAGGGGCTCGGCACAGCCTTGCAGCCCCAGGGCCTGTAACGGCTCAGCTTTCCCCAGAGTACAGCCAGGAGCTGCCTGTGCCCACCTGGTTCTGTCTGTCACTGCAGTCACTGCCCTTGCTGCTGATGGCCCTTTCCAGACTGGAATTAAAATCCCTCTGAAGCAGCTAGATGGTTGGGGCTATTTATATTTCTGGTTTTCACAGAATCACAGAATCACTAGGTTGGAAAAGACCTCCAGGATCATCGAGTCCAACCATTTCCATGGCCCCTCTCCTCCCTCTGCACCACATCAAGGGCAAGGAGCATCCTTGTTTGGGCTCTGCAGGGAATTGCACCTAGAAAAGCAGAAGTGTCTGTCTGAGATCAAATCGGAGCAGATCTCCACTGGGGGAGGCTGCAGTGCTGCAAGCATTATTTTCTCCCTGGGATCCTGCTGGTTTGCCAAATGGAAAGCGTTGTCCATTTCAGAAATCAGGGCCAGGCCTCCAAGAGAAGCTTTGCTTCTCCAAAAACAGAGGCCCTGCCAAGTGTCCCTGTATGGCTGTCACCTATACAAGTGCCAGTTCCTTGTTAGATCTGAGGGCAGCCACAGCAAGAGTAGAGACCTAAGCATTCCGGTTGTTGGTGTTATCAGAGCTCTTTCTTCAAGGTTTTAACTAAAGCAACTCAATGCCACTCGCCTCCTCCCCTTATCAGTGGCAGTTCTCCCCTAATCTTTCCTCACAGGCCTGTCCTTGCAATCCCAGACATGCAAATAAAACTATCGTGAGGTATATATCGAGGGACTGCAGAACCACACCAGCAGCCAATATTGTGGGTGGGTATCTCCACTGCTAGAAATTACGAAGAAATAGGAGAGCCAATTGCAAGCTACTGCAGCCCTGCGGCTGCCAAGGCCCAGGTTAGTGAGCGTCAGGATCCAACCTTGAGCACCAGCATTGCAAAAGCTGTTGTAATTTCTTGCCCTATAGAATCACAGAATCATAGAACAACCAGGTTGGAAGAGACCCACTGGATCATTGAGTCCAACCATTCCTATCAAACACTAAACCATGTCCCTCAGCACCTCATCCACCCGTCCCTTAAACACCTCCAGGGAAGGGGAATCAACCACCTCCCTGGGCAGCCTATTCCAATGCCCAATGACCCTTTCCGGGAAATATTTTTTCCTAATGTCCAGCCTGAACCTCCCCTGGTGGAGCTTGAGGCCATTCCCTCTTGTCCTGTCACCTGTCCCTTGGGAGAAGAGCCCAACTCCCTCCTCTCCACAACCTCCTTTCAGGGAGTTGCAGAGAGCAATGAAGTCTCCCCTCAGCCTCCTCTTCTCCAGGCTAAGCACCTGCAGCTCTCTCAGACGTTCCTCATCAGGCCTGTTCTCCAGCACCTTCACCAGCTTTGTTGCTCTTCTAGTAGTTGCCCTACTCCATCCAGAAGGACAGAATCAGTCTCCAGGGTCTCTGACTGCCAGGGATCTCCCTCTAAAAGACCCTGCCCCAGAATCAACAGTGGTTTGGTGTTCCTTCGACATCCCTTGGAGAAACCCAAGCCAGATGATGGTGCCTAGGGTACAGCCAGCGAAAAGCAAGTTTCCAGCCTTGGGCAAGGGAGAGCCAGCAGGCAGCCCCCTGCGACCTGGCTATACTCCCTCCTTCCAGGGAAAGGCAGTAATTGCAAACAGTCTTACAGTCCCTGCTCACTGTCAGTCTCTGCACACCCAGCCACATACAATGAGCTGGATCATCCTGATCTCTCCTGCTGGCATCACTTGTCTAGGATAAGGAAAACTCTCGGCATGACCAGCATAAAGGTTCTACACAGTGATTCATTGGTGTTGGCTGGAGGGATTCCTCCATCACCCATCCTACAGCTGTTGGTCCAGTTCCCCCGGCTCATCTGACTATAAACTGTGGACAAGTGCTGATGTTAGAAGAGCAAAAGGAAGACATAGACTAGGAAGACATAGAATCATAGAATCGTAGAATAACCAGGTTGGAAGAGACCCACCAGATTATCGAGTCCAACCATTCCTATCAAACAATAAACCATGTCCCTTAGCACCTCATCTACCCGTGCCTTAAACGCCCAGAGCATCTTTGTCAGTGTGATGACGTGCCTTTCAGTGGGGCAGTCACAGCGAACTCTCTACGGATTCTCCAAGCGGTAGGTTGTAGCTGCAGGACACAAGCTGGCAATGAAACTCACGTGGCCACAACGCAATGACCTGATCAAGTACAGACTGACTGCCAGAAGAAAGAAGCTAAGACTTATTATGTCCTGGCTGACTTTATACCAACTCATTTTGATAGGAATGGTTGGACTCGATGATCGGGTGGGTCTCTTCCAACCTGGTGATTCTGTGATTCTATGATTCAAGTGCTGTATGTCCTGCCCCTGGGGCAGACGCCACTTTACGTGCCCAAGCTGATTTGAGAATAAATCCATCACACATCTCCCCAAGCTATGGTGCTGCTCGTGGTGCAGGTCAGCACAGAGACGGGGCACTCACAATCCAAGTGGCCACCCTGTGCTTGTGCCACAGGGGACACAAAGCAGATCCTGCAGGCCAGGCATACATGTACATGCACAGCTCCACTGACTTCATGGAAGGTCTGGCCGATTTCTAGCAGCTGAGGACCCACTCTGTGTCCCTTCATCATCCCCAGAATTCAGAGCTGGCTACCCAAGGAGGGAGGCTGCTAAGGGAAGGGCGGCAGGGCTGCTTGGCAGAGATGGGATTGGTGCATAAAGTGTCTAGCATTCAAAAAAAATGCTATAAAAAGATGCAGATCATTAAAACACACCAGGCTGCTGCATACAGAATCATAGAATCACAGAATCACCAGATTGGAAGAGACCCACCAGATCATCGAGTCCAACCATTCCCATCAAACACTAAACCATGTCCCTCAGCACCTCATCCACCTGCACCCTAAGCACATCCAGGGAAGGCAAGTCAACCTCCTCCCTGGGCAGCCTGTTCCAGTGCCTAATGACCCCTTTCTGTGAAGAATTTTTTCCTTATGTCAAACCTGAACCTCCCCTGGAGGAGCTTGAGGCCATTCCCTCTCATCCTGTCCCCTGTCCCTTGGGAGAAGAGCCCAGCTCCCTCCTCTCCACAACCTCCTTTCAGGGAGTTGGAGAGAGCAATGAGGTCTCCCCTCAGCCTCCTCTTCTCCAGCCTCAACACCCCCAGTTCTCTCAGACGTTCCTCATCAGGCCTGTTCTCCAGCCCCATCACCATCATCGTTGCTCTTCCCTGGACTGGCTCCAGAGCCTCAACATCCTTCTTGTGGTGAGGGGCCAGAACTGAACACAGTACTCAAGGTGCAACATGCTTCAGCCATATTAGGGACACAGAGTAACCTGAACTGTGGGTACTGAATGAGCCACAGAGCAGCAGGAATAACAGCACAGACCATGCCAATGCAATGCAACATGACACAGCTCCAGGCTGTTCAGCAATGTCAGTGCCCAGCTCCTACAGCCACACAGGGCACTCAAGAACGACCCCAGCTCCGTGTCCCTGGTGTCTCCCCAGGGATTCTGGGGAGCAGGCCTTGGTTAAAGCATCTCAGCTAGTCAAAGTGGGGATAAATGGCAAGGGGACAGTGTGACTGACACAGCCAGATAGCTATTCTCCCTCTGGACTCAGCACTGGTGAGACCAGACCCCAAATCCTGTGTTCAGTTGTGGGCCCCTCAGCACAAGAAGGATGTTGAGGCTCTGGAGCGAGTCCAGAGAAGAGCAATGAAGCTGGTGAAGGGGCTGGAGAACAGGCCTGATGATCCAGTTTAGCTCCCAGAGGGAGCTGGACTCTTCTCCAAGTGACAGGGGACAGGACGAGAGGGAATGGCCTCAAGCTCCACCTGAACCAGGGGAGATTCGGGCTGGACATTAGGAAAAACTTTTTCCTGGAAAGGGTCATTGGGCACTGGCAGAGGCTGCCCAGAGAGGTGATTGAGTGATCTTCCCTGGAGGTGTTTAAGGGACGGGTGGATGAGGAGCTGAGGGACATGGTTTAGTGTCCCCACACACCTTAAACACCTCCAGGGAAGGTGATTCAACCACCTCCCTGGGCAGACCATTCCATTGCCTAATGACCCTTTCAGTGAAGAATTTTTTTCCTAATGTTTAGCCTAAACCTCTCCTGGTGGACTTTGAGGCCATTCCCCCTCATTCTGTCCCCTGTCCCTTGGGAGAAGAGCCCAGCTACCTCCTCCTCACAACCACTTTTCAGGTACTTGGAGAGAACAATGAGGTCTCCCCTCAGCCTCCTCTTCTCCAGGATAAACACCCCCAGCTCTCTCAGTCACTCCCTGGGAATCCAGGGTGCCCTGGATATAAGGAAGAAATTTTTCACATCGAGAATGGTGGAACACTGGCCCAGGTTGCCCAGGGAGGCAGTGGAGCCCCCATCCCTGGAAACATGCCAGGTTAGGCAACCTGATCTAGCTAAAGATGTCCCTGTTCCTGCAGAGGCACTGGACTGTATGGGCTGTAAACGTCCCTTCCAACCCAAAGCATCCTATGATTCTGTGATCCTGATGGATGGAGCAGGCTTTGGAATCTGCTGTATTTTTACTGGCATTCAAAACAAGTGGTCCAGAGCAGCAGCTGCGGGGTCTGCGACACCTACCACAGCATCATTACTCATCATCACAGACCTCATTACTCTCTACAACTACCTGAAAGGAGGTTGTAGAGAGGAGGGAGCTGGGCTCTACTCCCAAGGGACAGGGGACAGGGCAAGAGGGAATGGCCTCAAGCTCTGCCAGGGGAGATTTAGAGATTAGGAGGAAGTTTTTCACAGAAAGGATCATTGGGCATTGGAATAGGCTGCCCAGGGAGGTGGTTGATTCACCTTCCCTGGAGGTGTTTAAGGGACGGGTGGATGAGGTCTTGAGGGACTTGGTTTAGTGTTTGATAGGAATGGTTGGACTAGAAGATCCGATGGGTCTCTTCCAACCTGATTGTTCCATTGTTCTATGATTCTATGATCAGGCGCCTATATTCCTGTCACTGAGCTGTGCCAGGGACTGTGTTCAGGCTTTAAAATACAGGCATCCCCTGAGATACAATCCCAATGAAGTGGGATGTTCAGAAGCCTTTAAAGCCCTTTTCCTTCATGTTAAACATCCATGCTACCTAAACATCAAGCCATTAGCTGCAACACTAACGGAACACCCACACGTACGCCACTTTATCCTGGAGAAGAGGAGGCTGAGGGGAGACCTCATTGCTCTGTGCAACTACCTGAAAGGAGGTTGTGGAGAGGAGGGAGCTGGGCTCTTCTCCCAAGTGACAGGGGACAGGACGAGAGGGAATGGCCTCAAGCTCCACCAAGGGAGGTTCAGGCTGGAGATCAGGAGGAAGTTTTTCACAGAAAGGGTCATTGGGCAGTGTCAGAGTTTGCCCAGGGAGGTGGTTGATTCACTTTCCCTGGAGGTGTTTAAGGGACGGGTGGATGAGGTGCTGAGGGACATGGGTTAGTGTTTGATAGGAATGGTTGGACTCGATGATCCTGTGGGTCTCCTCCAACCTGGTGATTCTATGATTCTATGATTCTGTCTGTGTTACTAAGAGTGTCTTCTGTGCAGTTTGAGCTCCAGCTCTGTCCCCACTCACCAGGCCTCATGGTTTGCCTCACAAAGCATGTAGGACTCAGCCCTGCTGCTCCCAGCAGATATATGTATTTTCTTGGGTGAATTCCCTACAATAATCAGCCTTGTTGAACAGGTTTCTGAACTTTCTTGCTTCTGGAGCAAGGCGTCTCATGAAAGACAAACAAACTCCATGGTTAGGAACTCACTGGCAAGTTTGGAACCTCAAGTCAAAATGAGAATAAATGCTGTGAATTCTGATCAAGTTAAAAAGTCAAAATAATTTCATTAGGGTCAGATAATTTTAGATCTTGTTAGACTTGGACAAAATTATCCAAAAGAAGCATTAGAAAGAAAAATCCCCTGGATCAGAAGAAATGTGATCTTAGTAATAATGATAATGATAATGATAATGATAATGATAATGATAATAATAATAATAATAATAATAACAATAATAATAATAATAACAACAACAACAATAATAATGATGATGATAATAATAATAATAATAATAATAATAATAATAATAATAATAATAATAATAATAATAATAATAATAATAATAATAATAATGAACTATGTTGATATAAACCAACCATATTTAGAATCATAGAATCATAGAATCACCAGGTTGGAAGAGACCCACTGGATCATCGAGTCCAACCATTCCTATCAAATTTCTTTCCAAAATTTCTTCCAGGATCAAGCAAAACAGATTCAAAGAAGATTTACCGGTTATTAAACACACATTTTTTTCACCCCCTACAAATGACTTCTAGTTAATAAAGCTTTTATGAGCCTAATTCTAAATCTAGTGTGAACTATGTGCGAAAGTTTTCCCCTGATTGTCCTGGAAAGACAACGTCAGAAGCATGGTGGCTCTCCAGGTTTTCCAACGAAGTGACAGCAGAAGTCTCCCTGAAGATCTCCCCTTCCTGAGGCTCCTTACTCCGTTACCCCTCACGTGGTTTGTCTCCTCAACAATTCCAGTGTCTTTAAGTAGAATCATGCAATGGGATGAGTTGGAAGGGACCTTAAAGCTCAGCCAGTTCCAATTCCCCTGCTATGGGCAGGGGCACTTCCCACTGGAACAGGGGCTCCAAGCCCCATCCAACCTGCCCTTGAACCCCTCCAGGGATGGGGCAGCCACCACTGCTCTGGGCAACCTGGGCCAGGGTCTCCTCACCCTCCCAGCAAAACATTTCATAGAATCATATAGAATCATAAAATCACCAGGTCAGAAGAGACCCGCCAGATCATCAAGTCCAACCGTTCCCATCAACCATTTCTATTTCTTCCTACGATCTCAATCTCCCCTCTTGCAGCTGAAAAGCATTCCCCCTTGTCCTATCTTTGCACTTTAAGGTCTCCCTGGAATAAACAAACAGAGTCCTCTCTGGAAAGGACCTGGCAACGAAGAGAGAAAATTTAAGAAGTGATAAGGAGAGATTAAATGTGTTGCAGTGTCTCTCTGCTGCAGGAAGAAATGCCTGCAAATGCCCTTTTTGCACTACCTGTGGGCTCTGGGTAGGGTATAGCCAATATCTGAGGTCATGGTGGTCTGGTTTAGTTCCCAGATAGTATTGCTCCTAGAAAGCCACCAGAACACGATGACAACGGGGCATGAAAATCAGGGATGAAAGAACAGAAGCCTGGGCCTGCCAGGCTCCTGACACAGAAGGCTGTCGGCATAGCAACAGGCTGAAAAATCCCCCAATAGGACACAGCATAAGTAATAGAATATAGAGTGAATATGAATAGAGAGAATTTCATTTATACCTGACCTTGGTCACAGAATCACAGAATCACCAGGTTGGAAGAGACCCACTGGATCATTGAGTTCAACCATTCCCATCAATCTCTAAACCATGTCCCTCAGCACCTCATCCACCCGCACCTTAAACACCTCCAGGGAAGGCGAGTCAACCACTTCCCTGGGCAGCCTCTACCAGTGCCGAACAACCCTTTCTGTGAAGTCAGTTCATATCTACCTGTCTTCCATTGATGGGAAAGGCTGTTGGTCCTTCTTGGGCAGCATCCACCCCTGCCTGGGAGCACCCTGAGGCGGGTTGGCCAACATCGTGCCACACCACAAGATGCTGCTGGGCTTAGAATCATGGAATCATAGAATAACCAAGTTGAACGAGACCTGCTGGATCATCAAGTCCAACCATTCCTATCAAACACTAAGAGACACCCCGTCTCAGCCAGACTGGGGTGTTGGTTCACAGCGACTGAACATGATCCAGCAGTGACCAAGGTGACCAAGAAGACCAATGGCATCTTAACTTGGATCAGAAACGGCGTGAGCAGCAGGGCCAGGGAGGTTCTTCTCCCTCTGGACTCAGCACTGGGGAGACCAAACCTCGAATCCTGTGTTCAGTTGTGGGCCTCTCAGCACAGGAAGGATGTTGAGGCTCTGGAGCGAGTCCAGAGAAGAGCAACAAAGCTGGTGAAGGGGCTGGAGAACAGGCCTGATGAGGAAGGGCTGAGAGAGCTGGGGGGGGTTTATCCTGGAGAAGAGGAGGCTGAGAGGAGACCTCATTGCTCTCTCCAAGTACCTGAAAGGAGGTTGTGGACAGGAGGAAACTGGGCTCTTCTCCCAAGGGACAGGACAAGAGGGAATGGCCTCAAGCTCCACCAGGGGAGATTTAGACTGGACATCAGGAGGAAGTTTTTCCCAGAAAGGGTGATTGGGCAGTGTCAGAGGCTGCCCAGGGAGGGGGTTGATTCACCTTCCCTGCAGGTGTTTAAGGGACGGGTGGATGAGGTGCTGAGGGACATGGTTTAGTGTTTGATAGAAACGGTTGGACTCGATGACCCTGTAGGTCTCTTCCAACCTGGTGATTCAATGATTCTATGATTGCAATCCCCTCCTCTAGTGGGAAGCCCCTCTCCCCACCTCCTGCTTCCCATGCTCAACTTGCTTCAGTTTTGCTTTGCCTCTTTAAGCTCTCAGTGGAGATAACTGCACCTTCTAAAGCCTGCTGCCCCCTCAGCTGAGGAAGAAGCCAAAACCAGTGCGTTGAGCTGTGCCCTGAGAAGCTGGTCATGCACTGGGAGGCTGAAAGAGCACCCCAGGAATGAACACTCTGTGGGTATTTTTGATTCCGCACCCCTGTGGACCTCGCTTGGTTTTATTTTTTAAAGACATAATGACTCTTTTTCTTCTTTTCCCAAGAAACGCTCTCTTCAGTGTTGTTAAAAGCTTGGTGAGAGGTAAAGAAGCAAAAGCAGTTTGAGGAACTAAAAAAATGCACGAGTAAAATGTTACTTCACATTTTGTAGCACAGAAATGTTGATATTTTTATATTTTTGATATTATTTGCTTTAACATTTTTCCCCAGAGAGTCCCTAAGGCAAAAACCAGAGAGATGGTTTTTTAAGTCACAAGTTGCCAGCAACACTTGCAGCCAACACTGAAGTGGCCAGAAATGAGCAGAAGAGAACATTTCATTAAAATCGGATGCGTTTTCATGCTTTGATTCAGTCACCGAACTCAGCCCCTCAATGGAAATCGATGAGGATTGAACCACAACAGGGATCTGAAGAGGGGAATGTGGGGGGCAAACTAAAAATAGTGCAGATTATTGATCTGGATCCCATCAAAACACCTTCTTCCAGTCTCAATGGATTGACTAGGGAAAAGTGAAATAACTGTTCAGAAAGGAGCAAACGCTCTGCTTAACAGAGATAGGGGTTTTTCCTCTTAAATAAAAAGTACAAAAATTAAAATAGAGTTTTGAATCATAGAATCACCAGGTTGGAAGAGACTCACTGGATTATCGGGTCCAACCATGAAGTGGTTTGAAGTGAAAAGTCAGAAAAAATATTCCAAAAATGTTAAAATAAAACAGGAATTTGTTATTTTTTTTTCATCAATTCTTCCTTCCTGCTGCCTTTGATGTCAGCACAGAGGTGGTTTCAGCCCCTCTCAAAACTTTTTTGCAGTAATTTCTCCACAACTAGAGAGGAGGGAGTTGGGCTCTTCTCCCAAGGGACAGGTGACAGGGTGAGAGGGAATGGCCTCAAGCTCCACCAGGGGAGGTTCAGGCTGGACATTAGGAGGAAGTTTTTCACAGAAAGGGTCACTGGGCAGTGGCAGAGGCTGCCCAGGGAGGTGGTTGATTCACCTTCCCTGGAGGTGTTTAAGGGATGGGTGGATGAGGTGCTGAGGGACATGGGTTAGTGTTTGATAGGAATGGTTGGACTCGATGATCCAGTGGGTCTCTTCCAACCTGGTGATTCTATGATTCTATCTCTGCCTCTCTCTCACTTAAGCATCTCTTGCGGAACCAGCCAAATCTGATTGCAACCCACAGGGCAGCAGCAGGTGCCCCCATGCCAGGTATTGCCGTCTGTACCACACTGAGGAACCAGCTCTGCAGAGCCCTTGAAGCCAAACAACTGGCTGTGCAGCAGGACAGCAAGAATCGTGGAACAGTTTGGGTTGAAAGGGATCCCAAACCCTGTCCAGTTTCACCCCTGCCATGGGCAGCGACACCTCCCGCTGGATTAGGGGCTCCAAACCCCATTCAACCTGGCCTTGAACCCCTCCAGGGATGGGGCAGCCACCCCTGCTCAGGGCAACCCGGGCCAGGGCCTCCTCACCCTCACAGCAAAACATTTCTTCCCAAGACCTCATCTCAATCTCCTCTTTTGCAGCTGAAAACCATTCCCCTTGTCCTATCCCCACACTCCCCAATGAAGAGCTTCTCCCCAGCTTTCCTTACCAGGCTGGAGTTGGCAACATTGGTGTCATCCTCGGGCATTGGCAGGTAGATGGCCAGGGCAACACAGTTGGCGAAGATGGTCAGAAGGATGATAATCTCGAAGGGTCTAGGAGGAATTGTTAAGGAGCAGAAACAGGAACAAAAAATCAGGTACAGCCCTGCCTCTGCTTCTGTCCTATCCAGCTCTGTGTGGGCAAACCCCACTGGCTGTGGGGAAAGAACCTCACACCAAGGGAAAGTACCAGACTTGACCCTCTGCACATCCTCATTGCTGCCTGTCTCTTAGGTCCCTGGGGAAGGAGGGGATGGGCCAAGATGAGATGCAGGACCTGGATACTCAGGATGTGCTAGAGAAGGCCACATGGGAAGGGGACACAAGTGAAAAGGCTGCACTGGAGAAATAACAAGGTGATGGGAGAGCTGGTACTTTATCCTCTCATCCTTCAGTGAATCACTCTGAATCAGGAGGCTGAGGGGAGACCTCATTGCTCTCTGCAACTCCCTGAAAGGAGGTTGTGGAGAAGAGGGAGCTGGGCTCTTCTCCCAAGGAACAGGATGAGAGGGAGCCTCAAGCTCCACCAGGGGAGGTTTAGGCTGGACATTAGGATAAAAAAATTCACAGAAAGGGTGACTGGGCAATGGCAGAGTCTGCCCAGGGAGATGGTTGATTCACCTTCCCTGAAGGTGTTTAAGGGACGGGTGGACGAGGTGCTGAGGGACATGGTTTAGTGATTGTTGGGAATGGTTGGACTCGATGATCTGGTGGGTCTCTTCCAACCTGGTGATTCTATGATTCTATTCTATGATTCTATGAATCACCCTTGCGTAATGGGGCCATGTTGCAACTCCAAAATGCATGTGCTGAACCATCACACCATGCAGCTATGAATGTACTTAGAAGGGAAGGTGTCTTTTCCACTAATCTGGTGAGCTCGTGCTGCCAGAATACAGCTGGGAACAGGACAATGCAAAGACATCCAAGACATATAGAATCATAGAATCATAGAATCTTTTCAGTCAAAATGCTAGTTTCAAAGTTTCTTGGCCAATAATGTTTCTTGACAACTACATAGAATCATAGAATCACCAGGTTGGAAGAGACCCACCGCATCATCAAGTCCAACCATTCCCATCAATCACTAAACCATGTCCCTCAGCACCTCGTTCACCTGTCCCTTACATCTCAGTTGTCCTTGGTCCACTTGCCTTGCCTGTCCCCCTGGAAGCTGCTGCAACTAAAAGCTGGTGGAAGAAATGAAATAGTTGGTGTAGCTGCCCACTGGGCCAGACCCGCCTACTGTGTAAATCAACAAATAATGCCTTAAATTAACAAGTAATGTAAATCAGCATGTTTTCCTCCAGGCCCTCCCCCTCTCCATTGTCCTACCAGCCAACATCTACACTTACGAGCACACCTATCCCCACTTATAACCACCAACCTGCCATCACAGGCAGACTGGTAAATCTCAACCAGTGGGTACAGAGAATCATAGAATCATAGAACAATCAGGTTGGAAGAGACCCACCGGATCATCAAGTCCAACCATTCCCATCGAACACTAAACCATGTCCCTCAGCACCTCATCCACCTGTCCCTTAAACCCCTCCAGGGAAAGTGACTCAACCCCCTCCCTGGGCAGCCTCTGACACTGCCCAATGACCCTTTCTGGGAAAAACTTCCTCCTAATCTCCGCCTAAATCTCCCCTGGTGGAGCTTGAGGCCATTCCCTCTCATCCTGTCCCCTGTCCCTTGGGAGAAGAACCAGAGGATCCAGTACAAGACAGGATTTCCCAGCATCCCCAGCTCACTTTGGATAGACCTTCCAAAGGAGAACAGCTCCCATGAACACACTCTATGGGAAAACTTGCAGCTCAGTCATACAGCCTGATGCTACTACAGAGCCCAGCACAGCCCTCAAAACCCCATAACCCAGCGGAAAGGCCCTGCAGCTGTACTGATGCTTCCCTACACTACAGTTAATCAAATAACTTCCTTTCCAGATAATTATTCTGAGTCCTGCCTTGGAAAGCAGTGGCCATACCACTGTCCAATCTAGCATCATGGGGCAAAGGGCACTTAGGGAGCATTCTCTACATAGAATCATAGAATCACCAGGTTGGAAAAGACCCACCGGATCATCGAGTCCAACCATTCCTATCACAAACATGTTGGTCTGTTGAGCTGGCTGAGTGGTGTCAATTGTGCCTGATATTCATCACAGGTTATTTTGCCTTTTCCGGACCCTTCCATCCATCAACTTGATGACACTTTAAAATCTCATATCAGCTGGAAAAGCTACTCCCTGCATCAGAGGCTTCCCTGTCCGCTCTGACAGTGAAAGCAGCCCTCCTTGAAGAGTGACCTATCTTGTAACTGGAGCTGGAATCAGATTGCTGCTTGTGTGTCTGTGAATCTGTCTCTGTAATAAGGTAGAAATACAGTGGGATAGATTTTTAACCAAAAAAAAAAAAGAGGCACTGAGCATGGCATCTCTGCCTCTTGCCACTGAACCAGAACCTCAACACCCTCCTCATCTCTTTGTCCTGTAATATCACTTCTGTCTTTACAGCAGCCTCCTGTCACACAGCATTCAAGGGTCCCAACATCTGCCTTGCAGCAGGAATCAATGCCTTGCAACTCCGTAGTCCTCCAGGGTCCTGAGACCCATCATCCGTCTGCTTTGAAGTCCTCCTGGGTATAAAACAGCCTAGTATATCAGGGTGACACCACAAAACTGGACCAGGGAGGTTCTTCTCCCTCTGGACTCAGCACTGGTGAGACCAAACCTCGAATTCTGTGTTCAGTTCTGGGTCCCTCAGCACAAGAAGGATGTTGAGGCTCTGGAGAGACTCCAGAGAAGAGCAACAAAGCTGGTGAAGGGACTGGAGAACAGGCCCTATGAGGAGCGGCTGAGAGAGCTGGGGGTGTTTATCCTGGAGAAGAGGAGGCTGAGGGGAGACCTCATTGCTCTCTCCAAGTATCTGAAAGGAGGTTGTGGAGAGGAGGGATCTGGGCTCTTCTGCCAAGGACTCTATGATCCAGTGGGTCTCTTCCAACCTGGAGATTCTATGATTCTATTCTATGTGCAAGCAACCACTAACTTGCTGGGCTAGACGTTGAGCACAGCCATTTCCAGAGTACTCATATTTCCTTGCGCTAACAAATAGATACTCCCCAGTCTCCAACTGCCTGGAAAATACCCTGTCCACTCCTGTGGCTCAGCTTGGTGCTCTGAAAACAGGAGCAATACAGGAGAGAATCATAGAATCACCAGGTTGGAAGAGACCCACCGGATCATCAAGCCCGACCATTCCCACCAATCTTTAAACCATGTCCCTCAAGACCTCGTCCACGCACACCTTAAACACCTCCAGGGAAGGTGAATCAACCACCTCCCTGGGCAGCCTCTGACACTGCCCAATCACCCTTTCTGGGAAAAACTTCCTCCTAATCTCCAGCCTAAATCTGCCCTGGTGCAGCTTGAGGCCATTCCCTCTCGTCCTGTCCCTTGGGAGAAGAGCCCAGCTCCCTCCTCTCCACAACCTCCTTTCAGGGAGTTGCAGAGAGCAATGAGGTCTCCCCTCAGCCTCCTCTTCTCCAGGATAAACACCCCCAGCTCTCTCAGCCATTCCTCATCAGGCCTGTTCTCCAGCCCCTTCCCCAGCTTCGTTGCTCTTCTCTGGACTCGCTCCAGATCCTCAACATCTTTCTTGTGCTGAGGGACCCAGAACTGAACACAGGATTCGAGGTTTGGTCTCACCAGTGCTGAGTCCAGAGGGAGAAGCACCTCCCTGGCCCTGCTAGTCACACCATTTCTGATACAAGCCAGAGAGATGGACCAAGGGAACAGGAATGTGTGCTGCTACACTGAGCCCAGATGCAAGGTGTCCCCATTGAAAACAGGCACTGCTAATCTCCCCTTGGCAGCCTGCCTGGCCCTGAAGACCATAAAAGACTGCAGGAATTGGAGGAGTCCTGTCACGCCTTGCAAACCCTGTTTCCTGAAGGTGGAAAGTCTGGTACATTTGGGTATAAATATAACCAGGTGCAAGAGAAGCACTGGAGAAACCTGATGGCCTGGATCGTTTATCCTGCACAGGTCAGAACCACCTGCATCTGCAAATTTCCTGGTGGGACACCTACCTCTCCCCTTCACACTCCCCTCCCAAGGCACTAACGTGGGAAAGACACTCGCTGCACCACACACCCTTTCTGGCACTCTGGCACTCATTGGCCCAGGAGAAGGAATGCAGCTTAGCATGTTCGAAGACACAAGTCCTATTTCCAGCTCTTCTCGTGCCGCTACGGAGCGTAAGTGCAAGCTTCTTCCACACTCGGTGCCTATTTAAGACACAGACACAGCTCCCGTCCCTGTGCTTGCAGAACAACCCCAGTCCTCATGCCAGAGAAACACAAATAGAAAATTCATAGAATCATAGAATCACCAGGTTGGAAGAAACCCACTGGATCATCGAGTCCAACCATTCCCATCAAACACTAAATCATGTCCCTCAGCACCTCATCCTCCCGTCCCTTAAACACCTCCAGGGAAGGTGAATCAACCACCTCCCTGGGCAGTCCATTCCAACGACCAATAACCCTTTCTGTGAAAAACTTCCTCCTAATCTCTAGCCTAAATCTCCCCTGGTGGAGCTTGAGGTCATTCCCTCTTGTCCTGTCCCCTGTCACGTGGGAGAAAAGCCCAGCTCCCTCCTCTCTACAACCTCCTCAATTTTAGTTCTGTTCATTGTTCTTGAAGGTCAGAGACCCCTTTTGCAGTGAAGGAATATAAGGGTTCAAATCCCATGGCCAGCAGAGCAGCACCAGAGGAGTGAGTACGGCTGCAATAGGCACCCTGGGCTTTGAACAAGCTGGCACTTCTGGCATCTTTCCCAAGTGACAGGGGACAGGACAAGAGGGAATGGCCTCAAGCTCCACCAGGGGAGATTTAGGCTAGAGATTAGGAAGAAGTTTTTCACAGAAAGGGTTATTGAGCATTGGAATAGGCTGCCCAGGGAGGAGGTTGATTCACCTTCCCTGGAGGTGTTTAAGGGACAGGTAGATGAGGTGCTGAGGGACATGGTTTAGTGTTTGATAGGAATGGTTGGACTCGATGATCCAGTGGGTCCCTTCCAGCCTGGTGATTCTATGATCACAGGGGCTCAGTTTTGATGTTCCCACAACATGATGTGTACAGCAACACAGCCAGTCAATGGCATCCAAGCCACCAGCACGAGCTGTAAAGCCTGGCCAGGGCTTCGATGATCCGGCCAAAGACAGGAACATCTAGCAACTTCAGTTGAAGAACTGGAGTTGAAGAACTGGATTTGCCAGAAACATCCCCAAATATCATAATTTTCGCTTACGCCATAAAGTTGTGCTGCCAAAGTGAAATGTTTTCTCCCACTCTCTTCCTTCACATAAAATACAAGTCAAGAAGGTGATATCGAATGGCCTAAAATAGTTCCTGGGTGTGTGGTAGAAACGTGATGTTTTGGTGTCTCTGAGCTATAATGTCCCAGTGAAAAGATGGCCAGCAAAGACCAAGCACCCAAACCCTGTCCCTAAATTGATCCAGAGACACAGAGAGATATGGTCCCAAAATCCTTCCCTTGTGGCAGCTGTGCTGGGGAGGGATGGGAAAGCAGGACCATGGTGCTGAGAGGACTCAGGGTTGCTGCCAGATCCCAACAGAGGGAGCAGCTATGAGATCAGGCAAGCAGTGACACACACAAAGAACCACCCCAAGCAGCTTGCCACGGTCTCGCTACCCACCCCAAATCTCTCCCCTGGGACAGCCTGTTGTCCCCAGCTCCATCCTCAGCTCCCACTTCCCCATCCTGGCCCTCCTCCTCTGCCTGGTTGCATCCCCACCTCGGGACAGCACTGAGCTCCCTCCTCACATGCCAAATCTTCTCCCCTCTGGTGGACTGACCCCTGTTTCTCCCTAAGGACAGTTCTTGTCAGCACAAGACATGTTTCTTTCCACAAGTCCCTGGCTACCCAGGCTGTCCCTGCCTGATCACACACTACCCTGCCGAGGGTCCCCATGGCCTGACCCACTTCTTAGCCTCAGCTTCCCCTACATACCTGTTCATAGAATCATAGAATCATAGAATCATAGAATCACTAGGTTGGAAAAGAACCACAGGATCATTAAGTCAAACCATTCCCATCAAACACTAAACTATGTCCCTCAGCACCTTGTCCACCCATCCCTTAAACCCCTCCAGGGAAGGTGAATCAACCACCTCCCTGGGCAGCCTCTGACACTGCCCAATGACCCTTTCTATGAAAAACTTCCTCCTAATGTCCAGCCTGAACCTCCCTTGGTGGAGCTTGAGGCCATTCCCTCTCGTCCTGTCCCCTGTGCCTTGGGAGAAGAGCCCAGCTCCCTCCTCTCCACACCCTCCTTTCAGGGAGTTGGAGAGAGCAATGAGGTCTCCCCTCTGCCTCCTCTTCTCCAGGATAAACACCCCCAGCTCCCTCAGATTTGTTCTCCAGCCTCTTCACCAGCTTCATTGGTCTTCTCTGGACTCGCTCCAGAGCCTCAACATCCTTCTTGTGCTGAGGGGCCCACAACTGAACACAGGATTCGAGGTTTGGTCTCACCAGTGCTGAGTCCAGAGGGAGAAGAACCTCCCTGGTCCTGCTGGTCACACTGTTTCTGATCCAAGCCATGATGCTATTATATAAGCCAAGATGCCATTAATGCCATTCATGCCCCTATTTGCCATTTCTTTTGAAATGCATCCCACTGGGGCTTCTCATGCACCTTGCTGTCTTTTATAGACCCAATGAGACAGCCAGTAGAGGCTTGGAGAGGGCTGGCAGCTCTCCTGCCTGCAGCCCACAGGGTCCCGCTCCCCAGCATCCCTCCCCAGCATCCCTGCACCCGAGGCCACATAGCCAGAAGGATACTTCCACTCCACGATGCTGATGCATGCCTTCCGCAGAGGGTTTTGCAGGGTTAAGCAGAACAGAGCCCTGGGTGGCCAGGGGGCTACCGGTGGCACTGGTTTCTTGGTCTTCTCCTTCTGTTGCCTTTTCTTCACATCATCCTGGGGAGAAGCAGGGTCCATGGTGCTTCTCCCCTAGTCAACTCTCCCCCTCCTGCCCCACCGCCGAGCCCCCCTTCCCCGGGTCCCAGCCAGCTGGAGGTCCCTTCCCGTGGCGTCTGCCTCCTCCGCTCACCCGGGGAGGTGGTGGGGGACTGAGCGCTGGAGTCTGCGCTAGCATGGACAAACACTGAAAGCATGAGTTTAAATTTAGATCTCAGCCTGGCTCCTGGGTGCTGTCAGAGCTCCTGAGGCAGCAAAAGGGCCCCTGCAGCTGTTGCTTCTTTGCGGGGAGCACGGGGAGGCGGGCGAGTGCTTCAGATGCCACCACCATGGGTGGGGGTGGGAGCAAGCTGCCCTCACTGGGCACACGACTTCTGGAAGCAAAACACCTTTGTCCCAGGTCAGCTCTTTCCCCAGTTCCCCTGACCTCCCTTGTCCGAACTGGGAAGCTGGGCTGTCTGGGACAACGTATGCCACCTTATTTGCTGAATGACATCACTGAGAGTGAAACGGAGAACCCAACTCTGCCCAGTTTGCAAAGAATGTTACTCCACAAACCGTTTCTCTGCAGGTTTTCACCTTCATTTGGTGCAAACTGCTCCACTGAGCCCTGTGTTCTGCGACCTCGAGGCTGCAGGGCCTCTGGGGCTGACTCTGTCTCACCGGCAGGGACTTGGACCCCAACCTCAGAGCGACAAGGAGTCATGGGGATTAAGAAAAGCTTTCTTGTCTGGAGGGGCAGAGGGAACTATTGGCTTGTACTGGTCACTTAAAGAAGCCCTTGCTCAGCCTCACTTCTCTAATCCTGCTTGAAGGCTGTGGAGGTACCTGGAGATGTAGGAATCCAACAGGCATAGAATCATAGAATCATAGAACAACCAGGTTGGAAGAGACCCACCGGATCACTGAGTACAACCATTCCTATCAAACACTAAACCATGTCCCTCAGCACCTCATCCACCCGTCCCTTAAACACCTCGAGGGAAGGGGAATCAACCCCCTCCCTGGGCAGCCTATTCCAATGCCCAATGACCCCTTCTGGGAAAAACTTCCTCCTACAAGCTGGATTGCATCCTGGCAGGTGCAGCTAGCCCTGGGAAAGCCCAGTTGGGTGAATGGTATGAACTGGTAGGGTGAATCCCAAGCTGGAAAGCAAGTAGGGAGAGTGGTAGGTTATTAGCATCTCTTCGCAGCAGGGGAAACCAAGGCACCAGGAAGGGTTGCTGTTGGGGTTTTCCTGGGATATCATGGACTGAGTCAGCAAAATAATTGGAGTGATCTTATTAGTTATCACAGAATCATAGAACAACCAGGTTGGAAGAGACCCACCGGATCATTGAGTCCAACCATTCCTACCAAACACTAAACCATGTCCCTCAGCACCTCGTCCACCCGACCCTTAAACCCCTCCAAGGTGTTTAAACACCTCCTTCCCCCTTCCCTCCTTCCCCTATGGCAAAAGATTATCCCTGTCCTGCAGAGATGCTATAGTCTAACGGCACTGATCAGCTGTGTCCCAGTCAATCCCATGAGTCCCAGAGAGCTGCTCTGCCCACTGCTCCACACTGCCTCATAGAATCATAGAACAAGCAGGTTGGAAGAGACCCACCAGATCATCAAGTCCAACCATTCCTATCGAACACTAAACCATGTCCCTCAGCACCTCGTCCACCCGTGCCTTAAACACCTCCAGGGAAGGGGAATCAACCACCTCCCTGGGTAGCCTCTGACACTGCCCAATCACCCTTTCTGAGAAAAATTTTTTCCTAATATCCAGCCTGAACCTCTCCTGGTGGAGCTCGAGGTCATTCCCTCACGTCCTGTCCCTTGGGAGAAGAGCCCAGCTCCCTCCTCTCCACAACCTCCTTTCAGGGAGTTGCAGAGAGCAATGAGGTCTCCCCTCAGCCTCCTCTTCTCCAGGATAAACACCCCCAGCTCTCTCAGCCCTTCCTCATCAGGCCTGTTCTCCAGCCCCTTCACCAGCTTAGTTGCTTTTCTCTGGACTCACCCCAGAGCCTCGCTCAAAGCTTCCTCTCTTTGCTTTGCAAGGTTATCCCACTGCAAAGAGAAAAGCTCTTAGAGTAGTGCAGCAGGCTGGACAAAGGGCCAGGAGGGTCACAGTGCCAAGGGAACTGATCTCTCCCTGCCCATGGCAGATAGACAGCTTGGAGAGCACGTCCTGCCACTGCTCCAATCCATTTTGATGCACTTTGGAGGAAGGAGCCCTCGATTGTAAAGTGGTTAAATTAGGAACCTACCTCTTCTGACACCACTCTGTTGCATTTTGTGCAAATCAGAGTCAATATGACCTTGCTGAGGGTTCTATCCCCGTCTCCATATGAGGCAGATACATGCATGGTCTTATTTCTCATTTCGTCCTTGTTCTTCCCCCTAAAGTCCAGCAAAACCCAAGAGCCGTATTCCTGCTGCCTGTGCATGAGAACCTGACCCAGCAAGGTTGGGGGGACCCATCTAGTGGTGAGCCCGAAGAGAAACAGCTGCCTTTTGGTACCGTGGAACAGTCTCAGGAGAAGAGGGCAGGCTGAGCCCGGGGAGACTGGATAGCCAGGGGTAGGTGAGGGTTTGTGGAGAGGATGCTCAGGACCTCTCTGATCTCCTCTACACCCCTATGCTCACACACTCAGTTGACCACCGCTCATCATAGAATCATAGAAGCACCAGGTTGGGAGAGACCCACCGGATCAGCGAGTCCAACCATTCCTATCAAACACTAAACCAAGTCCCTCAGCACCTCATCCACCCATCCCTTAAACACTTCCAGGGAAGGTAAATAAACCCCCTCCCTGGGCAGCCTATTCCAATGCCCAATCAACCTTTCTGGGAAAAACTTCCTCCTAATCTCTAGTCTAAATCTCCCCTGGTGGAGCTTGAGGTAGTTCCCTCTCGTCCTGTCCCCTGTCCCTTGAGAGAAGAGCCCAGCTCCCTCCTCTCCACACCCTCCTTTCAGGGAGTTGGAGAGCAATGAGGTCTCCTCTCAGCCTCATCTTCTCCAGGATAAACACCCCCAGCTCTCTCAGACGTTCCTCATCAGGCCTCTTCTCCACCCCCTTCACTAGTTTTGTTGCTCTTCTCTGGACTCGCTCCAGAGCCTCAACATCCTTCTTATGCTGAGGGGCCCAGAACTGACCCCAGGATTCGAGGTTGGTCTCACCAGTGCCGAGTCTGGAGGGAGAAGAACCTCCCTGGACCTGCTGGTCACACCATTTCTGATCCAAGCCAAGATGCCATTGGCCTTCTTGGTCACCTGGGCCACTGGTGGCTCATGTTCAGACATTCACATCAGACATGACTTAAAGCATCACTTTATTGCATGAACATAAAAGTAGCCACTGCTTTAGCACATCTCAGAACAAAGCATATGCAGAAGCAAACGTGGTTTCAATATTGTGACTTCTGTTTGTAATCTGTTTCTACATTCAACCTTCATTCAGAAGAAACACTCGTGACTTAAATGACAAAATACTTCCCTTTCCTAAATGGCTTTCCAACCCACTATTTCCTCACAAATATTCTACCTGCACCTTTCTGAGACTTTTTTTGATCTGATACATCCAAGGATGATAAGAAAAGCCATATTCAGCCAGGCCAGACAGGCGTCCCCTCCAGTGTCCTATTTTGTGCCAGACAAAAGCCTTGTTAGTCAGGAAATCAAAATCTTGAGATGGGATTATGCAAGTAAATGGCTGAAACTCCAGCTCTAATGCACTTCTTCCGCTAAGCTTTGTGTCTACTAAGCCAGCAGCCTTCCAATTCTCTATTTGCATTGCAGTAGCGCAAAGGGTTTTATAGTGTTACCAAGAGCCACTACACTTTCTACCTTAGCAATATGCTGCTCTCAGTTCCCCACACCCAATCCATTTTTTCCTGGCCTCTGCTCCGCACACCCTTACGCTTCACCCGTGGGGATCCTGAGGAAACAGTCGCTGCTTGTGAGGTGGTTTAACAGCCACTGACGTAGGAACTCACGTCTTTGCCCTCACAATGGTATCTCCAGCCGTACCTGGAAAAGAAAAACATGATGTAATTTGAGGCATCCTGGCTTGGATCAGAAACAGTGTGACCAGCAGGGCCAGGGAGGTTCTTCTCCCTCTGGACTCAGCACTGGAGAGACCAAACCTCAAATCCTGTGTTCAGTTGTGGGCCCCTCAGCACAAGAAGGATGTTGAGGCTCTGGAGCCAGTCCAGAGAAGAGCAATGAAGCTGGGGAAGGGGCTGGAGAAGAGGTCTGATGAGGAAGGGCTGAGAGAGCTGAGGGTGTTTATCCTGGAGAAGAGGAGGCTGAGGGGAGACCTCATTGCTCTCTGCAACTCCCTGAGAGGAGGTTGTGGAGACGAGGGATCTGGGCTCTTCTCTCAAGGGACAGGGGACAGGATGAGAGGGAATGTCCTCAAGCTCCACCAGGGGAGATTCAGACTAGATATCACAATAAATTTTTTTCCCAGAAAGGGTCATTGGGCAGTGGCAGAGGCTGCCCAGGGAGGGGTTGATTCACCTTCCCTGGAGGTGTTTAAGGTGCAGGTGGATGAGATGCTGAGGGACATGGTTTAGTGTTTGATAGGAATGGTTGGACTCGATGATCTGGTGGGTCTCTTCCAACCTGGTGATTCTATGATTCTATGAGTGTGGTAATGGTTGAATTGGTTATAAACCCAAACCTTGTTAGCCTTTGAGAGTCTTGGGTGAAGAAGGCTGGACAAGAAAGATATGAGTCAATGGAAATTCTGAAGACCTCAATCTAGGCAGCTGGGGAACGGGGAAGGAAACCAAAGCGAGAGCTCTGGAAGGGGAGGAAGATCCAGAGAGTTAAGGCAGGTGATGGGTTTCCTCAGTTCATAGAATCATAGAATCATAGAATTGCCAGGTTGGAAGAGAGCCACTGGATCATCAAGTCCAGCCATTCCTATCAAACACTGAACCATTCTAAACCATCACTAAACCATAGTTCTTTCAGCACTAGGAGGACTGGGCTCAGCTTTCCCAAATACACCCCCTACCACAACAACCAGTCAGTAGCAGGGTTTTCTTTGGTCTCCTCTGCCTGCTTGCCCCCAGGACCCACTGTAATTATTCTTACCAAGGACTGAGGCCCCTCGCCTCTGCAGCAATCTTCTTTGCACACTGAATGTCATCCTGAATATCATTATTCAGTAGTTCTGTAGAGAAGGGGGGAAAGGTCAGTATGGAGAAAAAGGGATTAAAGGCAGAGCAGGTTTAGATGGGCAGAGTGTGCATCAGGAAGGGTAAGTGGGATACAGAGGAGATGGATGAACTGAAGGACACAGAGAGAAATGCCCAGAGCAGCTCTAGACAGATATCATGAACAGATACAGATGCTTTCACAGAATAGGCAAAGAAAAGCTCTCTGCTCTGGCCCAACACTCACCTGAGCAACTGATATGGCAGGCGTCTGCAGACCCACGGGTCACGCCATCGTCACACCAGTACTGACTGTTGATCTGAAAGATCCCGTAGTCCCTGCTTGGTCCATTGTTATGATACGCGTCAGTGTTGTAATCGCTCTCATGTGCCACCAGGCAGACCCCTGTGGGAGGAAGAGAGTTCCTGGAGGACGAAGATCAAGCTGTGCTCAGGGTAAATCATAGAATCATAGAATCACCAGGTTGGAAGAGACCCACCGGATCATCGAGTCCAACCATTCCTAACAAATAAAAGAGATGAAGGGCTCAAGGACAAATGAAGAGCTGGAAAGTAAAGTGGTGATACCGTAAGTCTGAGAAATGGATGGGTAAGTGCTTGGAAGCATAAAGGTCTGGATAGGTGTTTGTTGTGGGGACACAGAAGAGGATGAGGAAGAAAAATGATGAAGTCAAAGGGATGGAGGGACAGAATAATACTGCTGGTAGATTACAGAGAAGGACAAGGGGGTATAGGCCGAGAGGCGCAGTGGGAGCTCATTTTACTCACAGTCAGCTACAGTTGTGCCCTCAAAGCCCTCAAAGCCATTCTGACGTAGGATATTCACCAGCTCACATCGGGGGATGATCTCTCCCTGGGTGCCTGACAGAACCAGGCCAAGGAAGACAAGAAAGGCAAAAGGAATCATTGACTTTCTCATAACGCAGACCACAGCCTGGGAGTACCAAAGCAGCTTGGGCTGTCTCTCTGTCTGTCTGTCAGGACTGCCTGCAATGCCAGCCTTTTATTCCCACTTCCAGGAGGAGGCCCACTTGGCCAGCAAAGCAAGTCAGGGAATTGTGGGAGGACTTTACAGTAAGGAGGTGATAAGGAAGTAGGCCAAAAGCCAAAGACAATTCCTGGGCAATGCCCTTATCTATTCCAGCAGCCCTGCAAGGCTGGGGCACACACCTGTGTCACCATTGTTATGGCTTTTCTTTGCCTTATTCTCCTTTTATCAGTGAAACTGAAGAGAGATATTTCTGCACAGGCAATGATGAGGCTAGAATTTCCCTAATCATAGAATCATAGAATCACCAGGTTGGAAGAGACTCCAGCCCCTTCACCAGCTTCATTGCTCTTCTCTGGACTCGCTCCAGCGCCTCAACATCCTTCTTGTGCTGAGGGGCCCAGAACTGAACACAGGATTCAAGGTTTGGTCTCACCAGGGCTGAGTCCAGAGGGAGAAGAACCGCCCTGGACCTGCTGGTCACACCGTTTCTGCTCCAAACCAAGATGCCATTTGCCTTCTTGGCCACCTGGGCCACTGCTGGTTCATGTTCAGTCCCTGTCAACCAACACCCCCAGGTCCTCCTCCTCCAGGCAGCTTTCTAGACAGACTTCTCCTAGTCTGTAGCTCTGCATGGGCTTGAGAAGTAAGTTCAGTAAGACGAACTTCCAAGTCAGCATCTAATACACTGCAGCTTCCACCATAACTAATCTTGCTGCGTCTTCTTCCCAGTGCCATAGCCTAAGCTTCCTTAGGTCTTTATTTAGTTTTCAGTACAATTTCCAAAGAAAAAAACTATTGTCATCTAACCCAAGGCATATATCACCTATATGTTAGTAAGCTACCTCAATGATCCGGTGGGTCTCTTCCAACCTGGTTGTTCTATGATTCTAAGAGTTTATATTAGGAAACAAATTTTACCCAATAGTCACAGAATCACAGAACAACCAGGTTGGAAGGGACCCATCGGATCTTCTAGTCCAACCATTCCTATCTAACACTAAACCAAGTCCCCCAAGTCTTACTAAATTACACAAATGGACTTGTGAGCAGGAGATTTAGGCCAAAACAATTATTGCCATCTATTACTAGTCAATAAAAGAAATAATGTTTTTTTAAACATGCCTCCTTCTGTGTCCAGAACCGGAGACGAATGATCCTGTCATAATCATGTAATCCTTTTCAGTGTAATGAATTGTACAGACTAGCCAGTGAATTAAGTACACTGCAAAATGAGTACAATACCAAGAAATAAATAAATATATAAATATATATATATATATATATGAACATTTAAACACAGGGAAGAACCTTGGTGTTCAACACAACAAATGGGTCACCAGAGCCAAGAGCATTGCCAGCAAATGCATTAAGCACAGCAAATACAACTGTTGACATAAAAGCCATTCACCTTCACTTCTGCACTGGCAGTCAAAGTAACCCAGAGTTATAGCCTTACCTTGACAAATGCTCCAGTTACAGGTGGTGTCCCCAGGGCTCAGTGCTGGGTCCAGTCCTGTTCAATGTCTTTATCAAAGACCTTGATGAAGGTGTCGAGTGGTCCCTTAGCAAGTTTGGAGATGACACTAAGCTGGGTGGAAGTGTCAGTCTGCTGGAGGGTCGGGAGGCTCCAAAGGGATCTGAACAGGTTGGATCCATGGACCGAGACCAATGGGATGAGGTCTAACGCGGCCAAATGGCGGATCCTGCACTTGGGGTACAACAACCTTGAGCAGCTCCAGACTAGGAGAAGTCTGGCTGGAAACTGCCTGGAGGAGAAGGACCTGGGGGTGTTGGTTGACGGGGACTGACCATGAGGCAGCAGTGGCCCAGGTGGCCAAGAAGGCCAATGACATCTCGGTTTGTATCAGAAACAATGTGGCCAGCAGGTCCAGGGAGGTGATTCTCCCTCTGGACTCAGCACTGGTGAGACCAAACCTTGAATTCTGTGTTCAGTTCTGGGCCCCTCATCACAAGAAGGATGTTGAGGCTCTGGAGCGAGTCCAGAGAAGAGCAACGAAGCTGGTGAAGGGGCTGGAGAACAGACCTGATGAGGAAGGGCTGAGAGAGCTGGGGGTGTTTATCCTGGAGAAGAGGAGGCTGAGGGGAGACCTCATTGCTCTCTGCAACTCCCTGAGTGGAGGTTGTGGAGAGGAAGGAGCTGGGCTCTTCTCCCAAGGGACAGGGAACAGGACAAGAGGGAATGGCCTCAAGCTCCACCAGGGGAGATTCAGACTAGATGTCACAATAAATTTTTTTTCCCGGAAAGGGTCACTGGGCACTGGCAGAGGCTGCCTAGGGAAGGCATTGAGTCACCTTTCTTGGAGGGGTTTAAGGGACAGGTGGATGAGGTGCTGAGGGACATGGTTTAGTGATTGATGGGAACGGTTGGACTCAATGATCCAGTGGGTCCTTTCCAACCTAGCGATTCTATGATTCTGTTATTCTACGAAGGCAGCCAAGGGAACCATTTCTGTCACAGAATTTGTGTGTCCCAAGCGACTCTGCCTCCCCGAGGGCCGCTGGGAGCCAGCAGCCCAGGCACCCTCCAGGGCATAGGGCTGGGGGCCCGGCAGCCCCAGGCTTCCCTGTTTATTCTGAGTCTTTTCTTCCCTCTCCTATTTCTCCACTTGCCATTTTCAGCCTTTTCTCCCTCTCTTATCACAGAGGTGACACTGGCTTTGCTGACAGACTCAGCTTTGGCCAGCCCATCGCTCTAGGTCTGTTTTGGAGCTGGTTAGACCAACTCTTCTCAACACACAGGCGGCCGCTGGCCTCTTCTCAGACAACTGCCTGCAACTCCCACAAAGTTATGCAAGCTTTGTTCCTCAAACATGTATTCAGATATTAACACACAATTGTACAACATGCCAAGCCATTCCTTGCACTTTCTGTGCATGCTCCAAGGGGTCTTCAGGGGCACTGTGTCGTTGTCACCCCAAAAATTAATTACCTGCCAAGTTCACCCACCAGTCAACTCCTCCCCTTCTCCTCCCTATCTCCTACCAGTTCTAAGCTTATTCTGTCCAGTTCCCTGGAAATTTAAATTTCCTTAAGTCCTCAGTTCCTCAATCAAGATCCATGCTGACAAATTGTGTTATTATTTCCTAAACTCTGGCCTCTCTTATCTATAGAAAACCACACAGCGGAACAAATGTTGACTAAAAGTACATGTTCCCATACCACAACAATTCCAAAAGATAACTGTTAACTGGGACCCATCCTGTGTGAGGTTCCTGCCTGTACAATGATCCTGAGATATTTTTAATGTACTCTGGCTTTTACCAGCAACGACACAGGTTGGTTTTTGCTGCAAATGAACTGGACACACCCTGTCCAGTCTCGATTCTGTTCATGAACAGGCAAGCAGTATTAGAATTAATCATAGAGTTATAGAATCATAGAATCACAGAATAACCAGGTTGGAAGAGACCCACTGGATCACCGAGTCCAACCATTCCTATCAAACACTAACCCATGTCCCTCAGCACCTCATCCACCCGTTTTCCTCAGGGGCTGATACTGGAGCTAAGGGGAGGGGAGACCTTATTGCTCTCTGAGGGGAGACCTCATTGCTCTGTCCACGTACCTGAAAGGAGGTTGTGGAGAGGAGGGAGCTGGGCTCTTCTCCCAAGGGACAGGGGACAGGACAAGAGGGAATGGCCTCAAGCTCCGCCAGAGGAGATTTAGGCTGGACATTAGGAGGAAGGTTTTCCCAGAAAGGGTCATTGGGCCCTGGTAATGACTGGCTGCCCAAAGAGACAGTGGATTCACCATCCCTGGAGGTGTTTAAGGGACAGGTGGATGAGGTGCTGAGGGACATGGTTTAGTGTTTGATAGGAATGGTTAGACTCGATGACTCAGTGGGTCTCTTCCAACCTGGTTGTTCTATGATTCTATGATTCTGGGACTGGTATGCAAACTCCACTGCTGCGCTACCATCTTATTGCAATCTCTTTTCCAGTAATGCAGTTTCCTTCAGGTCAGCCAACTGGACGACCATTCCTTTAACATTTGGTTTGTGTATTGACTGAAGGCTCTACCTCCTTTCTGTAATAAGTAACTCATTGCTTGGAGCTCCCCCAGCCATTGTCCATGTCCAGCAGGTGCCCAACAAACCCAAGTCCTTCCCAAAGCTGGGAATTTCCCTCCTCTCCCAGCACTCCGTGTTTCCTCCTGAGCTGCAGTAGAGGATGGCCTGCCTGGTGGGGTGTCTGGGTGCCCCTGGCAGGAGCTGCAGTGGAAACTCTGCCTCCATACACTTGCTGGTGTTTTTCACATCACTGAACGAACCCTATGGAAATGCGACCCTGGCCCTCAAGGTGCAAAATGCTTGAGGCAGGAAATGTTGGTGTGCTAGGAGGTTGTCTCTGGGAGAAATTGCTCAAATGTCTACCTCACACTGGGCTTCTTGTGTCATTCCAGAGAAGAGCAATGAAGCTGGTGAAGGGGCTGGAGAACAGGCCAGATGAGGAACGGATGAGAGAGCTGGGGGTGTTTAGCCTGGAGAAGAAGAGGCTGAGGGGAGACCTCATTGCTCTCTCCAAGTCCCTGAAAGGAGGTTGTGGAGAGGAGGGAGCTGGGCTTTTCTTCCAAGGGACAGGGGACAGGATGAGAGGGAATGGCCTCAAGCTACACCAGGGGAGATTTAGGCTGGACATTAGGAGGAAGTTTTTCATAGAAAGGGTCATTGGGTAGTGGCAGAGGCTGCCCAGGGAGGTGGTCGATTCACCTTCCCTGAAGGTGTTTAAGGGACGGGTAGACGAGGTCCTGAGGGACATGGGTTAGTGTTTGATAGGAATGGTTGGACTTGATGATCCGGTGGGTCTCTTCCAACCTGGTGATTCTATGATTCTATTATTCAAGTAACTTACATACAGGCTGGTGTGTTCCTTAGCACTAAACAGTTACTGGGCTTATGCTGCTTTTTATTATCAGGAAATTAAAGGGCAGTATCGCAGTCAGCAGAAGACTGTGATAGACTTCTAAAAAATGCAATTTTCCGGTCAGCTTCCATCATTGTAATGCTCTGTGTCTAGAAACACAAATGCTGCTTGTGACTAAAATTCATCTGTAGGCTCAGCTGCCCCCAAATCACTTATTTTCAGTAACAAAAGTGAGATGCTGAGAGCAAAATCTGAAATTCCCATTATATTGTCTCACAGCCGTGTGCACTCTGGCTGTGTGCACTCACAGCTGTGTACACTCCAGCTTAGAGGCATTAAATTTGCACTAAAGAATAGAATCATAGAATCATAGAACAATTAGGTTGGAAGAGACCCACCGGATCAACGAGTCCAACCATTCCTATCGAACACTAAACCGTGTCCAAATAGTCCTGGTGTTTTTCTCCTGTTATGTTTCCCCTGGTAGGCAGCATGAGAGTGATTTTTTTGACACAAAACCCCACTTTCTTTTCACTTCCTTTACACTACAAGTATTACAAGAGCAAAGAAAACCTGAGAACTCAGTGCAACTTCTCCCTTAATAAGAGGGATTTTAGGATTTCCTTTTTGAACTCCTTTAATGATTCAATATGATCTAACAAACACCAGACTCGGAAACTTCTTTCATGTGTATCACAAGTAAATAGTCCCAGTTTTTGTGTGTTGGTTACTTTCTTTGACTCGTGGCAGCTCTCTGGTTTTGTTTTGACTGATGAGCTGAGGGGCTAGAATTGGTGTTTCACTCCGTCCAAATCCCTGCTACCTCCTGTTCCAGAGGAAAATTGGATTTTGACTGTTTAGAATCATAGAATCAGAGAACAACCAGGTTGGAAGAGATCCACCGGATCATCCAGTCCAACCATAATGATCAGAGGACAGTTAGAACTTCCCTCATATCCCCAGACAACCAATGGTCTTTAGGGGTCAATTGATGTGATTTAGTGCTGCTTGCCCTCTTCCTCTTGGGTTTTAAGCTAAAAAAAAACCCTAAATGGGGTGCAGAGGTGTGAGTAGCAGCTAAACGAGTTGGGACTTAAGGAAATGAAATAATTTATCAGTGAGAAACACCTGCAGAGAGGTAAAAAAATAAGATTATTGGTCTTGCTGCAAGAAGACAATAGCCTAAATTGTACTTGATGATCCAGTGGGTCTCTTCCAACCTGGTGATTCTATGATTCTCATGATACTTAAGAAAAACTCTGATGTGCTTCTTGTTGTTCTTAAAATATTGAAGCCGAATGCTTTATTTATGTGTTTTAAAAAATGGGCTGGATTTTCATCCTCATCTGAATCCCAAGGGAAACAGAAGGTCCTTGGGCTGCGGAGCCCCGTCAAAACCAGCAGCCGCAGAACCTTTCCCCAAAACTCCTCGGTGTTGAACTGCAGGGCACTGGAATATCGCAAAGGCAAGCCAGGCCAGGATACCACCCCCAGCTGAGCCCCCCAGCATCCTTGCTCCCCCAAACCGAGCCCCTCAGCACCCTCAATCCCCCGGCCGAGCCCCCCAGCATCCTTGCTCCCTCAAGCCGAGCCCCTCAGCACCCTAAATCCCCTGGCCAAGCCTCCCAGCATCCCTGCTCCCCCCCATCCATGGCAAAGTTTTCCAGCTAGGAGGCTGTGGGGCCAGGTGGCGCTTTGTTAACCAAAAACAATAAAGATCCTATTGCTTCAGAACCCAAGGACGCAGAGGGGAGGAAACCACAGGCTGAAGGTTGTTGCTAAGAGCTGTCGATATTTGTGCTAAAAACAGACTGCGCGAGGTTGGGAAACAACAAGGCATAACTCAGCTCGTTGGGCAAGTGGAAAAGCACTGCCTCGGCGAGGAAGGGGGAGAAAAAAGAGTTGCTTTTGCTTAGTAAAGCTCTTCCAGCCTGACTCAGAGTCTGTGCCTCGATACGCCACAGGAGACCAGGCTGCAGAGATGTGGTGGAGAGATGAACTGGGAAATATCCTCTTCCTGCTTTATATACAAGAGTTTCGGTCACTGAAAACACCACCACTACCACCCCACCCAAAAGCCAACGACACAGGGAAGGACAAGAGCATTTAAAAAACTTCTAATTCTTCCTTTCTGGATCTCTATTTACTGGAGAGCACTGAAGAAATCTACAAATATGTACCTGGATCCTTTCTGATTATTTCTATTACACCTCCAGTATATGTAATCAAATATTCTTAAGTGTTTGTAATCAAATATTCTTAAGTGTTTGTCACCTAAGTGCTTAAGAACACATTTGAATTAATACTTCAAACACGATGCTAGTGAAACATTTAATTTAGAATTAAGTCATAGACAGAAGCACTGAGGGGTTTGTACTGTGAATTTCTTTTCCAACCTAGTGATTCTGTGATTCTATGATTCTGTGATTTTTAGCATATTGTTGCAAAAAAAACTGGTGATTCTATGATTCTATAAATGTCTTTTCTAATGCGAGAAAACAGGTTTCCTCAAAAATGTTAAAGGTAACAGCCCCTTTAGGGTTTTTTCTCAAAATTTAAACATAGTTGTTTTTTTCAAAGCACCCATAGAATCATAGAATCACCAGGTTGGAAGAGACCCATCGGACCATTGAGTCCAACCATTCTTATCAAACACTAAACCATGTCCCTCAGCACCTCGTCCACCCGTCCCTTAAACACCTCCAGGGAAGGTGAATCAACCACCTCCCTGGACAGCCTCTGACACTGCCCAATCACCCTTTCTGTGAATTTTTTTTCCTACTGTTCAGCCTAAACCTACCCTGGTGGAGCTTGAGGCCATTCCCTCTTGTCCTAACCCCTGTCCCTTGGGAGAAGAGCCCAGCTCCCTCCTCTCCACAACCTCCACTCAGGGAGTTGCAGAGAGCAATGAGGTCTCCCCTCAGCCTCCTCTTCTCCAGGATAAACACCCCCAGCTCTCTCAGCCCTTCCTCATCAGGCCTCTTTTCCAGCCCCTTCACCAGCTTCGTGGCTCTTCTCTGGACTCACTCCAGAGCCTCAACATCCTTCTTGTGCTGAGGGGCCAGAACTGAACACAGGATTCGAGGTTTGGTCTCACCAGTGCTGAGTCCAGAGGGACAATAACCTCCCTGGCCCTGCTGCTCACACCATTTCTGATCCAAGCCAAGATGCCATTGGCCTTCTTGGCCACCTGGGCACATTGCTGGCTCATGGTCAGTCGCTGTCAACCAACACCCCCAGGTCCTTCTCCTCCAGGCAGCTTTCCAGCCAGACTTCTCCTAGTCTGAACACAGGATTCAAGGAGCGATCTCATCAGTGCCAAGTACAGAGGGAGAAGAACCTCCCAACTCTGTAGCACATGACTTCTTGCTAGCACAATGCACTGAAACCTATTGCTTCAGAACAAAAGGATTTCTAACAGTGGCTCCCAGTACGCAGCTCTTGCTGAAATCATCACTTTTCCAACACAGCTGATAGTTTTGTTCTGTTGAAAATGCAGGCACACAGGCTAATAAAAAGAGAAGAGGAAAGTCATTAGGTAAACACTTAATTTTAAGCTGCTTTTAGTTGCCAGACACAAGAGGGGAGCCTGGAGAGCAAGGGCTTTGAAACCAGTTGTAGCCCAGAGCTGTCTTGGAAAATGTTCCTAAAAAAAAGGGGTCAGGAGGGATCTGCACAGAATCATAGAATCATAGACTCACCAGGTTGGAAGAGACCCACCGGATCATCGAGTCCAACCATTCCTATCAAACACTTACCCATGTCCCTCAGTACCTTGTCCACCCATCCCTTAAACACCTCCAGGGAAGGGGAATCAACCACCTCCCTGGGCAGCCTGTTCCAATGCCCAATGACCCTTTCTGTGAAAAACTTCCTCCTAATGTCCAGCCTAAACCTCCCCTGGTAGAGCTTGAGGTCATTCCCTCTTGTCCTGTGCCCTGTCCCTTGGGAGAAGAGCCCAGCTCCCTCCTCTCCACAACCTCCTCTCAGGGAGTTGCAGAGAGCAATGAGGTCTCCCCTCAGCCTTCTCTTCTCCAGGATAAACACCCCCAGCTAGTTCCATACGCTGCAGGAACTGCTGCTCCAGCATCGTAGTTGTGATGTGATTCTCCTACTACCTCTAAAGCCTAATACCAACAGCAACACATGCAGGCAGGGTTAAACCACCCCCCAGTGTGCTGTTGGAACACCAGGTCCAAACATGCCATGGGGTGAAGGACTCCAGCTGCCGTCAGTCTTCAGGCTGAGGGAATCAAGGCCAAGCACACCAGTTTGCAGCATATCGTGCAGTTAAAAACTCTAACTCATGTGGTGAATGATAGAACGCTTTGTGTTGGAAAGGACCTCCCAGCCCATCCAGTTCAACCACCCTGTCATAGGCAGGGACACCTCCCACTGGATCAGGGGCTCCAAGCCCCATCCAACCTGCCCTTGAAGCCCTCCAGGGATGGGGCAGCCACCACTGCTCTGGGCAACCTGGGCCAGGGTGTCCCAACACTCACAGCAAAACATTTCTTCTTAAAATCTCATCTCGGCCTCCCCTCTTTCAGCTGAAAACCATTCTTTTCATCCTACCCCTGCACTTCCTGATGAAGAACCCCTCCTCATCTTTCCTGAAGTCCCTTTCTATATTGCCAGCTGCTCTAAGGTCCCCCTAGACTGACCCCAGGGACCCGTATAATGCCAGTCCCCTCCCCAGGTCCTACAGGGACCCCTAACTGCCCTCTCCATTCACCAGCAGCATCCTAGTGCCCCCTCCACTAGTGTCAGAGACCCCTCAATTGCCCCACACACACACTTCCAGGGACTCTCCAGCTGCCCCCCATAAATCCCAGGTGTCCCTAGCTTTCCCCTCAACTGCACCTGAGTCACTGCACTTACACCAGTTACTCTCCTAGACTAGAAGCCTGGCTGGAAAGTGCCTGGAGGAGAAGGAACTGGGGGGGTTTGTTGACAGCGACTGACCATGAGCCAGCAGTGGTCCAGGTGGCTCCCCCAGAGGCAGGGACTCCTGAGCTTCTCCCCTCGTTACCCCAGTGTCCCATGTCCCTGCCCCGCGCACAGTTGCTCCAGATACCCTCTCATTTCCAGCCCACTCCCATGACAGGACTCCCTCTCCCCATCCCATCTCCCTCTTTCCACTGCCTTATGAGGAAGGGCTGAGAGAGCTGGGGGTGTTTGTCCTGGAGAAGAGGAGGCTGAGAGGAGACCTCATTGCTCTCTGCAACTCCCTGAAAGGAGGGTGTGGAGAGGAGGGAGCTGGGCTCTTCTCCCAAGGGACAGGGGACAGGACGAGAGGGAATGGCCTCAAGCTCCACCAAGGGAGGTTCAGGCTGGACATTAGGAAAAAATCACCCCCACCCCCCTGCCTGGCTCTGGGAAGGGGCTGGGGAGCAGATCTGAGGCTGGTTTCGCAGCCAGAGACATTGCACAAAACCCTCTGGGTCTCCCCAAGCTCCTGGCCCCCTCTCCTCCCCAAAAATAAAACTTGGGTCTCCCCTGAATGCCTGCCCCCACCCGATATATTTCTCTTCTTATATATTTCTCATATATATCTCCCCCCACAGCTCTGCTCCCCTGCATCCTACCAAGCCCCTTGGAACACCCCAGCGCTTGCCTCTCCTACCCCCCACCCGGGTTCCCCCTAAACTCTCTTTGGGGAGACCTTTCGGGTATCCCACCCCCCTGGGTTTGCCCCCCATCCCAGCTGCCTGGCTCCCCCCCACAAGCCGTGCGGATCATAGAATCATAGAACAACCAGGTTGGAAGAGACCCATTGGATCTTCTAGTCCAACCATTCCTATCAAACACTAACCCATGTCCCTCAAGACCTCATCCACCCATCCCTTAAACACCTGCAGGGAAGGTGACTCAACCACCTCCCTGGGCAGCCTATTCCAATGCCCAATCACCCTTTCTGGGAAAAACTTCCTCCTAATCTCCAGCCTAAACCTCCCCTGGTGGAGCTTGAGGCCATTCCCTCTTGTCCTGTTCCCTGTCCCTTGGGAGAAGAGCCCAGCTCCCTCCTCTCCAAAATCTCCTTTCAGGTAGTTCTAGAGAGCAATGAGGTCTCCCCTCAGCCTCCTCTTCTCCAGGATAAACACCCCCAGCTCTCTCAGCCCTTCCTCATCAGGCCTGTTCTCCAGCCCCTTCACCAGCCTCGTTGCTCTTCTCTGGACTCGCTCCAGAGCCTCAACATCCTTCTTGTGGTGAGGGGCCCACAACTGGACACAGGATTCAAGGAGCGGCCTCAGCAGTGCTGATCTCCCCAGCTCCTGTCCCCGCGGTCCCCCCCAAACCCTGCGGCTCATCCCCACCCCCGTGCCGGGTCCCTGGGTGGAGCCCCCGCGGCGGAGCCGCCCTTGGCTGGGGTGCAGGGAGGGTGGGGAGCAGGGAGGTCCCCGCACAGCGGCCTCGAGCGAGCACACGGCAGCAGCACCAGCAGCAGCAGCAGGAGGAGGAGGAAGATGCTGGCACTGGTGGCCCTGGTGACAGTGGGGGTGACAGTGGGGGTGACAGCAGGGGTGACCCCGGTACCCCCCTGCCCCCTGGGCTTCGGGCCTGTGCCCGGGGTGGATGGTGGCTGCGGGGACAGGGACGAGTGTCGCACGGCCGCCGTCTGCCAGCACATGTGCCTCAACCACCAGGGTGGCTTCGCCTGCCACTGTCACCCTGGCTACGTCCTGCAGCCCGACGGGGCCCGATGCCGCCCGCGCCCTGGTGCCCTGCGCCCCCGTGCCCCGCGACCTGGTGCCCCACGGTCACCCCAGGGCTGGCACCCCAGCCACAGGCTGCGGGGTTGGCGACCTTGGGCGACGCGGCCGGCCGGGCAGCACAGGACTTCTTCGCACGAGGATTCACACCAGGATCCGCGAGCAGGGAGGCGCCAGGCTTTGCACGAGGATTCACACCAGGATCCGCGAGCAGGAAGGCACCAGGCTTTGCACGAGGATTCACACCAGGATCTGCGAGCAGGCAGGCGCCAGGCTTTGCACGAGGATTCACACCAGGATCCGCGAGCAGGAAGGCACCAGGCTTTGCATGGGGATTTACAGCAGGATCCACGAGCAGGGAGGCGCCAGGCTTTGCACGAGGATTTGCATGAGGATTTGCACCAAGGAAGGCAGTGGGAGCCGCAGTCAGCGTGGCAGCAGGGCTCGCATGAAGGTTTGCACCAAGATTTGCACCAGGATCTGCGCGAGGGTTCGCAGGAGGATTCGCTTGAGGATCTACAACCAGGGAGGCACCAGGCTTCGCAGGAGGATTTGCACGAGGATTTGCACCAAGGAAAGCAGCGGGAGCTGCAGTCAGCATGGCAGGAGGGTTTGCACAAGGGTTTGCACAAGGATTTGCACCAAGATCTGCACGAGGTCTCGCAGGAGGATTCACATGAGGATCCACGACCAAGGAGGCACCAGGCTTTGCAGGAGGATTTGCAGGAGGATTTGAACCATGGAGGGCAGTGGGAGCTGTGGCCGGCACAGCAGCAGGGTTTGCACGAGGATTTGCACGAGGACTTGCGCCAAGGCAGCAGTCAGGATTCGCATCTGCCTCGGCACCAGGGTTTGTACAGGGACTCACAGGAGGATCTGCATGAGGACTCGCACGGGGACTTGGACGAGGACTCCCCTGGGTCACAGCTGCCCCTCCCCATGTACGGTGACTCCCTCCCTGACCTCTCTCCCCGTTACAGGGACGAGGACCCAGACCCCTATGGGGACTCCTATCCGGATCTGGGGGACCCCGACACCTACAGGAGCCCCTACAGGGGCCTGCCTCCCAGCTACAGCAATGAGGACCCCGGCACGGGGCTGTGGGACCCTGACCTCTATGGGGACACCTATATGGACCCCTATGGGGATGAGGAGCCCTATGCACCTCCCTCAGACCCCTATGCGGATGGGGACCCTGAGCCGGGGAGCCTCCGGAGGGGCAGGGACTCCCAAACCAGGCCCTGGGACCCCTATGAGGACCCCGATATGGATTCCTATGGGGATGAGGACCCGCGGACTGAATCCTGGGACCCTCATGGGACGTGGGACCTCCAGACTGAGCCCTGGGACCCTCAGATGGAGCCCCGGGATCACTATACACTTGGGGACCCTGGGTCTGACCCCAGGGGCCCCTATAGAGCCCAGGACTCCCAGATTGGCCCCAGGGACCCCTATAGACTTGGGCACCCACAGTCTGAGCTTGGCAACCCCTACAGACTTGGGGAGCTCCAATCAGACCCCAGAGACCCCTATAGACTTGGGCACTCCCAGCCTGATCCCAAGGACTCCTATGGATTTGGGGACCCTCATATTGACCCCAGGGACCCCTATAGCACCCAGGATGCCCAAACGGACCCCAGGAACCACTATAGAGCCCAGGACTCCCAGACTGACCCCAGGGATCCCTATAGCACCCAGGACCCCCAAACTAACCCCAGGATCCCCTATAGAGCCCAGGATGCCCAAACTGACCCTTGGGACCCCTATAGCATCCAGGAGCCCCAAATTGACCCCAGGGACCCCTATAGAGCCCAGGATTCCCAGACTGACCCCAACGGCCCCTATAGAAAGCAGGATCCCCAAACTAACCCTTGGGACCCCTATAGTACCCAGGACCCCCAAATTGGCCCCAGGGACACCTATAGAGCCCAGGATTCCCAGACTGACCCTTGGGACCCCTATAGCATCCAGGAGCCCCAAATTGACCCCAGGGACCCCTATAGAGCCCAGGATTCCCAGACTGACCCCAACGGCCCCTATAGAAAGCAGGATCCCCAAACTAACCCTTGGGACCCCTATAGTACCCAGGACCCCCAAATTGGCCCCAGGGACACCTATAGAGCCCAGGATTCCCAGACTGACCCCAACGGCCCCTATAGAAAGCAGGATCCCCAAACTAACCCTTGGGACCCCTATAGTACCCAGGACCCCCAAACTGACCCCAGGGACCCCTATAGTGCCCATGACTTGCAGACTGAACCAAATGGTCAGTCTGGGGACCCCCAAATTGACACCAGGGGCCCTTATAGCACCCAGGGCCCCCAGACTGATCCTTGGGATCCAGATAGCACCCACAAACCCCAAACTGACCACAGGGACCCCTATAGAACCCGGGACTCCCAGACTGAATCCAATGATCCCTATAGAGCCCTGGACCCCCAGGCTGAGCCCAGGGACCTCTACAACGTCAGTGCCCTCCCCAGGCCCCATAGGGACCACCTAACTGCCCCCTCCATCCACCAAGAGCCCCCTAGTCCCCCCCCAAGAGACTCTCTAACTGTGCCCCCCACCTCCAGGAACTCCCCAGCCACCCCACAAGTTGCAACTAATAAATCCCAGTTTCACCAGATCACCCCCTCCGCTGCCCCCCATACCTCCAGAATCCCCCCACTTGACCCAGTTACTCTCCCAGTTAGCTCTCCCAGAGGCAAGAACTCTGCAGTTTCTCCCCTCGTTACTCTAATTACCCCCTCAGGTGCTACCCCCCAAGCCAAAAACCTTTCAGCCTCCAGAATCCCCCCAGATACTCTCCCACTTTCCCCAGTTGCTCTCCCAGTTTCTCCAGTTACCCTCCCCGTTCCAACCCCTAAAGCCACAGATATCTCAGATGCCCCTCCAGCCCCCAGAACCCCACCAGTTCCCCCCCAGGTTGCCCTTCCCAGGGCCAAGGACTCCTCAAGTGCCCCTCCAGTCGCCCCCAGGGCTCCTCCTGGTATCCGGATGCCTGGGTCCCTTCGGGGGGGGCTGCTGTTGGCACTACCAGTGGCGCTGGGAGCTGTACTGGTGGTACTGGGAGCACTGGGGGCACTGAGACTTCCTCGGGAGCCCCTCCCAGACCCCCACAAGTGAGAGTTGGGGGTAGGGGCAAACTGGGAGAGGTATCTCCCCACCTAAACTAGGGGTTCAAATGGGGCCTGGGACCTCTCCCACACTGGGATGGGAAGCTTAAACTGGGGCTCCCCCAGCAACCACCTGCAGGGCAGCACTATTCTGACACCACACCCACCCCTCCCACCAAAACTGGGAGGGACCCCTCAAAAACTGGAAGTTCAGACTGGGAAGGGACCCCCTAACTGGGACTGTTGGCCCCAAACTGGGACTGGGACCCCTCCCAAACTGGAAAAATACCCCAAACTGGGTTTGCCCCCCAAAACCAGGGCTGACCTCCCAGTCTCAGCCCCTCCCCTTGCTTCTCCCTCATCGAGGGCATTAAAGGGTCAGTGCAGCCCCCAACCCCTGACTCTTGGGTGCTCTGAGATGGGGGTGGGGGCAGGGCTGGAAGCGATGGGGAACACCGAGGGGGAGGGAGTGCACCCTAATGCCTGCATCCTCGAGGGTGGGAGCGAACGAGGGGCAGACCTGGGCTCCCTGGATCCTATTCTGCGAGGGGTGGTGGATGTTATTCCCGGAGGCCTAGTTCCCCTCGCAGCTCCAGCTGTTGAGTGATTCCAGATGTTGGGGGGGGAGGGTGCGGTTGGGGTGAGTCACGATTGTGCTGGGATGGCCAGGGTGAGGGAGCGGGAACGCCCGAACCACTGGGTCCCAGCGGTGGGGAGGGGCGTGACGTTATGGACTGGGGGGCTTGGGGCGTATGTCCATGCTGTGTCCATGGCATGTGTTCATGTCCATGGCGTGTGTTCCACCACGATACCCACTGACTCCTGCCTTCCTCGACACCTGGAGCTGGCTGAACGCTGGGAGGTGGGAGTTGGTCCCAGAAGAGACCCTAATGCAGCTACTGGGACCAGTGGGGGCGTTGCTAGAGGCCTGAGCTGGACCATCTGGTGGCTCCAGGACTCCTGGTGAAGGGGCTGGAGAACAGACCTGATGAGGAATGGCTGAGAGAGCTGGGGGTGTTTATCCTGGAGAAGAGGAGACTGAGGGGAGACCTCATTACTCTCTACAACTACCTGAAAGGAGATTGTGGAGAGGAGAGAGCTGAGCTCTTCTCCCAAGGGACAGGGGACAGGACAAGAGAGAATGGCCTCAAGCTCCACCAGGGGAGATTTAGGTTGGATATTAGGGGAAAATATTTCACGGAAAGGGTGATTGGGCATTGGAACAGGCTGCCCAGGTTGGTGCTTGATTCACCTTTCCTGGAGGTGTTTAAGGGACGGATGGACGAGGTGCTGAGGGACATGGGTTAGTGTTTGATAGGAATGGTTGGACTCAGTGATCCAGTGGGTCTCTTCCAACCTGGTGATTCTATGATTCTATGATTCTTCCAATGTTGGCAGGACCCAGTCTGCCCTTCCTGCTGCCGTGTCCCATGGCTGGTGGCAGTTCAGAACCCTCTGAAATATCCCTGGGTGGATGGCTTTGTCCTTGCTCTGTCACCTCTGGTTCAGAGCAACAGGCTTGCGGTCCCAGCATCATTTCTTGTGACAGCAGTACCTTGACCACACCTTGCTTGCTCCTGACTTCTTGGTTTCCTTGTCCTCCTCCTTGGCTCTTTCCCATAGACAATGGTCTCCTAAACCAACTATATTCCATATCTCGTCAGCTCGAGGTAGGCAGAAAGCATCCACCATACGTGCTTCTCCTTGAACTTTGGCACCTCCAGTTTTGTCTAGGTCCTCTCCAGTGCTGTCCCACCTCTTTCAAACCCACCTGTACTCAGGACTGAGTGAAGGATGATATTAGAGGGCTTTTTCAATCTTAATGATTGTGTGATCCAAAGGACACCTATGGACAGTTGCCCAGAGATTACCAAGAGAACCAGAAAGCCGCTTGGACCATAAGGTTGGGCTCCATCTCACCCAAGTGCAGTGATGTGGTGACACAAACACCTTTCATGAGTCATGGAGATAGCACCTAGTGCTCCTAGGACTGAGCTTTGATTGAAAGTAGGTTGTGGAGGGGAGAGTGCTGGCCTCTTCTCCCAAGTAACAGGGGACAGGACGAGAGGGAATGGCCTCAAGCTCCACCAGAGGAGATTCAGGCAGGACATTAGGAAAAAAAATTTCACAGAAAGTGTCATTGGGCATTGGAACAGGCTGCTCAGGGAGGGGGTTGAGTCACCTTCCCTGGAGGGGTTTAAGGGACGGGTGGATGAGGTGCTGAGGGACATGGGTTAGAGTTTGATAGGAACAGTTGGACTTGATGATCCAGTGGGTCTCTTCCGACTTGGTTGTTCTATGAAACTTTTAAATTGGGAAAGGATGAGTTGCTCCTTGGAAGGCTTAACCTTCTAGGAAGGTTCAAATGGATTTACTCTTGGTGGCCAGGTGGCTAACCCTGAGGAGAAAGACTTAGGTGTGCTAGTGGGTGAGAAGTTCCACATAAGCTGGAAATGTGATTTTGCAGTCCAGAAAGCCAAATGCATCCTGGGCTGCAAGCAAAGCTGTGGGACCAACAGGGCAAGGGAGGGGTGGGTTTAGTGGTTAGGCTTAGTGGTTGGGTTAGAGTTTAGGGGTAATGTCCTTGGGTTAGTATTGGCTTTAGAGTTATGATTGGTCTTAGAGTTATGTTTAAGGTTGTGTTTAGTGGGTAGATTTAGGGTTTGGGTTGGAGAGTAGGGTAAGGGTAACATGTTTGGGCCGGAATTAGGGCTAGGGGTAGGTGGTATTCATGTTCAGTGGAGGTTAGGGGTTAATTTTTGAGTTAGACTTGTGTTTAGTGGTAAGGATTAGGGGTGGAGTTCAGAGTCAAGCATAGTCTTATGTTTTAGGCTATGGATTTATGCTTCTGCTTTGAGTATAGGGCAATAGGGTTAAGGTCAGGATTTTAGTTAAGATTAAGGTTAGTATTAGCATTAGGCAATGTTAAGATTAGGGATTAGGTTTAGAGGCTTAGGCTAGGGTTAGGGGTTAGAGTCAGAGGCTTAGTTTAGGGTTAGCATACAGGGTTAGGTTTAGGGTCACAGGGGTTAGAGGCTAGGCTTAGGAGTTTAGATAAGGGTTAAGGGTTAGGTTAGGGTTTGAGGTTAAGTTTAGGGTTTAGGTTAGGCTTAGGTCTAGGGTTAGAGGTCAGGTGAGGGTTAGTGTTATAGTTAGGGGTTAGGGTTAGTTTAGGGTTAGGTTTAGGGGTTAGGGCTTTAGTTTAGAGTGAGGGCTTAGGGTTAGGGCTAGGATTAGGGACTTACGGCTTTTTCTATGTCCCTTTCCCTGGAGGGGTTTAAGGGACGGGTGGACGAGGTGTTGAGGGACATGGTTTAGTGTTTGATAGGAATGGTTGGACTCAATGATCCGGTGGGTCTCTTCCAACCTGGTTGTTCTATGATTCTATGATTCTACCCCTTGGGATGCTGGGAGGCTGAGTTATTCACCACATGGATGCTTGGGGTGGAGCCCTTCACTATTGCATCCTAGAGCCTGTAGTCTTTCACCCTGCAGCATGCTGGGAACTGGAATCCTTCACCCCTTGGCCTGCTGGCAGTGTGGGTTTTTTTTCACTCCTTGGAATTCTGGGAGATGGAGTCCTTCAACCATCCCTGGAGGTGTTCACGGCCAGATTGGATGGAGCTTTGAGAAACCTGATCCAGCAGGAGGTGTCCCTGCCCATGGCAGTGGGGTTGGAACTGGATGGGCTTTAAGGTCTCTTCTAACTGAACCATACCAGGAGACTTAATGACAAAAAATTAAGTCTTTAGGAAGTAAAAAGGCCTATTTGGGGCCAAAAAAATGAAGGATTTGCACTCTAAAAGTTGGTTTCAGAGCCTATGATGTAGCTTGAAACCCAAACTAAAAGGGTTTTGGCCCTCAAAGTGAGGGCTTAGATGGAACTATGGGCCCTAAAGAAGGGCTTGGGTCATAAAAGAAGGCCTTGGACCCTGTACAGAAGGGTTTGGACCCTAAAAACAACAGTTTTCACTCATAAAATGAGGTATTTGTGCCCTAAAAATCAGGTTTGGGACCTTAAGACAAATGAGGATTTGGACCCCAAGAGTGACACCTTCAGCTTTTGATTGTAAAGCTTTCTGCTCTAAAGAGACAGGTTCTATTTTGGATCCTAAAATGAGTATGTAGATGCTTCATATGAGGGTTGAGAAATCCCAAATGACAGATTGGGTCCTAAAAAATGACACTTAAACTCTAAAATGATAGTTTGGCTCTGAAAATGGGGCTTTGGAAACTAAAAAAGTGGGTTTTGTGCTGTGTTCAGCTGTGGGCCCCTCAGCACAAGAAGAGTGTTGAGGCTCTGGAGCGAGTCCAGAGAAGAGCAACAAAGCTGGTGAAGGGGCTGGAGAACAGGCCTGATGAGGAAGGGCTGAGAGAGCTGGGGGTGTTTATCCTGGAGAAGAGGAGGCTGAGAGGAGACCTCATCGCTCTCTCCAACTCCCTGAGTGGAGGTTGTAGAGAGGAGGCAGCTGGGCTCTTCTCCCAAGGGACAGGTGACATGATAAGAGAGAATGGCCTCCAGCTCCACCAGGGGAGGTTCAGACTTGACATTAGGAGGAAGTTTTTCCCAGAAAGCATGATTGGGCAGTGGCAGAGGCTGCCCAGGGAGGTGGTTGATTCACCTTCCCTGGAGATGTTTAAGGGACATGTGGATGAGGTGCTGAGGGACATGGTTTAGTGATTGATGGGAATGGTTGGACTCAGTGATCCGGTGGGTCTCTTCCAACCTGGTGATTCTATGATTCTATGAAGCAGCAGATCAGGTGAAGCAGTGGTAGTATGGAAAGATGATCAGGAATGGAAAAAGCATATTGTGATTTGTCCAGGATCACCTCAAGTTGTTGAATTACAGGCAGTAATAGAGGTCTTTAAATTGTTCCAAAATGAACCCATCAGTCTTGTAGTGGAATCACACTATGTTGTAGGGGTCATTCAGCACACAGAAAGGTCAGCCTTCCATCATATAGAGAATGAGATGTTATTTAACCCATTTAAATGTTTGTTACGGTTATTACAAAAAAGATTGTAGGGCTATTATGTTGTTCATGTACACAGTCACATCAGTTTGCCTGGTGAGCTAACACGTGACAATGCTGATATATCAACCAACCCTGTGTGGGCAGCGCCACTGCCAGACCGACTGCAGCAGGCGCAACTCTTATAGAATCATGGAATCACCAGGTTGGAAAAGAACCACAGGATCACGGAGACCAACCATTCCCATCAATCACTAAACTATGTCCCTCAGGACCTCGTCCACCCGTCCCTTAAACCCCTCGAGGGAAGGTGAATCAACCACCTCCCTGGGCAGCCTCTGACACTGCCCAATGACCATTTCTGGGAAGAATTTTTGAACTAATGTCCAGCCTGAACCTCCCCTGGTGGAGCTGGAGGCCATTCTCTCTTATCATGTCCCCTGTCCCTTGGGAGAAGAGCCCAGCTCCCTCCTCTCCACAACCTCCTTTCAGGGAGTTGGAGAGAGCAATGAGCTCTCTCCTCCTCAGCCTCCTCTTCTCCAGGATAAACACCCCCAGCTCTCTCAGACGTTCCTCATCAGGCCTCTTCTCCAGCCCCTTCACCACCTTGGTTGCTCTTCTCTGGACTCGCTCCAGAGCCTCAACATCCTTCTTGTGATGAGGGGCCAGAACTGACCCCAGGATTCAAGGCTATTACCCAAGGCTATTACCCATCTTACCGGAATCCCCCACTCTCCCACTGGTTAGGCTCTCATTGAATGTACTCATTTGAAATTGAAATCAACGTTAGAAAAACAAAAAGTGGGAGAAGCTGAGGAATCTCCACAAAATAGGCTCTGTAAAGCATTGTATGTTATGAACTTGCCACGGTTAAGTGGGTCAGATACAGTACCACCAATTGTTAACACTTTCAGGCAATGCCAGGTAGATTAAGTCAAGATGATGATGTTCAGGTATTAGTAAAAACTATAGATACACAAAAATGGGAAGGTCCTTTCAAGTTATTCACGTGGGGAAGAGGTTATGCTTGTGTTATTACAGATAAAGGACCTCGACAGGAATTTTGATAGGAATGGTTGGACTCGATGATCCGGTGGGTCTCTTCCAACCTGGTGATTCTATGAGTCTATGAGCAGCTAAGTGGGTACGTGCATACACAAGAGCGACAAAGATAGGGTGGATGCTGACCTTGTGGACATTATTAGGTGCTTCAGCTGAAAAACAAAAAGGGGGAATTGTGGAGGAGTTTTTGCAGGCTGAAGGACACAAGGGAGCGGGGGCTGTCCTTGAAGGACCTTGGCTGAGAGAAGGAGAAACACGAAGACAGCTTGTGAATGGTTAATCTTAGCCAATCACATGCCTAGCTTAGTGAACAAGTAGCAAAATCCAATCTTTGTCAAGAAAACAGTGTTTTACTAGTTGCCATATATAAAGGAGCCATTAAGCCTAATAAAAGATCTTCTGTTCATTAGGCAGGAGTCTGTGCCTCAATCTCCCCAGCCGACTCCAGTAATTGCACTGGTTTCTTTCTCACTCCAGCAGCTGCATTATGATCCCACTGACTGCAGTAGGTGCACTGGGATCCCAGTGACTCCGAGAGTTGCATTGGGACCTCAATGACAGCAGTAGCTGCACATGATTTCCACTAACTTCAGTAGCTGCATAGGGACCTCAATGACTCCAGTAGCTGCACTGAGATCCCACTCACTTCAGTAGCTGCAATGGGCCCCCCCTGACTCCAGAAGCTTCGTTATTTTCCCTGTGGCTCTAGTGGCCAAACAGGGATCACACTCCAGTAGCTGTGTTGAGACTCCACTGACACCAGTAGCTGCAATGGGATTCCACTGACTGACTCTAGCCAGGATCTGTATTGGGACACCACTTACTCGAGAAGCTGAACTGGGATCCCACTGACTTGTGGGACGCAACCATCTCTAGTAGCTGCGTTAAGACCCCACCCACTCCAGTAGCTCCACTGGGATCCAACTCACTCCATAGCTGTACTGAGACCCCACAGACTGCAGCAGCTGTACTGAGACTTCACTGGCCCCAGTAGAACCCCTCTAGGACCTCTCCTACCCATTTAGGGACCCCTAAGACCCCTTTAAGACCTCCAAGGACCCTGCTAGGGACCCGAAGATCCCTCTAGTATGCCCCAGCATGCTATGGTCCCCGGGGACCTTTCTAGGGACCCCCAGGACCCCTTTATGGACACCCAGGACACATGTAAAGCTCTGTAGAACCCCTCTACAGACACCAGCATTCCCCCAGGACCCCTCTAGGGCCCCCGCCCACACCTTCCCCCCAGGAACCATCATGAATCCCCAAGGACACATCTAGCACCCACAAGACACCATTAGGAACCCCCATGACCCCTCCAGGGATCCCCACATCACTTTCAGGTAAGGACTTCTCTAGAGTCACCCCAAAACCTTCTAGGGACCCCCAGGGCCCCTCTAGATCCCTCCAGGACCCCTCTAGGAACCCCCCAGCAACCCTCTAAAGGCCTGAGCACTCCTCTAGCACATCAGGGTACATTTATGGACTCCCGGGAGCCCTTTAGGATGCCCAGGACACATGGACCTATCCCCAGAACCCCTCTGTGACCCCCATGACCTCATTAGGAACACCCACTACACATCTAGGGATCTCCAGGACCCTTCTTGGGACCCTTCTCTAGCTCCCAAGGACCCCTCTAGAACCCCAGGTCCCCTTTGAGGCCTCACACAGCCTCTCTAGAGCCACCCAGGACCCCTCAGGACCTACCCAAGGACCTTCAGGACCCCTCTAGGGACACCCAGGACCCCTCTAGGTAGCCCCAGGACCCCCGCAGAGCATCCCAAGATCCCTTTAGGATGCCTAGGACACCTCTAAAACCCCAGAACCCTTCTAGAGCCTCCAAGAACCCCTCCAGGACCCTCAACAGAACCCCTCTAGAGGCCTGAGGGGTCCTCTAGGACCCCTCTAGATCATACAAGGACCCATCTAGGGACCCTGAGCATGCATCCTAGGACTTACAACACCCCTCTAGGGATGCCCAGAACCCCCAAGGCCACTCCAAGACACCCTTTGGAATGCCAAGCACTCCTCTAGGACCCCCCCCACAAGATCCCTTTAGAATGCCCAGGACCCCTTTACCTACTCCAGAATCCCTTTAAGACCCACAGGACACTTCTAGAGACCTCCCAGGGAAACTCAAGAGACACTCATTTTTGCGGTGCTGCCTCATTAGCGCTAATGAGGAGGGATAGAGGCCAGCAGAGCGAGTGGGAGGGGCGTGGGGACATCACAGGGCTGAGCACATGACTCCCCTCAAAACCAAGGCAAGGGGAAGTGGGGACAGGGTGGCAGCGATGCCCCCAGGGGAGCCCCAGGCTGGCAGAGGGCAGCCTTGTGCATCCACAGCCACCACTCCAAACCATCATCAAGGAAAAATTGCAAGGCAGTGAAAGGAGGGGGGTGGTCCAGGGCGGCAGCAATGCCTGTTGGGGACCCCCATGTTAGTCAGAGGCAGCCTTGTGCACCCACAACCACCCCCACAGCACTCGGGGGGTGCTCAAGGTGCCACTAAAGCACTTTATTGTCTCGGGGGGGGGGGCTTCGCATCCACCCCGTAGCTAAATACAAGTTGCTTGGTGGGTTAGGTCAGTACCCCCCCTACATCTCCCCCTGCCCCAGTGCTGGGCCTCTACTCCTTCTTGCTGCCCCACTTGGCCATCTTGTTGTTGATCGGCATCTTCAGGAAGCGAGGGGACTTCATGTAGGCAGCCACCTTCTCCAGGGCCTGAGGGGACAAGGAGAACATCAGGAACCTGTCCCACCAGGGCACCCTCCACCCCCAGGGGACCCTCAGGGGTCGGGGTCCTTCCTCAGGGAGGGGAGAGGGATGGTCAGGGTATCAAGCTCACCCCAAAGCGGTCCATGAAATCCTTCAGGTTCTTGAAGGGCTCCAGGCACTTGGGCTCAAAGATGCGGTTCTGCTCCAGTACATCGAACATGAGGAAGTCCACGAAGGTGAGCTGGGGGTGGGGGGGACATGGTGAGGATCAGCATGGGGACAAACATCCTCCTCAACCCCCCCAATCCCCTCCAAGGTATTGATAGTACCTTCTCCCCTGCAAACCACTTTCTGTCCCCCAAGAAGTTGGAGAAGAGCTTCAACTTCCCTGGCAGCTGCTCCAGGTAGCCCGGCTTGAGCTTCTCCTGTGGGAGGAAGAGGTGGAAGGGTGAGGCCAGGCACCTTGATCCTGCTGCCCTAGGGTACAGCATCTTCCCACGTGGGGTCTCTGACACCAAAGCATCCCAACACACGGCCAAGGAGGATTCTAGCATGGGCACAGTCCCCAAACCCTGCAGACAGGGACACTCACAAAGTCAGGGTTGTAGCAGACCATCACCAGGCTCATGCGGAAATCCATGATCTGGTTCTCCAGCATGTCCACACGGAGGATCTCCTCCTCCGTCTCACCACCTGCCCGACAGGGGAACAGCAATGAGGGGGATGTCCTCCAACCTCAACTCCAACCCAAGCCCAACCAAAGCCCTAGTCCAAGCCCAACCAAAGCCCTAGTCCAAGCCCAACCAAAGTCCCAGTCTAAGCCCAACCAAAGTCCCAGTCTAAGCCCAACCAAAGTCCCAGTCTAAGCCCAACCAAAGCCCCAGTCTAAGCTCAACCAAAGCCCCAGTCTAAGCTCAACCAAAGCCCCTGTCTACGCTCAACCAAAGCCCCTGTCTACGCTCAACCAAAGCCCCTGTCTACGCTCAACCAAAGCCCCTGTCTACGCTCAACCAAAGCCCCAGTCTACGCTCAACCAAAGTCCAAGCCCAAGCCCAAGCAAAGTCCAAGGCACACCCCATCCCAGCACTTACACATCTTGTGCTTGCGAGCAATGTAGCGCAGGATTGCGTTGCTCTGTGTCAGCTTGATGTTGCCATCAATGAAATATGGGAGCTGGAGGAAACATCAAGGCCATCATAAGACCACCAGGGCATGGGACCATCAGGACACTCACCCCCTATAAGCACCCTCCCAGCTCAAAGACCACCTACATTGGGAAAGTCAAGGCCCAGCTTCTCCTTCTCATTGATCCATTGGCTCTTGTCATAGTCAGGAGCTGGAAGGAGAAGACAGGGGCTTTTGGGGTGACACTGTGTTTCCCTGAAAAGCCAGAGACCTCGAGGGTGGCATGGGAACAGACGCAGAACTCCTCACCTTCCCCACAGCTATAGAGCTTGTCCTCGTAGGGTGTCTCCGTGTACTCCAGGAGCAGGCGGATGGCGTGGGCAAGCTGGAGGGGCGGGGGGGGGGGGCAAGGACCAGTAAGACTCCCCAAAATGCCTCCCTCAGTTGAGGAACACAGCAGGATGAGCCACCCACCCACCTCCCAGCAGGCACAGGCATCCCACAGCACTGGGTGCCCCCAAAAGCAATGCCCCCCCCCCAAGATCAAGGGGATCCCCACAACACCCCCAGCCCAAAAGCATGGGGACCTCCCCAACTCCCCCCATCATGAACACAGACCCCCACATACCTCACCCTTAAGATCAAGGGACCCCCACAATCCTCCTCCCCCCACAAAAGCATGGGGACCTCCCCAGCCCCCCCCATCATGAACACAGACCCCCACATACCTCACCCTTAAGATCAAGGGACCCCCACAATCCTCCTCCTCCCACAAAAGCATGGGGACCTCCCCAGCCCCCCCCATCATGAACACAGACCCCCACATATCTCACCCCTAAGATCAAGGGGTCCCCCACAACACCCCCACCCCAAAAGCATGGGGACCTCCCCAGCCCCCCCCATCATGAACACAGACCCCCACATATCTCACCCCTAAGATCAAGGGACCCCCACAACACCCCCAGCCCAAAAGCATGGGGACCTCCCCAGCCCCCCCCATCATGAACACAGACCCCCACATATCTCACCCCTAAGATCAAGGGGTCCCCCACAACACCCCCACCCCAAAAGCATGGGTACCTCCACAGCTCCCCCCATGAACACAGACCCCCACATAACTCACCCCTAAGATCAAGGGGTCCCCCACAACACCCCCACCCCAAAAGCATGGAGACCTCCACAGCTCCCCCAATCATCCTCCCCTACAATCATGGGGATCCCCAGAGCACAGATTCATAGAATCACCAGGTTGGAGGCGACTCATGGGATCATCGAGTCCAACCATTCCCATCAATCACTAAACCATATCCCCCTCCCAAAGAGCAAGGCGACCCTCACACCGCCCCCTCCCCACCCATGAACACAGGGATCCCCCCAGGAGCCGGGGAAGGCGGGGGGGGGGGGGGGGGCACTCACGCCGCGGATGTCCCAGTATCCCAGCACCGCCATGGCCGCACCGATCGCTATACCCGCCCCCCCGGCTCCCCCGCCCTCCCCTGAGCCCGCGAGGAAATGGCGGGAGGAGGGGAGGAGTGGGGAAGGCTTAAAGGGCCGGGACAGCCGCTTCCTGCCCACTCTAGGTGCGTGGAAACCTCTCACAGAATCACCTGGTTGGAAAGGACCCACCAGATCATCTAGTCCAACCATTCCTATCAGTCACTAACCCATGTCCCTCAGCACCTGGTCCACCCGTCCCTTATACACCTCCAGGGAAGGTAAATAAACCCCCTCCCTGAGCAGCCTCTAACAGTGCACAATGACCCTTTCCGTGAAATATTTTCTCCTAATGTCGAGCCTGAACCTCCCCTGGTGGAGCTTGAGGCCATTCCCTCTCATCCTGTCCCATGTCCCTTGGCAGAAGAGGCCAGCTCCCTCCTCTCCACAACCTCCTTTCAGGGAGTTGCAGAGAACAATGAGGTCTCTCCTCAGCCTCCTCTTCTCCAGGATAAACACCCCCAGCTCTCTCAGCCGTTCCTCATCAGGCCTCTTCTCCAGCCCCTTCACCAGCTTTGTTGCTCTTCTCTGGACTCACTGCAGAGCCTGATCATCCTTCTTGTGCTGAGGGCCCAGAACTGAACACAGGATTCGAGGTTTGGTCTCACCAGTGCTGAGTCCAGAGGAAGAAGAATCTCTCTGGCCCTGCTGCTCACATCGTTTCTAATACAAGCCAAGATGCCATTGGCCTTCTTGGCCACCTGGGCCACTGCTGGCTCATGTTCAGTCGCTGACAACCGACACCCTCAGGTCCTTCTCCTCCAGGCAGTTTTCCAGCCAGACTTCTCCTAGTCTGTAGCTGCTCAGGATTGTTGTGTCCCAAGTGCAGGATCCGCCATTTGACCTTGTTAAACCTCATCCCATTGGTCTCAGCCCATGGATCCAGCCTGTTCAGATCCCTTTGGAATCTCCCTGCCCTCTAGCAGATCTCTCCATGTCTCCTTATCCTGGGTGGGTGCATAGGTCCTCCCTTCACACACATATTCCCCCCATCTGCACTGGGGGTCCCCTAGTCCTGGAAAGGTCATGAACCCCTCCTTGGACCCCTCAGTCTCCATGGTGGGAGGGGAGTCTTCTTGTCACGGGGAATCCTGTGGCTTCCATTGCATCCCCCAGTCTTTATGTGATCACCTTTATCTGGGGGGGTGCATTCTCCTTTGTAGCTGCCCAGACTGTATGAGGGGCCCCCAGCCCACATAGGGATCCCCTTACCATGAGGGACATGGCTCCCTCTGTGACTGCCACTCAATCTGCATGGGAGTCCCCCCCTTTCACCCCCGCCAGGTTGCATGGGGGTCTCATAAATCTGTCTGCCCCCTTGGCCCCCACAGTCTCCAGGGGCAGGGAGGGGGGCAACTTATCCTGGGGGATCCTGAATGATGACAGGGGACAGGACAAGAGGGAATGGCCTCAAGCTCCGCCAGGGAAGATTTAGGCTGGACATTAGGAGGAAGTTTTTCACAGAAAGGGTCATTGGGCATTGGAATAGGCTGCCCAGGGAGGTGGTTGATTCACCTTCCCTGGAGGTGTTTAAGGCACAGGTAGATGAGGTCCTGAGGGACATGGTTTAGTGTTTGATAGGAATGGTTGGACTCAATCATCCGGTGGGTCTCTTCCAACCTGGTTGTTCTATGATTCTATGATTCTGTGAAGAAATGGCCAAAAGCCCGCTCCCCTGTTATCCCCCCCCCCCAGGAGCCACCCCCATAAAATGGGGTTCCCCATGGCCCTCAGCCTTCCCAGCACCTCATGCTCCCACAGCAGCTCAATGCACCCCTCATGGCTACCAGAAAAGGGGAAGCCCCCCAGATTTATTCTGCAGGGCTAGGGGACAGTGAGGGGCACGGGGTCGGGGAGCACCCCCTCACTCCTTGGTGTTGCCCCAGATCGCCGTCCAAGAGAAAACAGGGGTCTTGATGAAGCGCCCGGACTTCATGTAGGCAGAGATCTTCTCCAATGCCTGAGGGAGGAGACGGGATTGGGACAGGCACCATGGGCTGTCAGGAGTGGGGACAGGGACATTGGTGTGTCCAGGAGAGGGACAGGAATATTGGAATGTCAGGGAGGGAATATTAGGGTTTCAGGGGTGGGGTGACTAGGGTGCTGGGGATAGGGCGATTAGGGTATCAGGGATGGTGAAAGGAAACAGAGGTGTTGGACATGGGAATGAGGACACCAGAGTGTAAGGGATGGGGACAGAGACACTCGGGTGTCAGGAATCGGGACAGAGACAGGGATCCTGAGGTGTATAGTGATGGGGGCAAGGCCACCAGGGTGTTGAAGATGAGTTTAGGGACATCAAGGTGTCAGAGGTGCCGAAGGCAACATCAGGGTGTCAGGGACAGGATAGGGATGGGTGCACCAGCGATTCCGTGATAGGGCCACAGATAGGGGGGTGCTGGGAACAGAGATACTGGTGTGCTGGGAACAGAGAAACTGGGGATGCATGGATGAGGATGGGGACATCAGGGATTCCAGGACTGGGACAAGGACACTGGTGTGCTGGGGACAGGGACACCGGGTTATTTGGGATGGGGAAACCAGGAATTCAAGAATGAGGATGAGGTGACCAGGATACCAGAGATCGGGCCAGAGACACTGGGATGCTGGGGAAAGGAAAGTGGATACCAGGGTGTCAGAGACAGGGATAGGGACACTAGGGTGCTGAGGAAGATGACAGGGACAGTGGGATGTTGGGGACAGGGTTGGTGACACTGGGGTGTCCCCAGGGATCCCGTTCACCTCAAAGCGCTGCACGAAGTGGCCCAGGTTACCCTGCAGTTCGGGGCACTCGGGCACAAAAATCCGTTGCATGTCAAGGAAGTCATATGCCAGGAAGTCCACGAATGTGAGCTAGGGGGAAATAAGGGGTCAGCCCCAGCAGGGTTCCCCCTAGCTCCCCCCGTACCCCTACTTACCTTCTCCCCTGCAAACCATGGCCGGGAGCCCAGGAACCGCGACAGCTCCCGCAGCTTCTTGGGCAGCTGCTCCAAGTATGCCGGCTTCAGCTTCTCCTACATGGGGGGGCAGAGCTGTTGTGGGGGCTGTCCCCTCTACTGCCCCTTCCCAACCAGGGACATCACCCCCTGACTGCAGCCAGGCACGGGGTGCGCCCAGTGCATCCCCTCTGCTGACCATGGCCTCGTTCCCCTTGTCCCCATGTCTCCAGTGGGGTTGAGGACAAGACGCCGGGGAAGGGGGTGTCCACCCCACTGTGACCCCATGGGGATAACTCACAAAGTCAGGGTTGTAGCACAGTTGAGCGAAGCTGTCGCACAAATCCACTACATGGTTCAGCAGCATGTCCACGCGCAGAATCTCCTCCTCGGTCTCACCACCTGCAGGAAGGGGAGATATTATCGACCCCCACCCCAGGACCCCCCATATCTTCCAGACCAAAGTCCAAGGCACACCCCACCCCAGCACTCACACATCTTGTGCTTGCGGGCGATGTAGCGCAGGATTGCGTTGCTCTGTGTCAGCATGGTGTTGCCATCAATGAGATAGGGCAGCTGGGGGAGTGGGGCGCACATATCAATGAGGGTATCAGCTTATGGGGAGGGGGGGGGGGGTGTCAGTCCCAGTGATGCCCAGCCCCCTCCCCAGCCAATCCATCACCTACGTTGGGGAAGTCGAGTCCCAGTTTCTCCTTCTCATTGGTCCAGTCGCTTCGATCGAAGTCTGGGGCTGGGGGGATGGGAAATGGAAATTGGGAGGAAGGGGTCTCCCCCAGATCCCCCCATCCCTACTCATCCCACCCAAACTCATGGGTGCAGGGGGTGTGCCTCGGTGTCCCCACTCTGCCCCAGGAGCAGCCGCGTGCCTATGCCCCATCCCAGAGCAGATAAGGGAGGACAGGGAGCAAGGGACAAGGTCTGGGGTAGGAAGTTGTAGTGGGGCTGAGGGCCCCCCCCAGGCCTGGCAGGAGGTGGGGGCGGTGCAAGCAGCCAGGCTTTGGAACATGGAGTCTATTTCCCTGCCTATTTTCTGACGCAGCACAAACGGGGAATGGGGGAACAGGGGATGAGGGGGACGAGGGGCTCAGGGGCAGCCAGGTGGGGGCTCCCTGCTTGCCCCCCTCACCAGGACCAGGCCGGTACAGATGCTCCTGATAGGGGGTCTCCGTGTACTCCAGCAGCAGGCGGATGGCATGGGCCAGCTGGAGGGGCACAGCACCCACCACTCAGCACCCACCGACCCCCATTCTGCTCTCCATCCAACCGTGAACCCTCCACCCCAATCACACACGCTCCCCCCAGCCACTGCTGCCCCCTTTGTCACCCGCTCACCCCTCGGATGTTCCAGTAGCCCAGCGTGAGCACCATGGTGGCACCGGCCGTGGCTCTGGGGGTCATGGACGGGGACAGAAGTGCTGGTGCTGAGACCCCACCCAGCACCCTCCCCTTTCCCCTCCCTGCTGGCATGGCTGAGTGCAGACAGGGTGCCAGGGCATTCCACCAGCCACGGGGCCGAAACGGGGCTGCCACGCACCCCGCAGGATCTGGCCCTGGCACCGCAATCAGCCTGGGAACCTCCCTGTTCCCAAAGCTGAGCCATGGAGGGAGCACCCTACACTTCAGCAGGGCCACCCACTGCTCAGGATCTGGCCCTGGCACCCCACTGACCCTGATCCCCAACCCCGTTCCCAATGCTGAGCCATGGGGGAGCACCCTACACTGCAGCAGGGCCACCCACTGCTCAGGAGCTGGCACCCCATTGCTGTGGGGACCCTCCTGTCCCTAAAGCCAGTCTATGGGGGGGGAATGACTTTACACTGCAGCAGCGATGCCTTGGGCCACCCACTACTCAGGATCTGGTCTCAGCACCCCCATCACGCTGAAGGGACCCTTGCTCCTGAATTTGAGCCTGGGATGGGGGGGCACCCTACACTGCAGCAGGGACCACCTACTGCTCAGGATCCCACCCAGCACCTCAATTGCTCTGGGGAATCCCTTGTCCCTAAGGCCAAGCCAGAGGAGTCACCCTGTGCCACAGCAGAGGCTGTGGGATCCACCACCACTCAGGATGTAGCCCCTGGCCCTTGCAGCTCTTTGGGCAACCTCCACCTCCAAGGCCAAGCCATGGGGGGAACAACCTTACACTGCAGCAGCGATCTTTGTGGCCACCCACTGCTGAGGATCCGACTCTGACACCCTCATTGCTCTGAGGACCCTGTGTCCCTAAAGCCAAGCCACAGAGGGAAACTCCTTGCACCAGCACCCACTGCTCAGGATCCAGCCACCACACCCCCATCACTTTGGAGACCCCAAGTTCCTAAAGCTAAGCCATGGGGGCAGCACCCTATGCCACAGCTGGGCCTGTGGGGCCACCCTCTCGCTCCCTGTTTCTCTCTGGGGCTGCAAAACCTCATCCCATTGCCCCCGCCCTCCCCTCCCCCCTCCAAATTTAAGTATTATACACAAATAACTATATAGCCCCAATAAATAAATAGTAGCTAAAAGCCCTCTTCCCTGTCACCCTCTCCAAGAGCCACTCACACAAAAATGGGGGTCCCAATGGCCCCACCCTTCCCAGCACTCTGAGCTCCCACAGCAGCTCAATGCACCCCACGTGACAGCCAGAAAAGGGGGACCCCCACAACAATTTATTCTGTAGGGAAGAGGGCAGGAGGTGAGGAGGGGGGCACAGCGGTGGAGCTGTGGGAGGCCACCCCCTCACTCTTTGGTGTTGCACCACTTCGCCGTATGCCAGAAAATGGGGGTCTTCATGAAGCGCCCTGACTTCATGTAGGCAGAGATCTTCTCCAGCGCCTGAGGAAGGAGGCAGGATGAGGACAGGGACATTGAGGTGTCAGGGATGGGGACAGGGGTATTGCGGTGTCAGGAATGTGGACAGGGATATAGGAGTGTCAGGGAGGGGGACAGGGATACTATGGTGTCAGGTATGGAGACAGGGACAAGCGAGTGTCAGGAATGCAATGGAGTTGAGGACACAAGGGTGTTAGGGATGGGGACAGGGACATTGGGGTGTCAGGGATGGGCACAGGGACATTGGGGTGTCAGGGATTGGCACAGGGACATCGCGGTGTCAGGGATGGGAAGGGGGAGACAGTAGTGTCAGGGACGGGGACAAGGACAACAGAGTGTCAGGAATACAATGAAGTTGGGGACACAAGGTTGTCAGGGATGGGGACAAGAACACCATGGTATCAGGAGTGGGGAGACAGGGGTATCAGGGATAGGGACAGAGGTGCTGGAGTGTTGGGGGTAGGGACAGAGACACCAGGGTCTTGGGGATGGCAGGGGAAATGGGGAAACTGGGGTATGAGATATGGGAACGGAGGAATCAATGTGCTGGAGACAGGAATGGGGACATCAGGGTGTTGGGTATAGGGACACTGGAGTCTTGTGGATGGAGAAACCAGAGCTTCAAGGATTAGGATGGCTGTGGGGACACCGGGGTGTCAGGATGGGGATAGGGGCACCAAGGTGTCAGGGACGAGGCTGGGGACACTGGGATGTTGGGGATGGGGACAGGGGCATCTAGGTTTCGGGAATGGGGACAGACACATCAGGGTATTTGGGATAGAGGGGGCGAGACTGGGCTCTCAGGGACGAGAACAGGGACATTGGGATGTCAGGGATGCTGCGGAAGGTGCCAGGGACAGCAGGGCCTGGGGGACACGGCTGGTGACACCAGGATGTCCCCAGGCACCCCATTCACCTCAAACCGCTTCAAGAAGCTCTCCAGGTTGCCCTTCAGCTCTGGGCAGTCAGGCACGAACATGCGCTGCTGGTCCAGTATGTCATATGCCAGAAAGTCCACAAAAGTGATCTAGGAGAGGTGGATAGGGGGGCTCAGCCCCGAGAAGGTTCCCCCTAACCCACCCACACTCCTACTTACCTTCTCCCCTGCAAACCACGGCCGGGAGCCCAGGAACCGCGACAGCTCCCGCAGCTTCTTGGGCAGCTGCTCCAAGTATGCCGGCTTCAGCTTCTCCTACATGGGGGGGCAGAGCTGTTGTGGGGGCTGTCCCCTCTACAGACCCTTCCCAACCAGGGACATCACCCCCTGACTGCAGCCAGGCACGGGGTGCGCCCAGTGCATCCCCTCTGCTGACCATGGCCTCGTTCCCCTTGTCCCCATGTCTCCAGTGGGGTTGAGGACAAGACGCCAGGGAAGGGGGTGTCCATCCCGCTGTGACCCCATGGGGATAACTCACAAAGTCAGGGTTGTAGCACAGCTGGGCAAAGTTCATCCGCAAATCCATGAGCTGATTCTCCAGCAGGTCCACGCGCCGGATCTCCTCCTCGGTCTCACCACCTGTAGGAAGGGGACACATTATCGACCCCCACCCCAGGACCCCCCCACAGCCCCCGGAGCTGTGATTCCCCACCCCAGCACTCACACATCTTGTGCTTGCGGGCGATGTAGCGCAGGATGGCATTGCTCTGGGTCAGCTTGGTGTTGCCATCAATGAGATAGGGCAGCTGGGGGAGGTGGGGGGACACATATCAATGAGGGTGTCAGCTTATGGTTGGGGGCGGGTGTCAGTCCCAGTGATGCCCAGCCCCCTCCCCACAACCCCCATACCCAATCCATCACCTACGTTGGGGAAGTCGAGTCCCAGTTTCTCCTTCTCATTGGTCCAGTCGCTCAGATCGAAGTCTGGGGCTGGGAAGGGGGAAGAAGAAATGGAGGTGGGGACACACCCACACTCCCCAATCCCTACTTATCCCACCCACAGCAAACTCATGGGTGCAGGGGGGGGTGCACAAGGGTGACCCCACTCTGCCCCAGGAGCAACCATGTGCCCTGCTCCAGGCAAAAATAAGGGAGGACAGAGAGCAAGGGACAAGGTCCAGGGCAGGGAGAGGGGGCAAAGGGCCCCCCCAGGCCTGGCAGGAGGTGGGGGCGGTGCAAGCAGCCAGGCTGTGGAACATGGAGTCTATTTCCCTGCCTATTTTCTGACGCAGCACAAACAGGGAATGGGGGAACGGGGGATGAGGAGGACGAGGGGTTCAGGGGCAGCCGGGTGGGGGCTCCCTGCTTCCCCCCCTTACCAGGACCAGGCCGGTACAGACGCTCCTGGTAGGGGGTCTCCGTGTACTCCAGCAGCAGGCGGATGGCATGGGCCAGCTGGAGGGACACAGCACCCACCGCTCAGCACCCACCGACCCCCGTTCTGCTCTCCATCCACCCACGAACCCTCCACCCTGGTGATACACACTCCCCCCAGCCACTGCTGGCCCCCCTTGTCACAGGCTCACCCCTCGGATGTCCCAGTAGCCCAGCGTGAGCACCATGGTGGCACCTGGCGTGGCTCTGCGGGGGCACGGACAGGAACACGGGTGGTAGTGCTGAGACCCCACCCAGCACCCTCCCCTCTCCCCTCCCTGCTGGCATGACTGGGCACAGGCAGGGTGCCAGGGCATCCCGCCAGCCACGGGGCCGAAACAGGGCTGCCACGCACCCCGCAGGATCTGGCCCTGGCACCGCAATCAGCCTGGGAACCTCCATGTCCCCAAAGCTGAGCCATGGAGGGAGCACCCTACACTTCAGCAGGGCCACCCACTGCTCAGGATCTGGCCCTGGCACCCCACTGACCCTGATCCCACACCCTATTCCCAACGCTGAGCCATGGGGGAACACCCTATGCTGCAGCAGGGCCACCCACTGCTCAGGGTCTGGCCCTGGCAGCCCAGTGACCCTGATTCCCCCACCCCGTTCCCAATGCTGAGCCATGGGGGAGCACCCTATGGCACTGCAGGATCTACCCATTGCTCCAGACCTCCCCCCAGTTCACCCACAGCTTTGGGGATCCCCATGTCCGTAAAGACAAGCCATGGGGGTGCACACCCTGTCACAGGGCCCATCTGTGGTGCCACATGCTCCTCCAGGCACCACAATCACTCTGGTGCTCCCTGTGCCTTCAACACCCCCATCGCTTTGGGGATATCCCTGTCCCTAAGCCAAGCCATGACAGGAAACACTCTACGCCAGAGCAGAGCCCCTTATTGCTCAGGATCTGTCCCTGGCACCCCCATCACCTTGAGGGGACCCCCCCGCCACTCCCATCACCAAAGCCAAGCCATAAAGGGGCCACCCACTGCTCAGGATCTGGCCTTGGCATCCCCATCACTCTGGGGACGCCCCTGTCCCTAAAGCCATGGGTAGGATCACCCTATGCCACAGCAGGGCCTGTCTGGCCCCGGCTCAGTGCCTCAGCTTCCCTCTGGCACTATGAAACATCCCCCCTGCCACACGCAAATTTAAGTATTTTACTTAAATACTTTATTTTTTCATGCTTGGTTGGGGTTTTTTTCCCTTTTTTTTTTTTTTTTCGTCGCCATTTTCCTGGGAGCATCAGCCGCCGGCTCTGGAGCACAGGGGGAGGCAGGATCGGGATGTGGGGAGGCATGGGGATGGGGTAATGCCCTAGCAGGAAAGGAGAAGCCTCATCCAGCCCGATCCGGGCCACAAAAAGCTCCTGGGAGCATGGGGACAGGGACATGCATCACCCTGGCTCCTCTGCCTTCCTGCCTGTGGTGATGAGGAGGATGGAACATCCTCTGCTTGATATTGTCCCCTCCAGCCAGCACCCCACATCCCCTGAGCCACCAGGTCCCCACAGGAGGGAGCAAGAAGAGCCTGGGCGTGCAGAGAGCCTGGGTTTGGGTCCCTGGGGTGCTGCCAGCTTGTCCCCGTGTCCCCACGGGGCGAGAAGGTGGACGGAAAGAAGGACAGGCAATTAAAAAGGATCAGGACCCAGGCCCTGCTCCTGGGCTGGGCATCCCCAAAAGGTCCCCATGCACAGCACTGATGTCCCCCAACTTGTCACCACATCCAGAGCCCAGGAGGTGAAACCAGGACCCCCTGGTGGTGCCTGCACCCATGTCACCTCCTGGAGCCTTGTCCCCATGCCTGCAAGCCTGACAGAAGCCAATCCAGCTGGGAGACACCAGTTAAAATAAAAAAAACCAAAAACAACAAAGACAGATTAAAAAAAAATCAAAAACAAGAAACGGAGAGAACCCAGCAAACCCCAACCCCGCAAGGTGTCACTAGTGGGGCCCAGGGGACAGCAATGGGGACTGTCCCCTTCCCAGGGTGGGAGGTAGCAGGAGGGGGACGGTGGCGAAGCCCTGGAGGGATGCGGGGAGACGGAGGGGTTCCAGTGGGAGCTGGATGCAAGATGCTGGATACCCAGCTGGGAGTCAGTGGGTGCCCAGGTTGGAGGTGATGGTGAGCGCATCCTCCTCCTGGATGGTCTCCAGCTCCTCAGTCTGCACTGCCTGTGTGATGAGGGTCAGCTCCTGGCACAGCGTCTCGAAGCGGTAGCTCACGCGGATGTCAGGGACGTTGGTGCGACGGATGTCATTGCCCTCTGGACCCTCCTTCAGGTAGTGGGGGCCCAGCCAGTAGCTCTTCACCTGTGGAGAATCATAGAATCACCAGGTTGGAAGAGACCCACTGGATCATCGAGTCCAACCATTCCTATCAAACACTAACCCATGTCCTTCAGTACCTCATCCACCCGTCCCTTAAACACCTCCAGGGATGGTGAATCAACCACCTCCCTGGGCAGCCTGTTCCAATGCCCAATGACCCTTTCTGTGGAAAACTTCTGCCTAATGTCTAGCCTAAATCTCCCCTGGTGGAGCTTGAGACCATTCCCTCTTGTCCTGTCCCCTGTCCCTTGGGAGAAGAGCCCAGCTCCCTCCTCTCCACAACCTCCTCTCAGGGAGTTGGAGAGCAATGAGGTCTCCCCTCAGCCTCCTCTTCTCCAGGATAAACACCCCCAGCTCTCTCAGCCCTTCCTTATCAGGCCTGTTCTCCAGCCCCTTCACCAGCTTTGTTGCTCTTCTCTGGACTCGCTCCAGAGCCTCAACATCCTTCTTGTGCTGAGGGGCCCACAACTCAACACAGGATTCAAGGTTTGGTCTCACCAGTGCTGAGTCCAGAGGGAGAATAACCTCCCTGGCCCTGCTGGTCACACTGTTTCTGATCCAAGCCAAGATGCCATTGGCCTTGTTGGCCACCTGGGCCACTGCTCATGTTCAGTCACCGTCATCCAACACCCCCAGGTCCTCCTCCAGGCAGTTTTCTCGACAGACTTCTCCTAGAGAAGTCTGTAGCTGCTCAGGGTTGTTGTGCCCCAAGTGCAGGATCCACCATTTGGCCTTGTTAAATCTCATCCTACTGGACTCTGCCCAGCAGTCCAGCCTGTTCAGATCCCTTTGCAGAGCCCCCCTGCCCTTCAGCAGATCGACACTTCCACCCAGCAGGTGGAAGGTCCAACCAGCAGAATGTCCCACAGCTGCCTTGCACCCTGGATGCTGCTGGCAGGACCTGCCACAGATTGCTCAGGGTCCCTGGTGGGATTGGAGCCACGTTACCTTGTGGGAGAAGCCGCTCATCAGGACGCTGTTGCGAGCCAGTTCACACATGTCACAGGAGCTGAGCTTCCAGACTTGGGTGGCAATGCTGTACTCCTCCATCAGCGGCTCCTGGCGGGGGGACACACAGCCTCAGCACCCATCCACGGGCAACCCTCTATAGAGGACGGGGTCCCTCAGCTTCTCCAACAGTCCCTGGACCACCAGCATCCTCCCAAGCCTGTTGGCATTGCCTTGCTCATGGCCACCACCAACACCATCCCATCCCTGTGGCTTGGCTGAGGGCCACCCCATAGCTGGTTTTGGTGGGGGTTCATGGTCCTTGACCTCCCAACATACCCACTCACCTTGGTGAAGTGGAACTGGAGGGGGTCGTCGGTGGAGAGGGAGACCATGAGTCCCCGGGAGAGGTACTCGGGCAGGGGATTGCGGTGGTAGCTGAGGAAGAGGCTGTTGTTGCTCAGTGGAGACATGGCAATGCCGATCTGTGCCAGGTAGTAGAGGTACTGCAGGACAGGGGCCTGGGGGGGGGAAACAACAGGGTGAGGAGGAGGTCCCAGCCACACCCCCAGCCCCCACAGGCACCCCTATCCCCACTCACCTTGCGGAGCAGCAAACCATGAGAGATGTTCTCCGAGACCATGAAGCCTGAGACGAGGTGATGGATGGGGCCGGCCTCACCACAGTGTGGGCGCAGGACAAAGGTGTGGAAGCCGCGCTTCCTGCAACACGGGGCCAAACATCGTCATCTGACCCCCCCCCAGATTATTCCCAGTATGGGCTGAGGCGCCAGGGACCCTGAGGTGTCCTTACCGTCGGAGGTGGTTGAGCACTGTCATGTTGGCATACATGTAGTACAGGTAGTAGGAGTAAGGGGGGTTGTCCTCCTCCACCCAGTTGCCTGGCAAGGGGCTGTCCAGGTTGAAGATGTGATGCTCTGGTTTGGATTCATCATCCACGCTGTCGAAGCCATCCACCTGCAGGAGACACAACCCCGAGGTGGGATGGTCACCCCTCCACCAGATCTGCCCTAGCTCTCAAGCTGGGGAGCGCGGGTGACACCGGTGTCCTCCACCGCCTGCCAGGAGCAGGATGTGGTGCTCACGTGTTCCAAGAAGAGGTGCAGCTCTGGATGTTGGGCAGGGTGGATGGTGGCCTCATAGAGGGGCAGGAAGATGTTTTCCAGCATCTCCTGGAAGTTGGCCAACTGTTTCTTCGTTCGGTAGACGTCGCTACAGAGAGACAGACCCCACTCAGAGACACGTGTCCAATCCTACTCCTCTCCAGCCATCAGGGTCTTGGTCTCCCCACCAAGCACACGGCCTTGGTTTCGGATGCCTGCCTTTCTGTTACTCACAAGAGCCGGGGCACCTGCACAAGCCAGCGGACATTGTTGGAGTGGACACGGTGGTTGACAGCCCAGCGGGCCAACTTGTCCCACTCATCCCGAGAGCGGCCGTAGATGGAGAGCCGCAGCTCGGCGTTTTGGTACTTGCTCTCCTCCAGGTCGGACATCACCTCCTGCCACAGAGGATCAAGTGTTAGCCCTCGGCCACTGAGAAGGGGGACATGGGTAGCACTGCCACCATCGGCACGGCATTGGAGAGAGACGTGAAGGGTCATCCACCCGGGCTACTCACCTTGATGATGTGGGCAAAGTACTTCCCCGAGATGCGGTTGTCCGTCTTGATGAAGATCTCCCGCAGGATGGACTCACCGATGGGGTTGTACTTGGCGTTGAACTTGTCAAAGCGGTGGAAGGTGTTGCGGTCCTGGCAGGACATAGATATGAGCTGAGACGCCTCATCAACCCAGAGCTACCACAACTTCCCTATCCAGAGCCCCAGACACACTCCACCACACCCTGGGACAATTCCTGAAGATTCCCCCACCCCAGCCAGAGATGAGCTGAGGACCCTGCTTATTCCCAGCATTTGGGGATGTCCCCCGTACCGCATGGACGTCCAGTGTGTCTACGCTCAGGTCATAGGCAGTGAGGTTCATTGTCTCGAAGACCTCCTTGAGCGTCTGCTCCTTGCCCTTCTCCACATGGACAATTTCATCCAGGTGCTTCTTCATGGCTCTCTTAATGAAGCGAAGGAGATGCTTCTGGTTCATGCAGGACGAGGCGTGGATGTGGGTGTCCACCTGCATAGTCAGAGGTGGAGGCTCAGCCCTGACAGCCTCCAAGTGCTCCCCAGTCAAGCCAGGACCTCCATGAGCCCATAGGTACCTTGCGGATGTTGTAGAAGTCGCGGTGGGGAACCTTCTTCTGGGCCGCCAGCTCCTTCATCTCATTGAGCAGCACGTGCATCTGGAACTTGGAGCTCAGGTACTGCAGCCGGCGGTAGCAGAAGGATTTACTGCCCAAGGTGGGGAGGGGGTGTCAGTTTAGGGGAGAAGAGGGAAAACGTCCAGTTCTGAAAGGCTGGTGCCCACCAGGATGAGGGGACACAGCTCTGGACTCTTGGACCCCTCCCCATGCACAGTGATGAGGTGAGTATCATAGAATCATAGAACAACCAGGTTGAGAAGAGACCCATTGGATCATCGAGTCCAGCCATTCCTATCAAACACTAAACCCATGTCCCTCAGGACATCATCCACCCATGCCTTAAACACCTCCAAGGAAGGTGACTCAACCACCTCCCTGGGCAGCCTATTCCAATGCCCAATGACCCTTCCCGTGAAAAACCTTCTCCTAATCTCTAGCCTAAATCTCCCCTGGTGGAGCTTGAGGTCATTCCCTCTTGTCCTGTCCCCTGTCCCTTGGGAGAAGAGGCCAGCTCCCTCCTCTCCACAACCTCCTTTCAGGTAGTTGTAGAGAGTAATGAGGTCTCCTCTCAGCCTCCTCTTCTCCAGGATAAACACCCCCAGCTCTTTCAGTCGCTCCTCATAGGGCCTGTTCTCCAGCCCCTTCATCAGCTTCGTTGCTCTTCTCTGGACTCGCTCCAGAGTCTCAACATCCTTCTTGTGCTGAGGGGCCCAGAACTGAACACAGGATTCAAGGAGCGGCCTCACCAGTGCCGAATACAGAGGGAGAATAACCTCCCTGGACCTGCTGGTCACACCATTTCTGATATGTTCTGGTATGAACATGGGAGCTGCAGTACCATGTGTCATGGCCACCACCGTGTGCTTTGGTGCTGTCCCCAAGATTCTTTCCCCCCAGGACACCCATCCCGGTAGGACCTTTCTCCTTACATGGGCCCATTGATGATCAAAGCCATGAGGAAATTCATGTCGGCGATGAACTCCTGAAGATCGGGGTATGGCAGGTCCAGCTCCGTGCTCCTGCAGGGGGACAGAAATGGGTCCCATGCTGGGACATGGCCCAGGGGGCTCCTTCCATGCCCCACACCACCCACCACAGCCACCTAGAAAACTCATCACACCAGTCACACCTCATAGAATCATAGACTCATAGAATCATAGAACAACCAGGTTGGAAGAGACCCATCGGATCTTCTAGTCCAACCATTCCTATCAAACACTAAACCAAGTCCCTCAAGACATCATCCACCCGTCCCTTAAACCCCTCCAGGGAAGGTGACTCAACCACCTCATGACTCACTTGTCGGTGACATCCTGCTTGGTGTAGACGTGCACCACGCCGCCCACCATCTTCAGCCCAAAGCCCAGATCAGGTGGCATGGTCTTGGGGTCCCACTTCTCGTAGGGGTGCTGCTCCGCAAATGGGGGATGCACAGGGGCATCTGCAGCCAGGAGACACCCAACGAGGAAGATCATCATCAGATGACTCCCCAAAAGACCTCCAAGCACCCCATCCCAACCTGAAGAGCCCACCACCCTGTGCTCACCAGCTGCCACGGGGGTCTCGGGCACCTCCTCGTAGCCACGGGTCTCTAGGGGCTTCTCAGAGAGCTCCTGCAGGTACCGGGCAGTGGTTTTACAGAAGCTCTGCAGCGACAACCCCATGTACTTCTCCCGTAGGAACAATGCCTTCACCACACTCTTGGCTGCATCCAGAAGGTCCGTGAAGGGCACCTGGGAAGGGGGGGACACCAAAATAAACCGACCCCCAAGGTGGGAGCGAACACCTCGAAGGCCCTGATGGGTGGTTGGGAGAGGCTCACCCCGCACTTCTCCTCCCCGGAGATGGTGACCCGCTGGAACTCCCGCTCCAGCAGCGCCTCCCGCTCCTTGGGGACATGGTCCACCAGGTCCTCGCTCTGCTCCTTGAAGAGCCTGCGAGTACAGACAGTGGTCGGTGAGACAGTGACACACCCGTCCCTATCCCTATGTCCCTGCGTCCCCCCTCAGGGTGGCAGGAGGGTGATGGCATTCCCACCACCAGCATCAGGCAGCTGGTCCCACCCACGTCCCCACTGAAGGTGGCCTTGTGCCCCCCTGACGCATCTCCCAGCCCCACACGAGCACAACGAAAAGTAGGGGGCAGGACAGAGAACGAAATAACTCGTGACAGAGACAACTCCCAAGCGGAGACAGGAGGGAGGGGGAAACACAGAATCAGACCCCACGTCCTGCGAGGGAGTGACAGGGTCAGGAGGGGGTCCCGTGTCACCGCTGGGGCTGGGACCTCCCCATCCTGGAGGTAACAGGGCCAGTGCTGGGCCCCCCTGCCACCAGCTCACCCCAAAGTCCCAACCCTAAACCTCATCCCTGGGTGTGTTAACCCCTTCAGTGCCAGCGAGAGCAGCCGGGTGGGGACCTTTCAGCTCTAGGGTTTGGGGGAAGCCGGGTCAAAGGGAGTCGGAGGGGTTGGGGTGGTCCCTGACGTCCCCCCATGTCCCTGGCCAGTGGCACAGGGACGGACACTCACTGTAAGTCCGCAGCACTGTCAATTTTCAAGAAGTCCTGTTTGGCTCTGAGCAAAATGTCGGGCTCGAGTCTGGGGACAAGCAGGCAGCGACAGGGCCAGGGTGGGGGAGGAGGACACAGCCGGGATCAGGAGGGGAGGGTGGGGGGAGAGAGGGACCGAGGAGAGAAAACACCCCGTTAATGCCAAAAACAACCAAAACCACACAAAGAATAACTTAAAAAGGGGACAGCAAGCGCAACACCCACGGGAGAGAGTACACAGAGCTGGCACAGAGGACCGACAGCCCCCCCAGGGCACACAGCAGGGTTGGGGGTAGGGGGGGTGGCATGTCCGCATGGTTTGAGGAGGGGACGCGATTGTCCCCAGGCTTACTTGACGTCCTGGCTGATCTGGCGCTCGAGGCGCTGGCGCCGCTCCTCCAGCTGCTCGATGGGGCTCTCCTCCGGGAACTCGTAGGGCGCTGTGCGCATCTCACTCTCGGCCAGCGAGCGGCAAAACAGCTCCTGCACCGGGTAGGGCTTCGCTGCCATGAGCTGCACTGGAGCCAGGGGAACGGCTCCCCAGGACAGCAGTGCCAGCCCTGCCCCACCACCACCCGCTGCCACACACTGCGGCTGGGCACCCACCACCACCTGGGGAAACTGAGGCAGGGGAGCAGGCAGCTCACCTGTGCTGGGGGAATCATAGAATCACCAGGGTGGAAGAGACCCACCGGATCATCGAGTCCAAACATTCCCATCAGTCACTAAACCAGGTCCCTCAGGACCTCATCCACCCGTCCCTTAAACACCTCCAGGGAAGGTGACTCAACCCCCTCCCTGGGCAGCCTATTCCAATGCCAAATGACCCTTTCTGTGAAAAACTTCATCCTCATGTCTAGTCTAAATCTCCCCATCTGGAGCTTGAGGCCATTCCCTCTTGTCCTGTCCCCAGTCACTTGGGAGAAGAGGCTATCACCCTCCTCTCTACAACCTCCTTTCAGGTAGCTGTAGAGAGCAATGAGGTCTCCTCTCAGCCTCCTCTTCACCCTTTTGAAGGGAGGAGCCTTCAAAAGGTGTGGGGACGGTTTAGGGGTGTGGGGGGATGAAAAGGATCGAAGGAACACCCACAGAGGTGTCTCTTCTCAGCGCACAGGACCCTGTGTCCAGTTCTGGTATCTCCAACATAAGGAGGAGATGGAACTGTTGGAATGGGTCAGAGGACACCTCTGAGGCTGGAGCACCTCTGCTATGAGGATGGGCTGAGAGAGTTGGGGGTGTTCAGCCTGGAGAAGACTCCGAGGAGACCTTAACACAGTTTCCAGTGCTGAAAGGGCCTCCAGGAAACATGGCTTTTCCTTGGCCCAGGTTGCCCAGAGCAGTGGTGGCTGCCCCATCCCTGGAGGGGTTCAAGGCCAGGTTGGATGGGGCTTGGAGCTCCTCGTCCAGTGGGAGGTGTCCCTGCCCATGGCAGGGGTTGGGGGGAACTGGGTGGGCTTTGAGGTGCCTTCCAACCCAACCCACCTCAGCGATCTCCTTGTATTTGCCGTCCATGGAGGTGCGCAGGTCTACCGGGAAATGCTTCAGGCAGTGTGGGGTCCCAGGCAGCGAACGCGCCGACTGCAGGGGCCGCACGGTTGGGCCCCCCCGCAGCTCTGCAGGGAGCAGCACAGGCTGAGCTTGAGGGAGGGAGGGAGTCACACCCCCTCCTATCAAGCACCTCCTCAAAATACCAACCCCAGTGCCCTGACCCCCCCCCCCAGCCGCCCCAGCTCACACCAGTCCTGGGAGGGGGGTCCGCCTGCCCCTCCCCAAATTCATAGCACAGCACAGGAGAGGGAGGAGACACGGTGTGAGGAGCCTGACCTGCCCCCACAGAGATCAGGGGTACCTCCCCTCCCCAACATTGCCAAACCCCCCCAAAACCTGGCTGGAGGCAGCAGGCAGGTAATCAGCCCCCACTGGTTAAACTCTGGCCACCAGTAAGAGCCCCCCCCACACCCCAGATTACCCAAACCAGAACAGGAGGGGCTGGGGAGCACCCAGCACTCAGGGCTGGATAGGGAAACTGAGGCACGAGCAGCATTGGAGGGCTCCGCTGCCCACCACCCCATTCTGTGTGTGCAAGAGCCGCTCCCCAGCCTCAGCTTCCCCACACCCCAAAAAATGCAGCCCCCCCTTTCAATAGTAACCCCCTCCTCACATGACTGCAGTACTGTCCCTTGGGGGCCTGCACAGGGGCTATGGGCACCCTGCTGGGGGGGGGGGGGGCATCAGTGATACAAGGGGGGCAGTGAGGGGGGGCAGTCAGTGATGGGGTTGTCACTTACAAGGGGGATTAGGTGTAGGGGTGGTGGCAGTGATGGGAAGGCAGTGACAGGGGGTCTCACCTGCTGGGGAGGCAGTATTAGTGAGGAAGTGATCAGTGAGGGGGGGGGCATCACCTGCAGTGGTGAGGGGGGGGGTTGGGGGGGGGCAATAGTGCTCGGGGGGGCCTCACCTCTGGGAGTCGGAGAGGTTAGTGGGGAAGATCAGTGATGGGGAGGGGGGAATGATGGTGGTTTGCACTGCTGGGAAGGGTGTTGGGGGGCAGTCAGTGATGGGGGGTGTCAGAGATAGAGGGGTCAGTGATGGGGGGTTGCCAGTGATGGGGGGCAGCAATGGGGGGGGTCAGTGATGGGGTGGCAGTGATGAGGGGTCAGTGATGTGGGTTGTCAGTGATGTGGGGAGGGTCAGTGACAGAGGAGCAATGACGAGGGTCAGCGGTGGTGGGAGGCAGTGATGGGGAAGGCAGTGATGCGAGTGGGCACTGACGGGGGGGAGTGATAGGGGGCAGTTGCAGGGGGGGTGTCAGGGATGGGGAGAGGGCATCACCTGCAGGGGTTGGGGGGTAGTGGGGAGGACCAGTGATGGAGGGGGCAGTGATGAGGGACAGTGATGGGGATGTCAGCGACGGGGTGCAGTGATGGGGGGTCAGTGATGGGGTCAGCAATGGGGAGCAGCGATGAGGGGGCAGCGATGTGGGGGCAGGGATGGGGTCAGCGATGTGGGGGCAGCAACAGGGGTGTCAGCGATGCGGGCACAGGGATGGAGGGGTCAGTGATGGAGGTGTCAGTGATGGGAGGGCAGTGATGGGGAAGCAGTGATGAGGGGCAGTGATGGGGTCAGCGATGCGGTCAGCGATAGGGTCAGCGATGAGAGGGCAGTGATGGGGGGGCAGTGATGGGGGTGTCAGCGATGGGGGGGGAGCGATGAGGGGGGCAGGGATGAGGGTATCAGTGATGGGGGGGGATCAACGATGGGGTCAGCGATGGGAGGACAGTGATGGAGGGACAGTGATGGGAGGGCTGTCCCAGGGGTGTCAGTGATGGGG